>CM042546.1:16032809-16632809 GCA_023630585.1 Cranoglanis bouderius
AGGGTATCAGGATTGTGCATAAAAGGAGCATCCACCAAAAGCGAAGTCTTTGCAAGCAAGGATGGGTCGTGGCTCACCACTTTGTGCTAAACTTCTCCGAGTTCTCCGTGCCAAAGATGAAAAAGACCAACCAGACTGTTATAAGTGAAAACCAGCAAAAGGTGCAAAAGCCAGCATCTGTGATGGTATGGGGGTGCGTCAGTGCCCATGGCATGGGTGACTTGGATGTGTGTGAAGGTACCATTGACATGGAGGCGTATATTGGGGTTTTAGAGAGACATATGTGCCATCAAGGCAACGTCTTTTCCCAGGAAGTCCAGCATTATGGTTATTTCAGCAGGACAATGCCAGGCCTCATTCTGCACGTGCTACAACAGCGTGGTTTCATAGACACAGAGTGTGTGTGTTTGACTGGCCTGCCAGCAGTCCAGATCTGTCTCCTATGGCGCATCATGAAGAGGAGAATCAGACAATGGCAACCAAGGACTGTTAAGCAGCTGAAGTTTTGTATCAAGCAAGAATGGGCAAAAATTCCACTTGCAAAACTGCAACAATTAGTATCCTCAGTTCCCCAAACCATTAAAAAGTGTAATTAAAAGAATTGAATTCAATTCAGCATTTGCAAATGCAAAAGAGTCCCTAGTACTTCAAACAAAGAGGGAAAGAATGCTCAGGTAAATAGCAAGACAACCACTTCAGTATGAAAACAACAGCCCTTAATGAAATCCAAACATTTTAAGCATATTGTTTGGTTTATACAGAACTATCTTGTTTATCTCAAGACAGTTAGGGGCTGCTTGTTCTCTGTGAGCTTGTCTTAAGCAGGGTGAATTGAAGTTACTAAAAAGTATTCAGATATTTTGTGAATATACAATGCCTATATCAACTCCAGAATTAACACTCTCGATGAGAATGAGTAAAATTAAAAACAAACAAGCAAAAAACAAATTTTAAACATATGGAGAATTAATAAATTTTCGAGAATGAGTTTTTAGTCCAGCTGAAAAACGCCAGGGAACAGAACACACTTCTAAAGTAAAGAGAATATTGCCAGTGAACAGTTGACTATACAGCATTCAAATCCAGTTGTAGATTTAGATCCCTAATGAGCAACCCAGAGGCGCCAGTGGCAAGGAAAAACTATGTCAGACCATATGAGCAAGGAATCTTCAGAGGAACCAGACTCAAAAGGGAACCCTGACTTTTGTAGATGACACCAGATAGTGGGATAATAAATCATTACTCTTCTCCAACTGGATTCTATATAGTCAACAGTACTAAGTGTGTTAAGGATGAACAGTATGAACATATTGTGAATAAATCTCCTGGAATAAGTACAGTACAGTCTTTAGGATTACACTAGTAAGTCTTGTGTACAAGTTAAAGGCAGATAATAACAGCGGCAGTCAATGAAGCAGAGGGTGGATTAGGAAGTCGTACAGTCATGGAAGTGAAGAAAAAATGGAAAGACCTTCTTCAGGCAGCCAGGAGAGACTCTAGCCTGCTTAAAAACCCCCCGACAGGTGGGGGACCCCCTCCTAAAATCTCACTATACAGCACTATCATCATGGATGTGTTTGGAGATGACTCGCCAGCTTTCAATGGGCTAAGAGACTGTGACACTAGTGCCAGCTATATAGGCCTAATGGAAGAAAAGCAAGTTGAAGCTGAAGAGGATGTCAGTTTTTCTTCCACGTCAAATGCAAGTTCATCACACACCAGTCATGAAGGTAACATGGCCACTGCCGCCAAGCATTATGCCAGAGAGCCGTCCCTCCTCACACACTCTTGCCAGTGCGCTCTCCCTCAAGATGCGTGCGTCATGGGCAGACCCATACCACCGCACCACCACGTCAATTAATTTCATGTCTGCATCGCACACAACCTGAACATTAATTGAGTGAAAGCCTTTCCTGTTTCCAAAAAGGTACTCGTTTTTAGATGGTGCCTGGATGCGCACATGAGTACCATCAATACAGCCAAAAATACCGGTTTTGCCAGAGTCTCTGCGAAATCTCTCCTTGGTGTGTGTAGCCTCCTCCTGGGTGGGTAGACGAACATATCGGTGAGCCCGATCTTGAAGGGCCAGAGAAACTCGTCGTATCGCTCGGCATGCTGTACTTCTGCTTACATTCACCATATCAGCAACTGTATTTTGGAAAGATCCACTGGCATAAAATCGAAGAGAAATTAGCACCTGCAGTGCTGGGGACAGCGTGCCGTTCCTATCCGTTACATGTTGCAACTGCTGCGATAACTCATCAATTAATTGTAACAATTCAGCCCTGCTGAAATGAGATCTTTCAATAAGTTCTCTATCTCCATATATATCAAGAGGATTGATGCGGTCTCTCATACTTCTTTCACGCCTGAAAGCCCGCTGATCATGTAGCCTGTATATTAGACGCGCGATTATATCAACGTTTTTATTTTCACCTAGGAAACTAGTCAAGACTTTTCACTTTACACCTACCTTTGACTAGGCATAAGATTTAGCCTCAGACATAGCACTACGCCTAGATGGTGCAACAGGTTTTAATTCTACAAAGGACTTAAGGTGCATTTTACGTCCAGCCTTGTCTTACAACCAGGTGTATGTCCAGCTGGTGCAACCCGCCCCAGATGTTTAACTTTGTTAATGAAAAAAAGAAAACATTTGAGGCACGTTACTGTTGTTTTACTAAGCTTTTGCCGCTTCTTAGCCGTTAAGCTAATAAGTTGTCAATCAACGCCAGCCACCATTTCTAGATAAAGCCAGTCACTCATGTCTCATATGGAAACAAAACCTCTTAGACCTTGCATTTATCCCTGTACAGGACAGTGTGATTGATGGCTACCTCTCAGATGGGTATCAGGAAGGGTCTGTAGACGAGCTACTAAGAGACCAGGCTGTCACTCAGAGCTGTTCCCATGGTGACCAGGCTAGGAGATCTGTGAGACGTCTAGACAAGATGAGGCTGAGGCTACAGACTAAGCACCAGGACAGACTGGTAATGACCACACACTAAGGCACTAACATATCTAATGATCTCACACACCATACAAGTAAGACTAACAGTTTTTGTAAACTGCAAATAAATTAAAGCTCACCAAGAGGGCTTTTTTCAAAATATATTTGATATATTAAGACATTTCAGTTAGTGCTGAGGGCTTCAATAAATTTCACTGTAGTACACTGTATTACAAAATTGTACAGTTACAATATGCCAGACCTGGTACTGTACATGCCATCAACATTGGACTGTGATCAGAAATCACAAATCACTGCCTGGAAAAAAAAAAATCCATGTGAGTAAATTTTATGTATAGTGAAAGGATGTAACAACATCTCAATTTACAGTCATGTGAAAAAAAATAAGTACACCCCATGGAAATTGTTGGCTTTTTTGACATATTTGGACAAGCAAACATTTGATCCTCTTAGAAACAGTGCCTATTAATAAAGGTGATACACTCTATCAAATGACACATAAAATTGACATTTGGTAGTAATTTTCACAATTTAAATGAACAATAAACATCAGTCACATGGAAAAAGTAAGTATACCCCTACATTTATCACACCTTCAAATCGATGAAATTAAAATCAGGTGTTCAAGATTGGGTGCCAGTGAATAGAACCTGCTTTGGGAGTGCAGGTGGAACCTGTCTTATTTATACCCCTCTCATATCTAGTGTCTGGTGTTCCCTTTGCTATTGAGGTGTGTGGCGTCATCATGCCAAGATCTAAAGAGTTCTGTAAGGCCTTCAGAAAAAAGGTTGTGGATGCATACGAGTCTGGCAAGGGATTTAAAAAGATCTCCAAATTATTTGAAATACATCATTCCTTTGTAAGGAAAATAATCTACAAATGGTGCAGTTTTTAAATGACTGCCAATTTGTCCGGGACTGGCTGCCTCAGCAAATTCAGCCCACGAGCAGACCGTCTGATGCAAAAAGAAGTCTCCAAGAACCCCAAAATTTCATTACACGATCTGCTAGCAAATCTTAATTCTTAATAATTATATAATTATTATAAAAAAGTCTTGCAACTGTTGGTGTCAAAGTGCATAGGAGGCGTGCCAGGAAAAACCTTTGGAAGACTACAGTTTACCAGTGAACATATAGGCAAAGACCAGGCCTTTTGGAATAATATGCTTTGGACAGACGAATCAAAGATTGAGTTGTTTGGCCACAGTAACAGCAGACTTGTTTGGCACAGTCCAAATACAGCTTTTCAGGAGAAGCACCTCATACCAACTGTGAAGCACAGTGGTGGAAATGTTATGGGGCTGCTTCGCTGCATCAGGGACTGGACAGCTTGCATTCATTGATTCAACTATGAATTCTGCATCATATCAAAGAGTGCTTGAAGATAATGTGAGGCCATCTGTCCGAAAGTTGAAGTTGAACCGAAAGTGGACCTTTCAACAGGATAATGATCCTAAGCACACTAGCAAATCCACCACAGAATGGCTCAAAAAGAAGAAATGGAGGGTTACGGAGTGGCCTAGTCAAAGCCTGGATTTGAATCCCACTGAAATGTTGTGGGGGGATTTGAAATGGGCAATACATGGAAGAAAATCCTCAAACATCTTGCAACTAAAAGAATATTGCATGGAAGTTCATCAAAAATTTCAGCAAGCCTGGTGGACAATTATGCAAAACACCTACAAGAAGTTATTTCTGTTAAAGGGGGCAATACTAGCATCTGAGACCAAGGGTGTACTTACTTTTTCCACAGAAGAATATCACATCTATTGATATTTTTGTTGAATAAATGATTGAAAAAGCTAATTTTCCTTGTGGTTTTGTTCAAGTATATTAACTTCATTTATAGGCACTGTTTCAAAGATGATGAAATGTTTGCTTGTCCAAATATGTCAAAAAAAGCCAACAATTTCCATGGGGTGTACTTATTTTTTCACATGACTGAAAAAATATGGTTTTTGGTGAGCTGCGCTCTAAACATGACAGTGCACAGTTTTAGTGTATATCCATGTTTGTTCATAGATAATTATGTCATCATGCTAATTTAGGGTTTATATTAGCTAGAATTATGAGTGTATCATATATCAGCCTATGTACCATCATCTTAATCTGAAATCAGTAAATGCATGTACATTGTTGTTTTTGAAGGATGGTAAATCACTACGTATTTAAAAATCTCTGATTCAGAGATTTAATACTGCAGTTAAAATGCTACCTCACCATGTACAGATTAGACAGTATTCCCTTTTAGTGTATGATTTGCCTATCCATCTCTCTTCTAAATGATTAAAGTCCTAGCATTATAATTATAATTTTTTGTCTAAACGCTAAAGAATTAGTGGTTTAACTGCAAAGAAATCATTCACTATACGTAGGCACTTTTCTTAGTTTTACTGAGGGTGATGCTGTATTTAATGGGATGAGAATATACCAAATCAGATGCTTTTATAACCCTGAAGTAATATCTTCCCCTCTTTAAATTTGTATCTCATGAGTGCTACCCATGAGATATTGCAGCCTGCCTGGATGAACAGAAAAACTTTGCACAAATTCGGCAGTATTGCATTATATAGTCAATATAACATATATAATATACGTAATATTTTCCCCATAGGTTTCTTTGGAGATAACAGTGTGACCCATCAATCAGCATTTACTTTATTCATCTGTTAATAACTTTGATTTGGAGGCTGGAGAGCTTGAAACCTGGTCTATAGCATATTTGTGATATGTGATTGTTTGACCTTGTCATTCTGCCAGTTACCCTATTCAAGCTTTTATACAACCTGCTCCATAGACTTGTTAATTAGTGCTTCCCATTATAAAGGAATACATGTAACGATGTTACGTAATCAGGATACAAAAAACTGGTAACTGCAATCTGTTATGGTTACGTTAAAAAAAAAAAAGTAATCAGATTACAGGTACATTTTGGAAAAAATGGGAATACTATCAGTATTACAATTTTTTTCATTTAAAACCAAAGAAATTAAACTTTTGCAGGGCTCCAGACTGGCTAAAACAGTCGCATTTGCGACCAAAATTTAATTTGCGAATGATATTTTTGCTGAGCTCGTCACTCGGGACAATATAAACTTACACATTATGATTTTAAAATTTGCATGTAATGTCTTTTTAATTGCGTGTTCTGTGAGGAGTAGCCTGTCACATAATTTGTGTTGTCGTAATAAAATGAGACGCTGCGCGTGAAAGTTTCACTGGGGGGAAAAAAGCAGTTTCACTGAGTTCAAATTCATCCAGAGTGCCAAGATATGCATGGGGAAAGCGAGGATCAGAAAGACATGTCAAAATGAAAAATATCAGACTTTTTCAAACAATCCTCATCTCTGTCGAGCGCCAATGCTGATGGGACACCTGCAAATAAAAAAGCAGGCTCCAGTTGTGCCAGCATGAAAGAGATAGAAAGCGACAGAGATGCAGAGGATCATCTTTCCGTGTCAATCAATGAACACCCAAGTAAAAGTGCAGAAAGACATTTTAAGACTCCTTGGGTTCAAGAGTTTGCATGGCTCGGGTATGATCATCGCATACAGAATGTTTTGTGAGTTTTGTTCCAAAGCGAGCAAAGAAATAACAGGGAAAACGGATTTTATTACCGGAACGAACCATTTCAAAAATGAGACTGTGAGAAAACAGGGAGATAGTCAAAAGCATAAAAAAGCTCATGACTATGTAATTGCAGAGAGCTCCACAAAAAACACAGTTAGCACAAGCAGTGTCTCGTGCATGTGAACTACATGATGAGACCGAATTGACAAGATGTATGCAAGATGTATGACGACACAGCATGTGCTTTGAGCAGAATGCATCTAGTTGAGATATTGCTTGTCCTACCAATTTTGGCTACTCATTGTGAATGTGGCTTTTCAGCTCAAAACAGGATAAAATCAAAAGTACACAATTCAACCTTGGAAGACTTGATCAGGATCAGCACAGAGGGCCGATCACTTGAACAGTTTGATCCTGAACCAATTTTTGTGTGGATCCTAGCCTACTGTTGAATCCTACTTACAGTGGGCATAGAAAAGAATCACCTTAAAATAATCACATTTTGTGAGAGTTAGAGATATAACACCAACATGTCAGAAAAAACCCCCCAAAAAAACAAACAATCACTGAGTTGGAAAAAGGATCACCCCCCCTCCTAAAAATGACTTGTAAACTCAGGTGTAGCTAATCACCTTCTCAATGGCACACAAAGCCATTTGACTTTCAACTGTGATCAGCTGTGGTCATTTTGATTAGCTCAGCATGAAAAGAGCTTTCCTGGAGCCTTTTATAGTGCAACTGAAGCAAACAATTAACTATGGGTGGCAAGGCACAGTCAAAAGATCTCCAGGATAAAGTTGTGGACAGGCACAAGTCAGGAGATGGATACAAAAAAATTTCAAAGGCTTTATCAATGCCTAGAAGCACAGTGAAGTCTATTATTATGATGTGGAAGGTATTTGGTACAACACAGACTCTCCCTGGATCAGGACGTCGCTCCAAACTGGATGAAGGAGCCAAGAGGAAACCGGTCAGAGAGGCTACCAAGAGGCCTACAGCAACTCTGAAGCAATTGCAGGAATTTATGACCAAGAGTGGTCATTGTGTGCATGTGACAACAATATCACAAATTCTCCACAAATCTGGCTTGTATGGGAGGGTTGCAAGAAAAAAGCCATAAATATATTGTGTTATATCTTTCACTTGGATGTTATAAGTTGCACTAAGTAAATACAGCTGGATAAAACAAAAACTGTGTCCGTCTTAATTTCAGGTTGAAATGCAGCAAAATGTGATTATTTTAAAAGGGGGTGATTCTTTTCTATACCCACTGTATATCCTTAATTCAATATACAGAGTGTCCCAAAAATCTCTATATGTAGGGGACCGTGCATGCCAGCACCATGTTGGTTGTGCCTTCGTCAGCGGATGTTCGTGGACGTCCACTTCTCGTTTGATCCGCAACACTTCCAATCTTTTTGAATTTGTTCAAAAGTTTGGCAACAGTGTCATGAGTGATGTGCTTGCCATGTTTCCTGTTAAAGTCCTTTGCAACCATGCAATGAGAATGATTTCAGTACGTTCTTCTTTTCTCAAAGGCATTCTTAAAGGCTATCTGAAAAAAAAAGACTAAGTATGAAAAATTTTGAAGGACATTTTGCTAAAAAAATATTAATTTCCCCTATGGGACTTTTGGGACACCCAGTAATTGTAGTGTTAAAATCTAGTTTTATCTCTCCAGGACAAATGCACAGACACAACCCGACTTAGCCACGTGAAGAAAGAAGAGGTGGAGGGGAGAGCGGCTGCCCACTTGCAGGGCTTTTCTGTCGTCAATACTCTGACAGCCACAGACAGAGGCTTCACGCCATACTTCCAGGAGCCACAGGCCTCCAGATCAACAAGCAAACCCCAGAGAGGTGATTCAGGCATAGCACAGACTTCAGGAATGCTCCAGGCTTCATCAGTGCTAAAGGAGCTGAGACACAGAAAGGCCATACTAGAGTGGGAGCTGGAGCTGCTAAGACAGAGCCAGCGAGAGGAAATGCAGTCAAAGTGTAATACACTGGAGGGACTGGTATTTATCCTGCCTCTCAAAAGATGATGCACATACTCCCACACAGTGCTGCAGAAGCCAGGCTGATTGTAGAACTAAAGACTTTGCTAACACTGCTATAGGATTATAAAGTTGATTTGTATTAAGAAACTAAATAGCTGTAGAGTATTGTTATGTACTCCCATTATATAATTTAAGTGTTCCTGTTCAATACTTTTGATCAGTAATGATCATTTGGTGTGTAGACATTTCTGTTGGTTGTCCAAATGCCAAATGGTTGTTTCCCTTTTCGGCTGAACTTAGAGGCTTAGGCATAGTGGAAGAAAAGATAGAAATAATACAGATAAGCAGACCTGTGTGTGTGTGTGTGTGTGTAATTAATGTGTGCATACAATCTATGTGGTGGTCTGGGAAAACCCATTAGATGTCACCAAAAATGACAGAAATTTTAGATTTGATAAAAATTTCAATGACCTTTATTGCCAACAAAATATCTACAGGAAGACATAAATCTATTTTACCAAAATTATGTGGAAATCTTTTATTAGTTTACTTTTTAACCTTTCCT
The DNA here is from genome assembly GCA_023630585.1 of Cranoglanis bouderius. Taxonomy (NCBI): domain Eukaryota; kingdom Metazoa; phylum Chordata; class Actinopteri; order Siluriformes; family Cranoglanididae; genus Cranoglanis; species Cranoglanis bouderius. The sequence continues at coordinate 16,041,914 of CM042546.1, forward strand.
CAGCCAGCAAAGGTCATATTGGGTAAGGAGTAAATTTTGAAAACACATGTAGTAACTTCCTATCTTATTCCAAAAGGATCCAAAGGACCACAGTAAGAGCCATTATCTCCAAATGGAAAAACTCTGCTCAGTAGTGAACCTTCCCAGAAGTGGCCAACCTTCCAAAATTCCTAATACTCATCAAGCAATTCACAAAAAAGCCAAGGACAACACCAAAGGACCTACAGGCCTCTCTTGCATCAATAAAGGTCACTGTACATGACTCCACTATCAGAATGACACTGGGCAAAAATGGCATCCAGGGAAGAGTGGTGAGGTGAAACCCACTGTTAACCCAGAAGAACATTAAGGCTTGTCTGAATTTTGCCAAAACACACCTTGATGAGCCTCAAACCTTTTGGGAGAATGTTCTGTGAATTGATGAGTTGAAAGTGGAACTGTTTGGAAGACGGGTCCTGGAACATTTGGGGTAAAACAATGCTTCAGTCTGAAAGTTGAAACAAAGCGCAACTGGATTATGCAGCAAGACAATGATCCAAAGCATAGGAGTAAGTCTTGATCCTAGAAGTAAGTGAAACACTGATCTCCAGTTATCGGAAGCGTTTGGTTACAGTTACTGCTGCTAAAGGTGGCATAACCAGATTTTAAGTTTAAGGGGGCAATTAGTTTTTCACATTGGTGATAGGTGTTGGATTTTTTATTTTATTTTATTATTTATTTGTTTGTTTGTTTGTTTGTTTGCTTCAACAAAATAAATAAATAAATAAATAACTGTATTGCGTGTTCATTCAGGTTGCCTTTGTTTTATGTTGTATTTTGGTTGATCTAAAACTATTTAGTATGAGATATACACAAAAACAGGAGAAATCAGGGTGGAGGCAAATACTTTTTTGCAGCATTGTGTAGTGTATCTGAAACTAAATGGATTTATATTACTGAAAACAATACAAATATTTGAATTGTAAGTTTTCTAGTGGAACTATGTTATTATCTGAAAAAGTTCTGGTGCAATTCTGCCTTCAGTATTATAGAGTCAGAGCCTAGGGGGTGAAATGATGCTAAATGGTAAAAAGAGGGATTCTGGTTGTCCAGTATTCCTGCCCTGATAATGTTAAAGCATTCGGTGCAGCACATTACTGCCAGTATGATTGCAAATTATTTTCACATTCTTAAAGAGCACTCACCCAGCTAACTAATGCTAATACAATAAAACTAAAAACTAATAAAATATTAGTAAGTGCTTAATTTGTAATGAAGTACATTTTGTTTCATAATAAACTGAACCTAAATATGAGTTAATGGCCACATTCTACTCATTGGTTTTTAGAGCATAGAATTACCTACAGACCTAAACAGTATTTATGCAGTTGCATGCGCAGTTGCAGAGTATTCATTAGTTCTGACTTTGAATTTAAGCAATTTCTATTCATGCATTATCCAATGTGGCAAGGAGCTACAGTGGGTATAGAAAAGAATCACCCCCTTTAAAATAATCACATTTTGTTGCTTTTCAGCCTGAAATGAAGACGGACACAGTTTTTGTTTCACCCAGCTGTATTTACTCAGTGCAACTTATAACATCCAAGTGAAAGATATAACACCAACTTGTTATAAGTTGCAGGAAACGTCCTCAGAGAAATGGACAACCAGGAACTTGAAGCTGGTCACATGCTCCACCTCGATCCCTTCGATGTGAATGGGTGTGTGTGTGTGTGGCCCCTCCTTGTCTTAAAACATTTGCCATAAATGTAAATTCAGGTTCAGCTCATCTTCGTCAGTTTTACTTACATTTGTCCAAAGAAATCCTAATGCACTCCTCAAGATGGCACATGAGGTGAATCTTGAAATGAATCTTGAAATCATAGAAGAGAATAGTTATTTTGCTAGCTGTTCAAATGCAGCTGAGGATTTCCTAATTTAAAATGAGCAATTTGGAGCAAATGAAACAGTTCTATCCCTGTAAAGAGGTAAAAATGGGGTCTTTCAGTTAACTAGAACAAACAAATTCTGTGGGATTTGTTCACAAACAAGAGTCCCATCACAAAATAATAATTTAAAAAAAATAACAACAGTTAAAATAATAAATTTTTAAAAATCCCAATTGGTCATATGTGAGTCAGTTTCAAAAGACCTTGTGGCAGGGGGTATCCAGATGTTAAACACTGCCCCTGAGGAGTCAATTAGGATGCTGTTTATGGATGCAACTATGAACACCAGATAACTACCAGGGTTACCTGTCTTTTTGGACTTGCTCCTAACCCAAGAGGCATTCAGTGAGTAGGTTCCAGAAGAAGGAGTGACTTTGCGCAAATTATTTTTTGCAAATACTATGTTGCTTTCACTTTGCGACTTTGTTGGAAAGTCCTAATATGGTGTGCACACGCACTAGAGTGCATCCAGGTGTTAAACAACAGCCCCCAGCAGTTATCCAGTGTTCACACTTACATATATATATGTGTGTTAGCTAGCTCTAAATAGCTTGAGTTGCAGGGAAAGTAAACGGGCAACCAATGTAGAAATGGAAAATAAACTGGAAGTAATGATCAAACATGATACTAAAATAACTGTAACAAAATTGAGGACTTATTATTTGTAAGCATTATTTCCAGTCCTGGATCCAGCCAAAGTTAAGAGAAATTACAGTTAACTAGAACAAACAAGTTATCAGTCTTGCTTTAAAACACTTAGGTGAGTTCCTTCACCATATATTAAAAAGTTAACAAAAGCTTAAAATAATAATTTAATCTAAAATTATATTCACTTTGAATTGAAGTCCTTGTCTAGTTCACATACAAACACAAAGAATTTATTACTGCTGCAGTCTCATGAGCCAGGATGTCACCCCTGGCCCAAAGGACAGCAAACTCTCACCTGGGCATAAACAATAAATACATTCTAGCAGGTATAGACAACACACCAGAGGATTTACAGGGTTTATAGCCTCATTTGTCCAGGTTGAAGCACACGCTGGGTGACATTAACAAGACTTCTCTGGCAGTTACAGCCAGACCCCTGCATCTTTCTGTAGTACTTAATTAACAGCTGTGGCCTTTAATCACTCCACATCACTCAGAACACAGCATAAACATATTTTATTGGTGTTTGTGGGTACCTATTCTTTCATAAATCTTCTATTTGTGCGTAGTCATGCCGGTAGAGTTGCTGTCTGGTTTGGCATACAGAATGCAGAAAAAAAGAAATAATCAAAAGAGTCAAAAGAGATTATGAGTGTGGACCATTTTAATCTTGCCTCTTTAGCCACTAGGAGGGCAAGAAGTTAATTATCCTTATTGACAGTCTGTACAGCACATCTAAATGTTATTGAATGTGGGTTGGCAGGATGAAGGAATATGTAGCTAGTGTTTCCCTTCCTCAGTCATTTAAAAGTAAATTAAAAACTTTCTCAAGGCCCATTTAAAATATATAGAGTTAAAATGTGTCAAACAAAAGCGAGCACAAAATGTTGTGTCTGCAGACATGGCAGAAAGATGATATTTTGATATTAAAATGCAGAACCACATCTCCTCTTGCTCACACTTACTTCACAGTAGTTATTGTTTTATTTTTCAGGTTGACAGAATAAAAAATGCGTCTTATACCCACCTCATATATTATATGATACATTGGTTCTCAGTAACATTTCGCATTGATTATAAACTCAGAGTTTTTAATTGTAATCTGATGCCTCTGGATCTATTTTAACTATATGGGTATGAGTTTAAACAATAAAGTGAAACACTTTACTAATGACTAAAGTGTAATTTCAGAGTCTATTAGAGAGTCAACTATTTAAAATGTTATTTATTTTAAATGTATAATGCAAAATAGTATGTCAGGGTTTTTTTTTTTATTTTTTTATTGCTTATTGCTACATTACAGCCTTGTACCTTTGTAGGTTATTGTTGTCTATTTCACTCTTTAGAACTTGACTGGCTAAATAAAACACTCTGACCCAATGACCTATATTTATATTTTAGACATTGAGGTATTGGTATAATTAAGCTATATTAGGTAGTAGAGCTCTAGGATAAAGTTTAGCTATTGGGAATTAATGTTGATGTGATCAAGGAGGCACAGTGGCTTAGTGGTTTTCACATTTGCCTCACACCTTCAGGGCTGGGGGTTAAATTGCCTTCGCCCTGTGTGTGCGGAGTTTGCATGTTCTCCCCGTGCTTTCCTCCGGGTACTCTGATTTCTTCCCCCAGTCCAAAGACCTGCACTGTAGGCTGACTGGCATTTCCAAATTGCCCATAGTGTGTGTGCGATTGTGCTCTGCGATGTTTTGGTACCCCGTCCAGGGTGTCTCGTACCCCGAGGCCCCTGGGATAGGCTCCAGGCTCTCCGTGACCCTGTGTAGGATAAGCAGTACAGAAAATTGATGGATGTTGATGTGATCAGTAGCTGTTATAAAAGAGCCATAGTTAGCTAGTAGCTATGCAGGAAAAATGCAACACTCAGTAGTTACTACTTAGTTAATGATGAACTCCTTCTAACATACAGAGTAATTAAATAGTAGTTCTTAGTAGTCAATAAAAATAATAAGTGTTAATGAAGTACTCCTCATTCCTCATTCGTTCCTGCTTAGTTCCTGAATAACAATCTTGTTATTCAGGAACTAAGCAGGAACGAATGAGGAATGAGGAGTACTTAGTTCCTGAATAACAATCTATAGATTGTTGAACAGTATTGCAAAGTGTTACTGAAAGGTTTTCAAATAGAAGCCTTTAGGAAGCTAAGAACCCTTAACTATCCATAGAAATCAAGTCAACACTGAACTCCTTTGATGACTTTCTGTAGGTCTCAAAATATTTTCTACTGTAGAGAATATTTTATATATACAGGTGCAGCTCAATAAATTAGAATGTCGTGGAAAAGTCCATTTATTTCAGTAATTCAACTCAAATTGTGAAACTCGTGTATTAAATAAATTCAATGCACACAGACTGAAGTAGTTTAAGTCTTTGGTTCTTTTAATTGTGATGATTTTGGCTCACATTTAACAAAAACCCACCAATTCACTATCTCAACAAATTAGAATATGGTGACATGCCAATCAGCTAATCAACTCAAAACACCTGCAAAGGTTTCCTGAGCCTTCAAAATGGTCTCTCAGTTTGGTTCACTAGGTAAATCACAAACATTCACTGCCAAATTAGCTGGCTGTTCACAGAGTGCTGTATCCAAGCATGTTAACAGAAAGTTGAGTGGAAGGAAAAAGTGTGGAAGAAAAAGATGCACAACCAACCGAGAGAACCGCAGCCTTATGAGGATTGTCAAGCAAAATCGATTCAAGAATTTGAGTGAACGTCACAAGCAATGGACTGAGGCTGGGGTCAAGGCATCAAGAGCCACCACACACAGACGTGTCAGGAATTTGGCTACAGTTGTCGTATTCCTCTTGTTAAGCCACTCCTGAACCACAGACAACGTCAGAGGCGTCTTACCTGGGCTAAGGAGAAGAAGAACTGGACTGTTGCCCAGTGGTCCAAAGTCCTCTTTTCAGATGAGAGCAAGTTTTGTATTTCATTTGGAAACCAAGGTCCTAGAGTCTGGAGGAAGGGTGGAGAAGCTCATAGCCCAAGTTGCTTGAAGTCCAGTGTTCAGTTTCCACAGTCTGTGATGATTTGGGGTGCAATGTCATCTGCTGGTGTTGGTCCATTGTGTTTTTTGAAAACCAAAGTCACTGCACCCGTTTACCAAGAAATTTTGGAGCAATTCATGCTTCCTTCTGCTGACCAGCATTTTGAAGATGCTGATTTCATTTTCCAGCAGGATTTGGCACCTGCCCACACTGCCAAAAGCACCAAAAGTTGGTTAAATGACCATGGTGTTGGTGTGCTTGACTGGCCAGCAAACACACCAGACCTGAACCCCATAGAGAATCTATGGGGTATTGTCAAGAGGAAAATGAGAAACAAGAGACCAAAAAATGCAGATGAGCTGAAGGCCACTGTCAAAGAAACCTGGGCTTCCATACCACCTCAGCAGTGCCACAAACTGATCACCTCCATGCCACGCCGAATTGAGGCAGTAATTAAAGCAAAAGGAGCCCCTACCAAGTATTGAGTACATGTACAGTAAATGAACATACTTTCCAGAAGGCCAACAGTTCACTAAAAATGTTTTTTTTATTGGTCTTATGAAGTATTCTAATTTGTTGAGATAGTGAATTGGTGGGTTTTTGTTAAATGTGAGCCAAAATCATCACAATTAAAAGAACCAAAGACTTAAACTACTTCAGTCTGTGTGCATTGAATTTATTTAATACACGAGTTTCACAATTTGAGTTGAATTACTGAAATAAATGAACTTTTCCACGACATTCTAATTTATTGAGATGCACCTGTATATACTCCCATTCTTAAGAAATCTGGCCTTGATCATCAAAATATGAACAATTACAGACCAATCTCAAACTTACCATTTTTAAGTAAAATTTTGGAAAAAGTAGTGGCCTCACAATTAAGGTCTTACTTAGATGCAAATGGTCTCTTTGAATCTTTCCAGTCTGGATTTTGTCCATCTCACAGCACTGAAACTGCTCTTCTTCGTGTGGTTAATGACATTCTTCTGTCCATTAATTCTGGGTTAATAAATATTTTAATTCTCCTTGATCTAAGCTCCGCATTTGACACTGTCTGTCATGATATACTTTTATCTCGTCTCTCTGAAATCGGCATCACTGGTCCAGCTCTTTCCTGGCTCATATCCTACCTCAATGATAGAAAGTATTATATCACTATTGAAGGGTACAAATCGGCCACTGCTTCTCTGATGCAGGGTGGTCCTCAAGGTCCCGTTCTTGGGCCACTACTGTTTATCATTTGTATGTATCCACTTGGTGACATCATAAGCCTGCATGGACTTAAATTTCATTGTTATGCTGACGACATCCAAATTTACCTTACCACCAGCTCTGATAACCCATCCTTCTCTGATTCACTCACTGCATGTATTAGGGACATCAAACACTGGATGTCCCTGAACTTTTTAAAACTGAAAGATAACAAAACTGAAATTTTGTTTATTGGTTCGACTATATCAGGATGGATATGCCATTTGATATTGATGGTGTTCCTGTTAAATTTTCTTCCTCTGCCCGTAATCTTGGTGTTGTATTTGACACAACTCTCTCTTTTGATTCCCATATTAACGCTATAGTTAAAAACTCCTTTTACCACCTTCGTAATATTGTGCGTCTTCGATCCTCTCTCACTCTGACTGATGCTGAAATCTTAGTTCATGCCATAATCACTTCACGTCTGGATTATTCTAATGCCCTATTTACTGGCGTGCTCAAAAAACACATTTCAAGATATACAGTATGTTCAAAACTCCGCTGCAAGGGTTTTCACCTCCACCAGGCGCTCTGTTCATATCACTCCTCTTCTGCATGATCTCCACTGGCTACCTGTGGTATCACGTATTCAATTTAAGATACTACTTCTAACATTCAAGGCACTAAATGGTCTTGCCCCTCCTTATCTGTCTGACTTACTTCACCCATACTGCCCTACCCGGTCCCTTAGATCATCAGAACTTGGCCTCTTGTCCATACCCAGATTTCGGCTGTCCACTGCAGGTGGAAGGTCATTTTTTGTTGCTGCTCCGAAACTGTGGAACTCACTACCTCTTACCTCTTACATCACTTCTCTGCCTTGTTTCAAGACCCAGCTAAAAACGTATCTGTTTGAAATGTACTTTCACTGATGTGAATTGTGTTGTATGTATTTGTATGTATTTTATGTATTTGATATATACTGTGTAAAGCGACCTTATATATATATATATATATATATATATATATATATATATATATATATATATATATATATATATATATATATATAATTTTCTACTGTAGATAATATAACTGTTATGTCTTCTCAGAAAAAAGTGAGTGTGTGTGTGTGTGTGTGTGTGTGTGTGTGTGTTGGCCCTGGATTCAGCCACTGCACAAAGAATGGGGTATTACCGATTAAAGAAAACGTTGTAAAACAATCAACCTCTCAAGCTAATAAAAAAAGAAATAAAATTCACATAAGTTACATCATTAAGCACTTTATGCATCCACTTACAGTTTTCTTATTCCCGAAGCTCTCTTCTTGAATTCACTCTCTGGGAATGCTCACAGTACTGAATAGAAGCAAGTGTAGTTCAGTTAGAGTGGTTGCATCTAATGCAAAAAAAAATAAATTAGACTCTTATTAGTTTGTTGTTTCCCCTGCTGGGAAATGTGTTAATTAGCTCTTAATATTTGCAGTATTTGATTGCCACCGTGATCTTGTAAATCTTGGCTGCATGCGCCGAGCTGCATATGAATCATCCTGGCCTTGTTTCCACCTTTGTTCGAAAACAGCTCCGGCTGGACTAATATTATGGTTGTTTATCGTTCTTAATGTTTCAAGTAATGTGCCAAGAAGTCTGGCATTATGTGAAAATGAATTATGCACCAAAGTAAAAATGCAAATAGGATGCAGTGCATGTAGTTGTTCTTCTGTAAAGTAAAATGAAATACCTAAGCAGAACTCATAGCAAATAGGATGTCAGTGGTTAATGCTGCTAAATTAATTACTCTGCTAAAGAAAACGAATACAGTATATTTAATGAAAATCTTACCTATGCTTTCTGCAAAGATCAGGTTGGGTAGGGAGCCAGTTTAATAAACGCGAAGGTAAAACACTCAGTTTGCCTAAACATGTTGGAAACCTTGCTAGCCAACTGTGCGTTCCTCACACAATAAATTTCATTCTTGTAGGAGAGATACGTGCAGTGCTGATATGGACATAAGCCTAATCAATTCAGCTTGTAATCAGTTACAGGCTGTCAAAATGTCTGCGAAGCACCTGTGCCGTCACATCATCAAACCAGAGAAGAGTGTGTACACACTCTGTACAGATTACAGCGAGCAATGTTTTGTGTTATGTTACTGTTTCAATGACCTGATGAAAATATAGGAAAATTAGCCAACAGACCAGAACTCACTAGATTAATCAGCAGTAATTTCAGTATGGATATAAGAGTGAAGAGTAAACAGTTTAAATACTCCAACATTTACTTCAAGTGATAAGAATAGAGACACCAAGGTGGATGATACTGATGACCAACAGTGATTACACATTTCCTGATGATGTCCTTTGTTCTGTCTCTGTCCTCTTTGTCCTCTATCTGTCTACAGACATGGGGCTCTGCTGAGAATAAATAACATGGTAACCATGCTTACTTGTAATTGAATTTAGGCTGGATTCACGAACTGAAAAACTCTTATAGACCCTCCAGCAAAGACTGAAGCTCCTGGGTTGATGTGTGCTGCTGCTGTCGTACTCCATCTCTTTTTCCACCTAACCCACAAAAAATGAATACAGGAAATATACTGTCATATACTGGCATGGAGAAAAACCAATGGGCTACAGTATTTTTCATCTTATCCTTTGTGGGACTCACAAAGACAGACTCACAAAGCAACATAACAAGGCATACTTTTCTTACTGTGGGAGATGAATAACAGAAATAGACTGCACAAAAAATAATTATGGAGGGGATGACCATATTCTGTATTTATATATCTAAGTTCACGCAGGTCAGATCTCAGACCATCTTCCTTTGGCATCCAGAGGTGGGAAGTGTGGAATTATAATGACATCGTTGCTGTATTTGAGTAAGAGTTTTGTGTTTTTGTAATTGCTTTTTTTCTTTTTTACTTTTATTCATTATGTATCAAAAAAAAAAAAAAAAAGGTTTATATAGCCTACTTTATGTGCACGATTGGCTCATACTGTGGTCTGATTGATTGATTACAGCATTACAGCATGGTAATGCTGTAGCCCAGTTCTCAGAAGCTTTATCTATAGGTCAACTCAGGTATCAATTTTGATATTATTGATTACTGATGTAGCATCATTCAGCACTCCATAAGATTTTTTTTTTTTTAAATTAATTGTACAAGTTGTCTAGGATGTGGATGAGACAGGACGAATACTACTTTGTATTATTATAGAGGGGTGAAGGCTGAGTTTTGGGGAAGAGAAGTAATCTCTGAGGGTTGCCATTATTTTCTTATGATCTCTGAACATTTTCACTATTTTACTTTAACTGTTTCATTTTTGTAATTTCAATTCTTATTTGATTTTGCAATATAAAGTGACCTTGAATCTTGTCTCTGGTTTCATGTCAGTCTATCTTGGACTGTTCATGATTTTGCCTATCACTGCTCCAGCGCCACAAACTCTGCATTGCCAGTAGACACAGAAATTAATTAGGAAATACGACTTCACAAATAGGGAGCCACAAAGGTTGTTGACACAGAAGCATTTGTCCAAATCTGCTTGGAAAAAAAAAAAAAAACACTGCTGTTTATCAATCGTCTTTCATTATAGGTTCATCTTTGTCCCTAACTGCAGAGATAATCAGCCTGTCTAAATCTAATTGCCCGTATAGCCACCAGTGCTTTTCAAGATTGCACAGATAGAGTTTAGCCGAGTGTGCATGTTGCTTAGAGACATCTGTGCTCTGTTCAAGGCCTCACTGTGTCTATGTGTCTCCACCATACCCCAATCCTAATCTGTTCATACTTATTTTGGAGCAATAGAAATAGGATGGCTGAAGAGGAATGAAAGTTGTTATGAGCGTTGGGGGATAACAAATGTTAAAAACATAAAACATGTGTAGCATGTAATCTGGATTGTATTCAGTGTAAGAGACTTATAAAAATATGCATGATTCATTTTGCCTAACTACTGTTACTATTTTGTATGTTAGGGCCTATTAGGGCTATTACAGCTGACTTTAGGTTAATTAATAATTTTATCAATTCAATCCCTAAGATAGACAGTATTTCCAGTTTAGATGCCATCTCCTCTGACATTTTCTTCATGCTGAAGACCTATAAAAGGACGATACTGTTAATTAAACGATCGATCATATTTATGCATTTAATTTTGGCATCAGATGGTATTTCATTGGGTTTTTGTTCCTATGTTTTGTTCTTATATAAAATTCCTATATGTCCATTCCTTCCACAAAAGTCCTTAGACAATATGGAAGACACCACTACTGTATATTTTTCTCCACTTGCATTTATTTAATATCTATGCACATCTCTGGGTATTTTTATTTGACATGCAATGCCTGTGCATACTTAGACTTTATATTTTCCTTTTTTAGTTACCTATTAAATCACTCTGCACAAACCAGGATTAGCCTCTGGGCTTTTTAGTTTATGAAAAAATATGTTTTATGTTTTGTAATACTGCACACTTAAATCTTTGCACTTAGCTCTTTGCTGTTTTGGATGAGAGCCTTTGCCAAATGATTACATGTAAATGTAAATTATTCTAAGACCTTTGGTTTTGTGGTTAGTGCTATAAATAATATATAAATAATACATTTCTATATAATTTTAGTATTTTAGCAGGTCAAAGTGTGTAATAGTATTTAAAAAAGTACTTAAAAAAGTATTCATGGCTGAATAATGAATACACTGTCCTGAATACTGAATTAAGTATTGCACACAAAAAGTAATTCATTCAGGATACATTTATTCATTCATTTATTTTCAGCAGTTGCTTTCAGGATTGCGGTGAATCCTGACCTTATCCCTGGGAACAGTGGGAACAAGGTAGCCGAATTCAGTCTATTGCAGGAAACTTTGCAATCACTATGGGCAATTTAGCACAGCCAATCCACCTATCTGCATGTTTTTGGACAGTGGGTGGAAACCAGAGAACCCGGAGGAAACCCATGTGAACATGCTGAGACCATGCAAAACTCCACACAAACAATAAAGCAAATTTAGTATCGAACTGAGGACCCTGGAGCTGTTAAAATTTGTTAATATTTGCTTCCATTCCAATGCTTGTGGAGAGAAAATAAGTAGAACCTTGTGTAGAATGGCTGTGGATCAATATAAAGGTACTGGAAATGTATGGATGTCAATGGATGTTTTTTAACCAAACTCAGTCTTTGGGCTACATTTAGAATGAACTAATTTAATTGAAAAAACAAAAAAATAAAAAAATAAATAACACATAGGCTGCTTTCACAATAGTCATTTTTTACTCGACCACCATGGTTGAGTATTTTACATGCAGCCTCACAAGGTGAGTGGAATGTGACCAGTTTTAAAAAGTGCTGCTGCCTGTATTTGTTTTGTCACAGCAGAGCAATTCCAAAAAATACAAAAATTAAACTTTTCTGAAAAGCACCAAGTGATGTCAGGCTCTTTTTTTTAATTCATTTTTTAAATATCTCTCGACTAATCAGGTCACAGCTAAGAAAAATCAACATAGAGGACAGTGTCAGTACCAAAAAAGGCAAATAATCTAATGTCACGCACTGGTCCCTACATACATTCTAAACCCGGTCACATGAAACCTGTCTAATTGTATAAATATTACTTTTGATGTTCTTTTTCCAAAGCTCAGGAAAGCTGCCTTCTCCTCACCATAGACTAAATCTATTTCTAAAACCAGATATTTTTTGTTAGGTGTTATTACATAATGTGCATTTATATAGTTATTAGTAGGTATAAAGAGAAAACGTTATATGAATACATAAACACACAGACAGAAATTGAGATAAATGTCAATTCATAACATTGATTTTTGTATTTCTTTAACCATTTCTATGCTGATTTGAATTACCAGCCACAGAGCAGTGTGCAAGGCATGTAACTGTTCAGTTCAATTCAGTTTTATTTGTATAGTGTTTGTAACAATAGACCCAAAGCAGCTTTACAGAAATATATAAATTCCGGATATAAATAAACTAATATATAGCCAGGTAAGTCGGTACATATTTGTAGATGTGTTGGATACCTCTAAAACTGACTGTCACTAAACAAATTATTTTTGCCAAAAGGTCCAGAAAACTTCTTTGGAAAAGTAGTAATATGTTTTGAAATATATTCCAAATTTTCAGTGGCCCCAAAAAGAATTTGGACACTTGCAATACAACCCACACTTACAAATGTGTGAATTTCACTGCATTAGAAAACAACACGTCGAACCAAGTGGCATTTATTTTAGAGAAAGGTACCGCAACCACAATTTTCAAGCAACACCCCCCCCACCCCCACCCCCCACACACACACACACAACCTTCCAAAAATAAATATTATTATGCTTAAAAATATAAAAATAATATATACACTGGCTATACAACTCAAATGTGTGAATTTCACTGCATTAGAAAACAACACGTCAAACCAAGTGGCATTTATTTTAGAGAAAGGTACTGCAACCACAATTTTCAAGCAACCCTCCAAAAATAAATATTATTATTATTATGTTTAAAAATATAAACATAATATACATACTGGCCATTATTAGGCAATGATGTCATTTGGACCCTTAAGATTATTCTGATTGTCACAATTAATTCATAGTTAATGTGATGAACTACACCATGTGGTTACTCTACTATGGCACCTATGTGCAGTTGGAGGTAATTGACTACATGCTAGGTTGGGCTGGGTTGAAACAGACAGTGAACCGAAGTCAGGATCGAGCCAGGAACAAGCAGGTTGGCATTTTTTAAGACAACCTGGCCCTCTTTATTATTAATATTCAGGTCTGGTGCTATGTGCAGAGTACTGTATTAAGTTCGTAATTCCAAAGTTGAAATGAAATCTATGCCACTGGGTTTAGATCAGTTAGGCTTTTCATTCATTGATCATGGAAAACGAGGCAGGGAGGCGGGGACTGACACTTGACATAAGCAAATTGCCAATAAATTAGGCTCCCTGCCGAGGGGGTGAGAGGAGAATGAGACGCTGAATCAGGGGAGAGAAATTGGATTGGAGAAGGCAGACCGCTGATGCGCGTGTGCTTGCTCCTTTATTCTAAGGCTGATGTTCAGCGGTTTAAATGTTTTTTTGTTTGTTTGTTTTGTTTTGTTTTGTTTTCTAGATGGAACTTACGTGTGTTTCTCGAATCTGCCGCTTTCTGTAGTGGGATTTAGACATCGTGATCAGGATTAAAACCTGAAATCAGCCGTCAGTGTGAATCAGCCCTGTGGACGACGGAAACAAGCAGCAGTCTGTGGTAGGAGCTTTACCTCTTCGTAATGGTGTTTAACCCTTGTGTGATGAAATTATGAACATATGTTCTGCTTAATTTCTACACGTGCAAGTGCCAAATTATGTGAAATGTACAGTTACTAAAGCCACACTGCACACAGCTGGAGAACGCTTCTGCTTCACCAGGGGGGTTTAAAGAAAAACATACACTGACTGAAACTTTTAACATAGTAAGCAAAATATGCTTATATGTCCTGGTTCATTTGCATAAAATGTGGCCAGTTAAACCATTTAGATATTTTCTAAAACATAAACTTACTATTACATTCTAATGTTACATTCTACAAAACCAAATATGAATGAGTGTGTGAACGTGTGCAAGGTGCACTGAAATGAACTGGTGTCACACCCAGGATGTATTCCCGGGATGGACACCGGATACACCATGACCCTGACCAGGATAAAGTGATTATTGAAAATGAGTGAGTATGTCCTTAAGTGTTTTATTCCTCTTATACCATAGCTATGAATGACATCATGTATTCACTTACATGTAATGTTGTGGAACATCCAGGAGAAAAGTTAGTTCCTGTTATCACTTACAATATAGCAGCCATAAACAGCTGTTCCCTCATCAGCCTCTTTTTTTTTTTTTCTCTCTCTCTCTCTCTTGAAGTTAATAAGGTAAAAAAAACAACAAACAAACCAAACTCAGCTTGTTGCCAAGAAACCAAAAAGTACACACTATCATGAAGTCTTTCCCATTGCGGGAAAATTTGTTCGTGCTATACAGACATTTGGGCTTGAGATCAAAATATGGATATGAGAGAAAGTTCAGGATTTCAGCTTTTTAGTTCCTGGTATTTACATCTAGATGTGTTAAACAACATAAAACCTTTTGTATCAGACCACCCAATTTTTAGGTGAGCAAAAGTATAGGAACAGATCAGTCTTGAAGTAAATTAAAGTAAATAACACCTAATAGTTGGTTTCATATCCCCTTGCTTGCAATAACTGCATCAAGCCTGTGTGTTCACTGCTCACTACTCCTAATGTGTGTGCACTAACTTGGATGGGTTAAATGCAGAGGACAAATTCCGAGTGCGGGTTACCATACATTGGCCTTCACATGTCACCTTCACTTAAATTGTTTCAAACCAGAGTTGTTGTTTGGTTTCTCCCTTCAGTCTCCTCTTCAGGAGGTGAAATGCATGCTCAAATAGAGGTCTGATGACTGACTTATCCAGTGTACTCCCCCCCCCCCCCTCCCAACTCCTTTTTTGAGTTGGCAGTGCTTTTTGGATCCTTACTTACTGCATGATAAAGTTCCTCACGATTAATTGTTCCTGTAAACTTCTGAATTTATTCTGCTACTACCATCATGAGTTCCATCATCAATAAAGATTAGTGAGCCTGTTCCAGAAGCAGCCATGCAAGCCCAAGCCTTTGATACTGCCTCCACCATCTTGACTCATGAGTTTGTATGTTTGGATCATGAGCAGATCCTTTCTTTCTCCACACTTTGCCTTTCCATCACTTTGGTTGAGGTTAATCTTGGTTCCAGAACTTTTGTGGCTCATCGCTGTATTTCTTTGCAAATTCCAATCTGGCTTTCTGATTCTTACTGCTGATGAGTGGTTTGCATCTTGTGGTATGGCCTCTATATTTCTGCTCTCTTATTCTTTGAAAGGTGAATTGTGATACTTTCACCCCTGCCCTGTGGAGGTTGTTGGTGATGTCACTGACTGTTATTTTTGGGATTTTCTTCACAGCTCTCACAATGTTTCTGTCATCAGCTGTTGTTGTTTTCCTTGGCCGACCCATTTGGTGTCTGTTGCTCAGAATACCAGTGGTTTTGATCTTTTGATGTCAAACCCAAATGTCTTCAGAAGTAATTTCAGAAGTAATATATGCTTATTTAATGCTTGAATATATCCTTATATGCATAAACATATACATATTTTAACTGTCAGTAATACAGTAAGGTCAACATTATTAAAATCACAGTAACTGTAATGTTAGCTGCATAGATTGGTTCGAATGACTGTTATCACATTTTGACTTCTTGTAGATTTTCATGGCCTGTACCCATTCATTTGTAGAGTGTGAAATGTTAGAAATGTTTAACTTGCTCAAAAGGCACTGAAGCCACACACCAGATATGAAACTTGGTCTGGAAATGTAAGAGAAGGAGAGGAAGACCTGGGTGACCGCTACGCTAGTCTGTTTTGGAGTTTTCATGGATCCACATTGTCAATACGGCAGATTTTATCCATATACCATTCTTGGAATGGTATAATGAACTTTTTGGATTCTGTGATGCAATTCCTTCTTCTTTGATTCAATTTTAAGCATGACAAGTCCAAAGAATCAAAATAAAACAAAATTCTGGAATGAGCCCATAATTATAACACAGCATGAAATGACAACAGTTCCCAAGACTAATTGCCATTATGTTACCAAGAATTCTTATTTATTGAATTAATTCATTCATTCGTCTTCAGTAACCAGGGTCCAGAGCCTATTATGCCAAATAATGAATGGCAGGCAACACGCACTCACTCACACCTATGGGCAGTTCAGCATCCACACAGACAGTAAACCAATGCTCAGGCTCAAACCGGGACTACTAATAGACAAATGATTAATCCATTTATTATTCATCTTAGATTATGTGGAACATCTGTCATACAAGTACGAGTGCTCTAATGTATACCTGTGATTTGAATTGCAGTCGGTGCTGTCGTCAGAGCTTTGGACCTTCTGACCAATCAGATTTGAGAATTTAACAACGCTGTGGTATAAATTACTGCACCAAGTACTGTCAGCTGGTGAAGACTATGAAACAGGGTATTTGACTCATTATGTTGGTGCAGCTATAAAGGATGCACAATAAACTTTTCAGTGTTTTAATTAACACTCTCAGTTTGAACAACAGTGCTTATGTGATAAAAGCAAATAAACACTGGAAGATTTAATTGAACACTGACTCACAGACTATAAAAAACACCAATGCTGGGTAATTTGCATGCTTAAAAATATAATATTTGGTTGAGAAGCTTGACATTCATTTGTGTACAAATTATATAAAATAAGTTCTTACAGAATTCAAGTAATTACTGGTAATTTCTGGTAATTCTCCAGAAAATCATTAATCCATAAAATGAAGCAGTTGTTGACCCCCAAGCTCCATCAGCTTGATAACCAGTACACGAGGCTTAATAGTGTTAAAAATGCTGCTAAAATAGATTAACAAGACTCTGTGTCTGTACCAAATGCTAACAAATATGGTTCATCAGCACCAGCAGTGCATATATATGTGTATAGTATATACTATGTGTGTGTGTGTGTGTATATATATATATATATATATATATATATATATATATATATATATATATATATATATATATATATATATATATATATATATATATATATATATATATATATATATAGCGTATCTCACAAAAGTGAGTACACCCCTCACATTTTTGTAAATATTTTATTATATCTTTTCATGGGACAACACTGAAGAAATGACACTTTGCTACAATGTAAAGTAATGAGTGTACAGCTTGTATAACAGTGTAAATTTGCTGTCCCCTCAAAATAACTCAACACACAGCCATTAATGTCTAAACCGCTGGCAACAAAAGTGAGTACACCCCTAACTGAAAATGTCCAAATTGGGCCCAATTAGCCAACATCCAAGTGAAAGATATAACACCAACATCAGAAAAAAATAAACAAATAAAAAACCAGAATCACGTAGTTGGAAAAAGGATCACCCCCCTCCTAAAAATGACTTGTAAACTCAATAAGGTGTAGCTAATCACCTTCTCAATGGCACACAAAGCCATTTGACTTTCAACTGTGATCAGCTGTGGTCATTTTGATTAGCTCAGCATGAAAAGAGCTTTCCTGGAGCATTTTTCAGTCCTTGGTAGTGCAACTGAAGCAAACAATCAACTATGGGTGGCAAGGCACTGTCAAAAGATCTCCAGGATAAAGTTGTGGACAGGCACAAGTCAGGAGATGGATACAAAAAAATTTCAAAGGCTTTATCAATGCCTAGAAGCACAGTGAAGTCTATTATTAAGAAGTGAAAGGTATTTGGTACAACACAGACCCTGCCTAGATCAGGACGTCGCTCCAAACTGGATGAAAGAGCCAGGAGGAAACTGGTCAGAGAGGCTACCAAGAGGCCTACAGCAACTCTGAAGCAGTTGCAGAAATTTATGACAAAGAGTGGTCATTGTGTGCATGTGACAACAATATCACAAATCCAATACAGATCACCATCCAAATAACACCATCCCTACAGTAAAGCATGGAGGTGGTAATATCCTGTTATGGGGGTGTTTCTCTACAGCAGGGACTGGAGCAGTTGTCAGGACAGAAGGAAAATGGATGGGGCAAAATACCATCAGGAAAATCTGCTGAGCAGTTCTGCAAAGAGTGGGCAAATATTGCAAAGTCTAGATGTGCAAAGTTAGTAGAGACATATCCCAACAGACTAAAGGCTGTAATAAAAAAAAATAAGGCAAATTAAAGCAAGGGGGTGATCCTTTTTCCAACTCAGTGATTCTGTTTTTAAAAAAAATGTTTTTATTTTTTTTCTGACGTTGGTGTTATATCTTTCACGTGGATGTTATAAGTTGCACTGAGTAAATACAGCTGGATAAAACAAAAACTGTGTCCGTCTTCATTTCAGGCTGAAAAGCAACGAAATGTGATTATTTTAAAGGGGGGGTTATTCTTTTCTATACCCACTGTATATGTTTGTCCATCTACCAGTGTGACTCATAACAGCTAGACCATTTTATTCATACTATGCAACAATACGATACTTCATTTCTGTTCTCTGTGCTACTCTCTCTGTGTCTAATAGATGAAGTTTCCATTAAGTCTAAATGAGCCCGGATCACTTTGTGGGCACACTACTTTTTCACCATATCAGAGTAATGACCTTCATATTGTGTGCTATTTTGGCCATTGCATTGCATAATTGGTATTTTTACTCTGGAAAATGTTATTTGAAAAGAAAAAAAAAAACTTTTTTTTTTTGGACATTTTAGGCTAAAAATACATTTCAGATAATCTTAAAATATAACAATATTTCAAAATATAACACTTTTTCCCATTGAGAGCACAGTTTCAGAGAATATTGTGCCACCAGTAATGAAACACATTTACTATTTCCTGTCATACTATCAAAAATGGATGCATTCAGTTCATTTACATAAGTTCTTTCTGTATTTCACAGAATGTAAGCCAATAATGTGTCCTTTTGAATGAATGTCAGTAATATTAGAGTAATATTTTACAGTGCTATCTAACTTGTGTATTTACTACATAGCATGTGAAATGCAAATTTGCATATGCATACGTTGCATTAGGATCCCAGGCTGTGTAATGTGAGCCTGAGCGTGAAAACGCATACAAATTATTTAATCTATTTATACACTGTCTCAGTACCTAGAAAAACCCCTTGTTGCTTAGTTACAAGTAATCCACTCATACACTTAAATGAAGGCTCAACTGATATCAACCACCTTAAATACTAACGCTTATCAGTGTTTCTGACAGATCTGGCATATATCTGGGTGGACACCAGAGGTTTTTGGAGGATGGGTGACAAATTAAAGGAAAAACCAACATAAAAAGCCTTAGTAAGGTACAATACATTATACCTGGGACTGGTGAGTGTCCTCATATCCTGTGGGATCTAGGGATCTAGTCCATACCTTTCCATCTCACACACTAACTCAAATTCTTTCTACTAACCCCATTTCCAGTAAAGCTGGGATTTAAAAAAAAAAAAAAAAAATGCAATAAACACAAAAATTTGTGATTTGTCAAGTCTCTTGAAACTTTAATTAAATGACAAAAGTACAAAGAAAAGATACTCAATGTTTTCACTGACCAACTTAATTGTATTTTGTAAACATGAACAAATTTAGAATTTGATGCCTTCAACACACTCAAAAAATTGCATATTTACAAAAGTCAAGTTGGTCAGTGAAAACATTGAGTATCTTTTCTTTGTACTTTTGTCAGTTCATTAAAGTTTCAAGAGACAAATCACAGATTTGGGTTTTTATTGCATTTTAGAAAAAATCCCAACTTTTATGGAAATGGGGTTAGTATATAAGTAAAGTGACATTCCACTTTCTTAAAGCCAGTTTCCATTGCAAGGGTTGGGTCTGTCATTAGGCTGTCTGTCTCATGCCTACCAACCAACTGGGATTGGACCTGACTCTAACTTTCTTGAAGTTAATTAAAGAAAAAATGTAGCTTGTCATGTTACTGATAAACCATAGAGTGTGCAGTTGTCTCCCTTAAAGTCTTTTCTGCAGTAGGTAACTTAAAGAATCAGCTCGACTCGGCATAATCAAATAAGGCTTGCAACTCGACTTTGACATTAATGACTTGTGAGTCACTTGGACTCAATCCCTTTCGCTTGGAAAGACTTGATGCATTCTTAAAGCCAAAGATTAAAAATACATTTAAGTGTGCAGGAAATCAACTATTCTTTTTTCCCAACAAACAATTAATTTTCAGCAAATCAGCATCAAGCATCATTTCTAAGGTCAAGGTTCAGCCAAGCAGACAGCCAATCTACTTGCACTAGACAACAACAAAATTGAAAGAATGCTCATTCACTGATAACAGAGGCACTTTGTGGTAACCATGCTCCCAAAGATAGTGGCCTTCGCCTACAAAGAATATGTTGTTTGCAGCAAGGAAAGAGTTCAAGAATATCAGACGAATAAGAAGTTGTGGCATTTGAAGTTCCACAAAGTAAATCCCAAGGCAAAGCCAAACTGAACTGAGATAGATGGGTACCCTTAGTGAAAACATATCTACACCTTATCTGTGTCTCTCAAATACCCACATATTTCCATTGAGTTATAACATTTAGAAAGTGATGAACACTAACTTTAAAAAGCCTGAATGACTTTCATAAATTTACTGTACTAATTATTACCCTGGCCTTAAATTTGGTAAAGAGCACATGTTTGATTTGTTTAGGACTCGAAACTTAAAGTTAGGGACTTGTAACTTGACTTGGACTTGTGACTTACCTGTCTTGACTTGGGACTTGACTTGGGATTTGAATGTCAAGACTTGAGACTTACTTGTGACTTGCAAAACAATGAATTGGTCCCACCTCTGGCTATAACTACAGTCTCCTTTCTTAAATGTTAAATCAGTGTTTTCTTCACAGAAAGATACACCATTAAGTTTTTATTAACTTTTTTTTTTAGAGTCGGGCTTAAATTATGTGAATATCTTCTATACAAGTCCCTTTGAATTAGTTATTACTATAGAAATGACATATTAGCCCAGTCATACAGTATATACTTGTGTTTTGCCTTTCAGATATGAGGTCATGATCACGAAGTGGCAACTTTGCTGTTGAAAATTGTGAAACAGGAATATAGAACGTTCTGAAGAAAACTGGCCGGCAGTCCTCCCTCCACTCAGTGATGGAGCCATGGTTACATATTCTGAGTGATTGATAGTTCTATTTTTTACTTATTTATTTATTTATTTTTACTTCAGACCACCACAAGGGTTTGTAATGTCATTATGTCCTGATAGAGCACCTATAAAAACAAAAATGTACAGCAGTTGTAGATAGCACAGACACCATATGGTATTGAGAATGAGATACTGGTTTTTAACTAAGGATAAGAAGCCCTCAACATTGTGATACCATCCACTCTCTTAACAAACCATCTTAAATAGACATACTGGCCCAGGTAGCGTTCATAATTCAACACTTCATAAGACATTTTCAAGTATTTTTTAAGAAGTATATGATACACAATGAAACGCTTTGTATTATAATGGAAGGCTGAAATTTGGGGTAAAGAAGTAATCCCCGAGGGCTTTGAAGCCTAAAATGGGACACACTCTTGCCTCACAGACTTAGAGGGCACACACGAACAAAGGCTACACATTAATGACCCTGTGTATCCTTGTTTATGTCCTGTGTCAATATAGTAATTTGGATGCACAATTTAATATAACAATTTGAGGTCATGAAATTGCAATGTGTGCACGTTATGTACAATTTCATGCTCTTATTGTGCTATTTTGACTCACAATTAATAAATGGTGCCCCTGTTTTGGTTAATTTGCTCTTTTAAGAAAATGCCCCCATGTTTTAATGAATTAGCTGACCAAACAGTTATCTGCTATGGTTATAATTCACAATAAGCAGGTGAAGCTAATAAGTTGATTCTAAGAATCAATGTGCCACACAGTACATGAAGTGAAATAAAGTCCCAGTACTTGTAAGTGCATTACAAAGACAAAAAAAAATAGTTTAAAAATGTTTAACTATTCAAATATTTTAAATATTAAAATAGGCCTATTTGTAATTTTGGTCTAATGTTCTACCCATGCAGCTTGGAACCTGACTGCATTTGTTTAGTAAGCCAGTATATGTTTGAGTATTTGACTCCTTCTTATTATGAGGCCATGTCTTCTGGCTCCATCCAGGCCAGTTTACACCGGAGGCATTTCTGAAGTATTTCTGTACTCGCTACTGGCAGAAGAAAGAGCAACAGCACACTTCCATTTTAATCTGTTTTTGGTGTCACCTGAGCAATGATTCACCAGCCAGTGATCACATGGGAGAATGAAAATCCTTTTTATGCATTGTTACTACTGATACAGAAGGATTGGGCCAGCTGTAATTACACTTCCTTAAAAATGTGACATGAGACACATATCCAGTTGGGAAAGTGAACAACTGGATATGTTTGTGTCCCAATCTTGGTGTAAAAATGAGTATCAACAATTTTCTATGCAACTACAGGTTGCACAATCATGACATCTTTGTAGATTACACTTTCAAAATACAGGTCACAGTCTATAGAAAGTGTGATTTTGTGACTTTAATGGATTTCTATGGAGTTTATGCTTCACATATGTGAACGAGTATAACAAGCATGAAACTTGAGTTTGACATACTTCTAATGCAGCTGGTGTGTGGTGTGAAAAAAAACTAATAAACAAACAAAAAAATTAAGTGTCCATCATTGAACTGGCCTTGAATTGGTCTGCAAAATGTGTTGCGCCTGTTTTTAGCAGAGTTAATATGATAAATCTGATTGACCAGTAGTGCCTCGTGTGTTGGCATGACAGAGTAACTGCTTCCCCTTTATCAGAAAGCACAAGCCCTGACAGGTTACTGAGTCAAACAACAAAATTACCTAGGCTTTAAAAGAGGAATTTGTTCTCCAGCCAGAAACTAACGTCAGTTTTTCCATTGTAACAACAGAAGCTTTAGCATTAAGCACCCATTATAGACCATATGTAGCCTATATTTGCTCTGTAACAGAAATCATATCTAATTCTGGGTGGGCCAGAAACATCAATAGTCTGGATCTATTTAAAAAAAAAAAAAGACTACATGGTACAATGCCATAACTATATTAATATAATGAATTAGCTGAAGGGAATAAAGACAGCAGCCTCTCACTGCACTTCTGTAGAAGTTAATGTGCCTTTTGTGTGCATTGATTGGCCTGATGAGCTCATTCTGTACTGCGTCAGTCCACATATTATCCCATGTGATTTGCCATTTTAATTAAGCTCTTGATTTAAAACTGCAACTCAACATCCTTTTCCACTGAGGATAGTAGAGTGGAAAGTACTTTATGTGTGTGTGTGTGTGTGTGTGTGTGTGTGTGTGTGTGTGTGTGTGTGTGTGTGTGTGTGTGTGTGTGTGTGTGTGTGTGTGTGTGTGTGTGTGTGTGTGTGTGTGTGTGTGTGTGTGTGTGTGAGCAAATGAATGGCAAGAATATATCTGTAGATGTCTGCATCATGAATGTAGAAGTCTTATAGATTTATGTATGAACACATATTTTCCGTTTCTTTTTCCAATACAGGAACCATAAGGCAGATTTTCAGTAAAAAATCACAGCAGATTATTAAGAAATATTCCAGTTTGCTATATGTTTTAAAAAAAATACATTAGTTCAGTAGTCTTTAAGGATAAAGAGTCGGTGTGACAACTGCAGTATTACTGTGCATTTTGCATCCTGCTCTACTTCAGCCGTTCCCTCTTGCACAGCAAATATAACCACTGCAATGCTCTCTCACTTGTTCATACCTCTCAGAAGTGTGCAAGTACCCCACTGCTTAAGGCTCATCAACCCTTATTATTGCCTTCTTAATATAAATGGTTGCTATGGAAGCCAGCAGCTCTGGAATATTAGGTAGATATATTTCTGAAGACAATGTTGCCTTTGGCTTGCACGTTAGGGGTCTAAATATAAATCTACATCCAGGTTTCTCTAAGGCTGCTTTGTGACCATGTGTATTGTTAAAAGCACAATATAAATAAACTTGAATTAAATTGAATTGGTGCAAGTGGTAGTGTTGCTGCCTCACAGCTACAGGATTCCTGGTTCATTCCTGAATTTGGATTGTCTGTGTAGGTTCCTTCAGGTTCACCAGTAGGTGGATTGGCTACGACTGTTTTAATCTTAATAAGTAGACATTTTTAGAAGAAATGGAAAAAAATCTTAAATAAGTAAAAATGAAAATAATTCTGAAAATGGATAAGTTGCTGAACTAGATGAAACGACATTGTACCAGTGACCCCTGTTGTTTTGGTGAACAAGTGCATTATACAAAACAAGATAAGATATCTCCACACCATTTTTTTTACCTGACTGACTTCCTTTTCTCTGTTTTGACAGAATTCATGAACTAGCAAATCCAAAAGACATCCTGTGGCTTCATATCCAGGCCATACAACGACCAGCACCCACCAAAGGTCACAGCTTCGATTAATTCCAGAGTAGTTGAACCAGAATTTATTTAAGCTTGTAAGGATCCTGTATAATTGTAATTTGCTCTAACTCTGGCTGCATGGACCAGCACTGCCATGGAGTTAATGTGGTCCAGCTGACATAGATGAGTGGGTCTGTGTCTATCAGGTGAGGGTTTGCCTCAGCCAAAGAAGATATGTGTGCAAACATTTCACTATGCAATCTTAGAGGCACTGACTTATATGAAATACACAGCCACTGAGGCTGTTAAAATACTGAGCACACACCGGACTCCATGATATTCCTAGATATTCACAGTTTTCATTACAAGCATTGTACAAAGACATTTACATCAGCATCAGTGGATTGCTAGAACTTTGCTAAATATGAAATAAGCATTTAATATATAAATTTTTTTTGTTTTGTTTTGTTTTTCTAACCAGGAGTAATATTCCTGTTATGTTTTATTTTTTTGTGAGGTGGGTGCAATAGAATCCTCACTATGGTTTTGCCTCCCCCTGACAAGCAGCACGTGTGTCTAACTACCGTCGTCATCATGACCAGCATGGCTGTCATGGACGCTTACCTGGTGGAGCAGAACCAAGGTCCACGTAAGATTGGCGTTTGCATTATTGTATTGGTAGGGGACATTTGTTTCCTCATAGTTCTGCGCTATGTTGCTGTTTGGGTAGGGGCTGAGGTGAGGACTGCAAAGCGTGGCTATGCCATGATCCTTTGGTTCCTTTATATCTTTGTTCTGGAGATAAAACTTTACTTTGTTTTTCAAAACTACAAGGTCGAGCGACAGACTGTAGAGACTGTCGCTCGGAAAGCTTTGACTTTGCTGCTTTCAGTTTGTGTTCCAGGGCTGTATTTTGTCCTGGTGGCCCTGGACAGCATGGAATATGTGAGAACTTTTCGGAAGAAAGAAGACATGCGAGGTCGATTGTTCTGGGTGGCACTGGACTTGCTGGACGTACTGGACATCCAGGCCAACTTGTGGGAACCGCAGCGAACAGGACTGCCCATCTGGGCTGAGGGACTAATGTTCTTCTACTGTTACATACTTCTGCTGATTCTGCCATGTGTATCTCTCAGCGAGATCAGTATGCAGGTTGAGCACATGTCCCCAAAGAAGATGATGCTTTACCCTGTTCTCAGCCTTGTTGTAATTAATATTGTTACAATTCTCATTCGTGTGGTCAACATGGTGCTTTTTCAAGACAGCCGAGTCTCCACTATCTTTATCGGCAAGAACATAGTGGCCATAGCCACCAAAGCCTGCACATTCCTGGAATATCATCGGCAGGTTAAGGAGTTCCCACCACAAGACCCTGTAATCATCGCTATGGAGATACAGCAGAACTCAGGGCCACACAATCAAAAGCTGCCAAATCCTACCACTAGCTTTCCAGAAGAGCCATCACCCCCCCCATGAGATCATTGACATGTG
This sequence comes from Cranoglanis bouderius, assembly GCA_023630585.1. Classification (NCBI taxonomy): domain Eukaryota; kingdom Metazoa; phylum Chordata; class Actinopteri; order Siluriformes; family Cranoglanididae; genus Cranoglanis; species Cranoglanis bouderius. The sequence goes on from CM042546.1 coordinate 16,068,183, forward strand.
ACCAAAGCTGACACAGACTAAAATCTTAGAGCCAATTCCCACTGTAAGAATTTTGGAGTGTTTCTGAATTCTGTCGCAAGCTTCAAACCACACCTGTCTGTCCTGTACAGTAACTATAATTAAAAACAAACTATATTTAAAATCCTAATCTCGAACAATGTACTTGCAGGGCAAAGTATGTGGGAATGAGACTCATTAAACCAGCATAAGACACTAGAATAGAATAAACACAAATGTATGTTGTTAGTTCACTTTCTTATGTCATGGATTTTAATTGCATTTTAATTTCAGCTTCCCACCCTCACGGGCCATCAACATTTTTGTATATATGGTTGTTAAATTTATTTATAAAACCATAGTGTGCTGTTGATCTATTCCTGCTGGTAGAACCGACCAAACTGTGTCTGCATGGTTTGGTCAGAAGGTTGCTTACACTACACACACTTCTTGTTTACCTTTCATGTCCAGTTTGAATTTTAGGTTAGACTGATTGTGTTTGGTCCTTGAGGAAGATTAAATACTACCTCAAGGACCAAACCGGTGAAGGAGTTCCTCTCTCTTCACCCTTTTTGGCTAGACAATTTCAAGTATGATGCTGAACTTCCTTTTTAAAAAGTATTTTTACCTCTCTGCTTTACACTTGAAGCATGCCCTAAGCAAATCAATGATTTATGGCCATTCACTACCAAAATGAAATGTTTTGGGGATAATTAATCATATGAATGTTTTAATCATATGTATTGGATGGATTTTCAGTGAGACTGAAGCAGCATTTAACTGTAAAGGGAACAGAATGATTGTGTTGACATGAATAGAAGAATTTTTTTAATTTGAAAGAGCAAATATTTGGCATGCACATTACACATACAACCATAACTAGTGTGTTAATTGTCAGTGCACAAAAGAAGTCTTGAAATCTGAATATTTTGCAACAGTTCCTTACAATTTGAATTGTGCCATAGCAAAGATAAAATTGCCATTTAAAGAATTCTCCAGATTTGATGCCTTTTGGTTGCCTTTGTATGCTTCATTACAGAACCTCTATAGCACTTTACTGTACCTTCACATAAAAAAAAAAACTTCAAGTGATCCATAAGGGTTGCCAGATTTACAGAAAATTATCAACAGTTTGCCTGATGTGTGATAAATGCAGGTGGAATATTGCTGCCACCTGTAAATGCATTATACTTGACAAACTACAGGGTGTCCCAAAAGTCTCCATACACAGGGGACTATGTATGCCAACACCATGTTAGTTGTGTGGTTGGATGTTCATGGATGTCTAGTTCTCAGTTGGTCCACAACGCTTCCAGTCTTTTTGAAGTTGTTAATTAGTTTGGCAACAGTGTCATATGTGATATGCTTGCCATGTTTCCTATTAAAGTCAGTCACAACCTTGCAACAGCTTCCTGTTCCAGCCATGAGAATGACTTTGTATTTGTATTTCCAAACAAAGTCTAAGTTGATTAAGACTTCACACAGCAGCATGAACCTGAATTACTTCTTAAATTTGATTTATATTCAAAACAAAGAAAGATGATAAGCTATAATGAAGAAAAACTTCAAGTGAATTCAGATTGGACTGGTCACTCAATTGCCTCTCAACTTAAAATAAATAAATAAATAAATTTAAGAACATATAAACTTTGCTTAGCATATACTGCAACTGCATCTCCTACATTCCATTCTGCATTCCACACATTCCAACATTTTTAGACTTTCAAACTGGAAGGCAGTGTGTAGAGCTGACCAAGAGATAAAATACGCTTTCACTCCCTCTCCTTTCTCAGTCTACCAGCATTGTCCCTGTTTCCATTTTCTGTATTTTCTAAAAAGTACTATATTGTTTTCTAACCCAAGTTATTCTATAAAATTTTTAATATGGTTTCTCAACAGACTTTTAATTGGAGTAAGCAGTCCCAATAATCTGTTGCTATCACAAAATATTGAGAGGTATGAAATTGAATGTATATTTAATTGAGCTGAAAAGTATACCACAAAATCAGTAAGAAAAATGGTTATTATATATATATATATAGAGAGAGAGAGAGAGAGAGATTTAAAAAAAAAAAAAAAATTTTTAATGCATTTGATTTGACTAAAAATGCTCTTGTATGCTCTGTGCACATTCTGTTCTATAAAGAACTGCCGTTTTCTGATATTTTTAAGGGGGAACTTAGAATACACTTTTACTGTAGACATATATATATATTTAGTGGTCCTGATGGTCAAATGACAAACATATATTACAAATAACATACAATTCTATAGAAGTCAAAGCAAACAAATTAGCAACTGTTTTTGCCATTTCATTTATAACTTAAATCTAACAGCAATAAATAAGCATACTACATAACAGCCTACTACATAATATACGTATAGGTGCTTTTCTTTAGACTAAATACTATCTGGCTTCTTCACAATGATGAACAGATATTTTACAGTGATCAAGCTCTTTTCTGACCTAATTAACATTTTTTTTATAGTAATGATATAATTTATCCTTTAGACACAAGCCATTTATTTTGAGTTAACTACCAGCAGTTTCTGCATGTATGAGTTTAACCATTTCTGTCTCTCCATGGCTGTGAGAAGCTTACTCTTCTCTCTGAATGCTGCATCATCTGCCACCACAATGTTTCTCTTTTCTTGGTTGCCCACCCGCTGCTGCCAGTCCCCTGGCCATCCCTTCATCAGTTTCTCCTCTATCTGTGATTGCCTAAGGGGGATCCACTCATCCACAGGCAGCTGCTCTGTTCTGGGGTCTGCTCCACCGAAGTCTGGGCTGGACAACATTTGGATGTTCCAGTCATGGAGTGAGATGGAAGGGTAGAGGACCTTCCATTGCTCCTGTATAGAATCCTGGCCATCTGAAGGGGATATTCTGTGGTAAAAAAAAATTGTTTGTGCTTTTATATTTCTTGTTTTGGTTTTATGGGGATAAGGTATAGTCTAGAAGTCTAAGAATTTACCTCTGGAAGGGTTGGGGGAAAGCAGAAGTGTTCAGGCTCATATGCATCAGGACAATGAGTAAAAGTGCAGGGTGAGGAGTTAGAGCTAGAGACCTCATCTGCAGGACGTGTAAAAGTAAATCTGCAGATATTAGTGCTGCTTAGAATTCCTCTTTTCATAAACGACATTTATCAGTCATGATATGAAAATTTAAATAACATAAATGTACAGTATTCTGTTGTATCAGAAGATAATCCAGTGATCACCTACACAGATGTCCCTGGATATATATAATCCTACAGAAGACCTTTACACCCCTAATCCTGTATTCCTGCTTGAGATAATCTCTCATCTTGATCAGCTGGATGAGCTCCTGTTTAGGGCTGGAATGGAATTCTGTAGGAAGGTATATCTCCAGGAATAGAGGTGGTTTATCCAAGTCGTTTATCAACTATATTAATATTAAAATGTTAATACAAAAATTGTATTAACATAGAAATAGATGCATAGTTGCCTTGGTATATTATAGACAAAACAATTAAGTTAAATTACCTTTGACTTCAAATATAGAAATATAGTACTTATTGCAGTGTGATTGAGAACCAATCATATCACAGAATTACATCAGTCATGAGTTGAATAGTTCTTCTTTCATTGGGGAATAAAATGACTTTTCCATGTCATATAAACTTTGTACCTTTTTTAGTCCATTAAAAAAATAATTTTATATCTGATGCATAAACAGATATCTTTCTTACCTTCTGTTGTAGATTGTTAGTGACTCTCTGCTGCGCCGTCTTCAGATGGTTGTCTTGAAGTGGACTACAATGCTTTGTTTGATGGAGTCCAAATAGGTGTACAGTTTTTAAAAGTAATACATTGGTAGGCACACGTTTTCCCCCCCAACTGCTTTTGTGTTGTCCTCTTCTTTTTGAAAAATTGTTTCAGTGATAACTACTGAAAATGTTATTTTTATTGAATCAGCAAAGCTAGGGTTTTCAGAGCTAGTGTAACCTGAGGTGTGGGTGCAGGAAAAGCTGCATGCTTTCGCCACAAGTGCTGGAATAAATGTGCCGGGGATTACATGTACAGGCTTATATATACAGCCTTACTGTGTCAGAAAGTGTATAGAGATGAACAAATGCTGAAAAGACGTGTGTCACACGCCCCTAAATGTCCTGTTCGGCCACAGACTTAAAATAGAGAGGAATATCAGAGGAAAGGTGGAACTCGTTTTGACGTCATTGTGCTTAATGATGTCTCAGGAAAAGTACGAAAAACGAATGCAAAGAAGCAAGTGTGATCATTGGATGATTGTCCATCAGCTGATCTTCTTGCTGGTGCTATGTGGACACCTTTGCCCTTTGATCTCTGTTTACTTAACCATACAACTTTCCAGTGAGAGGGCATAATGTAAGGTTATATGTGATGGAATAGGAAATGTGTAACAAGCGTCCAATTTTTGTTCATGTCTTTGGTGTCTTCAGGCAACCTACGTACATGTTTGAATTCTAGGGCATGCATGATGTTAGTCTCATTAAATTTGATAGGCCCTTTAAGGCACCTGTCAAATGCACCAGATCACCCACAACACATGCTAAACTGACAGAAATGTGATGATGATAATGGCTCAAATGTACGCAGACAATTAATGGGTGAATTTTTCATATATATATTTCAAGATTTTCATATATAAAAGGCTCAGAAAAACTTGTAACAGCTTATTGTTTTAACTTACATCTGCACAAATCCATATTTTTGATATTCAAACTTCTCTCTTTAGTAGGATCTGATGCTGCTGTTGCTAACACCATGTATTAAAATGGTGCTGATTAAATGTCAGAGTTAGCAGCAGAAGACTAACCGAAGACACGGTCATTGTTCTCTTATTAAAAGCAGCACATTATTCCTTACAGCCAACACACTCATTCAGGTAGGGTCCAGAGAGTCCTCGTTAGTGTGGGTTAACTTCATTTGGGCCTCATTTAAAATAATGGGCAGCGATGAAGTGCATAAGCATCAGACAAGCGGAACCTAACACTCATTATTGAGTGAGGCAGCAGCGACATGCTCCAGTCTCAAGATGAAGAGATGGACAGAACAAGGGAAGAAAAGGGGCTGTAACACAGATGAGGTCATGACACATATGGCCACCGGGTGCATAAAGGATTTGTGCTTGAGAGCAGACCTTGACTGTGATCTATCAGGATGTTTAATGCTGTAATAGTGATACTCGTATACAGCCATTAGTAATACATATTTCTATGCACGCAAGTACTGTTACTTCACTTTTTGTCCACTCATCCGCTTTTCTCATTTTTTTGATCTCACATTGCTGTCATTTCTCAATTTGTGACCATGTATCCTCACATTGTCATGTTTAGCATGAATTTATTTATTTATTTATTTATATTACTTTTTTCAGAATGTTTTCAATTTGTTTTAAGTTTGCAACTTGCTTTACTGTTATAGGACGGTTATAATTTCAGTCCAACGGTTTGGTGGCTTTTTTCCCATTAAGATATACTCATTTTAACTTCTTAACAGGCATAGAACAATTTCACCCTTTAGACCAGCATTCAGTTAAATTTGGCTAAGGTCCAGTTAAATAAAAGTCCCTTCTTAGAAAGGGACTGACATAACTGAGTAACAACAACAGTTACCTTTAAATGCTTAACCTTAATGTGTAGTGACACTTCACATTACCCCTTTTGACTATTGCCATGAACTATGAACAGATGAAACAAGTTTTAAATTTACAAAGAGGGGAAACCACATCTCAGAGAAAAACTCGTCAGTTCACTAATCAGATAAGTGAGAGTAAATTAAATGAAAAACCCCCTTTCCCCTTTTTGACCTAATGTCTGTAGCTAGTCTCTGGTCCGATGAGCTGCCTTTAGCGAAATAATTAACTCCACACGTTTATCAGCTCAGCAACAGTAATTTTTCAGTAGTTTTCCGCCTGTTGACAACCCCTGCTTTAATCTAATATATGTATTGAAAACATCACCTTTATCAGTGACAGGAAATGTACAGCTTTCTCCTTCTTTCATTTGTTTACCATTTTATTGACTATAGCAGTAAGCACATACAGTATGAGCTTATATGCCTTCTTTGTTGCAGAGAATAACACAAGAGCTTAAAAAAGATACCAGCCTAGGACTTATTACTAAGATATAAGATATCTTATTTTCATAATAAGAAAAAAAATATCCTCTCCTAACACATACTGTGCTGGCAGTACTGTGCTGAAACTTAATGTAATCCATTTTCTTGACTTGTAAAACGTAACTTTTTGAGTTGAAACATAGGTTACCTTCAAGTTGATTTTACTCACATTTTTAAGGCAGCAGGTGAACTTTTGTATCTAAGTTTAACCACCTGAAATGTCTTGACGTGTGTGTGTCAATTGACTGTGCAATTGAAGCAGTTTGGTAAGCATGTAAACCAAAGTTACAACAGGAGCTGATTCCCTTGAAACTTCACTTCCGGTATGCTAGGGCCCAGTGAGTAGGAATGCAACATAGTGGTTAAATTCTTAAGTTAAACCACTTAATGTTAATTTCTTAATGTTGCTCCTGTGATATTAGATCACTCTATTGAGGTTTTCGAAAAAGGAAAAATTTTGAAGAATATTGTATGTAATTGTATTTTCAGTTAGATATAGAATATGACTTACCAAGAAGAAACATCACTGAATTTGCTTATTCAAGCTGCAGACATTCAGGAAGAATGATAATAATAATAATAATAATAATAATACATTTATTGCATGCATAACCATGAGGAAAAGAAAAGTTGCTATAAGTAGACTGTAAATGAATAGTACTGTGTCTTAGCCACTTTTCATTTAAGTTTAGCAACTAAACACAAATGGTCAACAGCATGTCAAGAAAGGATACTTTAATTGTATACAGATTAAAAGTAAACCTGCTTGCTGTGGCTGGATTTAAATTGTTATATATTTAATTGTGATACATCATATATTGAAAATGCACTTAATCACCCCTGAGTCATATATACAAATATAAGTGAATAAGTGATTTGAATCATACATACAAACATTATTCATGTGCTTACTGTTTTTATAATTAGAAATATTATCCAGAACATCTGAATTCAGGAGGAAGCACTATAGGAAGAGTAACCAGTACAAAGTAGCAATAGGAAAATTTAAGTCCCAGGTAAAGTTGTCATGCAAATAACAGAATATGCAAAATAAAGACGAAAAAGACATGGCCTCTGGTTTGTCAGCTATAATCTAAACATGAGCTTGAGTTTAAGTGGTATTTCATTGAAAAAGAAATATTTGTAACAATTTACATTGATTTCTGAAAAAGATACTTTTGTAATGTCTTAAAACATTACCTTACCAGAGTGAGGTAAGGGTTCTTGTCAGTATATGTTATAGTAAAAGAAGTCATGGTGAATCAGTTTATTGGATCAATTAATCAAACCAGTGCCAAACTGGTTTTTGGTGTGTGTGTGTGTGTTTTCTAGGAATACAGCTCAGCTAGGAGAAGCTGACAATTTAATCAAACAGAAGTCACTTTTAAAGACTCATTGAAATCAAAATCAGGTGATGATTGCTCCAGGGGTTTCGCTGTAGAGTACAGACTGTGTCTGTTGTACTCATTGACATTATGGGTTATTTTAAAACAAAAAATCATGCACCCAACTTCTTTCCATAGGTCACAGCACAATTTTGGAGTAGACTTGGTGCCAGGATGGAAATACAATAAAGTACCAACTCATTAATGGCATTTTGTTAATCGGGTGATAATAATATTTATTGCAGGTTGTTTTATTTTAAAGGAGCTCACAGATTGTGTGACGCACTAATCTATGAGGCTTATTGGCTTTTTGTAATTCCTTCAGATCAAACTCTCCTCCAGGGCAGGTGTTGGTTCAGGGGTATGCAGTATTTCCTTGTCAGGTTCCTGTCCTGGCCAGCGTCCATGTTGGTACACAAAGTAATATTCTTTGCGTGGCTCACTGTGGTGCAGGCTGGATTTGATAGTGAGTGGTAACTCCTCAGGAGTCAGGGGTCGGTAGTGGCCGTCCACTAGCACACTCAGACAGTAGGAGTCAGGCTCCAGCACTTCAAACTTCTCTGCACACTGGGCACTCAGGTCCCGAGCAGTGGTGTTGGGATCCACACCCAGAGTCTTTGTGTTAGAACATGCCTCCAAGAAAGAGACAGTGATGAAATCCTGCAATAAAAAAGTGATGATGGGTCACACTGATTTATGGAATTTTCCTCCACACAAAACCTCCACAGGAAAACTTACAACTGGATTAATCACAATTTATGAGTTGGCAAATAATGCATTTATTCACAGTTATACAATATATAAGCTTAAATACAGTGTCTGTGCACCATACCTGTATGGATGAGTGTGAGGCACGGGCCTTATTAAGAGTGCGGCGACGCTCCCACCGATGAATAGAGTCCTGGATTTCCAAACTCAGCTGCCTGGAAGCTGCCTGTTTATCATAGTTTTTGATATGCTCCAGAGCTCCATATGTGGTGGTGAGATAGTATGAGCCTAGGAATACAAATGACACTGAATCACTGAATCTATACTACAGTGCAGTAGCAATAATCGTTACACTATGACAAGGTAGAAATTCCTACTGAGCAAAGTTTATTTGAACACACCCTCGGTGAAGGTATTGGGCTCAAATAAATCGCGCTCAGTGTAGTTACTTTAACAGTGAGGAGGGAAAATTTCAGACACAATTTCAGACTTGCAAAATGTAGCTGATTTTTTGAGATTGAACCATCGTAACAACAAACTATTTGAAGGGGTTTCACAAAAGAAACCCTATCTCAGAGCAACCCACAAAATGCAATGCCTGAACTTCAACAAGCATCATTAAAATTACATCTGAAGTCATGTGTTAAAGTTAGTTAATGTTACAGTGTGTAGGATTGTTATAAATAAAAAAAAAAAAACATGGTTATTGAATCAGAGGCCAATGAAAAATTTATAATATGATGTTCTCGATCTGCCGTGATTCACCCTGACAATCACGAAATAGTGTTATGCCAAGGGTGTTGGGTAGGAAATTTATATGCATACATCATACTCCAGCTCAAAAGTCTGACTCCACAGTAGCAGACAGATGAATCAGGGAGAGAAAGAGTAAAAGAGTGAGAGTGTGAGTGAAACAATATAGTCAATAAGTAAAATAGATTTAGGAGTGATGGTGTTTTTGTGTTTTTTTCTTCCTGTTGAGCAGGCAGGGCATTTGTACTTTCTATAATTTGGTGGGAAGCTAAAGAACGACTGTGAGAATCGATTTATCCTTTTTGTGAAATTTGTTGCCCAGTTGCAAAGTTGTTTTAGCTAAAGAGAAAACAATACAAATATTTCAAACTCAGTTATATTACTGTTGTTATGCATAGGTCATCCACTGATGTGTCTTGTAAAGACCAGACATGATAGTTTTGTTCTCTATACTGTATTTTAGCTAGTGTTAGCAGGACATCTTACTACCATTAGTACTAGATATGCACAGAGCCTCAGGGAAAGCCCTTATATTCACCCGATGGCATGCTGTGAGATTACAATGGAGCAACCATTTTCCCTTTAAGCAGAATGAATGCTGTGTTTGACTGAAACTCATAACTCAGTATTTCTGACCCCTGATTTGGAAAAAAACAAAGATAATGCCCTCTCTACTCAGAATTCCTACTCAGAAATTCGGGACAGTTGCTGCAACCCCAAGTACAGCAAGTGACATTAAATCAACATGGCTGCTCACAGGATCAACAGTAAACAAAATAGCACTTTTTTACTTTTAAATAAGTCATGCTGTATAAACTAGTATTTGCCTTAGATCAATCAACACACAGACATATTAGCTTATTAAATCTACAGTATAATACTGACTTTACAGTTTTGAGGAGGTAAGTATACATCACTAATCAGAGTTAGCTAGCTAGATTGTTGCTAATAAAAGACAAACATGCAGGTGTCCCCCCCTCCCCCCTTTGTATCTCAAACGTACAGAACTTGAAAGTGAGGTAATGCCCAGTGCCGACTTCTCACTTCCTAGTTGAGTCGAGAACAGCATTGGCTAACTAACTGGCCAGTGGTTGGTAGCAGATTATTTATTTATTCAAAGTAAGCAAAAGGTTTAAGTAGAACCATTACCCCAAACCATGTACTACAATACTATATAGCATGTTATACAGCATTGTGGTACTTACTATTTAGGCATACTGGAAAACAACCTTGAATTCTCCTTGAATATGTATTACATGGTGCTGGCAGGAGTGAGATTCATCCACATGGTGCAGCACAACCCAAGTTATGAAATGAAAGTAGCCACTTTTCTACCAAAATCTTACATCTATCAGCTTTAGGAAAATGTTTTATGTTTAGAATGGGATCACTGATTACATCTGTTATTGCTTTTGCTTACTTTCATGAAGTATAATAATAATAATTCTGGAGATGGCAGTATTTGATATTTTATATGTGCTGTGGGATTTCCTGTAATTAAGGCACTATAGCATCGGTGTGTGTTTATGTACTCACCTTCTCCAAGCTGTAGTGCAGGGTCCATCAGTTCCATCATATACTCCACATCCAGCAGCAGTGCAGTCATGTTGCAACGAGCCAGTACATACATCAGTACAGGCAGGAAGTCATCTGCACCATGAGGCTTTCCTATAAAGCCCAACATATAATTTTACATATCCTTTATAGATAAGACATTGTAGTTACGACATTTAACATATGATCATAGTCAAACTGCCTTGGGAGGAGCCACAGCAAATAATAAACAGAATCTAATCTACTTCTCACCCCCCAAACAAACTATAGCCTGTGTTTTGCAATTGTTATACTTCCTGATTAGATACGGGTAATGAGAACATCTGTAGTATTTGAACTAATCTTGGCATAAGAAGTAAAGGATGGAGCAGAGAATCAGCAGCTCAGAAAGTCCTTCTGTTCTCTCCACAACGAGAAAAAAAGAAACTCTCTTCTAAGATTGCATCTGTAAACAGCATGGGACTTATTCTCCTTCCAAACCCAAAATGGTTTCTGTTTTAAGCATGGAGGAAATTAAGAACATAGGCTGCCTGCTGTGTGACATACTGCACGTTCCTAGACACGAGGAAAATAGAAAATAGAAAATCTATTTCAGCATGCTAAGGGGAATACCATTACTGATGTAGGTCTACCTATCATTATACTTGCTAATCTTTCATCATGGTTGGATGAATAGTATCAAACACACAGACAGTCTGAGATCAAAATGAATAACTTAAGTATTATTTGCATGGTACGAGATTTTTGAACAAAGACTCACCAACCACCATCATGTGGCAGCAGCACAATGCATAATATCATGCAGATACTGATGAAGAGCTTCAGTTTATGTTCACATCAACATCAGAATGGGGAAAAATGTGATCTCAGTCCCAGATGGGCTGGTTTGAGTATTTCATAAACTGCTGATCCCCTGGGATTTTAACACATAACAGTCTCTACAGTTTAAAAAACAAACAAACAAAAAACCTTGCAGTGAACAGCAGTTCTGTGGGTGGAAATGCCTTGTTGATGAGAGAGGTCAGAAGAAAATGGCCAGACTTTTTCAAGCTGACAGGAAGGCTACAGTAACGCACATAATCACTCTTTACATCCATGGTAAGCAGAAAAGCATCACAGAATGCACAGCATGTCAAACCTTCAGGTGGATGAGCTACAACAGCAGAAGACTACACTTGGTTCCACTCCTGTCAGCCAAGAACAGGAATCTAATGCTACATTGCTATGAGTAAAAATCCCAGGAGATAAGCAGTTTCTGAAACACTCAAATCAAGTCACTGAGATCACATTTTCCCACCATTCTGATGAGTAATGTGAATGGGGTAGCACCTTCCCATGTAATAAATCTAATTCAATTTGAATTGGGCTTTAGTCATGCCAAGTTATTTCTTTATTTTGTTGTCTGACCTGGGCAGCCCACAGACATGGACTCATATATGATCTTGCATGTCTTGAGGAGCAGGTCGATTTTCTTCTGAGGTGAGTATTCCTGATGCAAGCTTCCCAACTTCCCCTGGATCTTTTCCATGACAGGTGAGTCAGGAACACAAGTGGTCACACCCAAATCTGTGGTGGTGGTGCCCAGCAGTATCTGCTGATTTTCCTTGAGCTTCTTCAGAGTGCCTGCACGGGAGTGGATGTCCCTCAGCCCATTATATATTGCCTCTCTTAAGGGCTTCAGAACACTCTTATAAAGTGATGCCTCAATGATTATCTCTGAAAAGAAGACGAGATATATATTTACTTAAACAACCATATTAAATGTAAACCACTACCAGAGCAAACATAATATAATATATACTATAAACAATTCTTCTGCTGTTTGTGTGTATAACTGTGTTTTTGATACTTGAATAATTAAGTTTGAAAATTATAATAAATAACACATAAAAAGAAAACACACAAAGCTAAGCAGATTAAGAACACTGCTTTCAATAATAATAAGAAATGTATCATATGCAAAGTCAGAGGCTCACCCAAACCCATTCATCTCCAAATACATATAATTATACTGATTGGATGGCAATTATCTTAGATCACTTGATAAATGCAGCCTGTCATGGAAGTACAGTATGTAGGTAAATTACCCAGTTTCTCCTCAGAATAAGCAGCTGGCTCCTGCAGATTCTGCAGCTCTGTGCTTTGGATCAGATAGCTTTTGAGCTGTGTCATCATTTGTCTGATCTCTTGGAGCATCTCTGTACTGGATGAATGCCTCCTCATAGTGTCCAGCGTAAAAGCCCGGTAGTCCTGTACCAGGTTACCAAAGTATGTGTTCCCATCTCTACCAAGCTCCACAATCCGTTTCTGAAGCTTGCGGTCAGTACTCATGAAGCTTGTGAAGACGGTGGAGAAGTTCACCATGGAGAGCCGCTGCTTAGCACGATCTAGAATAACAGTGGGTGACCTCTTCACCAAGGCACCCATCGGGGTAGGATCTGCCTCTTCCTCTGTGCTGCTTGTGGAGTAGGAGTCATGATCCGGCTGGGGAGCACCTCCTTCAGGGGCAAATAATGATACATCTGGAACTTTGTGGTGCTCTGCATTGACACAAAGGTTCTGGAGTATTGGAGTGGGCTGTGGAGTGATGTGGCTGAGGTCTTGGGTAACACCTTCAGTGGTATTACTGGCATCTTGGGAAATTATGATCGGAGTCTGAGAGATACGTTTTCTCCTAGGAGGTGGCACTGGAGCACCAGGCTTCTTCATGTCAATTACTGGAAGCATATTCACAGTGGAATCTCCATTTGAAATTTTTGACTGATCACCCAGATCTTCTTCTTGTGGTGTTTTATACTGTCCAGACTGTCCACTCACCCATTGGTCAATGCTAGTGTCATCAAGGCAAATGAGAGACAGAGCAGCACCAGGATCCTCATTGGTTTCTGCTGCTACACCTGCACAGACAGTTTCCTTTAAAGGTTCTGGCTGGACTTCTTCTCCTGAAGGTTGGCTCTCTGATATCCGTCGTCGAAGTGGTACTGGGGGAATCTTGTGTGAAAAGGCACTGCTACCCTGTTTTGTTGCTTCACTTAGAGATGGTTGTGCCGCATCTTGTTTGTTCCACGTTTCTGCCTCAGCACTGGGTAATGGAGTTCTCTCTGCCTTTTTATACCCACAATGACTTCCTTCCTCTTTTTGCACCACAGGCAGAGAACTTAGCAAGAGAAGTGAAGAATCCTCTGACGTAATTGGCTCTCTGGCCACCTTGGTTGACACTTGAATCAGTGCATCTTCAGAAATTGTAAGTGGACGTGGAGGTAGTGGTGGGGGCCTCTTGAATTTTGGCAGAGTCTGAACAGGCATGTTGAGGCTTTGGGACCTCAGGATCGGTGTAGGAGAGTTAGGAGGCAGACTATTATAGTATTCCTCAATGGAGATGGGGTTGATGTACCAAAGATGGTCATTTCCAGAGGAAAGCTTAATCTCTCCGGAGATACTGCGGTCTGCAGATTCACTCGGATCTTCCCGAATGTGACTATTCAGCTCTGAGCCCCAGAATTCTATCAACAAAGTTCAGTACATGTTAGAATAGCAGAGTAAGTTACACACGAACACAATAATAATTAAAGTGTAATAAAATTATGTTAGTGTTTGAAAATCTGGAGAGTCTGGCTCATATGCTTTGTATTACCTACTCCTAGTGTGGAGATCACCTCCATGTCTTCATATTTAATTGCCTGGATGATGGCCTGAGGTAATTTCAGGGTAAAGGGAAGGATGTCCCTGGATAATGATAAAAAATACTGTACTTAAAACATGCTCAGTTTCAGAGCCACAATTCAGACATAAGTAAGCTTAGCTTACCGACTAACACAGTAGAATGCAATGAGTTTAAATATGTTGTCAAAGACCAGGACAGCGCCTTCAAGATACAACACTGTAAGAGAAGAGGGAAACAAAGCTGTTTATGGTTATGAATTCATCTGGAGCATACCACAGCTAAACTGTTTCAACAATTTTAAACAACAACTGGCCAATAGTACATTATCAATATAACTATTATCCACGCATACAAAAATACAAAAGACCTAGTCTGAAATCGAAGATCATTTGTGAATGAATACAGTGACCAACCAGGTTTATACATCAATGTAATACTTGTAAGACTTCCACACAAGCTTTAAGCATTGACCATATTTAGATAAAGCAGTAGCAATTGGCAGACCCAAATAGGACAGAGCTTCTATCATGGCAAGACAGCAAGATAAATGAAAAGATCTGCCTTCATCAAAACACCCACAGCAGCACAAACACAGACATGAGGTAGAGTTCAGGAAGTGGACACTGGTAACATAAATTCAGTGCTGAGGACAGGAAACCTGTGGTCATCTCCCCTCCTCCACAGACTACCTCATCTGCTTGTGTGAACAAATGTGTGAGTTAGTCAAAATCAAACTGTATTTTGTGCTATCTATTTCTAATTATCAAATTGCAGATCTTTGCCAATGACCATATATGGTGAACAACTTGGCAGCGCCAAAAGTTGGCCAAATTATAAAATGTTAGTTTACAGCTGGATCCAGTGTATGCACAGAAGACCTGGGAGGTTCGAAAGGTTGTCTGCCTGATGTCAGTCTACACTTTACATGACAGCAGTATGTACTGTTACTGCATTTTGGTTATGCTCATAAACTGAGCAACATGTAAATGGAAATGATTCACTGATATGGGTGTTGGTGTGGTTAAAAATTGCAGCCAGTCAGGTTAATGTTGTAAATGCTGTCATATTATCAACCATTATGGGCACTTCTCAACACTCTTAATTGAAGTTTTCTTGATTCCTTAATCCTATGACCTTCAGCTCTACAAACACTTATCAATTTGTTAAATGTACTCAGAGAAATCAAAGAGAAAAGAACCCTTCAACTCACTGGCCCTTTCTTCTTTCACATGCAAGTCCTGGATCCGGGGAACTCCCTGCTGGTCTGGAAGACGAATTGACACCACCATCAGTGACTGGCCGCGGTCCCTCCTCACTAAAAAGATCTGTGTAAATATGGTGAAGCCATGATTTAGACCAGCAGATATATTTATTGTGCATTTAAGATTAGGATCTTACATACAGTCCCCTCCAAAAGTATTGGAACAGCAAGGCCAATTCTATTGTTTTCACTATACATTGAAGATATTTTGGTTTGAGATCAAAAGATGAAAATGAGACAATAGATCAGAATTTCAGTTTTAATTTCCTCATATTTACATCTAGATGTGTTAAACAACTTAGAACATGGCACCTTTTGTTTGAACCCACCCATTTTTTAAGTGATCAAAAATATTGGAACACGTGACAGATAGATGTTTCTTGCTGCCCAGGTGTGCCCTGTTAAATGGATTGGTTAAAAAATTAATAGCAAACTGCATTTGTTGTTAAAAAGGATAAACCAACATGAAGACCCGTCTATGGGAGAAAAGCAAGCCATTTTGAAACTGAGAAAAGAGGGGAAATCTGTCAGAGCAATTGTACAAGCATTGGGCATAGCCAATACAATAATTTGGAATGTTCTGAAAAAGAAAGAAACCACTTGTATACTAACAACCAGCCATGGAGCAGGTCAGCCAAGTGACAGCAGTTGCTAACAGAAACATTGTGAGGGCTGTAAAGAAAAACCCAAAAACAGTTAGTGACATCACCAACAACCATCACAGGGCAGGGATGAAGGTATCACAATCTACCATTCAAAGAAGACTTCAAGTGCAGAAATATAGAGGCCATACCATAAAATTCATTGCAAACCACTCATCTGCTCATGATGCAAAACACAGAAGCTCATCAGTCAAGCATGGTGGAGGTGTCTGGCTTGGGCTTGCATGGCGGCTTCTGGAATGGGCTCACCAGTCTTTATTGATGATGTAACTCATGATGGTAGCAGCAGAATGAATTCAGAAGTCTACAGAAAAAACCTGTCTTCCAGTTTACAAAGAAATGCATCCAATCTACAACCCAAATTCTGAAAAAATTGGGACAGTATGTAAAATGCAAAAAAACAAGTCATTTGAAAATTCAATTCACCCTGTACTATATTGAAAACATATTATTAACACATTATTTGATGTTTTACTTTGTGAATTTAATTTATTTTTGAAAATATACACTCATTTAAAATCTGATGACTGATGACCGCTGTGTAACATCACCTTTTCTTTTAATAACACTTATTAAGCATTTTGGACTGAAGACACCAGTTGGTTAAGTTTAGCAAAGCAAAATTTTCCCTCATTCATCCATTATGCATTTCTTCAGCTGCGCAACTGTACAGGGCCTTCGTTGCCTTATTTTGCGCTTCATAATGCTCCACACATTCTCAATGGGAGACAGGTTATGACTTCATGCTAGCACCCACACACTCTGTTTACACAACCATCCGGGCAGAATGTGGTTTGGCATTGTCCTGCTCTGGATGGCGGAGTATGTTGCTCCAAAATGTGTACATATCTGTCTGCATTAATGGTGCCCTCACAGATGTGCAGGTTACCCATGCCATGGGCACTGACACAAAAACATTCCACTGTGCTACTGTCCATCTCAGATGAGACCGAGCCCAGAGAAGTTGGCAGCGCTTCTGGACAGTGTTGATGTGTGGCTTGTGCCTTGCATAGTAAAGCCTTAACTTGCGTCTGCGGATGCAGCGGCAAATGGTGTTGACTGACAAAGGTTTACCAAAGTATTCCCGAGCCCATGTCAGGATATCCATTACAGACTCGGTAATGGACTACGGTTTTTAAGATAATGACGTCTGAGGGATCGGAGCTTCAGAAGTGGTTTTCGGCCTTGCCCTTTACACACCGAGATTTGACCGGATTCCTTGAATCCCTTAATTATATTGTGCACTGTAGAAGGTGAAATGCCCAAAATCCTACTGATTTGTCTTTGGGGAATGTTGTTCTCAAAGTGTTGGATTATTCGCGTCGGTTGGCAGACTGGCGAGCCTCGAGCCATCCTTGAAGGACTAGGCCTTTTTTGGAGGCTCCTCATATATACTATGATTAGACGATTACCTCACCTGTTTCACATCACCTTCATATTTGTCACATCGCTATTAGTCCTAAATTGCCCCGTCTCAACTTTTTTGGAACGTGTTGCATGCATCAATTTCAAAATAAATGTTCAAAATAAACATCAAATACCCTGTCTTTATACGTTTTTTGTTTAAATAAATATTAAAAGTCAAAGTACATTTACAAATCACTCCTCTTTGTTTTTATTAGCATTTTACATACTGTCCCAACTTTTTTGGAATTGGTGTTGTAATTGGAAAGAATTTCCAGCAAGACAATGACCCAAAAAGCACTGCCAACATAACAGAGGGCTTCATCAGGGGAAAAAGTGAAAGGTTTTAGACTGGCCAAGTCAATCACCAGACCGTAACCCAGTTGAGCATTTCACCTCCTGAAGAGGAGACTGAAGGGAGAAACCCCCCGAAACAAAACACAATTTTTTTTTTAAAGAAACTGCAGTACAAGCCTGTAAGAGCAACGCAAAAGAAAAACAGTTTGGTGGTGCCAGTGGGTCACCAGCTTGGTGCAGTTATTGCAAGCAAGGGATGTTAAACCATATATTAAGTAAATACTAATTTACTTTAAAACTATCTGTTCCTATAACTTTGCTCAATTAAAAACTGGGTCCCATGTTTTAAGTTGTTTAACACATGTACAGTACTGTGCAAAAGTTTTAGGCACCCTATTTTTTTTTAGTACAAACTTTGTTATTTTTTTTATTTTATGACTTCTACATTATCAAATCAGTACAAAAACATTTTAGATTCCCAAACATTTGTTTTCTAGCACAAAATTAAATGTTACAGAAAAATGTTTGTATGTCATTAAAGAAAGCAGCATATTACGTAAGAGACACTTTTCAGACAAAAAACACAATGAAGGCTGCTGGGTTTTGCTGCAAAAATAAGAAGCGAGTGTGAAAGTCAAAGTCTCCAGAAGAACTGTGTCTGATTCTGCAAGATGCTCAATAAAACTTACCAGCTCATTTCCTTATAAAACTGCACAAAATTTTATTTTTATTTTTATTTATTTTGTCACACCAAATATTGACTTTGTTTCATTTACTACTGTTTACTGCTCTTTATGGTATTTTCTGTAATGTACAAACATTCAATTTCATTATTTTGGAAAGCATCTTTGCTCTACAGCATTTCTTTGCATGTGTCTTTGCAAGACTTTTACACAGTACTGTAGATGTAGATTCTGATCTATGATCTTACATTCATCTTTTGATCTCAAACCCAAATGTCTTCAATGTATAGTGAAAACAATAGAATTGGCCCTGCTGTTCCAATACTTTCGAGGGGACTGTAAAAATAAAATATACAATAAAAAATCTCTCTCTCTCTCTCTCTCTCTCTGTTTATATGTGTGTGTGTGTGTGTGTGTGTGTGTGTGTGTGTATATATATATATATATATATATATATATATATATATATATATATATATATATATGTTTTTTTTTTTTTTTTTTTTTAAATTACACTCTTACCCCAGGCATCTCTTTGTTGAGTATATGAGTAGCTCTTTCCTTGGTCATTCCCAGCTGTAGCCACACTGGACATGTCTTGATCAGCTTCTCTAAGATGCTAATACTAGGATGGGCTGATTTCTGAGTTTGGACAGGTGGGGATGGTACAACAGGAGTTTTTGAAGTAAGTGGTGGTGGGGGTCTCTGAAGAGGTGGTGATAACGGTTTAGAGTTTGGCCTTGGAGGGGCTTTGGGCATGGCTGTAGAGGAAGCTTTGGGGATTGCTGATGGCTGCTGTGCTGGGAGAGGTGGGCATGTGGGCTTAGGAGCCTTTGTTTTGTGATGAGGAGGGACAGAAGGTTTGGAGTTAGGAGGTGGCAGAGAACTTTGGGGTTTTTGAATTGAGAAAGGAGGCGAGAGAGGCAGAGGAGGGGAAGTGGACTTTTGGGGATTTAGTGGAGTTGGGTTAACTGAAATGTCAACCAATTGGACCGGTGTTGTAGATTTTGGTGAAGAAGAACAGTCAGAAATCAAAGAAGATGGGGCTGTAGGTTTGGGGATGACAGTAGGTGATGTGGCAGTAGCTGAGGACAGCATTGTACATATTTAAGAGTAAGGAGAAAAGACTGAAAATGAAACAAGGGATCTCTGGTTTAGCGATTTAGAGGGATTTGAGGAATAACCTGAGAGAAAAGAGAGACAAAAGATCATCAAATGAAAACCACACCTCTACTACGAGTTTATACTGCAACTATATTATTGTGTAATTCATGATATGCAGCAGAGAAGCAGAAATGAAAGCACTTTGTCGAAGCAATATCACTTCTGTATAAAATAAGTCAGTAGTATTTGCATATTTTTGGTGGAAAATGAAGTGCATGTAAGTCATGACATTGTGTCATTACATAAGTGAGATGACAAATTCTGGTAGGGTCTGATTATGTTCAGTGGTTTTGCGTAGCATGAAGTTGTTGATGTTACTCCGAGTCTGCTCTCTAAATTTTTTTTTCTCCCTTTCCTGCTCTTGCCAAGCCTTTTCCTTCCCTACTACATAAATATGCCTCCCAAGGGTATGATGTCAATACTGTTGAAACACTGGTGCTGTTTTTTTCCCTGATCCCTTTTTGATATATATAATGCATACAGAGAAATGTCAACACACACACAAAAAAACTAAACCTTGGCTAGACAAGGATTAAATGTAGAACTCCAGATAACAAAAAGAAAGCACTGATGGGTGTATATTTCTATGAATTTTTTTTATGTGTTTAGCAACTCACCCACTATATGCTTTGGAGTCCTTGGTTGCAACAGCTGTTTTCTTCATCGTTGTGTCTTTTACACCACAACCTTTTTTTTCCTTCCCGTCTGAGCCCTTGCTTCTTTGTGTTTCCCTTTACCTCTCATACAGGCATTCTGAACTCGTCCATCTTCGCCCTTTGGTTTTCTCTTCGTCTGTTTTCTTTTAACAGAGCAATATTTCTCTTCACCTAGCAGAAAATAAATTTCAGAGAAAAGTTCTCTATTTCTCTATCGTCCTTCTTTTGGTCTTGACTTCCTGTCTGTGAACAGCAGTGTTCTCAGAAAGGGGCTGTCCAGAGTGGTCAGCCAACCCCGTAACACAGACATATGCACACTCAAAGATGCACATATGAACATTTATACTTTACTACTTGCCAATAAACTTGATCTTCAAATGGGCTAAACATCAGTTCAGCAGACATGAATTATTTGTATATATGTAAAAGGACAAAAACCATTCGTAAGCAATCAAAACTTCTTCCCAGTCTATTTGAGGCTAAGCTGCTCCAGATGTGCCAGAGACTCTAAAGTGTTCCACAAAGAATGTAGCGAAGGAAGTCTCAATGCGAGGTCTGAAGCCCAGCCCATCCCTTTCTGCTCATGACTGAGCATGTTTAGATGTAAGGGGTTTTGACCAGAAGGGCCAAACACATTTTGTTGTTAACATGGCAATGGGTTTTATTTATTACAAGAATCCTTTATATAAGCTTCATACATGCAAAAATATGTTTACTTATATTGTTATGTATATTATGTAATTACGCATTAAGTAAGTTTCATTATGTCAATAGTTTATATTGTTGCCTAGTTATTAATGTAGTTGTAATTGTCACTACTGTAGTTGTAGTTACTGTAATTACTTTATAGGTGTCTAACAAACCTCTAACACAAGCCATGAAGACAGATGTTTCCTGTTAGCTAACCGTGACTTCACACTCAACTGAGTGTGGGGTGAGTGAAGAAAACCAAGCTACAAAAAAAAAGTCTTAAAACACTGAAAGCTCACTGAAGGTTTGTCAATAAATTAAAAACATTAATTTCTAAGTTTCACCAAATAATGTGAAATGCAAAATCCACCCATCTCTATCTCTCTCTCTCTCACACACACACAACTTTTGTGTAAGCTATTTTTCAGTGTGGGGAAAAGTCATCATGTAGTCTAATGTAGTATAAAAGCTGTTGATGACCATCATGGAATTTGAGAGGAAGCTTGACTCAGTTTTCTCTTCCAGTTGAACCAGTCATACTTTCCAATTCCTCCTACAAGGCTACTGCCAGGTCAACTGAAACTCCGCCCCCTAAATAACAGCTGCCCTTCCAACCAATTGCCTGATAGCGCCACTGATCTGGCAGCTTCCATTGGACATAAGGACTTTTTAAATACATACAATTAAAAAGAAAAAGATTAAAATAAAAGGAAAAAAAATAAATATTGCCTTACATTTGATGAACCAGGGGCGATTCTTTCAATAAATCTGCTGTAATTTTATTTGAGAAAGTAACAGAAGAGTTTTGTAGAACCAGTGTAACAGATCATTTCAGTTCTAAACTACCTATAAAATACAACCATATGGATAACCAATTATGTGTGAATTAGAGGAGTAAAAATTTCTAAATATACTTTTAATGCTTTGAAATTCACCAGCTTAATATGTCATAATATAAAGGTGATTGAAAAAGTAGAGTTAAGAAAAAAGAAGAAGAAGAAATTCCATAACCTTAAGCTAAAAAAATGTCATAGCTTAAAATTGTCCCAGCAATTCCACCTCTTCAGTCAATTTCAAACGAGAAAATTCCAGACAGGACTAACATTGCCACCTGCTGGTTAAACATAAAAAATACAATCCAAAACAAGTATGAAACAAGGATGAATATCAGTGTAAAGGCACTGTATTTGCTTTATTATAATTAAAATAGATATTTAACTGCAATAATCCTACCTAGCAGATCTGTTAATTTTATGGTGAAATTAACCATACATTTTCATTTATGTATGCCTACTGTATATTATGTGTGCACACTTTTTTAACACAAGTCATTCTTAACCAAAAATTTGGATGGGGGCCAGTGGGAGATAACTCCATTAAACATCGTTTCATTAATTCATTCACAAGTTAATTCACAAGTTCAATGCCATTTTACATTTAAATATGGATACAATCAAGGACAGACGGATGGATACAACAAGTAAACAATTATATAATAACCCTAATAAGAGTGTGTTAAGATGAACTCGGATTACAGCCTACAATCAGAAAATACACACAGACATGTGGAAACATTAGACACAGGTCTCTGGTCCCTTTATGGACAAAAAAAAACAAAAAAAAACAGCCATGCTGACCGAGGCAAGGAGAGGGCATTAAAACAGCAACCCTCAGAGAATATTACAGAAAGTCAGGACAGCGATCACCAGAGTATATTGCATAATTACATGCTGTGTGTCCAGCATCTATCTCACATCTAGTGATGAAGACCTGATTGAGGCAGTGTGTGTACAGTTCTATTTACAAAATAGCATCTAAACAATGACACAAAGGCACAGGTGGCACTAGAAGAACATTTCTAAAGCTGAAATTCTTTGCCCTTCAAATGAATAGGTGCTTGTATGCGTGCATGTGATAGAGAGCGGGAGAGGGAGAAAGAGAAGCTGCTTGTTCACATCTGTCGAAATCGCTTCTCTACAGGAGCTTGTTAGCTCTCTGGTTGGCTTCATCAATACGAGCTTTATTCATGTCAGCCTGAACAAAAGAAAGGACAAAAAGAACATTAGCTATATTCTGTTTAGACATATATAATATTTATAAGCAGAACAAACACTTTTTTCCCCCCTTTATGCGAGTTATGTTTCTATGGCACAGTATTAGAAGCCATTAACAAATAAGCTATTTTTCAATTTTTTCACCAGACAGTGCAGCACAGCGTGGCTCAGTAACAAATCCAAACTGAGGACTATTCGTATCCTGGCTCAGTGCGGAATAGATATGAGTAGTAACATACTAATCAAAAGTCAAAACATGACTTTGAAATCAAACCAAGCATCTCATTTGATGTTTGTGTCGCCCTCACAGGGTGAACTATTGAGCTTTAGACAAGGACTCCTCCACTGCTGCTTATGCTGCGTCACAGGGCAGTGTAACACACTTGCCATGTGCCCTTTTTCGCATATATGAGCTCACTGATGCACACAGTCAGCCAGTGTCACAATGATTGACAGGGAAGACAGAGTATGCCATCCCTCCCACTCAGAGATCACAGACAATTTTGCTTCCTTTGGCTTCCGGGCCACAGATGGCTGTTTCATCATCGGGATCGAAAACTTGCAATCTCCCAATGACAGGGTGGGCGTTTTTCTTTTGTACCACTCAGGAGCGAGACACAGAGTTTGTTTTTAATGGCAGTGTATGCACCCAAAGCAGCAACGTGTGCCAATACTTTAATCTTTGGTGAGAATGCAAAGAACTTCGGCAGAGAACATTAAAACTGCGTTCCAGCCTTTTGTGGTTGTGACAAACATAAAGATGCAGATTTTCCTTGTCTCAAAGGTAGGAAATGTAAAACCGAGTTGAACATCAGCAACAAGGAAACATTATCGTTGGTAAATACTGTATATTAAAACTAATTTGAAATATTAACCTGTGATATAATTTTGCGATTGTTTCCTAAAGCCTTCAGGAAAATCACAATCACTACTACTGAAGACTGCTGTACCATTCTGTCTGGGGAAAAATATTCCAGTCAGAGACATTATCAGAATCTGTTGCTGCATTTGAACAATCAATGGTCTGCACCATTTGTGAAGTCACCCGTACAACCCTGAGCACAGGAAACCAAATTCAGCATGGGCACGTAACCAAAAGTACACTCACTTCACTTCAAGTGGAAACCGTGACAAATTTACTGAGCTGTGCTATATTGCACCATCTGGTGAAAACACGCTATTAGAGCATATTGGTGCACAGCAGTGCACCAGTTTAATTGGGTGAATGCCAGCACACACCTTCTCTGACAAATATGTGCCCTAAAACCTAAAAACTAATTTAATTTGCATTGGACCACATGGCACACTATATAAATGGGTTTAATCTAATGCTCAGCTATGTTCTTAGTGGCTGACACAAAAAGCATAGACCTAATAAATGCCTGAATGATTAAAAAATGTTAATGTACAGTGAACTTGCCTTATCATTAATGCGGTCAATGGTCTTGTTCTGTTTGTCGATCTCACTGCCCATGTCCAGAGCCATGTTCTTCAAATTCCCAATGATGCTGCCCACCTGTTCCAGGTTCTCCTCCATCTCATCTTCTCGAGCGTCATTCGTTATTCTGGGAGAAAAACACTTATTTTATCATATTATACCGTGTACTATATGAATGAACTTGAATAAAATATAAGGTGTATAAAACCAAATGGAATAATGCTTTCATTATTCATTAATAAGTCAGTTAAGTAGGTTGGGTTCTGCTGCCAAGATTTCCCAAGCTTAAAGCTGCAGTATGGAGCTTTTTTTTGGTTAAAAATGAACAAAAATCAATTATTGAGCAACATAAAAAATTTTTTTTTTAAATCAGTGTTCAAAATTGTCCCCTTACCTTACCCCGATTTGCAACGGTAAGCTTATGATAATTATTTATAATTTGAGCTGTCGGGGTCGGATTTCGTGGGAAATGTAATCTGACGTCATTCGTGACGTCATTCGCCTTTGCGTGGTTACGTCACGTCTGTAAACAGAAGGGATTGAGGGGATTGAAGACTGACGCAGAGATGGCTTTTTTTCTGTTGAACAGGCAAGACTTTTCAGTAGCTAGCTAACATTAGCACACTTGTTTGCTTGATTCGGCTAAGTATCGAGTTTCCTGTGTTTTTTGTTTGCTTGTTTTGCTATGGTCAGTGTGATAAATTGCACTTATTTTTTTGCTAGCTATGAGAGAGACCACCTCACCTCTACTCCAAGAAAACCGTATCCACCGCCACCTATGTTGTCAAGTATCGGAGCTAATATACACAACACATTTGAATACTTCAGTGTTGCCATGTCTCGCGAGTCAAATATGCAACTGCAGCGTCAAACCAAGCCCGATTTTATTATAGTCCGTCATGGCCTCAATGTAAACAGACTCAATAAATAAGCCTGCAACATATTAAACTGAAACCACTCTGAGATTGAAAAGCAAAAACAGAATTTATTTAATTAAAAAAAATCATCAAACGGCAACAATGCTTATAGGGCAGACAGGCAATATCTGCCTGCGAGCAGAATACGATTGAAGAGATGGAAAAGGAGATTACATTTGAACCATGACTACTACTAGTATACGAGTATGTTATGCTTGGTTTTTTTTTTGTTGTTGTTATAACCGGTAATAATTATGGGAGGGTGAAATACACTACAGCACTGATATTACTGTGAGGCTATGAGCAGACGTTGTCAATGCATTGGGGAAAATAGCGACCATAAATGCAAAAACTGTAGAAAAAAACTGTAAAAAACTGAAGTCGCTTGTCAGAGTTTCCTATCAAGCAACCATATTTTTTAAAACAAGCCCAAAAAACCGCAGACCCGTGACTTTTTTCAAGCGACTTCAGAAAAAAAGAAGCCTAAAGTCACGTATTCTAAGTGGACTTGGCAACTCTAATAAGTATACCTCAAACCCATCAGATTCATCCACACAGAGGAGCAGTGCTGAAGCACAACCTACGTTTAAAAAACAAAACAAAACACAGAGATGGCGATAGAGAGGCAAAACTTCAGTACTGCAGCTTTAAAGTAAATAGTAAAAGCATAAATCTAATACACTAGTTGTGGGGTTGTGACTGAATCAGTTCAGTGTTTAGTGCACTGTTTTTATATATTTATATTAGTTATTACAACTTATTATTAGCTATTATGTTTTTTTCCCCATAGCCTTACAGGTGACATTTTTAGCTGTACTAATTATTAGTACAAACAGTCATCTGTGTACCTCTTTACATAGGGACCGGAAGCTGCTGTTGTTGTTGCCTGGCCATTGCGGTGGTTGGTTGGTTGGCTGGAAACCACGCCTCCATCACTTCCCTCTGTGCTTTCATTTCGAATGCCCCAAGTACGCTTGTACCGCCCGTCATTCTCAATAGACCTCACTCTGAAAAACGAGTAGCAGTAACATTCAACAATACTGTCAACTCAGATTCAAGCGCTTCAGTTTAAATGGCATCAGTAAGCTTCTTAGTACGAGTAGAAAATAACTGAAATACAGTGTTTTAAATAAACATTTTGTTTTGGAAGAAATGCAGTACATTTCAGGGTTCAGAGCTCAGCTCATACCTATCACAGGGACAGACACACAGGCCACAGCACTTTGACAGGTCGGTCAGGTTCTTCTCAGCCTGTCTCATGTCCTGATTGATCTGGTCCATGCCTTGCTCCACATGCCGCAGTTGTTCTGAGTAAATGTCACAAGAGGAGATGAGCATAAAGCAGGAGAGCAGAATGATACATTTGCTAAAACTAGGGATGCATTGATATTGATATCGATGGTATCGTGTATCTATCCAAAAGACGTTGCTCATTACTCGTACACATGAAAAAATACTCCAATACCAACATCCAATACCACATAATACTATGAGCGTAGTCTGCATTGCTGCGCTAATGAAAAGATGACATGAAATGACCATGTCGATCGTGGACATATTTCGCAATTAATGATGGCAATCGAAGCAAAGCAGACGAGTAACCTGATGTAATCAGGTATACAATAAACATCTTAACACTCAGACTTCTCAAGCATCTTAAAAATTCAGCAGGGCTTCATTGTTGGCAGCACACGGCACACTGCAGCAAACGCGGCGTAGGTGAGAAAAATGTCTACAAAACCACCTAGATGTGTGAAAATAACAGACTTACCGAGTACATTGTTCATGACAATCAGCCACTTTTGGTCCTTGACAATGAGGGATTCCAACAATGAGACAATAAAATGTACTTTACCTACAGGTGTACGAAGCACAGATCTGAAGTGGAACAAAGTCTGCTCTTCTACACTGAATCCGTACTCGATTCAAGTAACTAATGTAGCTACCTAATGCACTTCATTCAAAACCAAAAAAACGTTATAAAGAAAGAGTCTAGTAGCCAAGACACGTGTGCACACTTCATGGCCACTATGTAAACCAGAGAAACACGATGCCCATGACTGCTTAACACCATGTAGGTTGCTCATTTTGGTATCAGTATTGATATCAACATGTGTAAAAAAAAAAAAAAAAGTGTGTATTCATACTTGCACGCAGTCTGAAGAAAATGGTATTGAAGCATCCCTATCTAAAACGATTTCATGAAAACAAGTCTACAGAATAATAACTTCAGAATAAAACTGAAAGCAGAATGAATAACTGGATTTGCTCACCTCCCTGCTGATCCAACATGACTATGGTTTTAGTTCCAGTCTCCCTGGTCTGAAAATGTGAAAAACGTGTGAGAAGACTTGGCTCAAAAGATCAATTCTCTTGAAATAAGTGACCAGGGCACACAACTTTGATGTTGGACATACAAAATTTTAAGGACATACAAACATTTTTCTGTAACATTTAATTTTGTGCTAGAAAATGTTTTTTGTACTGACTTGATAATGTAGACGTCATAAAATAAAATAAAAAATCTATAACAAAGTTCTAAAAACTAAGTGTACTAAAATAAATAGGGTGCCTAAAACTTTTGCACAGTACTGTGTGTTTTTATTTGTCTGAACTTGCGGTAGTTAGGACAATTGAGGCACACATGCGCTCACCTCCTCTGCCATTTGCAGCATCCGTCTAGTGCTTTCAAGAGACTAGAAGAAAAAGAAATTGAGTCAGATTTACAAACACAGCACCACATTCCTATCCTGGGGAGATCACATGCATACATAGGAATACATAGGATTAAAGAGATCAAGTGTCAAGCTTAGTAAGACTCTTTGTTGCTAAAGAGTGGCCTGAGGCTGGGTGTGACTGTTCTGTCTCGTGGTTTTGAAGGCGGAAATGCACATTAGTGAGTCAGCACATGTATGTAACCTTCCTCAATAGATCTATGTTTGTTCCGACATACGCAATATCCCAAAATTTGGTTTCTGTCCTTACCATGATGAAGGCATTCATATAGGTGTAAGAATGCAAGAAATGTAAACACATAAGACTTAAACATACAAGGTCTGAGGAAATAAATAATCTACATATTCTCAAGAATGGAGTACACACAGCAACACCGGACACACACAGATGCAGAATTGTTAGCACCTCTGTTAAAGATGAGTAGAACAATGTCTTTGTGGTTGACACTTAAATGAAGCAAATTCATTCTAAAATATCTCCCCCAAAGTGTCCCCCCCCCCATCTTTAGCAATAGTGCCAATAATTCTGGAGACGCAAGTACGGATGAATGTGTGAATAAGTGATCATTCCATGTAACATCACTGGGCACTACCTCATACATAAAAAGCTGTGTATGTGACTTTTGTTATAAAAATCTTCACAGGATATAAGAAAAAAAAAAAAAATACTAGTAAAAGTAAAGCTCGTGATACTAACTGGAATTTGATCTTTTTTTTTTAAATGCAGAGTTCTCCTCTGCACACAGAGAGACAGTAATGCAATGAAATATCAGATCTTCAGAAAAACATGGAAAATGAAATATTGGTGAACATCCTGCTTTATTTTTACTGAAGTGCATCTTTATTAGAAAGCAATACGCAGTAAAGTAAGAACAGACCCAAAGGTTAATTCCCAGAAGTCATTGATAAGTCTATTTAGATAATTATGGCCAGGATTTGGCTACATTTTTCTTTCTATGCAAGAACATCTGTGCTAAAAATTTAAATGATGCCTTTATTTGTTTGTAGTATGTGTACTACAGCTCCAAATAGATAGCATTGAAACTTTCCTCAAAAGAGCAGACATGGAATGCCCAGTAAAAATATTAAGAAGAAAAGGATATGGGGTAGATGAGAAGCTCTTGCTAGGATTGAATACAACAGAATGAAAATAGAGATTTAACTAAGACCTTACTCTGGAACTGCAAAGTAGCAACATGATATTGAGGAAGAAGTGAAAAACAAAACAGTTCCTAGTGTAAAGTAAGACCACTGTATAACCAATGTATGTGGAAAAAAACATGCTTCACGTGCTTTTGTTACACAATTCATTTTAAGAGGTCATAGTACAGACAAGACAAAAACACCCCATGAGTGGTGGTAAAGGTGTGACATTATTAGTTTACCCAAGTTGTCCTTCATGAGCAA
This sequence comes from Cranoglanis bouderius, assembly GCA_023630585.1. Taxonomy (NCBI): domain Eukaryota; kingdom Metazoa; phylum Chordata; class Actinopteri; order Siluriformes; family Cranoglanididae; genus Cranoglanis; species Cranoglanis bouderius. Next base: position 16,097,735 of record CM042546.1, read on the forward strand.
AGACCATCTTTCATGCTGTTAGTACCCAAAGTTGGGTTATGCACAGCAGAAAAAGCTCATCTCAGTCCCTCAAAAGGCACAGAAGAGAAATGCAGGATAGGAAGGAAAAAGCAAAAGAACAAGAGATTATAGAGATTAGATTAGAAAAATTTTAGGACAGAAGCACTAAGTGGAATAATCTGTACATAATGTGGTTACACACTATCAATGATTATCTCTCAACAATTACTGCTCAAAAGAAGAAAGCATAAGAGAAAAGAAAAGAACAAATTAAATTAAACAAGGCCATGATTAAAACTGAGACTGCACATTCTCACCACACATCTAAAAACCAGAGCTGACTATTTAAAAAAAAGAAAGAAAGAAAGAAAAAAAAAAAAAGACATATCAGATTTAAACAATCTTTACAACAAGGTAACAGACAACATGCATACCTCATCAGTCACTTGGTTTGCTCTCATTGTGATATCTTCCACCGACATGTCGGCCATCTTGCTGCTGTCGAAATTGGCTGGTTTGCCTTTGGCACCAAGCTCTATACTCTGGGGTCTGAGGGTCAGAGGTAGGAGGTCAGTTCACAAAATAAAGATGTTTGATTCTTTCATTTATAACCTATGACTGTTACACAGATGCTTGATTTAGCTTTATGGTACAATTTGTGCACAATCATCCATTTATAGAACAAAATTAAAAAAACTCCAAGATTTGGGGTTAAAGGAAGTAAGAAATGTAATGTGACAAACTGAAGAGGAAACCAAAAGATATCAGCCTCACAGACACACACTCAACACTTTCTTCGACACTTAGCATTCGGCCAAATATATGTTCTTCAATGAAAGCGTTCATCAGTGTTCATGAGGAACACTTAATAAGAAGTTATATGTGGAGTGTGCGTGTGTGAGAGAGAGAGTGAGTGAACAAGAACGTGAATGTCACACGGCCATCATCTGCAATAACTCTGTGTACTAGACACACCATAGAGAACCAAGAGCACTGAAGAATAAACGACTGTTGAAGGAGTTAACATAATAACAGTAACGTAACTCAGTCCCTGGAATTTAATTTCACCAAGCATTACTTCAGTTTAAATTTAATGCAACTTGCTGTTTTCATGACACATTCCTAGCATTAGTCTAGCGGTTAGTAGCATCAACTCTGTCACAATATGTTCAACACAGAACTGATTGCAACTCAACACAAAACCAATATATTGGACTGCAAAGCTAGTGGCAAGTAGATTCATTTTGTAATGCTATCTTAACTTTTATCTTGGACTTCTCAAATTAATCATAATTAACCACAGACCACAAACATCCCACAACAAACAAAAGCCATTGAAGTGCAAATATTGATCTCCAAAGGAAATGCTAGTTATACAAGGAACCACAGTTACACATGTTCACACGTTACACCGGAGAGACCAGTGCTCCTGACTCCTTCTGCCCTCTGGACCTGCCTGATCCATCCTGATGCCCCACTTCTTCTTGGAGCATCGTTCACTTGTAAATCCCTCTCTGCTGCTGAGGATGGTCTGCATGGATAGCCTCTATCTCACCACGGGTTTACTAAAGATGACCTAAAGATGACAGCAACTGCTAAGAACAGTTTACACTCAAGTCTCTGTTGATAACTTCAGTTTGATACAATGAGTTAAAACTCTATGATGCTCATTCTCAAGTTCCATTTAGCACTGCTTGACTTTATAGTATACAGTTATAGAAGAGAAATGATTTATAATTGCACTGTCTGGTGTCACCCTTAAGAGGACGGGTTCCCTTTGAGTCTGGTTCCTTTCAAGGTTTCTTCGTTCAAGGTTTCTTCTTGTCGCCTTTCTTCTTGCCATCCTCGCCTCTGGCTTGCTCATCAGGGATAAATTGAAATGTTAAATTTAAATAGAAAATTTATATCCTGATTTCTGTAAAGCTGCTGTGTGTCAATGTCCATTGTTAAAAGCGCTGTATAAATAGAACTGAATTTAATGCTTTGAACCACTGGAGTGATGAGAATCACCTGGATACCTTCCAGTGAGCATGGGCACGAAGGCAGAAATCTTTCAACAAAGTCACGCAGTGACGTATGACATAGTATTTGCAATAATCTAGCATATATTGCATAGAAAGTTCATGCAGAGTCAGTGCAGGTTCCGAATGACTAGGAACCCTGGTAGTCATCCACCACAGTTACATTATGTAACTGGTATTCTATTTACTCCCTACTAACCACCAGGAGTGTTGACAATCACCTGGACAAGGTATAACTAACTGGAAAAGTGTTGATCACCACTGAGTGGTGCGACGATAACCTCGTTTAATCTGAAAAAAAAAAGTGTATCATCAATCGACTGATTCACAAAACTCAGTGATATGACCTTGGGCAGAAATCCTGGATCTAAGACCCCCCAGAGCCATCCTGCCACCAACACATGCAAGGCAAGCTCATCTCTAGAGCATGCAGTCAAAGTAAAAAGGCAGTTTTTAGAGTCAGTGATTTCTGTTCAGTTTCCAGCATAGGTGGGCTTAAGAGCACACAAAACCCATGTATTAGGTGTTTTTGAATTCAGAAGTGTTTCACGGTCTAGTTCGCAGTCCTTGTTGATGATTCAGTCGAGGGCCCCAAGCCCATAGGCACAGAGCACCAAATCCTTTCACCCATTTGAGATCTGCTGATATGTGTCCAACCCAGGAACATCAGCGATAAAGAAGGGAAGTGTGAGGGTGGGACTAGTTGTGGGCTACTGCATCCTATCCCATTCGGAACACCACTGCCAGGAAGAATCACAAAATGTGTTGACTTGTCATTAGAGGTCCATCTATGCCTTGCAAAAACTTTCCCAGATCTGGGATACCTCTGCTGGGTACAGAAACCACTCCCTTGGGTGTCAACAGTACATCCTTTGCAAAACTGTACAGTTCTGGCAGAGGAGTTGCCCTCATTGAGGCTAACCATGGATGGGCCAGTGCAAGGTAGAAAGAATCATGAGATTTTGTGCCACTCTGTTGGCTCATTTAACTGACCACCACGACACTGTCTGAGAAAAACATCACATGTAATGTCTCAGAACTTGAGAGCCAAGTGAACCACCCTCAGCTCCATCTGATTGAAGTTTTACACTCGAGGGCCACATGCTCGTATGTCCCAGTGTCACCTTACTCCTCCCCAGTCTGTAAGGGAAGCATCCATGGTGACTGGGTTTGAGACGTCCATCCCAAGCAGACAATTTTCACTAGAAAAGCTTTGCATTTTCAGCAAACTAGGGCCTGAGCCCACCTCCCTTCTTTTTCCATTATTGGTGTTTGTACGTGTGCTGTTTGGAGTCCAGCTGCAGGCTGATAACCCACTTCTGAAGGCTCATAGCTCCAGCAAGACTATGAGAATTATTGTTGCAGCTGCCATAATCAGTCCTAGCACCCGCAACAAAAAACGGTACAGGACATGGTGGCCTGAGTGAATCTGGCAAGCATAATAATGTCTGCCACATGTTGTAGTAACAGGGTGGAAAACATTCTCAGTGAATCACCTCATGCCAATGAACTGTGTGACCAGTTTCAGTGTTAGGGAGTTATTCAGTGCGAGACAGTGCACCATAATGTGCGAGGGTAGTGCATATGTCCTGAATGGCCTGCTCTGTGCTGGGGGCACATAGGAACTAGCTGTCCAAGAACAGCAGCATTCTGATGCCATCATCAGGGACAAGGCAACTTGCATACATCTCATTGTCACCAGTGGTGTTAGAGGGAGGCCAACCTTTAAATCAGAATGTCTACCCTTAAGGAAAACATCCGTGTTCTGGGGAGACACATCTGAGAGGCTTAGCATAAGCCTTTAAGGAACTATTTATCCCGGTCAAATCTAGATTTGAATGAAAACTGCTGTCCTTCTTCTGAACAAGGAAGTAAGCCAAGCAGAACCTTGTTTTGAACTGCGAGGTCTCCTTTTTTAATTGCACCTTTACTTTGTTCTGATGATTCCTGAGAAGGTTGAGAGCTGGAGGTTCAGAGGTGTCTCAACCTATTAGGTGTAGCGAAAGGTGGTATCAGCAAATCAGTGTGACAGAAAAGAAGTGCACCACAGAATCTTTGGCTTTAGCTCTTATATTTTCATTATATTTCATATTTTCAGGAGAGCTGGGTCTCAGGCTGTCACTACAGTGCCTCTGCTGGAGAGGCCAATCACTGAATAAACAATTCCTCCTCAGCTGGCCATGGCAGTCCAGTATTTGATAGCGTGTACCATTTTCCTGTCACATTTTTTCTGCTATGCACAAAATGGATAAGAGGCAATAATCGCTTGAACTGGATGTTCTTTTGTTGAAGTGGCATTACAGATGCCATCTTTGAGACTATAGCTCACCAAGCGTGGGTTATTACTTTTCTTTTTGGCATTTCACACAAAATTTTTGCCTCGTAAAGCATGACTAGTTTGCATTCATTTATTATTATTAAAGTCTATTGGCGCATATTATGGAAATGAGGCATGGTTGACTGATTTATAGCAATGCCAACTAACTCTTTTTTCAGTTTCAATAAACAAATGAAAACTGTTTACATCAGATCCAATGATCCAATGTAGTGTGAGGTAGGGGTGCGAAATGATGCACATTTCGATATACTTCCATTCACTACTAATCCAATGCAATTCAATTAAAGAGCCGATCCAAGATTCTGTTTAGTTCGTTTTAATGTGGATTGATGTATCCTAGACTAACTCTGTAAGGAGCAACAATGTCTTTATTTTTAATTGGTATGACATTAATGAAATCAATTAATTCTCTCCCAAAATCTTTGTTTTCTTTTTACAGCAAGGGACTAAAATGCCAAAATTTTGTGAACCGAGTATTGTGTATGTGGGTTCTAGCCATCATGTAACTCAATCCAACATTTTCTGTAGTGCTATAGGGATGCAGGTCCTTGCAAATAAACTAAATGATTCCTTTATTTGTTGCCCACAACCATTTAAAAGTGTGGGGTAGCGAGTTCTGAAATCAAGCAATGCTAGTGCTACATGTTGCATCTTTAGCTGCAGGCTCTCCTTTGGTTAAAATGACCCCATGGCACCTTCTTAGGTGGGTGCCAGTGCATTTTACTGCAGTGTTTCAAGCTTTCCTGCTGAGCTTTTGTTGAGTAGTTCCAAAGTGGTGATATTTAAAGGCTTGTAAAACATCGCAGCTGTATCAGAGACCATTATACCAATATTCTGATTCAAATTGTTTTTAAAAAATTTTTAAATTTTATTTACACCACTAGGCTTATGCAAGGACTGCGGGACCCTTGTGGGTGTTGGAATGTGAAATCAGATTGTGGTGACCTAAAGGTGTTATGTGGATGGTAAGTTTGGTTGTGCTGGGCAGAATTATTATTTCCTGACTCCATTTCCCTTTTCCTATTTCCTGAGTCCCATCTGGCTACGTTAAACTAAACTGTGCATCTTCTATTACAAGAAAGTAGGACTGCACAAGGAAAAACAAAAAAAAAACAAAAAACAGAACGTTTATTGCTCCATGCTCCTGTACCATTTGCCAATCATTTACTCACTGATAAGACAGTTGAGGTCATAAGTTTACATAAGCCTTGCAGAATATACTAAATGTTTATGATTTTAAAAATAAATAAATGAGGGATCATAAAAATTGCATTTTGTTTTTTTATTTAGTTCTGCCCTGAATAAGCTATTTCACATAGATGTTTACATATAGTCCACAAGACACAGTAATAACTGAATTTACACAAATGAACCGGTTCAAAAGTTTACACACGCTTGATTCTTAATACTGTGTGTTGTTACCTGGATGATCAACGACTGTTTTTATGTTATGTGATAGTTGTTCATGAGTCCCTTGTTTGTCCTGAGCAGTTAAACTGCCCACTGTTCTTCAGAAAAATCCTCCAGGTCCTGCACATTGTTTGCTTTTCCAGCATCTTCTGTATATTTGACCCCTTTCCAACAGACTATATGATGTTCAGATCCATCTTTTCACACTGAGGACAACTGAGGGACTCGTACACAACTATTACAAAAGGTGCAAACATTCACTGATGCTCAAGAAGGCAACACGATACATTAAGAGCCAGGCTTGTTTTTAGGAACAAGGTTGTGGGTAGAAAAAGCAGGTTTGTGGGTGTCGGTTTTCCTATTTTAAAAATATTCTCCCATTTCCAAGATCTTTTTTTTTTTTTTTTTTTTTGCTAAGCAAATATCTGTAATTAAATGTAGTCAAACATAGGCAAACAATGGGGAAGTGTAACACCATGTCATGTCTGAACAGACTAGCAAGGCTAGTGATCACTCATTTGATGCGTTTCTTCTGATATACCACCTGAACTCCAGGTAAACAGTCTAAATATGGAAGACAATACTGCAAAGCCTAGGAGAGGGGAAAGGGGATTATGGCGTGGATAACCTGGTGATAATTTTTATTTAAAAAAATTTTTTTTTAAAAAGGCATGCTAGAAATACCGCATATCAGAAATACACGCACACCATGGTGATCCTGTTTCCCATGAAAAGAAACACAAAGACAACAAAATGTGTCCTGTTTTTTCCAATGACCAAACGATTAGGTCTTTTTGTGTGGTTTTTGAGATGTCCTTGGGCTACAAACTGTGATAAGTGTGGGGCCCAGAGGACTGGACTAGGCTATAACCTAACAAGATTTCTCATCGTGTAGATGAATGCATTATCACTCACTGTGTTATTGCATCCACCCACACACACACACACACACACACACTCACACTCACACACACACACACACACTCTCTCTCACTTATTACACGTTACCAAAATAAGAAACATTTCCGGTTTTTCTACATAAACAGGTTTCCCAAGCTGTCTCTTCCACCGTCATTCACCTCACTCGCTGCACTGAACATAATAGTGTGAGTTATTATTATTATTACTATTTTTTTAAATGACATCACCAACCAACTAGGATACTTGTAGTGGGTAAAGATACTTTATCATATTGGAACACAGCCTTCACTAAACTACTATGCATTAACACCAGTGATGAACACATAGCCCCTAATTAGAGATGACCTGAGCCTTTCTTTTCTCGGATTCAACATTTCCAATGTGTTGTCAGTCATTTAGACAGCTTATTTAAGAAATATCTAGGATTAGGGGGAAATCTGAACGCCTACTGAAAATGCATTAGACATCAACCGTCCCATCAACTGGGAAATTGCATTCCTATTACATGGATACACGTGTAAAATGTGTGATATTAAATACCTGAGCATTTATACAGTGTAAACAAACTGGCTCAATAAAATGCCTCTTGCTCTTAGACAGTGTGAACCCACACCCAACACCACCGTGAGCTCAGGCTCGACTTGTTAGTGCGGAAAAACCCAGTGACAGTTTCTTATCCCATCACCACTGCTTTGCTCCAAGTGTTCGTACTTACTGCTTGCTCATAGTGTTTCACCGTCTTCTTTTTTTCTAACTGGCAAAAAGATTTATTTGTTTACACCGTCAAAGCAAACCACTCGGTTCCTGGAGTTTTAGTTCGTGCTAGTAAGCTAGCATTGCTAATAAGCTACTAGTTCAGCTAAGTTAGTTCCTCTTTACTTTCAGGGCGCAAATGAATATTGTCAGTCTTTTTTCTTTCTTTTTTTTTTAATTCTGTATGATGAACGTTGTGGTGGCAGATAGGCGTTAACTCACTACTTACTGCGGTAGAGTTAAACAGGAATCCCCTTTAAAGTCCAAGTTAAACGTGTGATCTGCTTTGATCAACTATCCAAATTCCTTCGCACAAATGACAACTGACTGCGCATGTCCGGTCATATGACAGCCATTACTTACCGCGCATGCGTGAATGGGACTCCACTCCTGAAGCCTCCTCAAACTCAAACTCAAACCAGGTCCTCTTTCCTGACTGAAAGAATGTCCAAGGACCCCACTTATCACAGCACAGATTACATTTTAAGAACAGGGCAAATATGTAGCATCATGCAATCTTATTTTATTTGAGCCATTAGAGCTTTTTATTCTTGAACTTTCCACTCATCTAGATGTACACTTGAAACCCTGTGTATCATATTAACATCACTTCCTGGATTTAACTGTAAAATTCCAGTTAGATTAAATTGCATATTATTTATACTTGTTCTGTAGTTTTAGATTAACCCCTTAAGTGACCAGTCAATTAGGCTTACAACTATGATAACTGGAGTACCCAGTCCTACACATTTTAACGTCTGCTAACACATCCCCTTCATCTAATCAGCTAATTAACACTGTTAAGTGGGATGTGTTAGCGCAGGGAAAACACTAAAATGTGCAGGACATGGGGTACTCCAAGAAGAGGGCTGGGAAATTAGACCCATGTCTCTCAAAGTGAGGTCCAAGGAACCCCAGCGGTCCATGAAGCATAGGGTCTGCAATTTTATAATTTTGTAAGTGATGGGACCTACAACTGACCATTTTCAAGGTTATTTTGTCTATAAATATTTTCAGCTGGACTCTAATGACAATTTTAATAAAAATTAGTTGATTGGGTGGAAAGTTACCTACTGGAATGTTTTTGGGAGGTAGGAGGAAACCTGAGAACCCAGAGGAAACCAGGACATGGAGAGAACATGCAGAGAAACATGAACTACATAGACAGTAACCCAAGCTCAGGATCGACCCAGGGACCCTGGAGCTGTGGCTATTATATTGTCTATATATTTTTCAACAATGGGAGATGCAAGTCTAATTTTGTATGATGACAATAAACAAGTTCTATTTTCTTTATGACATGACTTATTGTGACAACAACCTCAATATGCCATGGCTATTGCAATGCTGAAAATAATATATAGGCAAACTTTAGTATTGACAGTCGAAAATATAAAACAGCTCATGTTTATTTGCTCTGCACATTGTACAAGCATGGCGTTATGAATGTGCCATTACAAATTACATCAACCAGAAAAATAATAATAAATCTTCAAATCTTTATTGTCCATTTGCATGGAAATTTGTCTTTGGCTCCCCCACAGGTGGAAATAACATGCATACATACAGCTTATACAGTACATATAAACACATAACATATATACACGTAAATTCAATTAAGATATTCAGCGATTGTTCAAAAAAAAATGATTGACAAAGGAATAAATGATCTCTTAAAAATATTTTTAGTTGCTCTGGGTACCCTATAGCGTGTTCCCGATGGCAATTTTTCAAATTCGTAAAAAAAATTGGATGCAAAGGATCATTTGATATCATTAATGCTTTCTTTGTAGTATGTGTTATACAAATCTCATGTACTGTCTTTGTGGCCTTCCTATAATTTTGCTTGCCATATTCACCATCCTGTTAAGTTTATTTTTATTTATTGCTCCTATATTTCCGTACCAACACGTAATGTTATACCTCAGGACACTGTCAACAAGATTTGTATATACCATTTCAAGCACATCTTTACTCACACAAAAACTATTTAATTTGCTCAGTATGTACAATCTCTGCATAGACTTCTTATATATATACAATCTGTATTTAAAGTAAAATTCAAGTTATTATCAAGAAACAACGCAAGATATTTAAACTGTCCAACCTTTTCAACAGCTTGGTTGTTAATTATAACAGGCTGGCATGTCTGCCCATATTCCCCATGACTGTAAAGGATGAGCTCTTTTGTTTTACTTTCATTAATAAATAAAGCACTGTCCTGACACCACTGCAGTAAAATATCAACATAACTCATACAAGAGCTCTCCAATTCATCATTAGTGCTATCATTCCTCATTAATCCAACCAAGGCCATATCACCAGCATATTTGATCAGACTAAAATTGTTTTCATGGACATACATTTGGTTGGTATACACAGAGAACAGAAACGGGGATAAAACACATCCTTGAGGCACACCTGTATTTATAATGATTTCATCAGACAGATTCCCCCTAAACATAACTCTCTGTGGCCTATTTGATAAAAATTCCTTGATCCATACCAAAACATTGCCTAAAAGCGGAACTAAAATCAATAAATAAAACAAGCCTTCGACAGTTGGAAGTGCTTGGTGACCATATTCAATAATGTTAAAGTTGCATCCTCAGTTCCCTTTGTTCTCTATAGGCAAACAGATGTCTGTCTAGCTGTCCTCGAGGAAGTGAGAGATGTTTAAAGCAGAAACAAAAAAGCCAAATGAAACTTGTAAATAATAAAAACAGTGGGAATTGACAAACTATTCAAGCTGTGAAGATCACACTTGTTTACATGCATTCCTACATAGACGAATAGGGGCAAAGAGGTCCATCTACAGGCAACACAATGTCAATACAAGCTGTTGATGATTAAGATGGAACAGAAGCTACGAAGAAGAAAGGCTTATTATATGTAATAATAATCCTAAATTAAATGTTTGTGGATCCCACTACACACACACACACACACACACACACACACACACACACACACACACACACACACACACACACACACATATATATATATATATATATATATATATATATATAATGTTATCAGTGCAATGCAAAAAAAAAACATGGAGATACAGGATGTTCAGTTAATTTTTATGGCATGTCTGTTGGTGCCAGACCTGCGTGTGTGATTATTTCAGAAACTGCTGATAATTTACACAGAATGGTGTGGGACACAAAAACAACCCAGTGAGTGTCAGTTCTGCAGGCACAAACACCTTGTTGATGGTAGAGGTCAGAAGAGAATGGCCAGGCTGATTCAAGCTGACGACTCAAATAACCACTCTTTACAACAGTGGTGAGCAGAAAAAGCATCTCAGAATGCACAACACATCGAATATCATATTTATGATTATATCACCATGATTTAATATGACTTATTGTCATATTTATTACACAGGACATGATCAGGTGGCATGGTGGTGCTGTGGGTCCTGGGTTAGATCCTGAGCACGGGTTACTATTTGTCTGTGGTTTCTGTGCACATAGGATACCTCTGGGTTCTCCAGTTTCCTCCCACATCCCAAAATCATGCCAGTAGGTGGACTGGCTAAGATAAATTGCCCCTACGAGTGTATAAATGTGTGTATGGTGCCCTGCGATGGACTGTCGTCCCATCCAGTTTGCATCCCGACTCATGCCCAGTGTTCCTGGGATAGACTCCAGATCCAGCAAGACACTGATCAGGTTACTGAAAGTGAGTGAGGTTACGATCAGGTCATTTGACCCCAGAATAAAACATTACAAAAAGTGATGAAATATCAATTGACACCAACTGCTTTTGCATTGTGTCATTTACGCTCAAATCTGATTACACACCTGCTGGTAGCATCATCCCCAGATTTTCAAAGAAGTGGTTTTGTGTGACTTTACTGTTCCCCAAAAATATATGTATTCAAGACTAATCATTGCAAATACAGTGGGTATAGAAAAGAATCACCCCCCTTTAAAATAACCACATTTTGTTGCTTTTCAGCCTGACATGAAGACGGACACAGTTTTTGTTTTATCCAGCTGTATAATCACCTTCTCAATGGCACACAAAGCCATTTGACTTTCAACTGTGATCAGCTGTGGTCATTTTGATTAGCTCAGCATGAAAAGAGCTTTCCTGGAGCATTTTGTAGTGCAACTGAAGCAAACAATCAACTATGGGTGGCAAGGCACTGTCAAAAGATCTCCGGGATAAAGTTGTGGACAGGCACAAATCAGGAGATGTATACAAAACATCTCAAAGGCTTTATCAATGCCTAGAAGCACAGTGAAGTCTATTATTAAGAAGTGGAAGGTATTTGGTTCAACACAGACCCTCCCTGGATCAGGACGTCGCTCCAAACTGGATGAAAGTGCCAGGAGGAAACTGGTCAGAGAGGCTACCAAGAGGCCTATAGCAACTCTGAAGCAGTTGCAGGAATTTATGACAAAGAATGGTCATTGTGTGCATGTGACAACAATATCACAAATTCTCCACAAATATGGCTTGTATGGGAGGGTTGCAAGAAAAAAGCCACCTATGATGTACCTTGAAGATTCTGAGGCCACATGGAAAAAGGTGTTATGGTAATATGAGACTAAAATTGAATCATTTGGCCTCAACACCAAACGATATGTCTGGCGGAAATCCAATACAGCGCACCATCCCAATAACACCATTCCTACAGTAAAGCATGGAGGTGGTAATATCCTCTTATGGGGGTGTTTCTCTGCAGCAGGGACTGGAGCACTTGTCAGGATAGAAGGAAAATGGATGGGGCAAAATACCGTCAAATTCTTGAGAAAAATCTGCTGCCCTCTGCCAGAAAGTTGTCAATGGGAAGAAGGTTTCCAACATGACAATGACCCAAAGCACACAGCAAAACTGACCACACAGTGGTTGAAGGAGAAAAAGGTGAATGTTCTTGCATGGCCTAGTCAGAGCCCAGACTTAAACCCCATTGAAAATCTGTGGAATGACTTGAAGACTGCAGTCCACAAAAGGTCACCATCAAATTTAACTGAACTTGAGCAGTTCTACGAAGAAGAGTGGGCAAATATTGCAAATAGATGTGCAAAGTTAGTTGAGACATATCCCAACAGACTAAAGGCTGTAACTTAAAAATTAAGGCAAATTAAAGCAAGGGGGTGATCCTTTTTCCAACTCAGTGATTCTGGTTTTTAAAAGTTTTTTCTGACATGTTGATGTTGTATCTTTCACTTGGATGTTATAAGTTGCACTGAGTAAATACAGCTGGATGAAACAAAAACGGTGTCCGTCTTCATTTCAGGCTGAAAAGCGACAAAAAGTAATTATTTTAAAGGGGGGTGATTATTTTCTATACCCACTGTATAATAATCTGTCTCAGCTGTCCCGTTTTGCTAAGCAGAACACATGGTTAATAGCTTCACGTTAAATAGTATACATAAAACGAGACTTAAATGCAAAAAAAAAAAAAGAAAAAAGCTTTTTACAAACCGTATGTGTTCATATATGACAACTGTATGTTTGGCTTTTTGTTAATAATATTGTCGTGCTGAGAAGAAAAGGACGTGACGTCACACAACGCAACAAGGAAGTGGCGTTTGTAAACTTTTCGATCAGTCAGAGGTTTCGGGCGTTTTAAAAGAGTCACTTCAGGCTTTCCGGGAATGTTTTTCTGAAAATATATTTATTCCGTTCAACGGAGAAGTCTACAGTTGGAGGTAAATTCTCACCCTTAGCTGCCATTGTACACATGACATGAATTATTTGCTAACTAATATAGCTGGCTATACACACGCGAGGTGCAGTAGTTCAAGGAGATAAACATCTGACTAGATTTCTTGACTGATACGATTTCCTACCGAATCATGCTCAATCACTGATCGTGGTAGTAAAACATTTGTATTTTGCTAGCTGAATAATGCTAGAGCAAGGTGAAAATTGATGTATGGCTCCCAGCTCCGGTCCATTTTTGTCCTACCTTGTGAGATTTTCCTACCGTAGCGCAAAATTATAGCTATATCTATTGATCCATCCTACCCCGTCGAAAAATCCTACTGCGGGTTTCTGCTTCGCGTCTGTGACTAATGAAATAATTCAGTGTAACTTTGCCGAAGATTCTTATTAGGCAATGGTAGGTAATGGTGGTAACGATTTTACAGTGCAAAATACCCTAGCAGATTGTCCTACTAGTATAAAATAAACAGGTAAGCCATTTTGAAATGGTTCAGTAATCAGTGATGCATGCCCCATATCTAGCCTAACTTGTCCATGAAAAATGCTAACAAAGATGATCACTGGTGCTAGCTGGCTTCGCATGGATTTCTTCCTGCCTTACAGGAAGAGATCCATGCGCAAGTAGTAAAAAAAAAAAATGGGCGTGATGTTCAGCGCGACGAAAAATGACGCAATATTGATGTGCGCATGCGCAGGAAACGACAGGACACCTGTTGTAAACAAAACAGCTCCAGGAGCTCGGAAGAGTGATCACCAGCCCTGTTCGTCCGTGCATGGACAGAGTTGGTGATCACTCTCCAGAAATAATAACAGATTACTGAAACAAACTGACAAAAAAAAATAAAAAATAAATAAATAATAATTTATATTGAGATGAATATTAGCCTTGACTAACTGCTTCTGAGCTCCTTGTGTACTTGCATAGAGAATTTATCCATCACCAGTCTTCCTGTAATCGTTAATCCTCTTAATTTTGCCTTCATGCAAGATTTGGATGTTGGACTTTGGCAGAATGGAGGAGAGGAAGATGAAACGAAAAAGTCCAAGACCCACGACCAATCAGGCTGTTCCTCCAGTCACTGCCCGAAAGAACATCAGGACTATTGCGTTTGCTGGCACTGGCACGCACTCAAACCAGAAGACAAAATGTCGCAGGTGAGCTGTGACAAAGGCGCAGAAAATAAAATGCATTTCAATGTGCTCAGTTGTTGACTGATATTAGTTTAAAACGAAATTTTTTTGAAAGCCTGGATGTAACATTCATTCATCTTTAGTAGCCGCATTATCATGGCCGAAGCGATGGATCCAGAGCCTATCCCAGGAATACTGGGCGTGAGACAGGACTACACCCTGAATGGGATGCCAGTCCATCACAGGGCACTGTGCACACACACATTCACACACTCATTTACACCTATCCACCTACGGGCATTTTTGGGAGGTGGAAAGAAAACAGAGAACCTGGAGGAAACCCATGTGGACACAGGAAGAACAGTGAATCAGTAATTTATTAACATAGATCAGCCTGCTTTAACATACATTATCATTAATTAATTGGAGTTAGAGTACCGTCAGATCCTGCATATAACCCAATCCCATGGCAGAGCTGAGTGTTTTCTCTCTGGGTGAATTCAGATGCCTAATAATGGTATGGTGACTAGTAATAATCATTTAGTAATGTTTATGCACTATATGGGCAGTAATCTGTGTACACCTAACCATCACAACCATCACATGTGCTTTCTGAACATCCCATTCCATATTTAGACCCCTCTTTGCGGTTATAATAACTCCTACCTCTACTCTACTAGATTTTGGAGCATGGCTATGGGGATTTGTGTCCATTCAGACACAGGAGCATTAGTGAGGTCAGGCACTGATGTTGGGTGAGAAGACCTGGTGTGCAGTCGCCGTTCCAATTCATCCCAAAAGTGTTCAGTGGGATTGAGGTCAGGGCTGTGTGCAGGACACTCGAGTTCTTCCACTCCAACCTTGGCAAACCATGTCTTCATGGACCTCTCTTTGTGCTTTTTTGCCTGACTTTGGCATGTTTGAAATTGTAACGCCACTGCGTACAAAGACATTCTATATAATTGTGTGCTTCCAACTTTGTGGTAACAGTTTGGGGAAGAACCACATATGGGTGTGATGGTCAGGTGTCCACAAACCTTTTACCATATTGTCTATATCACAGAGAGCATGTGCAGTGTTCAGCATCCCAGCTGCAGTGAGGAAAGGCATAATTGCAACAGGTTGTGACGACATGGGAAACGAGCAGTAAAATGCTCAAAGCATAATTCAAAAACAAAGACTGATGACTCTCATTTTTGATAATGTGCAGAGGTGTGAGAGAGAAGCCGAAGCTACAGAGTCAGTTGAGTAACCAGGCTGCCCCTATTCAGCACTCCTTCCTCACAGACGTGTCTGATGTGCAGGAGATGGAGAAAGGCTTGCTTAGCCTCCTCAATGACTTCCACTCTGGAAAACTTCAGGCCTTTGGTAAGTTGCCATCTGTTGCAATTGTATCTTGATATATTTACACCCTAATTCCACCCAAAGAGAGAAAAAAAAACTTGATCTTTCTGTTTGTATACAAGGCAATGAGTGTTCCATTGATGAAATGGAGCATGTTCGAGAGATGCAGGAGAAACTCGCTCGACTGCACTTCGACCTCAATGCAGAAGTGGATGACATGCCTGTGGCCCAGCGCAAACATGCCTGCGATACCAATATGGACAAACTTCTACTGAATGTAAGTACTAATAATTTATGTCTGTAAAACTATTTATAATGGTTGTGAAGTATATAGAAGTAGGCGATTCACAGGTCTTTTCTGTGTTCCTGTGTTCCTGTGTGAATGTCTTTCACTTTGTCACAAATTTTGAATGTTTTTTCTTTTAATAGGAAATTAATTTTAATGGCAGTGACAAAGCTGCATTTCACTGTTTAATCTTACGCAACGTTTATATTGTTTTTCTCAGCTGGAAGAGTTGAGTTCTTCAATGTATCCTTTCAAAGTTTAAATCTATTTATATGAAAAAAAAAACATTCAGGAATGGTTCCTTGCATCCAAAACTGTTATTTGACTGTTGGTGATGCATACATATATGACTTAGCTGCTCTTACAGAGTTCTAAAAGTTCCTCAACCATGATTCTCCAGACAAAAGCTAAACCTGGCTGATAACCAAGAAACCCCCAGACCATCCTCCAACGTATGAAATGTTGTAGTTCTGATGCCCGTTGCAGAGTTGTTCATATATTTGTTATAGAGAAACAGCATATCAACCAGTTTTGTTGCATTTGTGAACTTCTTGAACGGGCTTACTTTCCCAATTTTGTCTTAAATGGTACATAACCCAACATTTTATTACGTTTTTCAACTAATGTCTTACCCATATGAGTTTATGACCAGACTACGTCTGTATCTTTACTAAATCAGAATGTTGGATCTTAAATATTGCCTTATAATTGTGCAATACGAGAACATTTGCAATATCACTATTCACTTTATTTATTAACCATAGTTCTTTCTTAAACTTTTCATACATAAGGATTTTAAATATTTTAATTGAACACTGTGTTTTGACATTGTTAATATAAAGGTGTTGGCAAGAGTTTAGTAAAGCCAAGGAGTATTTGCCTTAATGCAATGTTTGAGAGTATTGCAGAGGAACGGGTTTGTGTGACTGAGACTACTTAGTAAAATCGTATTTTTTATTATTGTCTATGCTACAAATGTATTTTATTTTAACGTAGAGTGGTTTTCAATTCTAATACAGGGTGTCCCAAAAGTCTCTATGCATAGTGAACTGTGAACGCCAGCAGCACGTCGGTTGTGCCTTCGTCAGTGGATGTTCGTGGACGTCCACTTCTCGGTTGGTCCGCAACACTTCCACTGTTTTTGAATTTGTTAATAATTTTGTCAATAGTGTGTGTGATGTGCTTGCCATGTTTCCTGTTAAAGTCCATCGCAACCTTGCAAAGGCTTCCCGATCCAGCCATAAGAATGATTTCAGTACGTTCTTCTTTTCTCAAAGGCATTCTTAAAGGCTATCTGGAAGAAAATATATATAGAAACTAAGTATGAAAACTTTTGGAAGACATTTTGCTAAAAAGTGTTAATTTCCCTTATGTGTGGAGACCATTGGGACACCCTGTATAATTGGTTCATTTCCTGGTGGTTTATGTGGATTGGTTTTCTTGATGCCATCAATAAAGTTCAATTACTTATGACTCTAATATCTGAGTAAAAAAGAGTCAAATAATATAATTTGTAGTGAACCTCATCTTCTGTATTGACAGTTTGCAATAACACAATCAATACAGTGTTACACACATTCAGAAATACATACATACAAACACACTGCACATTATTCATCAATGTTTGAATGGTGTATTAGGTAAGATTAGTCATGTTTTTCAAGATTAGGTCTCTAATGGTTAAGTAGTTGGGTTCGATATTTAAACATTTTTTTTCCACCCCAAATTCCCACCCATAGTTACGAAGCTCCGCCCCCAGGATGTACAGTGGCTTGTCAAGTTGAGTGTCTATAAAATGACTGACATTCTGGACCAGAAATCGGGAAAATAAAAAAAACATCGACTATTACACCTTTAAATCAAATGACGTAGTTTGACCTTCAAGCGCATTTATTTGTGAATTTATTTTAAAGATGGTGTCTTTATTCATTTTGTTAGCAGGAAACACATGCAAAATCCTATACAAACAAGAAAGGCATGTAGTTATTTGTTACACTGTCAAACTGGATGTCCGAGTGTATGAGACTCTTCTACGTTTATTTTACGTTACATTTCTTTTACATTTATTGGATCACTTACATATTAACCCTATAAATCGGACACATTACTACAATAGTATTATATAAAATAACTCTAGCGTGAATATATTACAGGTAAACCACTTTTCTTGATGTGCTAGTGAGATGAATAGCCTAATACTGTATAATAAGACACATTTAATTACTGTGCTGTGTAGTGATTATTTTTTATAGTATATTTTTGTCTGACTTCCAAAAGTTTAAAACTGATTTACACAACTTAACTGTTGACATCCACAATACACACACAAAAAAAAGATTTGAATGTCAGAATGTCTGAAGAACTGTGTATTGACAGTTTTATTTCAGATATCTAAGGTAATTGGATTTGAAATTAGAATTAGAAGCTGTAAACAGGGTGGGTGAGCATTGGCAAGTTTATCAGGGTGGGGGTAAGTGGTTCAAAACCCATTCTTATCATTTAATAATCCTATGATTATAATACAGGGGGGCAAAGTGCCTTAGTGGTTAGCACATTTGCTGGATTCAGATCCCGCCTCCACCCTGTGTGCATGGAGTTTTCACGTTTTCCCCATGTTTCAGGCGTTTCCTCCAGGTACTCTGGTTTCCTCCACCAGTCCAAAGACATGCCCTGTAAGCTGACTGGCACTTCCAGATTGTCTGTAGTGTGTGAATGGGTGTGTGAATATGTGCATGATTGTGCCCTGTGATGGGTTGGCACCCCGTCCAGTGTCCCACACAAGTGTATTATGTGGCTGAGATAAAGCTGAGGAAAAACTAGTTTGGAAAACTTCCTTCCGGTCCAGAGCTCTTGTCTGTATTTGAATAGGCTACCTGTCAGTCATTTTCTAGACTGACACCCTTTGACACCGCCCACATCTCATTTTGAACAAAAACCATGGCCGAAACCAGTAAGCGCCCAGCACAGCCTAATAATAATAATAATAATAATAATAATAATAATGATAATAATGATAATAATAAACATGCTATGCTTTTAAAAAATCATGACAAAAAACTATGGGATGAAATTAGTGAAAAATATAGGTTTTATTCATAAAACAGGGCCAAATATTTGTACCAGACATTTGTAAAATGAATGTGAAAAAAGAAAAATGCTTTGAACCTAAGTACTTTTTCCACAAACTTGAGAAAACAAAGTGTTCGGTTGTGCCCCTCTCTCCCTTAACATTTTAACACTTTCTTGAATCAAGCACATACAGGCAGGTGCCACCAACTCTGTAAAGCTGAGACTGCAATCTAGTGGTAGCTGCTTTTCTTAGGCACAGGTGTGTGTGTATCTGGAGAGACTGGTGTGTGGATTGTGCAAGGCTAAACCGTGGAAACAAAGTCTCAAAATTCAAATGAGCCAAACAGGATCGGGGATTTAAGGATTTATTTCTGAACAGGATTTAATTCTGAATTTCGCAGACACAAACTGTAAGGCATTTGTTTGTGGATAGTAAGATGCATCTGCAACATTTATCAAGTTCATGGATAATTGTTCATGCATTTAATAATAATTTTGAGACTAATTTCATCCCATAAAAAACTAGCAAAAACTAGAATATACATGAGTGTTGGAGGAATTTACTTTGGCAGAAGGAGATGAAACTGGACATGGAACCATGGCATTGTCTGGGTCATGGCATTTCAGGTCATTCATATCCACTTCCCAGTAATAGTGTGTCCCAAGGTAAGTAAACAAACTCCTACAATATGATGATATGACGTACTATCAGTGTTGTACTGTTCCTGTGGACTGTCCTGATGTGAGACGACTTTTTTTCTTCTTCTTGAAATAAAAGTTAACAACCCAGTTATATTTCTTTTCCTACTGTCATGTTCACGTGAATTCTACATTCATTTGCCTGCAATATTGATTTCTGCAAGTAAAAACCGTATATATATATATATATATATATATATATATATATATATATATATATATATATATATATATATATATATATATATATATATATATATATTTTTTTTTACATCACGGGCAATTAAGCCTAATACATATATTGTGATTATGTGATTGTATTTATTCCAGTGACTGATAAAATTAATCACAATGAGAATATTTATCTTTTTGTCTTTATTGTTCTACTGTGTTTTGCACAGACAAGCACTGACAATTAAAAAATGTATATAAAAAAAGTATACCTTAGAAATAAATTAGAAAAAGGGGAAAATACAAAACTTAGAATCATTCCAGAGGGTATGATGATGAGACACTTACAGCCTAGGGATAAATACAGTATATTGTCCTTGAGGATCAAAACCTGTCCCTAATTTTCCATTTACAGCAGCTTGGGAAAACAAGTTGGTTTCCTAGGCCTAAAGATAATGCCAATAAATGGTGTCTATATGCTGCATAAAGGTACTCCTGTTGTCGTCTCCAGGTTCTCTTGCTGTAACTAAGACAGTGACATCCTCCCAGTACTGCCTGTGAATTCTCAAGTAACCTTCCTCAAGGCAGTCCTGGGAGAAGTGTGGTAAAAAACTAATGAAATTAGCTACATCCTGCTCAGAGCATTTCATCTCCCCATCTGTTGGCATATCTTTACACTTCCCACAAGGACACCATGCTACCGTAGCAGTTCAGGTACTGTAAGGCTTGGGTACCATGCCTGCTCTGCTGCATCAACAGAACATCAAAAACTAGCCCTAGCTGCCTCTCCAGCAGGTTGCTGGATAATTCCCTAAGTTCGTCCTGCATAACTGTCATTTTCTCTCTGCGGACTGCAACCACACTCTCCACTTCTTCTTCCTGAACGACTGCAGCCCTAACTCCTCTGTCTCTCGATCCTCTGGGTCTTCCTCCTCTGCCTCTGCTCCTCTTCCTGATCGAAAATGGATTCCTTCTACAAACAGATGAAACAAATACAACCTTGCAAATCATTCCATTACCAAGAATAAACGCCTTTAACCAATTCAAGTGTGTCTGAATAAGACATTACTTCTGTTCTTGCTTCCCGACATAGGTATGTAATCATAGAGCGACATGACGTAAACGGAAGACAGCTATACACACACTGGAAACTGTAACACGTGCGCACACGACAGTCTCTGTCATTTTTTTGTTTGTTTTTTTTTTGCACAGGTCACTTCAGGGGCTCTGTAATAATTCTACTTCTAGCAACATAATCAAAACATATTTACCTTTTCCTGAACATGACATTTATTTTATGAATTACAAAACTCAGTCAGGCGGTTAATATGTACGGATAAGGAAGGTAAACCTGTAAAAATAAAAAATAAAAATAAAAAAAAGGTAATTGATTTTAACATCTTTCAAAATGAACGCCCATTGAAGTCATGTTTGATTTTTAAGCAAGTTCATGAGGCTTCTGGAGAACTGTCCTATTTTCAATACATATTTCATTACATGTTCATTATGAATAAAAAACATGAGACACTTGCAATCTCATTAGATGAATCCTTGATTGTGGACATCTATCATCGTTTTTACTGGTGGTTGCCACAAGCACCAAGCCCTGTAGTTCAGTATTAAAGCACAAAAAGATGCCACATTTTATGCACTTCCGAGAGTGAGATACTCTATTAAGGCAGGAACCACGCTGTGTACCAAAGGTGGTGACGATATTGTCAGAGCAAACATCATGGGTGGATGTGATGTCTCTCTTGCACTTATGTTCAGGCTTTACTAGTGGAGGAGTGCACAATGAGCACACAACCAATTCTGAAAGGTGTCTTGTTGATAGACTATACGTGTGTCTGCTATTTAATCAGACACACAGTTCTTTCTTCCAGTGTATGGCAATCCCGTAAAAGATTTGTAAGCATTGAGCCATGTGCTCATAATATTTTTTGATGATTGATGGACAAGGACCAGCTATCTTTCTCTTGTCTTCCTTGTTTGGACTAATCCCAAAGGCAGTATACCCATAAGTGACAGATTTTGTAATCATAGCACTAGCATTGCTCTGTCTCTACCAGTGTCTTGAACAATTTGACGCTTGTCAAGAAGTTGTCAAAATAAATAACCATATTGCCTGGCTCACTCACTGTCCAGAAGAGAGTAGTCACAATCATCTCTCCCATAATCATTGTTTTCTCTGTCTCAGACATTTGCAACATGAAATTACAAGTGAATGAATTTTAAAGACCATAATAATGACATTTAATAATAGTTGCTAGATAATATGCTTTAAGTTTCATTCTGTAACCACTTTATCCCATGAAAACCATGAGGTGGATGGGATGACTTTCTATCACAGGGCACCAGGCACGCATGCATTCACACACACATTCATTCACGCCTTGGGGCAGTTTAGTGTAGAAGGTCCACCTGCCTGCATGTATTTGGATAGTAAGAGGAACAGCAGAACCCAGAGGAAGTCCAAGCAAACACGAAAAGAACCTGCAAAACTCCACACAGACAATAAACTGATCTCAGGATCGGACCGAAGACCCTAGAGCTGTGAGCCAGCAATGCTACTCGCTATGGAAAATATGAAGCAAAGAATTAATGTGGTTAAAGTCAGAATCATTCCGACTTCAATGGGTTTTGGAACAAGCAAAAAGGTACAAGTCGTTTCCGAATTCTGCCAAACGATGTGCAGACTGCATTGACCTTCAACGATGTGTAATAGAACCTGCGAAGCAAGTAAGAAAGCTGGAAAAGAATCGGACATACAAGTACAACATACCACTGATGGTAAGTTTCCATACACCAACACTCGTGGTGTGATGTTTAGTCTTTCTTGTCACACAGTATGTTTTTACTCTTCAAATTAGGACAAATTTCTAACCTGTTTGTGCCGTTTTCTTAAAACATGCTGTGTGTATGCATAGTAAGATGATATGGAGTAGATTCTGTTAGGCAAGTGAACAGAAATTAAGACCATAGTCAACAAGCTGTCTGAGGTAGTTATTGTATTGTCATTAATTTTTTTTTGCAAGATTATATATATATATATTTTCTGTATTTTATGATCAATAAGATCATTATTATTTTGTACATAGTGGTAGTGCACTAGTATCACAGACACACACTATATGACCAAAAGTTTGTGGACACCTGACTCTCACACTCAAGTGGGCCTGCCCCAATCTGTTGCCACAAAGTTGGAAGAACACAATTGTTCTTCACTGGAACTAAGTGGCCCAAACCTTTTCCAGCATGACAATGCACCTGTGCATGAAGCAAGCTCCATGCAGACATGGTTTGCCGAGGTTGGAGTGTGTGTGTGTGTGTGTCTTAAATAACAAATTACCAATTAAAAGGGCCTTCAGTCAGTCTTGACAAAAGGACAAGCCATGCTTCTTCAGAATATGACATTTAAAAAAATCGCTTCACATGTAGGTGGTCAACACCTTGATGGTTTCAGTAGCATGTCTTGGGGTGCTTATTTTATTATAACGGCAAGAAACTTAGATAAATTGGAAACTACCCCAACTATCCCAATACAGTGTCTAAATTTACCCTACATTTATTAAACAGATTTTAAACAAACACAAGTGTAATGGGTTTTTTTTTTTCAGTCTGAAAGTACACTAAGACAAAGACCAACAACTTCTGTAGGTTTTTTTTTTTTTTTTTTTTAAATGCCATTAGAGAAAGAGTCGAAAGAGTCGGTTCTTATTGGTGAGTCGGCACGATTGCTCTGACTCACCGAATTTTAATGAGATTTTCATTAATGAGTCATGGCACGTACTGCATCTCTAGGCTTTACGCATACTTCAATTTATTAAGGGTAAGCTACAGAAGTCAGGAAGCATCTGCTTAAACTTTAAACGATGTGGTCTATTTAGTAGCCTACTGTAGTGGTTTGGGACGCAGCCTGAGTGAAGGACTTCCCAGTCTGATTTTTTTTTTTGTGTTACTCTGTTTCTTAGGAAACGGACTTGTAAAGTGCGCGAGGACTCAGAGGTAGTCACCGAACCACCAAGCCACCAACCACACCAAAAATATGAACTGCATTTAAACCGCAGCAGAGTGCAGCTGTAGGCTGTTTTACGCCACAAGACGATACAGAAGTTTCCGGACGCTCCTCGTTACAAGCGAATGCACGAGTAAGTGGAAACTCTTGCCTTGAAATGACTGCTTATAGGTCACGGCGCTGTCCCAGTGTCCAACAACTAGCGCTCAACCAATCAGAGTCCTGTTCTGAAGCAGCAGCTACGCGCTTTAGTGCCTGGACACCTATAACAAACAAACCTTCCAACCAGCAGGTAAGTTAAATAATATTTAATAATACTAATGTAGCTGGATGTTAGATTTAAGATGATGCATATAACAGGAAGGTGCACAGCTTTTTCAGGAGAGGGCCACTCTTATTCTCCACTGGTTTGACCTATGGACGGATGGGCAGCGGAAACATCTGCTTCAGCTGTTGTTAAGAAGATGTTCCAAGTCCCAGCTCAAGTAAATCAGTCCAGACTTCTTATGCGTCAGTTACACAATAAGGAAAAAGTATGTGGACACCTTCCCAGCACACCTATATCCTATATCCTTGCTGGAAAAACAACAAAACAATAGAAACCATCTCAGAAATTCGAATGGTTTCCACTACAAATACCATTACAAACCATCAGCTAACCATTAAAACCATTACCCTTACAGGTCCTTAATTGTATCCATTAGACATAACATGCCACCAGTAGAAGGCAACAGATTACCAGTAGAGAAACAAGGGACCATTACAGTTTCCATTAAAACCAATACAATTTCTATTATAACCATTAAAACCATTACGAATTCTATAAGGGTTTCTATTGTTGTTTTTTTTTCACCAAAGTTTTGCCACAATGCTGGAAGCATGCAATTGTCCAGAATGTCTTTGGATGTTGTCGCATTACAGTAGAGCTAAGGGGCCGAGCCCAAACCTGCCCCTGTGCACAAAGTGAGCTTAATGAAGTTTGCCAAGGTTGGAGTGGAAGAACTCGAGTGGCCTGCACAGAGCCCTGATTTCAACCCCACTGAACACCTTTAGGATGAATTGGAACGCTGATTGCATGCCAGTCCATCTCATCTGACATCAGTGAACAAGTTTTTTTGTTCTCGGGAATGGACACAAATCACCACAGCCATGTTCCTAAATGTAGTGGAAAGCCTTCCCAGAAGAGTGAAGGCTGTTATAGTAGCAAAGGGGGGACCAACTCCATATTAATGTCCTGGAATGGGATATTAAACAAGCCCATATGGGTGTGATGGTCAGGTGTCCACATACTTTTGGCCATATAGTGTATGTAATTTGCTTCTATGGTGGCGCTAAATGCCAAACATCCATATCTCTCTCTCTCTCTCTCTCTCTCTCTCTTTTTTTCTTTTTCTTTTTTACCTCAGATCCGTCAGTGACTACTTTATTAAAGCTGCTCCCATTACAAGACTGGACTTTACCACTGTGCTGCCTCGGGTACTCTCCTTGTACATCCTGTCATTCCTGAGCCCTATGGACTTGTGTGCTGCAGCTCAGGTCTGCTGGTACTGGAGGTTCCTATCAGAGCAGGTGATTAACTATTATATGTTGCTTTCTAAAACACTTTAAAGTTTCAGTAGATATATTTTTGAGTCTGGGATAAGAAATCCTGGCAGTAATAGTAATTCATAGTCAGAGCTGTTGAGGTAGGATTTGGGGGGGGTTCAGATAATTTAGTCATATTCCACAACTTATTATACATCTTATTCTATCATCAAGCCCGAACTTTGATATAAACCATGATCTGAAAGAAGCCAGTGATTAACAGAGAAGGCTATACATAGGTGTACCCTAAAACCCACTCTTATCCCCTGCAATGTCTAGTGTAAGCATGCAATGCAACAGTGCTTTATATGTGCATCTGACTGTATAAGTGATCCAAATCCATGATTTCAAATAAAGGGATACAAATGGCTTAAATAAGAGTTCTCTTGTTTAAAAAAAAAAGCCATTATCAAATGTCACACAGAAGACCAGTAAGCTACCACTGCAATTTCCTCTGTACTATTCCTCAGGATTGCCTGTGGGCTCCAAAGTGTATTCGACAGGGTTGGTTCCTCACCTATGGAACATCCGACAACGAATATGGTGCCTGGAAGAAACACTATGTTGCCTGTGCTTGCACCCTGGATTTTTTGTCCCCACGGGAAGCAGCGGACATCTATGGTACCCTGAACGAACCTTTGCCTGAAGCAGAAGAGGAAGAAGAGAAACGAACAGAATGTCTAATCAGACGAACCATCTGCGAGAAGATTGTGGAGCATAAAAGTGAGCTGAAGGCATTTCATACAGTAATAACGTTATACTGAAAAAGTAGTACACAGAATACAATGTTTTTTGAGCACCTTGCATCATGATGTCTGTGTGCATAATGATTGTATATATTAAGTAAATTCAAAAGACTAGTTGGTGTTGGTTGCGAACCAAAGCCTTTCTCAACAGAAGCTGATCTGAAGAGCAGGAGGGCATGGTTAACCAACTCAAAAGGAACATATGCAAGCAGTATCAGACAGAAATCCAGCCTGCTGCCTCTGAGTCGTACTACCAGCCTTGTCCAAATAGGGGTAAGATACCACAAGCATATACCACTATACCAAGATCCCACAACCATATTCATGATCCATGCAGGTGAATGCAGTTGATATGTTTATTTTTAAGGATAAGTGCCGATTAGAGAACTTGTTCAGCACGAAGCAGCAGAGACTTCAGCTAAATTCAACCATTGAGACATCATGTGCTACCAGCTCAATGAAAACTTTATCAATGAGGTCAGTAACAGCATCAGCTCACCCATGAATTACATTTACATAGTTCGGTATACTATTTTTATACTATAGAAGCCATATTATACAATTGTAAGAACAGATCTCTGTAAATTAATCTTTGGTTAGTGAAATTAAATGATCACAATAGGCTCAATGCAGGTGTTTTCTTGCAGTTCGCACTTAAAGTCATTCATCAGCTCCGTCAATCACCCTCCACTTCACCTGCTACTTCTGTCATCCAGACTTCCTGCTTATGAGGTAAAAACAGTGCATGCCTTTTACAGGAGTCTTGAATATCATCCAGTGGGGCAGAAGGTAGCATTACTGCCTCATAGCTCTAGGGTCCCTGGTTCAATCCTGAGCATAGGTTACTGTTCATGTGGAGTTTTGCATGTTCTCCATGTGTCCTCTGGGTTGTCTGTTTTACTCCCATCTCCCAACATCATGCCAATAGGTGGACTGGCTATGCTAAATTAATTGCCTCTTACGTGTGAAAATGTGTGTGCACACTGCCCTAAGTTACATTCAGGTTGTATTCGCACCTCACACCTAGTGCTCCTGGGATAGTGTCTAGATCCACCATGACCCTGACCAGGATAAAACAGTTACTCATGATGAATAAATAAATAAATGAATATATTAATATGGTCCTCTATCCACAGTGACTTTCTCTTATTTCTTTTTCAGATGGTGCTATGTGGAGCTCTGGTCAATGTGGTGCCATTGTTGTATGACTACAGTGGAATGACTTTAGAGGCTCTTCTCTGTCTGGCTGAGAAAGCTACGAAGGGCAGAGTGATACAGAGTATTGGCATCATAGCTGAAGGAAACACTGAAGAGATTCAGCTTATAGAAGGTGATATATGACTAGTTCTAATGGATAACAGAGTTACTATGTATAGTTCGTTGTGCAAATCCAGAATACAGGTTTGGCGAATATGACGGTCCACCTGCCAAACCGGTCCATCCTGACATGCTGTTCCACAGGCTGAATTCACCCACATAAATACCTTAACTATGTGGCGGTCACATGGCTCTCAAACTTACGTGTCAGACTGAATTTAATGAATATAAAATTCAATCATAATAGTATGCATTTGCTTGCTATTAAATAGCTGAAGGGCTGTCATGGGACTACATTAGCTAGCATTAATATTTAAAATATCAAATAACACAGGGTATTAAAGCTGGTGGTACAGTCTCCATTTAATACTAACATTAAATGACTTTAATACTAACAATTAATAATTAGTTAATGGCTAAAAATAAGACAGTTCAGAGTAGCCCATATTTAGTTTTGTAGTTACCACTTGTGACTAGTGACATCAACTCTGGACAGATGAGACTTTAAATTGACAGATGAGTTTTTAAATTGACACTGACAGAATAAACACACTTATCTGTCCAATCATCTTTAAACATTTCGTTACATAAATGTGATTGGCCGTAACAGAGGATCTACTACAGTAGCAGCACAGGTTCATGTTTATAGGCATTTTTTTCATACATTTATCTGTTCTGCTACAATATATATTTTTAAAATTCTTGGTTCGTATGTTGAAACACTATGCTGGGTCTGCATCTGGACCTAGCTTATTGTGGGATAGATAATAAGATAGCAAGCTCTGCACCAACATTGATGGGGTGCTCAGAGATCCTTTCGTAACTATGACAGCGGCAGGGAACCTCTCTGGAAGGGGGAACACTACGGCCACTGCACAGGCACATGCCAAAAGCAGTAAGTCAAGAAAGGCAGTATACATAACTAAGTAGCTAAAGAAGCTTAAAGGAAACCGGTTTGAAATTGCAGACTTGTAACACTTGTGGTAACACAGTTTTACTGTAGGTAAGAATAATAAATACAGATGAATACTAAAGAGACAAATAATGCCTTAAATAATATAGGAGAGCTGGAGTAGGAGGAAACAGGAAGTGGACCAGGAAGCCTATGTGACGACAATGTTAGGTGCAGGATCAAAATTAGCTATTATCATATACATGTAAGCTGAACAAGTAATGACGTTCTCATATTACAGTCGTTTCACCTTGCAATTGTCATTTATCTTTACAGACATTTACCTCTTAGACTTTCTGCACATTATTGTTTTGTATTTGTATTTGTATTGTATAGTTAATTGTTTAACTAACAATTAACAGAGAATAAACCTGATTTATATTATTATTTCTCATAGGCGTGAGCATCACAGGGAAGAGCATCTTAAATCCTGATGTGAGGGCGTTTTGGGAAAAGCTCTGTGGCTTGGTGGTACCTGCATCAGAAGCAGGGTCTCTCAACATTTTTGTGCCTCTGGCTGCTTCTGGTCAGTCTTCGTCAAATTTCTGGCGGTGTTTTGCAAACCCCATGCACAATTTAATGTTTGGAATAAATTGTAGAATATTAGTTGCAAATGGATCTTTTCAGTTGCAGGAATGGCACTATTAAGCAAATTGTCCACTCTGACTGGTTTGAGCGTCAGGGCACCCACTGGAATCTGCACTGGTTCCTACCAGCACAGTGAGTAACAACCTGAAACAAGCTGAGGACCATGTAAAGCTTCTTCAACACAACAAATCTTTCCTGTTTTATTTATAATCCCACTGTCCGGCGGCACCCAGAAGAGGATGGGTTCCCTTTTGAATCTGGTTCCTCTCAAGGTCCTCCCTCATGTCATCTCAGGGAGTTTTTTTTTCCTTTTCCACTGTTGCTTCTGTCTTGCTCATTAGAGATCTAAATCTACATCCGGATTTCTGTGATTGTGCATTGTGAGAATGTCTAATGTTAAAAGTGCTACACAAATAAAATAGAATTCAAATGAAGTGAATAATAATGCATTAATGAATATAGAAGCCTTATGAATTAGTTATTAGTTATATATGTGTTATGTTTTAAGGACTTTAAAATTCAGGGTTAAATTTTTTTTTTGTTGTATCTGTGCCAGTTCTGAGTGAGTGGGTATGGAATGGTGACTTCCCTCCGCTGCTGTACTTGAATGAAGGACCCTTGGTTTCATGGTGCAGGCAGGCAGAATGGATAGAGCAGACACTGCAGGTCCTAAGGAAACAGCTAGAACCGCAGCTGCGCCTCCTGAGTTACGAGACAAGAGGCCGCGCACTTGGTAATTCTAGATGAATGTGATCTGCAAGAGCGGTATAAGGGGTTAACCCCAAATTAAACAAGAGACATCCTGCTGAGCATCAGTACATTGTTTCATTAATATTCCCACAGCTGATCTTATTAAATGACTTTTTAAACCATAATTATTAATGGTTTATCAATGTTTTGGTCCAACAGGTCTGTTCCTTTGGGATCACATAAACTTGCCTTTTGTAAAGCTTAAATCAGAAGTTATGCAAGTTTTAATCGAGGGTCTTGTGGCACTTATGAAAGAAACAACAGTAAGTAAAGAGTCTGTACAGTATACAGCCGTGGCCAAAAGTTTTGAGAATGACACAAAGTTAATTTTCACAAACACTGCTTCAGTGTTTTTAGATCTTTTTGTCAGATGTAACTAACTGTTACTGAAGTATAATCACAAGCATTTCATAAGTGTCAATGGCTTTTATTGAAAATTACATGAAGTTTATGGAAAGAGTCAATATTTGCAGTGTTGACCCTTCTTTTTCAAGACCTCTGCAATTCGCCCTGGCATGCTGTCAATCAACTTCTGGGCCACATCCTGACTGATGGCAGCCCATTCTTGCATAATTAATGCTTGGAGTTTGTCAGAGTTTGTGGGTTTTTGTTTGTCCACCTGCCTCTTGAGGATTGACCACAAATTCTCAGTGGGATTAAGGTCTGGGGAGTTTCCTGGCCATGGACCCAAAATGTTGATGTTTTGTTCCCCGAGCCACTTCGTTATCACTTTTGCCTTGTGGCAAGGTGCCCCATCATGCTGGAAAAGGCATTGTTCATCACCAAACTGTTCTTGGATGGTTGGGAGAAGTTGCTCTCTGAGGATGTTTTTGTACCATTCTTTATTCATGGCTGTGTTCTAAGGCAAAATTGTGAGTGAGCCCACTCCCTTGGCTGAGAAGCAACCCCACACATGAGTGGTCTCAGGATGCTTTACTGTTGGCATGACACAGGACTGATGGTAGCGCTCACCTTTTCTTCTCCGGACAAGCTTTTTTCCAGATGCCCCAAACAATCGGAAAGGGGATTCATCAGAGAAAATGACATTACCCCAGTCCTCAGCAGTCCAATCCCTATACTTTTTGCAGAATAGCAGTCTGTCCCTGATGTTTTTCCTGGACAGAAGTGGCTTCTTTGCTGCCCTTCTTGACACCAGGCCATCCTCCAAAAGTCTTCGCCTTACTGTGTGTGCAGACGCACTCACACATGCCTGCTGCCATTCCTGAGCAAGCTCTGCACTGGTGGTGCCCCGATCCCGCAGCTGAATCAACTTTAGGAGACGGTCCTGGCGCTTGCTGGACTTTCTTGGGCACCCTGAAGCCTTCTTCACAACAGTTGAACCCCTCTCCTTGAAGGTCTTGATGATCCGATAAATGGTTGATTTAGGTGCAATCTTACTAGCAGCAATATCCTTGCCTGTGAATCCCTTTTTGTGCAAAGCAATGATGGCTGCACGTGTTTCCTTGCAGGTAACCATAGTTAACAGAGGAAGAACAATAATTTCAAGCACCACCCTCCTTTTAAAGCTTCCAGTCTGTTATTCTAACTCAATCAGCATGACAGAGTGATCTCCAGCCTTGTCCTCATTAACACTCACCTGTGTTAACGAGAGAATCACTGACATGATGTCAGCTGGTCCTTTTGTGGAAGGGCTGAAATGCAGTGGACATGTTTTTTTGGGATTAAGTTCATTTTCATGGCAAAGAGGGACTTTGAAATTAATTGCAATTCATCTGACCACTCTTCATAACATTCTGGAGTATATGCAAATTGCCATCATAAAAACTGAGGCAGCAGACTTTGTAAAAATTAATATTTGTGTCATTCTCAAAACTTTTGGCCACGGCTGTACATAGTATATTTCCAATTCTTAGTTTACTTATAAAACTTTTAACGTCTTTATGAACCGTTTATCTGATGTGCTGGTTATATTATTTTGTAGGATAATCCACTGGAGTTCCTGGGGGAATTCCTACTGAGGAAATGTGTGGAGGGTACTGTGAAAAAATCCGAGATTTTAACCGAGAGCGCATCTTACAGCTCTAACCACAAGGTCGCAAAGGTATGTGTCGGTCCAAATGTTTTGACATTTTCTACTGTATGAGGTTCTGAAAATGACTTGCATTCTGAAAATTAAATGTTTCTTTTATGCAAGTATCATAGAATTTTTACCCCCAAAAATGAAAACTGGAGAAAACTGCTATCCAGTTCCCCTGAAGCTACCACTAACATGTCTAAAAGCAACTGCTGCCTATTGATTTAATTATCATTTTATTTAAATAAGTAATAAATAAAATATAGATGAAAATATATATGACCATTTACAATGGAAAACAAGTAATCATTTTCATCATAAGAATTACACATCTCAGTCTCTCTAGCCTCTTCCCTGTTGACTTAACTGGCCACTGCTGGTTCTTACAGCAGTGCTGATTAATTCAGAGTTTTGTTTTGTTTGCTAAATTTCCATTTTCTGATTAGCATTCAAACATTACAACTTTGTGCGTCACAGATAATTTGACACCATTACAAACTGAATCTATTAGGCTTATGTCCATTTCACAATGGCACATATCCAAAAACCTGATCAAAGCATGACCGCCACATATAAAGGGAAGCGTGTGCACTTACTGGCAACTTTTATAGGAACACCTGTACACTTTCATGCAGTTATCCAATCAGCCAATCATGTGGCAGCAGCACAATGCATACAATCATACAGATGCAGGTTACGAGCTTTCGTTAATGTTCACATCAAACATTAGAATGGGGGAAAAATGTGATCTCAGTGACTTTGACCATAGGGTTTACACAGAATGTATGAATGAGCAGAGGTACAGGTGTTCCTTTTAAAGTGGCCGGTGAGTACGCGACAGATAGAGATAAGGTTTAAATATGTCACATTTTAGTGTTTCTCTATTCTCTGTTCATTTAGAGCTTGTTAGGTGAAGCAGACCGGCGCAGTGGTGTGTTTATGGAGTTGCTGAACAGTGAGAAAGCTTACGTGCGTCTGCTACAGGCTATACACAACGTGTACTACATTCACCTACGAGCGGCTCTGGACTCCAACCGAGCAATAATTAGCTCTGCCAATCTTGTGATGCTCTTTAATCCCATGCTGAACATCCTGGAAGCCAATAAGTAAAAAGAAACAAAACAAAAAAGAGCACATTTGTAATTTTCATATGTACATTATCTGGTACTGAGGTTGTTTATAGGGCATTTCACTTAATTTTTTCAGATGTCAGGTTTTTTTTTTATGCATAATGCCAGTAAGGACAGAATTTTTGCATTTAGAACCTGAGGAAATATTAAGAATATGACCTGAAAGCTGCCAGTGAAAATATGGTGCTGTACATTAAAAAAGACTTTAGCATTGAATATTAGCAGTTATATTAGTGATTAGTTATTAGTGCACCATAGCATGTCGTATCTACATGTTATATGTGTGACATGAAAAAAAATAAGTATATGTACTTTTTTTTTAATACATATGTATATGTTTTTAAATAGATTAAATGTTGTCTCTCCTTTAATGCTTTTTTCTTACAAATCTTTTTTTTTTTTTTGATGTGTGGATGCTAGAGTTTTTCTGCAAGACCTTACAGAGAGGTCGGAGGAATGGAGTCCTCTGCAGTGTGTGGGCGACGTGTTCGTCCGATTCTGTGCCAAGCTACCGGCTTATACCAATTTCTTCAACAACTACCACACTGCTATCAGGACCATAGATAAGGTAGGAAAGTGCTTTGTGACCCTGGTTGAATAAAAAGATCTTGGTCAGTAAAGCAAAATTGCCTTGAATGTCCTTTTCATTATGACCTGAGTGAGATAAGTGAAAATAGAAGGCTATACATTTAAAAAGGCCAGCCCAACCTCAAGACCAAATACAAAACCAGCCTACCTTCATGATAGTCTAATTAAATAGTGTAGCAGAGAGAGAGAGAGAGAGAGGGAGAAGGGAAACACACAGACTGTTACACATCTTTGACTATTAAAAGTAAATTGCTTAATAAACCAAAAAATCATGTTCATAACATCTCAAATAAATATTTAGGTGGCTTAAGCAATTCTCTTCCAACAAGAACAAGCCACTCCCTTTTTTTAACTTTCCAATATTAAATTATTCTAATGATTTCTAATGTAAGCAACCACCAACTTCAGCTGCGTATCACGTCTGGCTAACTGTCACTTCTTGCTTTGCAGTGCAAAGAGATGCTTCCTGTATTTCGAGCCTTTATGAAGAGACACAATAAGACCCTTGCTACTAGGATGTTAAGGTAATGCCGAAATTAGTCTCAGTTTGGAACCAAAAAGCCCTCAACTACTGCCTTAACACGTGTTCATATTCTGCATCCAGTCTCCAGGAGTTGTTTCTGAGTCCTTCCACAAGGGTGGAAGAATATGTCACTTTGCTCCAGTCTTTGATGCTACACACACCACCCGAACACCCTGATCACACACACACATCATCTGCCTTAAACACATTATGGAATTATAGGAACTTTATCCACAAGGTAACCCATCTATACACTTTCACAGCTTTCTTACAAACACTTTACATATGTGTGGAATACATATTACAAACATATACATATTAAAGAAAAAAAATCCACCCTGAAGGACTTGCATATTAATCATTATATTTATCAAATTGTCTTCAATGAGAGAGAGAGAGAGAGAGAAAGATTTGTTTTCTAATAAAATTCTGAGTTGACTTGTTGGTCTATTTTCAGTTTGGTTAACGGTTTCCTACATTACCCACAATGCCGTTCAACTGGCCTGGTTTTTTTTAATCGTTGGTTCATCTCTAGCTAAAGAGAGTGATGCAGCAGCACTTTACTCCTTTAATCTGTCCAGCTCTATCACCTCCTCATCTGTATAATTTGCTGAAACAGATCAGTTTCCAAAGCTTTAAAGATGGCATCAACACCACTGTAGATCGCTAAATAGCCATAAGCTAAGTAACACAACTGCTTTGTATAGCTGCATTGCATTCTGGAAGTTTGCGTCCAGCGTTTGCTGTCTGCACTCCTACGTTAGATTTCTCAGTAATATGACATTGCATGTTTCTGGAAAATGGTGAGTGACCAACCAACCAACAAATCAGCACATGAATCGCCAGGCACATGACAAATATTTCATCGAAACATATTTAATATGGTTCAGGGTGGATTTTTCCTTTGAATACATAAATAAACAAACAAACAAAAAAACACCCTTTGAATTAAATATACAAAAATCTTTTACCGCTCCTGTGTCAGTTGAAGAAAAGTTTAAACCAGGACGAGAAAATGCTGGAAGTGCAGAAGATCATTCAGAGCTGCCCAGTGAGTTGCACTATTATAATTATTCATGAAGGGGATCAGGTTCTACTGGATTAATAAAGGTCATGCGCATTTCAGATTGTTCTGTAAACAACAAGTGTACTCAAAGAGCACACGACAAGCATGCTTTTACACAAATATGCTGAAATAAAACTATTGACCGGTTCCGTTAGAATCTACAAGAGGGAGGCCGATATCTGATCACCGTGCAGGATGTGGCAATGCTGAGTTGCCTTAATGAAGACATTGCTCCATCACTCAGGTACAACTGCCAGCTTCCTTACACAGATCTGGTGACAGACAACACCCTCAAGGCACAGCAGTGTTGATTTCAACGGTCTTCTCTTTTCTAGTACACAGCAAAATCCCAAGAAGCAACATAGCAACCTTATAATTATGTCTGAAAGTCTAAAAGGTGAAATCTCTCTCCTTGTCAGGATGTACGAGTGTGTTAAGGAGCTGGGACTGTTTCTGTTTAACGATGTTGTGGTGCTGACTGAGAAAAGGGAGACTCATGTGCCATTCAGTCTGGCAGTGAACACATCTCACACATTCCTGGCCTCTGTAAGCTTGCACAGCCTCAGTGTCTCTGACATAGTGGACACAAAGTGTAAGTATAATAGGGATGTAACCGAATACAGATTACATACATTATTCAGGTATTAACTTGTATGTTTATTGTTTTTGCTGGTTTTTAAATTATTGTTGTTAAAAGAACAATCATACAGGCATTATGATGAAATGCTGCTTGAAGGACACCATTTCGACTAGCAGAAGCACCATGTCCCAGCTTTGTCATGATTTCAGATACTTGAAACATAGTTAGTTGCTACTCAGTCACATTAGATAGAAGATGGAAATCTTGCCAGAAAGTTCCACAGAACATCTGATTCAGGAGTTGAATAAAGTTATGTTCTACAAATTGCTATTTATTGTTGTGAATGGAAAATGGCCTCGTTTTTTCCCCCCCGAGCTCTTGTAATCTTGTAATAAGCCCCGAATTATAAGTTGCTTTATTTATTTTTGGTTAATTTTCCCTCCCCAGACATGCAGAATTCTTTCCTCCTGGAGAGCCCAAATCGCCAGTGGATCTGTGCCACAGACAGAGAGGAGGATAAGATCAGGTGGCTGTGTGCTTTAAGCAGTGCTATAAATGCAGCTAAACACAATTAAAGCAGCTGTAGGACTATAATGTCCATTTAAGCAAGAACATCAAGGATAACAACATGAGCAAGAACATCTCCATCATGGAAATATTCCCAGCCTGAAGCAAAAGCAGTAGTCAGTGGTGCCAACATGGATTCAGTGGCATTAACAGATAAATATATTCTGTTGTGTTCAAGACAAAGTGAAACTTATTGTTTTTGTGTTGTTTAAATGTTCTTACATATGAAAAAAAAAAAGCTGTGCAGTTGAGATGATATGATTTATTTCAAAATATAGAGGATGTATACTGATCTATTTACATATAGATAATCATCCATATATTACAAAATCACAGTTTGGACCTTTTAACCATTAAATGTAATCATAATAAATAAATGACGAACATTAAAGTACAACAAATTTCAATTATTTGACAGCATTTCTTCAGGTGAACACTTAAAATGGAAACAATAATTACAGTTCAATAACGTACACACACAAAAAAATCATTTTTAAAGGAATGCTGTTGAGAAAGCTCTGTTGTACAGTAGTTGCAGTTGGTCAACGTCATTTTGTTAATCCCGTCTTTAGGATGAGATGTTAAACCGTGGTCCTGACTCTCTGTGGTCATTAAAAATCCCAGGCCACTTCTCGTAAAGAGTAGGGGTATCACCCTGGTGTCCTGGCGAAATTTCCCCATTGGTCCTTGTCTATCATGGCCCCCTAATAATCTCCATCCCTGAATTGGCTATATCTCTCCTCTCCACCAATAGCTGGTGTGTGGTGGGCGTTCTTGCGCACTATGGCTGCCGTCGCATCATCCAGGTGGATGCTACACACTGGTGGTGGTTGAGATTTCACCCCATACTATGTAAAGCGCTTTGAGTGTCTAGAAAAGCGCTATATAAATGTAACTAATTATTATTATTATTAATATTAATGTAAACAGTATAAGGAAAGGACTACTGTAGTTACTGTAGGTAGGACTCTGGAGGAATACTGTAGATCTGGGTTACAGAACTGGGATGAAAATAACTCTAATTGTCCCCTCAGTGAGACATTTTGTAGTGTTTCAACTGGAACTGAAATAGCCTTAATTGCAACTGTATATCATGAATCTACACAAGTCGATAATATTGAAGTGGGCAGAAAATCAATAAAGTTTGCAAAGTTTTTACGAATGAAAATGCAAACGTTGTGACTGCATAAGTAAATGGTCTGCATTTATATATTTAAACCTTACACTGTTTCTCATTCACCCATTTACACACACCCGTACACCAATGGCAGCGGAGGTACCA
This sequence comes from Cranoglanis bouderius, assembly GCA_023630585.1. NCBI lineage: Eukaryota > Metazoa > Chordata > Actinopteri > Siluriformes > Cranoglanididae > Cranoglanis > Cranoglanis bouderius. The sequence continues at coordinate 16,135,292 of CM042546.1, forward strand.
TGCAAGGCACTTGCTTGCCATCAGGCGCAAGTTGGGGTTCAGTGTCTTGCCCAAGGACACTTCGGCATGTGGGCCGGGATCAAACCGCCAACCCTGCGATTAGTGGACAACGCACTCTACCATCTGAGCCACAGCCACCCCAAAAGTGTCCAAAGTGAAACCCCTAAATTAGTTCTAGTGCAACCAGTTGCCACCAAAAGTTACATAATTAAGCTGAACAGAGTTCACCTGTGTACAAGTAAAGTGTCACATAATCTCAGTATAAATTCACCTGTTCCTGGAAGGCCCCAGAGTTTGTTAGAGAATACCTAAACAAACAGTATCATGAAGTCCATGTAGCTATCAAGGCAAAGTTCTGAAAAAGTATCAATCAGGATTTGGTGGAAAACAAATTCCAAATGTTGACCATTATTAAAAGTCCATTATTAAAAATGGAAATAATATGACACAATACTATATCCAAGGCAGTGTGCTTAACTATAATTAATAATTTATGGTTCAGGGCATTAAACTTTTGTGAAAATGCATTCAACATTTTTATAGCTTGTTGTTACAGTACTCCATTTTACTGCAGCCTCCTACTAAACTGCAAGTAGGAAGACTGTTGATTGGATTTGCACATTTCTACGCATTGTCCTTTGAGATGGTCTTCTACCGCACTTGATTTCTTAAGAGCTCAACACAACACAACCGTAATAATGAAATCTGCAGTATTTTTACTTCCATAATAATTCAAACAAACATTTAATAGCATTTCAGAATATATTGCTTTTTTCATGTTGGTTATTTTTAACGCATAGTTCTGAATCTTGCAGTGCAGGATCTGTTTAGCCGCTAGTAAACAAAGCAGCACAAAACTTTGCCCCTAGCCTTCCATCTCACCCTCTTTTTATTAAAAAGATAAGCACAGTTTAAGCCAATCTGCATACACTGTAGTGTTTGTGTAATTGTTTTAACCTCTTTGGAAGCCTATTACTAACTTTAAATAATGAATTAGTGAGGAGTGTGAGGAATGTGTGAGGAAATTAGTGCTCAGGCTTTGTGAGACTAGGTGTGTCTAATGAATCTAACTGGTGTAGTAGACTCTGTAATACACAACCTTTGACCTCCAGAGCGAATAAGAATTGTCAAATCTGAGCAAATACACTCCTTGGCTTGGGTACCGGTGACTGCCTGCGTACACATTCTCGTGGCTGTCCTGCCGAAAGAGTGGAACCACCTCGCTAACCCGAGGGACTACGTTTCTGGTTTTCTTTTCGGACTTTCGATTTGCCTCTTCAGCTTGACCTGCATTGAAAGAATCACGTGGTAGATCTGAGATTATTTCTGCTTGCAAAAATAATGATAAATAGTTCACACAGTCATATATTTTAGAGACAAACAACAAAATCTAGCACTCTACAAATTAGGATTTTTTTTTTTTTTTTTTTTTTTTTTTTTTTTTTTTTAAATTTTCTTAATGATACAGATATTGCCATATGAAGTACCATGCCCCAATACGTACTACTTACTAGGAAGTAGTTATACAGTATTATGGTGTTCCAGTGCATTGATTTCCCATATCAAAATACAAATTGAATTTAGTTAATTTTTAGGGTTTATTCCTATATATCAATATCAATGGTAATGACTAAAATGTATTTGATTTAATAATTTCTAACTGGCAATAGTTAGTAATGATGTTGTTGATGACAGATAGCGAGCTAACTAGCATGGACAGTTTCCTTTCACAAGGAAAGTACTGAATGCATTTGTAGAAAAAACCATGTATCGTAGGTCACTCCACAGCCATCCACATTATTTTACCAGCTGTGGTTGGGGATCATGGTGAAGCAGAGCACGAATCAAATCCTAAACCTTAAACCATAAACCAGTAACTCTAAGAACTCTAAGAATAAAAATGACAAATTCAGTTCTAGTCATCAAAAGCAGTTGGAAGTCTCTTTCCTACCTCCCTCTTGGTTTTCAGATACAGACTCCAAAATCTTCTCAGTTCTCACACCATTTACTGTGTTTGGCCACTCAAAGTACAAGCCAAAGGCAATGTCATAGTCATCAGTGGCGAATTCCCAGAAGAATGTAGAGCCATCATCATGAGTGGGGATGTGCACGGTTAGCACTTCGCCTCTCCCAACAGTGATCACGGACTCTGCATCGTGCTGCGTCTTCTCCTTAAATTCATTTACCTGAGGCATCGTCCACATGGATGGCGCCAAGATGGGTACTTCTGCATTAGACAGGAGGGGTGAGGGTGTTTTGGGTTTCATAGTATAATACAAGTACAGTTCAGATTCAATTTGTCTCAGAAGAAAATACTGTTTAGTTCATTTCAGATAAAACACCAGAAATTAGTGAGCATTAGTGAGAACTAGACAAAAATGTATGCTTTTACACATACCTCCTGGCTTGCCTTCTATGAATAAATGACATTGTTCGGGGTTTGCTTCAGACTTTTTCCTTTGTGATGACTCTGACTGGCTGATGGGATTTGTAATTGAAGCCATGTCATTTGAATCCGGTGATGGGGCTTCAGCTGTGTCCTGCTACTTATGCAGTCACACAAACACATGCAGACACACACACGCACACATCGGTCTTACTATCGTTGTCAGTACCTGCTATTGACATAACTATTAATGCAGCCAATTAAAGCCATGCTACAGCTAAATCTAACCTTAACCTTAACGTCAGTGGCCAAAAGGAAATAGTTTGGTTTCTTTAAGGTTTTAAATAAAAGTTGCAGTTTTTTGGGGGGACCAGCCTATTGTCCCCACAGTGTCAAAACTCTCAGATATTTGTAACCTTGTGGTCCCCACCAAGATATTAAAACATGCCTACACACACACACACACACACACACACATAGTGAAAACATAGTGCGTTATTTTTACATTTAGTAGGTACTCTGATTTGCTTATGGAGTTGTACTGATAAATAGTAGAAGAAGATAACTTTGCACTCAGCAATATTTGGCAACATTTGATCTATGATGCTACAGGAAATGTTGATGACTTGAAAAAAACATAAATTTATGTTTTTTTCAACATAGTGTGCTCCTAGAGTGGATAAGTAAGGGGAAGTATACCTAGGGTGGACAGCAGATTGAGCCTATGTGGGTGTAGGCCAAAGGCAAACAACAGAGGCCAAACCTGTTTGAACTGGTGTGTGTGGTGGGCTTGCTGTATAAACTCTTGATAATGTTGCTCTTGAGGCTGTTGGATGAGTAGCTGCTGCTGTTCTGAGCTTTTGAAGGACTGTCCCTCTGCATTCTGTTGGAACCGCATTGGTGTCTGTGTATTTAGGGAAACCGTGACCTCTTGCCTACACACACACACACACACACACACACACACACACACACACACACACAATCCTTGTAAGAACCAAGAACCTTCCATTGACACAATTATTAATGCAATTAATTAATGCTGTACTATGCCTAAATCTAGCCCTAACCTTACCTGGTTAACCAAAAGAAAATATTTGGGCTCTTTTATGTATTTTTATTTTATTTATTTATTTATTTTACAATTTTTGTATTTAAAAAGCCAAAATGTTCCCACAAGGTCAAAACTGTCACATATTCCTATCCTTGTGGGGACATTTGGTCCTCACTAAGGTAAAAAAAAAAATTCGCTCACACAAATATTAAACCATTACAAGCCACTCCTATTAGTGCATTGGATCCGTTGTGCACTAATATTTTGTCTGACAACTGAAATGTCACAATGTTTTATCAGCAACCTGATAACAAATGACCTTCACGAGCAATCAGCGTGACTATATATGAGTATATTTAATGACAGAGCACCTGCCCCTTTTAACCAACTGAATAAAACTCCTCACGTAAAATGACACGTAAAATGTGCTTTGGAGCTTTTAAAAAATATTATTAAAATGCATAAACTCTGTACTGTAGCACAATAACTGAGAGTAAGTGGATACATCTATTGTCTTTCTGATCACTAGTTCCTCACTTCTGCTTGTTGCTTAGTAGGCGATCAGCCTCCTGTCTCCTCTTCTCCTCTTCCCAACGCTGTGCTCCTTCTTGCTGATGTCGCTCCCGTTTTTCCAGCCTGAGACGCTCTTCTTCCTCTCTTCTACATGTGTATATACACATGCACAGTCAGAACACAAACAAATTCTTAATGAAAGACAAAAACACTCTTCTTCTCGCTCTGTGCAGTTCTCTGGTTAGGACAACTGATCTGCAGCTGCATGGTCTTCCCTGCTTTTAGGCTTTGCAGGAAGCCATTTGACTGCACGATGCTGCAAGACTACAAAATGCATCATCCCATTTCCCACTCCCAACAGCAAATTCAGTTCTAATTATTTTTTCCTGTTTAAATATAAGTGTTTGACATTTAATAGATTTACTTTTATTACATTATATTTAATACAGCATTGTTTTTTTTACAAAAGCTACAAAGCAGAGAGCTTGTATCTAAAATAATCACACTTACAATCTTCTCTCATGTTCCTCCTTCTCGATCTTATGAGATGTGACATATGGAGAAAACAGACTACAGCAGGAGTTCAGAAGCTTCACAAAATCCTCCATGGCATCCTCTTTAGCTGTGCTACCCAGCTCTGCCCACTTTTTCCTGCCAATACAGTGTCTGTTATGTAAAGTGCAGTGTCTCTAATTGGACTGTAGAATGTAGAGAAACCTGTGTCTGGACAGATCCTGTTTTGCTTGTATTTGCTTATGAGCTCAAGGCTACTACTGTGTCACATTGTAAGTGTCCACCTTTTTTAAAATTAAAAAAAAAAAAATTATTCATTTAATTTTTTTAAAACTTACCTTCTGTCATTCCCCAGGACATCAAAGAACCCAACCTCAGGGCAAACCTTTGGATTATAAGGGCCAAGGAGGATTTGTTTCTGAAGTGCAGAAAACAGCAGGTTTTCTTCATATGTTGGATTGAAAGCTTTGCCATTCATTTCTACAAAAAAACACAAGTACATTTTACAAATATGGTTATCCATTCCATAAATCATCAAATGGTATATTACTACCCAACATTTTCATGCAAGGACTGGACTAAATCTCGCCGAATGGGTCACATACATTAAATGGATAGCCATTGTCCATCCAATCAACACTGCATCCAGGCCACCAGACTTGATTTTTAAAAAAGGAATTAATGCCCAAACTTACAATATACGTGGCACACGAGAGATGAGTCATCTCATGTTGTGCCAGCTGCATTCACAATACAGCCCTACATGTATGTGTTTATTCTGATTACCCATAAGTATCATGGTCATACAAACACTTTGTGGATGTGACGACATGGTAGTGTGTACTGCCTCAATCCCAACCTGGGTTACAGTCTGTGTGGAGTTTCGCATGTCCTCCCTGTGTCCTTGTGGGTTTCCCCCCTCCCAAAAACATGCCAGTTGGTGGACTGGCTAGGCTAACTTGCCCCTAGATGCGAATGTGTGTGTACATGGTGTCCAAACCAGGTTGTACTTTGACCTTGCACCCATCCCTGGATTGGCTCTGGATCCACTGCAACCTTGACCAGGATAAACTGGTTACTGAAGATGAATGAATAAAACTGAAAGAGAAAGTCTAAAATGAATGCAAATAAGCTGCATAGGTTTGTGTTTTACTGACACCTTAATAGAGCTTTGGACTGAAACCCTGGTTCGAATACACTGAAATAAATTGCATATAGAATTTACTGAAAAAACAAAAAGATTAGGTAGCAACTTGAAGTTACTTTTTTGGGTAAAATTTACTCCATGTTTTATTGAATAAAATTGTACCTATTTTAGTAAGTAATATCTGCAATGCACATGTGGTAAATCCTACCTAATATATAATAGTTCATCAATAAATGTTACCCATTTACTTACTGCAAATGTACTTTTAAAATTGAAGAAATATATTTCAAATGGTCTGTATTGTATTGTATTGTATTATATTGTAGCGTAGCGTAGTGTACCTAGTTTTTATTTTTGTATGTTATAGACCATGAATGAAATTCAAATTCTATTAATGCTATTTTCACTCACACGGTTTAAATGTTAATCGTGTCAATATTTTATTGACCAACTTCTTAAATCTTTGGCTTTAAATGTTTAAATGTTAAGTCTCCAGCACAAGTCTCTTCTTGGTGCCAGTGTCGCAGAAATCCAACTGTGGAGGAAACAACTCCTGCGTCTTAAGTACTGTGATAATAATAAAACATTGGTGTACAACCCCAATTCCGAAAAAGTTGAGACAATATGGAAAATGCTAATAAAAACAAAGAGGAGTGATTTGTAAATGTACTTTGACTTGTATTTAAACAAAAAAACGTATAAAGACATGGTATTTGATGTTTTACCTAATCAACTCCATAGTTTTTTTGAAGATAAATTCTTATTTTGAAATTGATGCATGCAACACGTTCCAAAAAAGTTGGGACAGGGGCAATTTAGGACTAATAGCGATGTGAGAAGTTGAAATAAGAAGGTGATGTGAAACAGGTGAGGCAATCGTCTAATCATAGTATATAAGGAGCCTCCAAAAAAGGCCTAGTCCTTCAAGAGCAAGGATGGGTCGAGGCTCGCCAATCTGCAAACAGATGCATCAGCGAATAATCCAACACTTTGAGAACAACATTCCCAAAGACAAATCGGTAGGATTTTGGGCATTTCACCTTCTAGAGTGCACAATATAATTAAAAGATTCAAGGAATCTGGTCAAATCTCGATGTGTAAAGGGCAAGGCCGAAAACCACTTCTGAATGCGCGTGATCTCTGATCCCTCAGACGTCACTGTCTTAAAAACCGTCATGAGTCTGTAATGGATATCCTGACATGGGCTCGGGAATACTTTGGTAAACCTTTGTCAGTCAACACCATTCGCCGCTGCATCCACAGATGCAAGTTAAGGCTTTTACTATGCAAAGCAGAAGTCCGACATCAACACTGTCCAGAAGCGCTGCCAACTTCTCTGGGCTCAGTCTCAGCCGTCGTGTTCTCCGGGCCAAAGAGGAAAAGGACCATCCAAGCTGTTATCAGCGTCAGGTCCAAAAGCCAGCGTCTGTCATGGTATGGGGGTGTGTCAGTGCCCATGGCATGGGTAACCTGCACATCTGTGAGGGCACCATTAATGCAGAAAGATATGTACACATTTTGGAGTAACATACACTGCCATCCAGAGCAGGACAACGCCTGAGTAAATGTGGCACTTAGCTACATATATTATTAATATACATATCAAACATACTGTGCCAGTTTTTAATAAGCATGTCTGCTTTTAGTACTAATATTACTAGTTACATCAGTATGCTAAGGAGCAGTAGCTTACTAGCTAGATCCAAAAATGAAGCCACAAAATTGAATGTTAGCTCACTATTTTACAATGGCTCATTAGCAGTGTATTTAGAAATATGTGTACAACTAACTTTGAGATCTTTGTAAATCTGAATAGCAGTGCACCAGGAGAGGATTCAATGTTCATTCCTCTAAGCTAGATACTAAGCTAACCCACTACACGAGGGCAATTAGCCTTAACCTATTATTATTAGAGCTGTCTATGGGAGAAAATAAGGAAATTGAGAAAGCTGAGAAAAGAGAGCAAACTGATCCGAGCCATTGCACAAGCATTGGGCATAGCCGATATTACAATTTAGAATGTCCTGAAAAAGAAATAAACCACTGGTGTACTAACAACCAGACATCGACTGGTCGGCCAAGAAATATAACAGCAGTTGATGACAGAAACATTGTGAGAGCTGTGAAGAAAACCCAAAAAACAACAGACAGTGACATTACCAACAAACTCCACAGGGCAGGGGTGAAGGTATCACAATCCACCGTTCGAAGAAGACTTTGAGAGTAGAAATATAGAGGCCGTACCACAAGATGCAAACCACTCATCAGCAGTAAGAGTCCGAAAGCCAGATTGGAATTCACAAAGAAATACAGAGATGAGCCACAAAAGTCCTGGAACCAAGACTAACCTCCACCAAAGTGATGGAAAGGCCTCCCAAAACAAACAACACCTGAAATAACTGTGGCACACACCTGGAGAAACATCACAAAAGAAGAGTGCAACAGTTTGGTGATGTCAGTGGGTCACCGGCTTGATGCAGTTATTGCAAGCAAGGGATATGCAAACAAATAATAAGTGGTATTTAATTTAAGACTATCTGTTCCTATATGGTTGCTCACCTAAAAATTGGGTGGTCTAACACCATAGGTGCCATGTAGTAATTTGTTCAACAGATCTAGATGTAAATACCAGGAAATGAAAGATGAAATTCTGATATATCGTCTCATATTCATCTTTTGAGCTCAAACCCAAATGTCTTCAGTGTATAGCAAAAACAAACCAGTTGGCCTTGCTGTTCCAATACTTTCAGAGGGGACTGTATGACCGATAGTTTGATCCTACAGGAGTTCAACTTTATTTTCAAACTGTCGTAGGGCCAGAAAGCGGTAGAAATTTGATCAGGTGATCATGTTTATAGAAGATTTGCATTAAGGGATTTATTACTCAGGCAGTTTCCAAGACACATGAAATGTTTTTTTTTTTATCTCCCTACTAACTTTAAATTGTATGTTACCTTTAAAAAATTTAAGCGCGAGTCCGAATATTCCCTCTAATGAGAAGCCCCAGTTATTTTCGACGTCCCAGTTTCTCCGCTCCTCATCTGGCTTAAGTGGATTTTCACTTTCATTTTCTTCAGAAACAGTGTTGTCGTGTTCGGAAGTTTTTCTTAATCCGTCTCGCGCAGCCATGACGCGACACCAGCACACCGTCAGTGTGTATCACGCGCAGCCCCACCGAGACCACGAGCTCCACATAACACAAAATGAGTTTCTGTCACTGAATGAAGTAAAAGACACAGCACTTCCTCAAAGGAAAAACGAGTCCCAGTCCGCCCATGAAGTTTACAGCCAATCACAACCGACTTGAACAAGTTTACGCAATTCATCATTCCACCCAATAAGATGTAAAACAAACCTCTCTACTTAACGTGTAAATGATGTAATGCAGGGGAAAGCTGTGAATAGTGACACAGGTTAATCCTCCAAGGCTCTTAACAAAGCATAGAAATCAGCATAAGTAGAACTGAATGCTGACGGGTAAATTAATAAAAGTCTACCCTATACACACTATAATGGCCAAAGATATGTGGACACCTGACCATCACACCTATGAGCTTGTTGGATATCCTGTTCCAAAAGCATGGGCATTAATATGGAGTTTGTCCTCCCCATTGCGGCTATAACAGCCTTCACTCTTCTGGGTAGGCTTTCTGTTCAATTCAGTCAAAAGAGCATTTGTGAGGTCAGGCAGTGATGTTGGACAAGAAGGCCTGGCTCTCACTCGACGTTCCAATTCATCCCAAAGGTCTTCAGTGGGATCGAGGTCAGGGCTCTGTGCAGGCCACTGGAGTTCCTCCACACCAAACTCATCAACCCTTGTCTTGCTTTGTGTACAGGAAAGGGCCTTCCCCCAAACTGTTGCCATAAAATTGAAAGCATGCAACTGTCTAAAATGCTTTACATTTACATTTATATTTATTCATTTAGCAGGCGCTTTTATTCAAAGCGATTTACAAATGAGGAAATACAAGCAAAGCGATATATATCAAGCGGAGAACAATACAAGTAGTGCTATCATACAATATTTTAATTGAGAAATGGCTTTAACATTAACATTCTCCTTCACTGGAACTAAGGGGCCCAAACCTTGAAAAATAGCCCCATACCATTATCCCTCCCCCACCAAACTTTACTGATGGCACTATACATTCTGGTAGGTAGTGTTCTCCTGGCATCCAGCAAACCCAGATGCCTCCATCAGACTGACAGATGATGCATGAGTCACCATTCCAGAGAACACCAGTGGCTGCATGGTTTACACCACTCCAGCTGATGCTTGGCATTGTGCATAGTGATCATGGAAACCCATTTCATGAAGCTCCTGATGCACAGTTATTGGGCTGATGTTGTTTTGAAACTCTGTAGTGAGTGACGCAACAGCGGATAGGTTTTTACACACTATGAGCTTCAGCACTCGGCGACCTCACTCTGTGAGTTTCCGTAATCTTCTGCTTGTGGCCGAGCTATTGTCGCTCCTAGATGCATTTCACAATAATAGCAATTACAGTTGGCCGGACAGATCTAGCAGGGCTGAAATTTCACAAACTGACTTGTGGAAAAGGTATTTAACCTATATGATATATTTAAATGGTCTCAGGCAGGTCAAAATTTAAATTTTTATATATGCCACTGAGACTGCATAGAAATAGTAACAGCTAAATCTAACACAATGTGTACAGCATTTTTATACTGTGCTAAACAAACTTCACAGTAAAGTCTGGTCAGATATGAAACTTGTGGTACTTTGATTAAAGTGGGTGCTTGCACAGCACTGTATACATTTACCACATTATTTCATTCATCTTCAGTAACTTCTTTAAATTGGTTAGGATCATAGTGGGTTAACTTACTATTTATTATATACGGTGCTGTGAAAAAGTATTTGCCCCCATCCTGATTTCTTCTGTTTTTGTGTATATCTCATAATAAATTTTCTGAAATTAAAACAAAATCTAAGATAAAACAAAGGCAGCCTGAGTAAACACAAAATACAGTTTTTAAGTGATAATGTTATTTACTGAAGCAAAAAAGTTATCCAATACCAACTGGGCCTGTGTGAAAATGTATTTGCCCCTGTAGTTACTAATTCCCCAAATCTATGAAACTGGGGTTCTATGATAATTGGGTTCAGCTGGACATGATGCAACCAGGCCTGATTACTGCAAACCCTGTTCAATCAAATCAACACTTAATTAGAACTTTTTCAACAGCATGAAGTTGGTTAAAAGGTCTTGCCCAGTAACACACTATGCCAAAGTTGAAAGAAATTACAGAAATGATAAGGAAGAAGGTGGGAAGCAGTCTGGGAAGGGTTACAAAGTTATTTCAAAGGCTCTGGGACGCCAATGAACCACATTGAGAGCCATTATTTCCAAATAGAAAAACTCGGCATAGTAGTGAACCTTCCCAGAAGTGGCCGACCTTCCAAAATTCCTCCAAGAGCACAACAACTGCTCATCCAGGAAGTCACAAAAGAGCCAAGGACAGCATCAAAGGACCTACTGGCTTCTCTTGCATCAATAAAGGTCACTGTTCATGACTCCACTGTCAGAAAGACACTGGGCAAAAATGGCATCCATGGAAGAACGGCGAGGTGAAAACCACTGCTAACCCAGAAGAACATTAAGGCTCGTCTGAATTTTGTCAAAACACACCTTGATGATCCTCAACCCTTTTGGGAGAGTATTCTATGGACTGATGAGTCAAAAGTGGAACTGTTTGGAAGACAGGGGTCCCGTTACATCTGGCATAAACTAAACACAGAATTCCACAAAAAGAACATCATACCATACAGTCAAGCATGGTGGTGGCAGTGTGATGGTGTGGGGATGGTTGGCTCCTTCAGGGCCTGGGCAACTTGCAATAATTGAGGGAAACATGAATTCCATATGAATTCCACTCTCTATCAGAAAATGCTAAAGGAGAATGTCCGGTCTTCAGTCCATAAATTGAAATTCAAGCACGACTGGATTATGTAGCAAGACAATGATTCAAAGCATAGGAGTAATTCCACCTCTGAATGGCTCAAAAAAAAAAAAAAGTAAAATTAAAGTTTTGGAGTGGGCTAGTCAAAGTCTTGAATTGAACCCAACTGAGATGCTGTGGCAGGACCTTAAATGGGCAGTTCATGCTCGAAAGCCCTCCACTGTGCCTGAGCAAAAGCAGTTCTGCAAAGAAGAGAGGGCCACAATTCCACCAATAAAATAAACAAATTAATATATAAATAAAACTGTATTGTGTGTTTGCTCTGGTTGCCTTTGTTTTTATGTTGTATTTTGTTTGACGATCTAAAACTGTTTAGTATAAGATAAACACAAAAACAAAAGAAATCAGGATGGGACAAATACTTTTTCATAGCACTGTAGATATTTTGGGGAAATAAAACTACAATATATGGTGAACAGTTCACATTTAGTTCCCCCTTTGCTGTTATAATAACCTCCACTCTTCTGGGAAGGCTTTCGACTAGATTTAGGAATGTAGATGTGGAGATTTGTGTCCATTCAGCCACAAGAGCATAAGTGAGGTCAGGTACTAATGTTAGATGAGAAGGTCTGAGGTGGAGCTGGTGTTCCAGTTCATCCCAAATATATTCAGTGGGGTTGAGGTTAGGGCTCCATGCAGGTCACTTGAGTTCTTCCACTCCAACCTTTGCAGACCATGCGTTCATGGACTTTGTTTTGTGAACAGGGGCATTGTCATGCTGGAACAGGTTTGGGCCTCTTAGTTTCAGTGAAGGGAATTTGTAATTCAACATTATACAAAGACTTTGCATACAATTACATGCTTCCAACTTTGTGGCAACAGTTTAAGGGTCACACATGGGTGTGATAGTCAGGTGTACACAAACATTTGACCATATAGTGTATCAAGGTGCAAACAATATTAACAACTGGGGGAACAGGCGGGCTTGGTCAAACTTTCTGCTGGAGCAGATGAGATTTGTCAGACTTTCTGGAGGAGCAGGTAGGATTAGTCATACTTCCTTTGGGAGTGGGTGGCAGTGGCATTTAAATGGTCCTGGACTTGTTTCGATAGCTCCTTTGTCTTCATGATGTCTTCCAGGAACAGGTGTATTTATATTAAGATCATGTGACACTTTAATTGCACACAGGTGGACTCCAACTAAATATGTGGCTTCTGTTGACAACTGATGCACAAGAACCAATTTATGGGTTTCACAGCAGTGGGGATGAATACTTATGCAATCACATTTTTTTTTTTTTTATTTGTAAGTAATTTTGCAAACTATATTTACCCCCACACACTTCAGTATTGCAGGATATTTTGTGTAGATTGACATATAATCCCAATATTCTCAATTAAGTCTATTTCCACCCATTCCTGCTTCACATCCACTGTTCCCCTGAGTCACTGTGAGCCTAATAAGGATTAAGCAATTACTGCAAGAGAGAACCTGGAACTGTAATGCATGTAGATTTCATGTAGATTTACGACATCTGTATAATCCCAGTAAAATCCACTTCATCTTGGAAATGAAATTGACCTGTCATAAATGTGTTATACTGTATGTGTATAGAAGATGACTGATTGAAGACGACTGACGCCCTCTAGTGGCAAAATGAGCATTGATTAGCAGTTGTCCCATGTAGAATGAGATTTACAAATAGAATGGTGCCTTATGCCTTAAAACAGACACCCGGATGCAATAGCAAATTTTTAATTTGGTAAACACACACTTACAAAATCTACTGCAGGTAAATAATAATAATAAAAAAAGTAGTCCCTGTGTGACAACAGAAACACAAATGCTCATCTTAACAATTACTGGACTTTGACAATAGTCAAATAGTTTAACATAAAATTAGGCAAGAAATTAGTAATATAGTTATTATACAAACAAAATATAAAAGTTGATTCATAAAGAGTAGGCTCACACTAGCCTCCTCTGGTAATTTAGATAGCTGTTTCTGTTGGCAGTGAACACATATTATACTGTTATGATTTACAACAGCCTTTCTTTAAATGACATATTAACTGTCAGGTTACAATTGAAATGACAGGTTTCCCGCTTTTGCCTTGGAACCTTAACAAATATAAGTCATTTCAGGACAGCTGAACACAGCAGAGCCCTTACTGAATGGATCAGGGCTAATGAGGCCATCTTCAAAGGAATAGGACCTCCCCAAGAACCAAATGGAAGTAATTTTGTCTTGTGAAATATGTTTATGTTTTTTATTTATTTATTTATTTTTAAATAAAAGCCAGTCATTATCAAGGTTAATTGAAAAAGTGGTGCATTGGATTTACTAGCTATAAATGTTTACACCGTTTTCCCATTTCAAATATTACAGTACATCAACCCAATTACTGGAAACCGAAATACTAAACTGTGTGGCTGTACTGTAATATAATTTATTCATGTGGAAATGACTTGTTTACTATAACACTTTCTATGCAGCCAATGGGTTAGTTTGCTAAATACCTTACCATTTATAATTTAAATGGTACTAATCATTTGATTTCGCGTCCTCCTGATTTTTTTTTTTCCATTTTGTGATTGCCCAGTATCTTTGTGAGTAATGCAGGTTTTGCCATAACAGCCAAACAAGCCTGCAAAAAGTGGAATGACTTAAAAGTATAGTACAAGGTAATCTGCTAACTGTTCAGTAAATGGCCATAAATTATTTCTCATAGGTTAATTTGTAAGGGATAACAGCTTCCATGAGTTTATTTCAGAATACATAGCTTGTACAAGTAATGTGTTATGTGTCTACTGTACATACTATAAAAGTACTATAGTAAAAACTTTGCTTAGTTTTAGGAGCTCAGGGACCCACCAACTGGATAAGGGGCAGAGGTAGGAATTGTTAGTGTTGCTACCTGGCAGTGGTATGACATGATGAATACAGCACTCCAGATGCAGATCTCTAGAAGCCTCTACTGGTGGTGTTGTGGACTTGTCTTCCTCCGCCCCAGCCAGGGAAAATAATAGGGTTACGTCTGCTAGGAAGAGAGCAAGTGAGGCCTCAGGCAGAAAGGGAAGAGGAGAGGAAGCGAGAAGCTGTAAAGAGGCAAGAAGAAATAAAGAGAACACCCACAGCAAGAGCAGAAAGATGTCTCTTTAAAAAAAAAAAGTTTCAAATACTTTAAAATATATAATTTATTTTTGAAATGAAATTAATGTACAGTATTGTGCAAACGTTTTAGGCACCCTATTTTTTTTTAGTACAAACTTTGTTATAGATTTTTTATTTTATGACTTCTACATTATCAAGTCAGTACAAAAAACCTTTTAGTTTACATAGTTTAAAAAACATTAGTTTTCTAACACAAAATTAAATGTTACAGAAAAATGTTTGTAGGTCATTAAAGAAAGCAGCTTATTACGTAAGAGACACTTTTCAGACAAAAAAACACAATGAAGGCTGGTGAGATTTGCTGCAAAAATAAGAAGCGAGTGCAAAAGTCAAAGTCTCCAGAAGAACTGTGGCTGGTTCTGCAAGATGCTCAATAAAACTTACCAACTCATTTCCTTATAAAACTGCACTAATTGTACTGGAGACTACTATTTTTATTTTATTTTTTATTTTTTTGTCATATCAGATATTGACTTTCTTTCATTTATTACTGTTTACTGCTTCTTACGGTATTTTCTTTAATGTACATTGAGGGAAAAAAGTATTTGTTTCCCTGCTGATTTTGTACGTTTGCCCACTGACAAAGAAATGATCAGTCTATAATTTTAATGGTAGGTGTATTTTAACAGTGAGAGACAGAATAACAGCAAAAAAAATCCAGAGAAACGCATTTCAAAAAATGTATAAATTGATTTGCATTTTAATGAGTGAAATAAGTATTTGACCCCCTATCAATCAGCAAGATTTCTGGCTCCCAGGTGTCTTTTACACAGGTAACGAGCTGAGATTAGGAACACTCTCTTAAAGGGAGTGCTCCTAATCTCAGTTTGTTACCTGTATAAAAGACACCTGTCCACAGAAACAATCAATCAATCAGATTCCAAACTCTCCACCATGGCCAAGACCAAAGAGCTGTCCAAGGATGTCAGGGACAAGATTGTAGACCTACACAAGGCTGGAATGTGCTACAAGACCATCGCCAAGCAGCTTGGTGAGAAGGTGACAACAGTTGGTGCGATTGTTCACAAATGGAAGAAACACAAAATAACTGTCAGTCTCCCTCGGTCTGGGGCTCCATGCAAGATCTCACCTCGTGGAGTTTCAATGATCATGAGAACGGTGAGGAATCAGCCCAGAACTACATGGGAGGATCTTGTTAATGATTTCAAGTACCATAGTCACCAAGAAAACAATTGGTAACACACTACGCCGTGAAGGACTGAAATCCTGCAGCACCCTCAAGGTCCCCCTGCTCAAGAAAGCACATGTACAGGCCAGTCTGAAGTTTGCCTGAATGATTCAGAGGAAAACTGGGTGAAAGTGTTGTGGTCAGATGAGACCAAAATCGAGCTCTTTGGCATCAACTCAACTCGCCATGTTTGGCGGAGGAATGCTGCCTATGACCCCAAGAACACCATCCCCACCATCAAACATGGAGGTGGAAACATTATGCTTTGGGGGTGTTTTTCTGCTAAGAGGACAAGACAACTGCACCACATTTTTATCCGTCTGCAGGGACGATGAACGGGGCCATGTACCGTCAAATCTTGGGTGAGAACCTCCTTCCCTCAGCCAGGGCATTGAAAATGGGTCGTGGATGGGTATTCCAGCATAACAATGACCCAAAACACACAGCCAAGGCAACAAAGGAGTGGCTCAAGAAGAAGCACATTAAGGTCCTGGAGTGGCCTAGCCAGTCTCCAGACCTTAATCCCATAGAAAATCTGTGGAGGGAGCTGAAGGTTCGAGTTGCCAAACGTCAGGCTCGAGACCTTAATGACTTGGAGAGGATCTGCAAAGTTGGATTGGGACAAAATCCCTTCTGAGATGTGTGCAAACCTGGTGGCCAACTACAAGAAACGTCGGACCTCTGTGATTGCCAACAAGGGTTTTGCCACCAAGTACTAAGTCGAAGGGGTCAAATACTTATTTCACTCATTAAAATGCAAATCAATTTATAACTTTTTTGAAATGTGTTCTTCTGGATTTTTTTGTTGTTATTCTGTCTCTCACTGTTAAAATACACCTACTATTAAAATTTTAGACTGATCATTTCTTTGTCAGTGGGCAAACGTACAAAATCAGCAGGGGATCAAATACTTTTTTCCCTCACTGTAGAAACATTTAATTTCATTATTTTGAAGGCATCTTCGCTCTACAACATTTCTTTGCATGTGCCTAAAACTTTTGCACAGTACTGTATGTGACATATTTACTAGGGTACAACTGTTGAAAAGATTTTTTTTTAACGCCTCAGCTCAGCTAACTTCCTCAGGAGCACTTGATGTCTAAAAAGCTGAAATTAAGCCATATCAAGAAACCTGTGCTGGAAATTATCCATTTTATTCACACTCACTGAGGAAAACCTTCCCAGTATTCTGCCACTTTACTGCACTGCTAGGTGGCTTTCCAGAGGGCAAATCTCATTTTCTTGAACTTTTGAACTCAGTGAAGCAGTTCCTGGATGAAAAGCACAAGGACTATCCTGAGCTCTCTGACCCCCAATGCATTTTTGATTAGGTGTTTCTGTGGACATGCTACAGCACCTGGAAAAACCTAACCTTGATCTTCATCTCTTTCAAGGGAAATTAAAGATGCTGCCTGACCTCGTGCAAACAGTATTTGCACTTGTCAACAACGAAAATGGATGAAAAAAAAAAAAATCTAAATCCAGTGAAATGGGGGCTGCTGAGATCCAAGCCAAGAACATGTAATGGCATGATTAATATAATCGTTAACCTTACTATTAAACCATATCTGATATACAGATGGGTGACAAAGGGGAAAAATAACAACCAACTAGTTAGTGAAAGTTAGAGAAAAAAAAAACAAGTGTGTTAGTAAGATGTTAGGCCACCATGAGTATATTGTTGCTTCTACTCTACATGTTTTTGGAACTGTACTGGACGGATGAACACCATTCTTGCAAATGATATTCCCTCAAGTGGTGTCTTGATGTTGATTATGGTGAGCACTGTCTAACATCTCCAACAACTCCAAAATCTCCCATGGGTGTTAAATTGGATAGAGATCTATTGACTGAAGACCATAGCATATGATTTGCATGATTTTCTCAACAAAACATTCAGTGAGCCCTTTTGCCCTGTAGATGACATCAGGATCCTCTTAAGATGACACCCTCCCACCAGGATAGAAATGTTTCATCATAGGATAAAGGTGATCAGTCAGATTAACATTATATTGATTTTCAATGACCCTACTCTCAGGTAGACCCAAATCATGCCAGGAAAATAATGTTGAATAACATTACCATTCATAATACATTTCAGTACATTTTTTTTATAATAGCAATGAACGATATTAAAATAAAGTGTAACTAACTACATGTAACCATCAGGAAGACTACAGCACTCTTTCAGGTGTTCCTGCAACAGACTGACACATGAAAGCACTAAATGTTGAATAAACAAACAATACAATGGCCTGGAGAAACATTCAGTCCAGGTACATATTGCAGTCGGGTTTATCATGATAAACTCAGATAAACTTATCTATACCAATGGCCAACAATAAGACATAATAACCTCAATGTTTTGAATGTGAAAACAAATATTCTAAGGTCAGCACAAAAAGTGTCTACCCATTGAATGACAATACGCTTTTTCATAAGGACAAGATTAAATCAGCTATCCAATAACATAGGGTTCAACATGTTTAGTTGGATTTGTAGTATATGATACAGATAATGCAGGGTAAAACAAATACAATGAACACAACACACTGCTAAAACACAATTTTCCAAATTTTCATTACCGCTTGTTGATCATTTGCAGCTTACTCATATTCAACAAACTCACACTGTTTTTTTGAGGCTGTACACACAAAATAAAGGGTGGGACTTAAGAGAGGGCATCCAACCAGATCAGATCAGCCTGCTCAACTTCTCACTTGTTTAACACCACATAGCAGCAATGATCTGGCTTACGTTAAATGATGAATTTATTTCTTGCTGGTTGTTAGTGTGGTGTTGACTGGAACTCAATATAGATTAAAGAATGGTGTAAACAGAATGGTCAGCTGGACTGGTGCTACGGACATATCATATTCTACATTTCCTCTGGTCAACTATTACACCTGTAATTGCTTAGACTCTGTGGACCTTCAGATGCAGGCCAGAGGTAATGCATTCGGTAATGTTCTATATTCCTTGTTTGTGATCAGGTCTGCTATATGTAGTGCTCTGGTGAATCTGTGAATCACAGGCTTTGGATTTAAAAAAAAAAAAAATCCATGCTGATGATAAAAAACATTTCATTTTGAATAAAATGAATAAACTAATTTCACATATGCAACTACTACAGTTGTCATAGCTAATGTACCTCAGCAAGTTTTAAAGTGGGTTGCTGCAGTATCAAATATTTATTACTATGTGCATTTATTTTTACAGTCACCAGCAACTTTATAAGAAACACCATAATAATACAGGGTATGATCCTTTTCTATTTGAACAGCCTCAGTACTTTATGGCATGGATTACATAAGGATGTTTTCCATAAGGTGGAAACATTCCTTTGAGATTCTGGTCCATCATCACTCGTTGTCATGTTAATGGAAGTTTGAGATTACTTTGTGTCACCGTGCATTGTCATGCTGGAAGTAGGCATTATAAGATGGGTAAATTGTGGCCATAAAACAATGCATGTGGTCAGCAAGAATTCTCTGCTAGGCTGTGGAATTCAAAGAATGCTCAACTGGCTTTTTTTCCAACCTTCAACTGCTCAGTTTAGGTGAGCCTGTGTCCACTGTAGCCTCAGATCCCTGTTCTTGGCTGACAGGAGTGGAACCCGATGTGGTGCTCTGCTGTTGTAGCCCATCTGCCTCAAGGTTCATATTGTGCTTTCTGAGATGCTTTTATGCTCACCACAGTTGTAAAGAGTGGTTATTTGAGTTACTGTAGACTTCCTGGCAGCTTCAACCAGTCTGGCCGGTCTCCTCTGATCTCTGTAATCAACAAAGCATTTCTGCAGAACTGGTTTTTACTGGATTTCTTTTTTTCTTTCTTTCTTTCTTTTTTTTTTTTTTGATAATTCTGTGTAAATTCGAGAGATTGTTCTTGTGAAAATTCCCCGAGAGCAGCAGTTTCTGAAATACTCGAGCCAGCCTGTCTGGTACCAGCAGCCATGCCACGGTCAAAGAGAACGAGATGTTAGATCACATTTTTTCCCCATCTGAAGTTTGACTTGAACATTAACTGAAGCTCTGATCAGCATGATGTTATGGATTGTACTGCTTCCACATGATTGGCTGATTGGATAATTGTATGGAAGAGAAGGTGTACATGTGTTTCTATGGCCAGTGAGTGCGTATGTCTGAACTGCAGAACGAACCTGATTAATATGATGGCATGAGTTTTCCCCCTGATTTTGTCACCGGTCTATGTTATTCTGCACTACTTAATCTCTATTTGGAACTCTGCATCTTCCAGCAGAGCTGTAGGAGCCAACCAGCCCTTTCAGACAATCCAACCATAGTAACCATAAACATAAACAATTATCCTACTACAATCTTAGATTTATTATATATCAAAATTAGGTTTCATATATTAAGAATGATAGCCCAGTCATTCTTTTTTCCAGTTGAAGTAATGCTGTATATACTGTACGTCAGATTTGAGATGTTATATTTAGGCTTTAAAAAAAAAAAAAAAAAAAAAAAAAAAAAAAAAATATATATATATATATATATATATAAAAATATATATATATATATATATATATATATATATATATATATATATATATATATATATATATATATATATATATATATATATACACAAAATGGATTAAACAATACTCTTAACATAGTGACATAGTGCATATTAAATGTTACTGTCATTAACATACATAATTTAGAACAAATTCATAGTTTTTTTTTAAAGTGTTACTGATCATCCTACTTTTTCCATTTAAAGATGGAAAAATAATTTCAGTCAGTACTAGTTTTGTTCCAGCATCAGACTGAGACATGGGGGCACTAAATGCTGAATAAACAAACAATACAATGGCCAGGGGAAATCTGGTCAGGAACATATTGCTGATGGATAACATGACAAATTCTAATAAACTTATCTATATCAACAGCCAACAATAAGATATAATAAACGCAATGTTTTGAATCTGAAAAGAGCAAATATCCTTAGGTCTGTACAAAAAGACAAAAAGTATTAGCCCATTCAATGACAATATGCTTATTCATAAGGACAAGATTTAATCAGCTCTCCAGTAATGGAGTTTCCAAATTGGTCAACTAGCAAGTCTATTATGAGGTTTACAGTGACTTAACTACTTTTGAATTCTTTCTATTCCAGTGATTAACGCCAGGACTCAGCACTGGAACTGAGGAGGTCCACTTGAATGGAACTATGAATAGCTGCTTGGTGGTTGCTCTGAACGGATCAAATCAAACAGTCATCCCTCCAAAGCAAGAGTTTTTGCATGGCCCTTACATCGCAGCTGAAGTAACGATAGCCATTCTGTCTGCATCTGGAAATCTACTGGTTTGCATTGCAGTGGGACGCAACAAGAAGCTCCGAACCGTCACCAACTACTTCTTGGTCTCTTTGGCAGCAGCTGATTTTTTTGTAGGCACACTGGCCATTCCCTGTGCTATTATGACAGACTTGGGTCTCCCCCATAATAATCTATACCTGTGCACTACTATTGTGTACATACTTATCACATTAACCCAGAGCTCTGTCTTCAGCCTGCTAGCAATAGCCATTGAGCGCTATGTTGCAATCCTGTTGCCGTTCCACTACCAGAGGCTCTTGAAGCCAAGGAATGCTAGGCTAGTCATACTGCTAACCTGGTTTCTTGCTTTCCTTTTAAGCTCAGTGCCACTGCTAGACTTGCAGAACCGATCCAGTCAGATTAACTACTGCTTCTTTGCCTGTGTGGTGGACATAGCCTTCATGGTGTACTTCAACTTCTTTGGCTGTGTACTGATTCCTCTGCTGGCAATGTTCTTTATTTATGCTCACATCTTCATAACCGTGAGGAGGCAGGTGAGGCGCATTGCAGCATTACACAGTGCATTAGAAGTGCAAACTAGGCAAAATTCAGCAATGCGACGTGAAGCAAAGAAGGCCACCTCAATTTTCCTGCTTATCTTCCTTTTTGTGCTGTGCTGGATGCCAATTCACATTATGAATTGCTTGCAGCTGTTCTGTCCACAGTGCACTGTGCCATTGCCTCTTATTTTGACAGCAATCATCCTTTCCCATGCCAATTCGGCCATTAATCCTCTGCTCTATACCTATAGGATGAAATCCTTCCGTCAGGCATTCAAAGGCATGTTTCTTTGTTGTCGAGTTAGTGCTCCACTATCTGATACTACTGAGAGCAATGGGACATCAAAAAAAATGTGAAATAATGTGGGCACCTGCAACAGTGCTCTCACTAAGAAACTACTTATAATGAGAACTAGTGAGGGACTAATGTGAAAGGTACTTGGTACACAAAAGCATACACAATCTTACTTGGCAAGTTTATGTTGTGTGTTTTAGTGTCAACAATAACTTTTATTCAAATCATACAAGTGGAGTGGAAGATTTTACTTTCCTGTGTTGTGTGCTGAAGCATGCTCAAATATGAAACTTGTGGGACAAAGAAAGATCGTCTTAATTAACGTGAATGTTCTGGCTGAAATCCGAATACAGATAGGGATCCAAATATAATGGCACCGCATTACACCCCTTATAAACATACTTGTTTAATGTGCAATGAAGTGAGGAAGCTTAATGAGAAAGAACTCATCTACACTCTTGCAACTTCAGAACATGAAGTGAATGCTATTCTTTAAACTTCTACAACTTCTTCTATTATTCAACAAATAATAACCTCCTAACTTTATGTTTACATTAGCATGCAACAACGTGACAGGCGATTATTCATTTTGTGTACATGTGTGATAGGAAATGAATGGAAGAGAAACTTATAACCTCGGTTTCATCTTATCATGTCTTACATGACCTCTTATTAAAAGGGTATAGAGACATTATGGAGAAAAATAAAGTTTGGAAGGAAGTAGCAGAGATCGTTGGCACCTCTGGTGAATGTACCTAGGTAGAACAGTAAACTTGCTTTATAAATCTGCCAACATAGCACAAAAGTACAAAGCCTAAGATGTTAACCAAACTTAATGTATTTTAAACAAAAGTGGTGTGTATAAATCGTGTAGTGGGGTATAGGCTATGCATTTTGTCTACTACCATTTCTCATCGGAACTAAAGAAAATGCTGGACAGTACACACAAAAATGAGAACAGTAATGGTCACTACACACTCACAAGACAAAGTACAAGCAACACAAGTGACTTGTCGCTCACCAGTGTAAACATAGGGTGAGGCTTCAGAAACATATTGCTTGCACAGTTGATGAAGGATATTTGTCTGAATTATACTGTTTCTATGGTAATTTTGTGTAGTCTTGTGTTTTCTTACTACCTCTACATCTGTATACACTTGCCATGTTTATCAGGTAAAATTACCTAAAAAAAAAAACCCCACATACCTAAATAAATGAGCAATTTTATCAGATAAATGTAACATATTATTGCATTGTGATAGTTTACAAATATTGACTGTAGCCCATCTGTTTCCACTGCACAATTTGTTAGCTTCTGTTTCCTCATCCATCAGTGGAAAGAGACCACCATAGGACTACATCTAAGCATGTCATTCATGTAGTGGATCGCTGGGATCATGAGTGTGTTAGCTATTATACGGCTGTGAGTTCCTGCGAAAGCATCTACCCTTGCTGTTATACATCATATAAGCATAGTGCACTGTGCATAACGGACTGGTGTCCCATCCAGGATGGGTTTTTATCCCTTCTTGCTCTTAATTGGCTTAATATACAATTTATGATTATGTACTTGCGTGTTATATTGTATATTGCACAGTATTATTTAAATATTGCGAATTGAGTTTAGTGTACATTGTATCGCATATACATAGTACACAGTATATAATATATACTTTTTGTTTCAGTTCTCTCCCTTTTCTATTGAATTATATACAGAAATGTAAAAATGGCAGGATTACACTTTTCCCCCCATACTACTAACTTACTACTAACTTAAACTGTTGCATAACGATTTAAGTTATTATAGCAGCCTGTTATGACTCTAAAATGAAAATGTGTTCTATTCTATAATATTTCTATTAATATTTAGCATCCAGGAAAAAAAAAAAAAAAAATTATTGGCTCAACAACCATTACATATAAATATAAATACATTAAACTCAAAAACGTTCATTTTTAAAAACATTTTAGCTTTACTTAACATACATTAGTGTGTTCAACACAAAATGTCAATTACTAGGTGAGCTTAAGAGCATGCATAAAGTGAACGAAAAAAAACAAAACGTGAGTCACGTCAACTACAGTTGACGTGTAAGTTAGTAAGTAAACCTAACTTAAAATTTGAATTATGACTGTGAGCCACGTGATATGCAAATATCCGGTGAAAAACTTGGAGCCATTTTCTGAAGCACAACGTGGTGAAGGCGGTGAAAACTTTGTCACGTAATCTTTAAATAAATGAAGTAAAATATTAGAGTTTTACTTTTTAACATCAATTAACACTCGTTTATTGCGTTAGTGCTCAAGGGGGTACTTTTTAAAGATTTTTTTTTCATTCCCACGAATGTTAGCACTTCAACCATTAGAAACTTGTTAAATACTTATGAATACTTCATAAAAATAGTTTGCAAGTATTCATCAAGTTTGCGCGTGTTTTTTTCCTTTGCAATCTGTCAAACAAAATGCTTCATTTTTGTACTAACTGTCTGAAACTTTTGTTAACTTTTGTTGAATGAAGTGATATTTTTTTCTTATTGAGCTGTACTCAATTCATTATGTTTTTTTTTTTTAAACGATAGTATTGAAACCCCTGTCCAAAAATAAAGTAAAAAAAAAAATGTGTTACTTGTCTGTATTGTTTATTTTAAGATATTGAATGTTAAGGAGCAGTGCAGTAAGCAGAGCAGTTTTATTCAACTCAATGAATTACCTCGTGTTAATGTAAATGAGCTACACAAAAAGCTTAAATGTTAATTTGAATCAACTTGCAATTACTTGGTAGATTCTATTGGCTACATTTTTTTTTTTTTTTTTTTTTTTACACATAAAGGTTTTCTTGTTAATTTTACTTAAAATTACTTCAAGTTGAATTTACTTAAAAAGTGTGAAGCAAAAATGGCGCATATATATTTTAAGTAAATCCAACACATCATTTTTTGCAGTAGTAAAAGAAACCATTATGTGACATGCAACGCTGCCTGATCCAGACATATGTAATCCATGCAAATCCCAATCCAACATTAACAATTATTCTAATGTGAAGGACTCAGATAACACATCTGTAATAAAAAAATAAAACACGTTACAAAATAGTTTGAAAATAAGTGCAGGTTTGTGTGGGACTGTGGGTCGTAGCTAATATTACCATCAAATCTAGCTAATTATTCAACAATGGAAATAGGCAGCATTTAAAAAGAAATATGTAGCAAATTATTCATCATTGTGCAACAGGAACACCACATGCCAAAAGAACTTACACTGCTCCACTTGGTAAAAAAGGAGTGAATGTTTACCAATTGTCATGGCAATTGCACCCCACACCCCCTACGGATTCTAAGCCCATGTGAAAATGTATGAATGAATGAACGAATTTCAAGAAAATTTTCAGTGACCCCCAATATATATTTTCTATTCACCTAAAAAAAAAAATCTTGCAATTTTTTAGGAAGTAACATCATTTTCTTAGGAGGAATTCAACTGTAAAGAGCACACAAGTGTTCCAGCCTTATTTTGTATTATGTCACAGGGTGTTCTGTCATCAATAATCATAGATGGGTGGTGTGGTTTATTTCACTAATATCACAGCAATTTGCCAACATAATTTTTATTATTTTTTTTAATTAATTGAAGAATGAAACAGCATACTTTTTTTTTATCCATTTATAGTTACATTTAGTGTTGTGGAACATTTGAAACAAGTTAGTTCTTGTTATCACGTATAATCATTATATCAACTATGAACAGTCCACACTTTTTTTCTATCTTGATGTTAATAAGACAAAACAACTCAGCTTGTCATATTACAGAGAAACCGTAAAACCTTTTGACTTTCCCATGTCAGAAAATAAGTTTATCTCTGACTGTTACAAAGCACTGACAGTGGAGACTCCTTCTTGCAGAAAATGTCACTATATTGACATGCTTTTAATATTTGTTCGAGTGGCCAAAAAATCTCCAAGGATCACAGCTGGAGAATTGCAGAAGTTAGTTGTGTCTTGGGGTCAGAAAGTCTCCACAACTACAATCTGAAGTCACTTACATCACCACAAGTTGTTTGGAAGGGTTTCAAGAAAAAAGCCTCTACTCTCATCTAAAAACAAACTCAAGCATCTTCAGTTTGCCAGACACTACTGGAACTTCAAATGGGATCGGGTTCTATGGTCAGATGAAACCAAAATAGAGCTTTTTGGCAATAAACACCAGAGGTGGTTTTGGTGCACACAGAGAGGTAGCCATATGGAAAAGTACCTCATGCCCATGGTTAAATATGGTGGTGGCTCTTTAATGTTTTGGGGCTGTTTTCTGCCAGAGAACCTGGACATTTTGTTAGGATACATGGCATCATGGAGTCTATCAACTATCAACAGATATTAAATGAAAACCTGACTGCCTCTGCCAGAAAGCTTAAATGGGCCATGGTTGGATCTTCCAGCAGGACAATGACCCAAAACATACATCAGAATCAACACAAATATGGTTTACTGACCACAAAATCATGGTCCTGCCCTGGCCATCCCAGTCCCCTGACTTGAAACCCATAGAAAACCTGTGGGGTGAACTGAAGAGGAATGGTCTCAGATCCCTTGCCATGTATTCTCCAACCTCATCAGGTATTATAGGAGAAGACTCAGAGCTGTTATCTTGGCAAAGGGAGGTAGCACAAAATATTGACTAAAAGGGTGCCAATAATTGTTACACACCTATATTTAACAAAGATATTTTGTTTTGGATAAACCTGTGCTTTGTTTGCAATTGTTTGATATCCATGAGAGCAGAGTGTTTTTGTGAATTTTTTTCACAAAGAATGAAAAGGTTAAACAATAAATACTGTAGTGACTATCCTTAAACAAATTGTCCATTTAGTCACTTCTTGGGTCTGCTGAGTGTTTTAGACTCTTCCTTTTTTTATAAATCCTTTGTTTAAATTGAATTCCATGCTATTTATTAACTTCTTGATGTTACAAATAAAATTGAAAGAAAAAATGCAACATTCGCCAAACAACTACAACAAATTAAACAAAGGTGGTGAAGAAACAAACGAAGGTGAAGGTCGAAAGACTTTGCTCTCAGCAGGCCACGACTCAACAAGCAACACCTGGGCTTTTAAGGCATCACCTCACCTGCAGAGGGCGCCCAACTATAAACATACAAGTCATAATACAAAAACTTAATAAATGGCTCCTACTAAGACACATTTTCACAGCCTTCTTTGCTCATATTTACCAAGGGTGCCAATATTAGTGGAGGGTGCTGCAGGTGCCTGTAACACACCTGGAGAGGTGGTGTTAACTGTTTATACAGCCTGAGAAATGCAGCAAAGAAGCTGACAAATTGTGCAGAGAAGCAGATGGATGGACCACAAAGTGACCTCTGTGTCACACAGAGTATATATAGAGTGTTGATTCTATATATTATAGAGTTGTTTCACAACGGGAAATAGTACTAGTAAATAGTTTCCCATTGTGAAATGACTCAATAAATATATAGAATCAGCACTCGATATACAGTATATACACTCCATGTGATACATGGAGATTATATAGAGTCCAGTCTTTGAAGCAAACCTGTATTTATTAATTAGATGGTAAAAAACAAAACAAAACAACAACAACAACTTAATTCCTATAGTTGTATAGAATGAATGCTCTGTAGAATGTTCAATTTTAGAGTATTACTTCAAGGGGTTGTAGACTTGTATGTATAGAATATAATAATCTTAATTTTTATTATAGAATTAAGGATTAGGATTATCATTGGGAGGTTTGGTAAAAATTTAATTATTAAATATAAAATATTATTTGGTGTCATTTAAACAATTAAACAGTACATTTTGTAGACAGAACTAAATCTATCAATTACTCAATAAACAATTTCATATAGATACATTCTAACCATTTTTATAGTCAGTAATTCAATAATTGTAAGAGGTTTTGCATTCAGATATAACCAGTGAGTATGTTAAATAGTGAGACTGAATGTTAAATAGTGAGACTGCAGTAAGTGCCACACTTGTGTCTTCACACCTTCACATCCCATGGTGTATAAGTTCCCAACTCTAAAGGAGGACACTGAAACAAAATAAAGATGCATCATATATTGTGAGAATATCATTCACGATTATGAAATATCTCATATTTGAATAGAAAACTGAAATTATAAATTAAATTACTTCATGCAACTCCATGTCTTAAGTCTTTAGACATGAACTTTAGTTAAGACCCAAAATGTAAACATTTTAAAGCACATACGTAAACCACTAGATAATTTCTTGGCAATGTAGTACACAGCATACAACACTGTACCACAGCTGTAGTACTGATGTCACAAACTATATACTATATAAAAACAACAACAAAAAACAGTAGTTCACTCTCTCTGCCTATATGCTTACTCACTTACTTAAATGCACTGAAAACTTACAAATAAATATACCACTACATCATTGGCTAGCAATCAAGCTATCTAGATAGCACACCTATGTTCTTTATTTGTTACTGTATTTATTTAAAGGAGCACTAAGGTAATGTCTATCATGCTAACCGTCTTTAGGATGAGACGTTAAACCAAGGTCCTGACTCTCTGTGGTCATAAAAAATCCCAGGTCACTTCTCGTAAAGAGTAGGGGTATCACCCCGGTGTCCTGGTGAAATTGCCCCATTGGCCCTTGTCTATCATGGCCCCCTAATAATCTCCATCCCTGAATTGGCTATATCTCTCCTCTCCACCAATAGCTGGTGTGTGGTGGGCGTTCTGGCGGACTATGGCTGCCGTCGCATCATCCAGGTGGATGCTACACACTGCTGGTGGTTGAGGAGATTTCCCCCCCATACTATGTAAAGCGCTTTGAGTGACTAGAAAAGCGCTATATAAATGTAACTAATTATTATAATTATTATTATAACAGTTTCTGTACCCAAAATTTATTATAAAAGAGTCATTATTTGAGGTCATACTGAATCAAACATCACTGCAAGCAGCATTAGATTATCATTTAAATAAATTACTATACATAACAGTCACAAATTTAACAAGCAAAGCCACACACATAATGGCAGTTTTATTCATTTACTTTATTAAGGTCTTAATTTAATAATTTCTGTTCATGTTTTTATCCAGATTTAATTTTTTCCACCCTTCAGCCTAAAGGTTCAAGAGGAAAAAGACAAGTCAAGTACAAGTCCTGGTCAAGTTGTAAGTTAGTCAACATGCAACAACCCAAGCAAAACTCTGAATGTGTAACAGTGTACTGTTTTGCAGTTTTAGCATTAACTATGACCTATGACTTATCAGTACAGTTTTAAACTAAACATGTCTATTTAAAAAGAAACGTCGACAACATACTAGTTTGGTGAATCTGTCCTCACAAGCGTTGCGTATTCTCTCAGGTGTAGCAGGGCTGTCCAGTCTAAATGGTCCTGTAAGGCCAGACTCGGCCCTGGCAGCTGTAATAGCATCTTTTATAGCATAAAAGACAGAGGCTGCCAGGAAGAGGGGAGGCTCTCCAACCGCCTAAATAAAGTGGGGAAAAAAAAGGAATGTATTGCACAGATATTTCCCCAATAACAAAATAATTATTTAGGGCTCATTTCCTTCATACTGTGGACAGTAAACCCGCTCAGTTCCCTACAACTTTATATACAACCCCAAAGTATATATTTTATAAAGACAATCAATTATTTAAATATTAGGCACTTTATTTCAATCTGTACAATAGTATTTTGCCTTTTTCTTAGAGCTACAGTATTAAAACTTTTTAATTGTCAATAGATTCAAGTGGACTTTATTTATAGACCTACTTGTTATTGAGTTTAGGAAGAAACCCATTCATTTTAAGGTGTTGCTGTTTAAGACCACAATAACTAATACAATATCATTAAAAATGAAAGGCTCTGATTTACTCTATTGTAACAACAACAACAACAACATCAACAACAAAAAATCATGGACCCCATGGCTATTCTTCATGGACCTCTGGGAATGACCAAAACACCATTTTGAGAACCACAGCAATAAACCATGAGGGCCAGTATTACCTTGGAGGAGAAGATGGCCTTCTCGTTGGGGGCATCTCTAAGTAGTGAGACCTTAAGTTCAGTTGGAATGTCCCCAAAAGCAGGAATCTTATACATTCCAGGTCCGCGGGTGTACAGGTAACCTTGGGGAGAGTAGCGCAACTTCTCAAGTGTGAAAAGACCCACACCCTGCATGAATGCACCCTCGACCTGCACATAAAATGACAAGTGAGCTCCTATACACAGTGTTATCAAGCCAATACGTCACTGTGAGTGAAAGCCAGTATACCTGACCAATGTCCAGTGCTGGGTTCAGACTTTTGCCCACATCCATAACAATGGAAGTATGCAGGTTCTAAAGGAGTGAATCATTTTGTCACCACATATGAACACATCACCAGCACATAACACATAAGACCACCAGTAGATATCAGAAATGGCCAGCAGGGAAGGATGAAACCATGATCAGTTATGTTAGCAGGATCTAGCCATCCTTATCCAAATGATATCAATGCTAGCAGAAGTAAATTAATGTTTAATTTAACAAAAATTAACTACATTTAGTTGCATGTAATTACTAAGTAATTTAATAATAACTAATTTATCACAGATGAGAAGGTCATTTTTACCTTGTGACTGCCAGTCAGACAGTCTATCTCCACCACTGAGACTGCTACACCATAAGAAAAGTAGTTAAATGGGCGGCCAGAATTTGTTTCAAACTCATAGCCAATATCTGGAATCCTGCAGAATCAGGAGGTATACAAGATATCCTGCAGTCAACAGTGTAAATAGTGTAAAGCTGCTGATTCAGGCAAATTTTAAGCAAGTAAAGGTCAGAAATTCTAAAAGGTTTTAACATACTTATAAAACCCATTGGCTGATAAGTTCACCCGGTCAAAGTAAGCTGCTTTCACCTACAAAAAAGAAATTAGGTTACTATGAGGTATTAAAATATTTTAAAAAACCCAGAAGGGGGCCCTATATAACTGTTTAGATGTAAGAGTACCCTTAAGTTGTTTACAATATGGTATTTCTGACTTGAATTCAACCACACTGGAATCAGCCATCAGGCTTGATTTTCAATAAATGATGTTCTTTAGGGGGAAAAAAATCGCACATATATAGAATTTTACAGACCCAGTCCTCCCAGCTGCCCATCGGGTTTTTGGCTTTGTATGGCTCCAGTCTCTGCAGCAGCGTCTGGCATGCATTCTGTGCAACATTGTAGGATCAAGCATTATTTTATGCATTCAATTTGCATAAATTTCAACTTGTCTAAATATAACAACACTTTTATCCAGTGTTTTCTAATTTATCAGTATCAGAGGCATTACCTCTATCCTGCTTCAACTATTGGCTGTATATCAGACATTTAATTACTGTAGAGTAGAGTGGCCCTTACATAGACAGCCATGCCATTGAGGTCTGAAGAGGCAGATGCAGCAGTAGGGCTTGTGTTTGGGACTGTGTTAGTGCTGGTCTCACTGATATGAATCTTTGTGCTGGGGATTCCCAGAGTTCGGCTGGCAACCTACGAAACACAACCCCATGTACTTTAGTAGCACTGCTAAATATAAATATAGATACAGCAAACTCCATTGTCTGATCACAAGTGGTCACTGGAGACGCATTTAAAATGCCAGGTGTAAACAGCTACGTGCTTCGCTACGTGCTACGAGCTTCCACTTGTGGAAGGTTACTCAAGACGGATTTTGTGGATAACTGACCATCACCCTCATATTTGGGTACATACACAAATTTTGAAGAACAAAATTATAGGATGTCTTTGTATGCTGTAGCATTACAATTTCCCTTCACTGGAAGTGGCCCAAACCTGTTCCAGCATGACAGTGCCCCGTGCACAAAGCGAGGTCTATGAAGACATGGTTTGCCAAGGATGGTGTGGAAGAACTCGAATGGCCTGCACAGAGCCCTCATCTCAACCCCACTGAACAGCTTTTTTAATACTCTTGTGAAAGGGCAAATTCCAATAGCCACCCTCCCAAAATCTAGTGGAAATAGTAGAGGTTATTATAACAGCAAAGGGGGGGACTAAATCTGGAATGGGACATTCAGAAAGCATGTGTGTGATGGTCAGGTGTCCACAACCTTTTGAGAGAGGGTTACAGTTAAGGCCCGTTCACACCAAGAACGATAACGATAACTATAACCATAAAGATATAGTTTTAAAAATCGTTCTATATTTCAAAGAACAGCAGAGTCCACACCACAAAGATAACGATAACTATATAGCGGAACGATATCGTTGGGCTCACTTTCAGAACGCATTTTTTTCCAGCTGATGAACGATAAACCACTGACGGCCAATCAGAATCCATATGAATTTAAATCGCTCGCGCATTTAAAATGGCAGACGACACTGCGGAGAAGCTAATCGCCGAGGTAAAAAAAAAAAAAACCCTCCACTTTTTGACAAGTCAAACCTCCTTTACAAAGATGCTTTAAAGAAAACCAATATATGGAAAACAATCAGTTATACCCTCGGAATGAATGGTGAGAAATATTAACAGAGATGGGATCATAATGCCAGGCTAGCAAACATAAAATTACCTCAAGTATCCAGGTTCCTTTGAAGTTGCAGTGAAAAAGACTAGGTGTTGTTTTTATTCCACTACATTGACTATGTTAGCTAAATTCACTGTTTAGGTAGATTAGATAGATTCACTGTTTAAGTGCGCTCGAAACGTATCATGCTGAGGACATCTGATGGTTAAAGTGATAACGTCTCATCCATTTTCGCTTTGAAACCGTAGCGCGAGAGCTAAATAGACCCTTATATCGTTCACTGGTGTGGACGCAAATATAGTTATCGTTATAGTTATCGTTATCATTCTTGGTGTGAACGGGCCTTTACTGGTCTCTATTTCATCTTTTAATGACAATGTGATAAATTCCATAGTATTCTGTGGAAAAGAGTTTTTGTGCTTTTTCTTCAATTAAAAGATACTCCAGGAAGCACTCCTTTCTATCATCTCCTGCCGAAACCAAAACATAACCAAGTATTGGAAGAGTTTAAAATGCAGAATAATATAATATAGTCATTGTTTAAAATCACTTGTCATAGAAGCAATGCCTCCAAGGGTTTAGGTAAGTTATTGAGTTCCAAGCACAGGCACAGAGGACAAATATTTTATTGGCATGCATGTTCATGCATATTATGGTTATGCAACCTACTAATGATAAAGCACAACTTACATGGCCATGCTTCCTACAACAATATCTTATAATAAAGGTAAAATATTAAACATTTACTTTTTTTGTTTTAAATATTTTAAAATTGTAAAAACCTTCTGTTCTATTTTGAATTTCAAATGAAAAAAAATAATAAAAAAATCCCAGATTTTTTTATGCGGTCTCAGATGTTTGGACCCCATTATATGTCTGGAAATCTAATCCCACAGAAAGAAGAACAATAATCTCCTAATTGGCAACCACAATGTGACATTGCACATTTATAGGGGGTGGCACAATTGTGTTTTGTGCATGTACAAGCCCTGGTTGTGTACATCTCATTTGACACCACTGACTCATTTTACCTGGACCATTTTAGTGTGCAGGCCTTGTCCCATTTCTGTTCCACCATGGGTGAGAAGGACTGAGCCATCTGTATAAATATGAACCAGTGCTCCTGCCTGGGAAAAAAAAGAAAATAATTAGCAATACAATCAATACACACAAATATATACAGTGCCTTCCATAAGTAATCACCCCTTGGAACTGAAAGTGCCTTAATTTGTATTATATTATTGATTA
Organism: Cranoglanis bouderius; assembly: GCA_023630585.1. Classification (NCBI taxonomy): domain Eukaryota; kingdom Metazoa; phylum Chordata; class Actinopteri; order Siluriformes; family Cranoglanididae; genus Cranoglanis; species Cranoglanis bouderius. Next base: position 16,169,123 of record CM042546.1, read on the forward strand.
TGTTGTTTTCAAAATTACTTATAAAAAAAACATGAGATTTTTTGCCATCAGAAGTTATAATTAGTTGAATGGAGTCAACCTGTGTGCAACTAAATGTCACATGATTTCAATATAAATACATCTGTTTCAGGAAATCCCCAGAGTTTGTTATTCCCAAACAAACATCATGAAGACCAAGGAGATATCAAAACAAGGACGGAACAATTTATAGAAATAATCAAAAAGGGTTTGTTTATAAAAAAAAATCCCAAATTCTGAACAACCACCTGAGCGCTTTTAAATCTATTATTTACACCATGGAAAGAATATAGGACAACTGTGACTCTGCCTAAAGGAGGTTCTCCAGCAAAAGTCAGGAGAGCATTAGTCAAAGAAGCAACCAAGAGACCAAAGATAATTCTAAAGGAGCTGGAGAGATCCACAGCTGAGATGGAAGAGTCGGCTCATAGGACATCTAAAGCCCCGATACTCCACAAAGCTGGGATGTATGGAACAGTGGCAATTTTAAACAAATCCCCTATGGAGTTTGCCAAAAGGCATGCATGCTGGAAGCTCATCTGGAAACATGTGGAACAAATGATTGTGAGACTGTGCACAAAGCTTGATGTTTCAAAGGAAACCAAACATCCTGGGATTATTCTGAGAACACCATCCCCACAGTAAGACATGGTGGTAAGGTGGTAGTAGCATCATGTTGTGGGGATGAGCAGAGATTAGGAAACTGGTCAGGGCTGAGAACAAGATGAATGAATCCAGATAAATACCTGTTCCAGTCTCCAAGCTACAGTAGTGGTTCAAAACTAAGAACCTCTGCTTTTTTCATTTAATTAAACTTTGTGTAACATTCAAATGTTAGACATATTGAGTAAATCATATAGTAAAAATCCCAATTAAGTTCATTTCAATTGCAGGTTGTAACACTACTAAATGCAAGGCATTGTACAAAGTGAAAAAAAAAATGACAACCTGGTTAAGGAAGACTGCAGTGAAGCTGATGCCAAACTTTGTGGGAATGATAGACAATCCTCTTTTGGTCCAGCGATTCTGTCTGCATCACAACAACAGTAGCACCACTTACATTATTCAATCCCTGCCCTTTTCCAATGTATTTAATCAAATACAGCTTGGGATTACCAGATGAAACACTTTTGTCTCTCATGTTATAAATGTCTTGTAGCCACCCACTTGTTATACTGCTCCACCTTGGCTTTCCATTGGTGGAAGTCTGAGATGGTCATGCACTCCTCCCAGCAGCGATGTATGGTAAACTGGTCCAGACACTGGTTAAAGGGGGTGTAGTCTCCCTGCTTATACAGATTCATCATCCTCACCTGCAGGTTCAAGGAGATGTAATAAAAACTTTGGCAGAGGTGAAACAAAAATGAGTTGCAGGATTTTAATAGTGCAGGTGACAGCATATAGCAATATATATTACTGAAATCTACAATTACTGAAAGTAATTGATATAATTAATAATAATTCACATGGGTAAATGTTTCCAATGTAAAGGTAACTTGTGTTTGGATGTGGGTGTTATACTACAGTGCCAAAACTACCTTGCAATCACATGCTTTGTGCAGCAGTAGAATCTCAAAGCTTTAAGAACACATTTACTGATTTCTTTAAAAGTCTGATATCACAAACTAAACCTGTTCAGGAGGGAGGCCACAATACAGAGCCACATCACTTATCCAACTCTCTGCTACCATCATTCCCTGAGGCCCACCAAAGCCCCGAAATGCAGTGTTGGAAGGCAGATTAGTTTTACATATGTAGCCAGTCCCACGAACGTGAGGAATGTTATAGCAGTTGTCCATATGGAAGAGAGCTCGTTCCATAATCTAAAGGAAAGCAAAAAAATATGCTGTTATGCTAGAACCTGAGCTACAATATACATAAAATTACTTAAAGGTAATTACAACTGCAAAATCCGGATTGATTAATGAAACATGTGGATATATTACTGAGCATACATGTCATGCTTCTGATACTCACAGACAAAGAAAGGTCCAAGGAATTTCCTGCGTTGCTGTAGTAGGTCACATCAAGAGCCATCACTTTTCCATTCTTCTTAAATCCAACCTTCACAAATCATAACAGAAGACAATATGGTGGGATAGCTGAGTAGTTTTTTAAAAATTATTTATCAAATACACTGTAACACAACAGTCATGACACTCTCTCATCATTGATGATCAACGTTTTCAGCAAAGACAGCCCTGAGTGAATTATACTCATGTAAAATTCTTACCTTGTAATGTCCAAAGAATGGGTGCCGACCTCCAGTTACCAGCATGTCCTCATCACGGTCCAACATGCAACGGACTGGTCTCTTCACTCTACAGAAGGTACATTGAAAGTGCTCAGTTAGGTATTTCTGAGTACTAATGATAAAAAAACAAATATTTCCAATTTTTTTTTCTTACTTCTGAGCAGCAACAGACACAGCTGTTGAGACCATGATGCTGCGGCACTCTTTTCCTCCGAATCCTCCCCCCATTCTCTTAACTCGACACACAATACGACTGGCTGGCACTCCTAATACTTTGGCCACAAGCATCTAAAACCAAATAGTAAAAATTGCCATTCTGAAAAATGTCCAAACCCTTCTAAACCAACATCCCCCACACAAAAGCGTCCGCCTCTGTCATCCACATTTTTTTAGCATGATATACCTATAATGAAGCTTTTTATTCATTCTCCAGTTTGGTGGTAATGAGGATTATTCATAATATTCTTCTTCTTCTTTTTCTTATCACTATTACAGTTGCACAGCCTGGAGTTGCCAACTCACAGTTTCAGGATCCCTGGTTCAATTCTGAGCTCGGGGTTCTGTCTGTGTGGAATTTTGAATGTTCACCCCACGTTTGCATGGGTTGCTTCCAGGTTCTCAGGCTTCCCAAAAACATTCAGGTAAGTGGATTTGCTATGCTAAATTTCCCCTAGGTGTAAATGTATGTGCGGATGGTGCTGTGTGATACACTTTTGCCCTATCCTGGTTCTATTCCCACCTCGCATCCAGTGATCCCAAGATAGCCCACTGCAACCTTCACAAGGATAAAGCGATTATTGGGGAAGAGAGTTAAATAGCTATTCTAGAAAAGACACAGTGACCTAAACAACAGTGATGGACGAACAGTGAGCAAGCCAGTCACAAAAATCCTGAGGGTGCAGGTTGGATTTGAGGGAAGAAGAAAATGATAATAAGCTGGACTGTTGAGGAGAAGAATTTTGTATTGTTTTATGGAGAGACAGTAAACATTGCAAAGTGAGGATGTGGCACCCTGATCAAGAATTCAGGAGAAGCAGAGCATTTCAATTTTGAGCAATTTAGAGTATATGGAGAGACTTCCCACTGATACCAGACACAATTAATTTGTTCATATTTATTTTAACTAACTCTCAGTGACATGAGAAATCATGAAGAAAAAAAAATCTGAATACATCCCAAACATTCAAAACACTTTATGTATATACAGTGAATGAACTGTACTGTACATGTTATGTATCCTACAGTGAATAATGAAATATATGAACTACAGTTCAGTTTTTGATTACTTGTGTTTTGGTGGCCGCCTGCGTGGACACAAACAGCTCCATTTCACCATCCTCTCCTCGAGGGACAGCCAGTGTGCAGTTTGTCTCCAAGTAAAAATGTTCCTGTCCCCCTATGTGTATTTCACCTGAGAATACCGAATCAGAACATTATTCAAAATGCACCTAATGCAATCATTAAGATTTATTCAGTCTTTAAATAAAACTATATTAATGCTACTGAGTTAATAATCTTCTTGAAATGTTTAAATGCTATAATACCTTGTAGGATGTTATCAGACTCTTGAAAGCCTTGCACAAGATCTCCTCTCTCTATAGTTCTCACTGGTTGGTAGAATGACTGATTGGCAATGGCATCCTGTACGAGAGAAGATTAAAGCAAAAGCCAAGTAATTACCACTTGCAGTGCTTTAAATCCGCATGGGATGCTTGGCTTCCCTTAAAGATGCAGAAATTACATTTTGAATGGTTGGATATTTAATATTACTCATAACTAATGTACCTAGCTGAGTTTTTGTGTGCACTTGGATTGCCTGTTTATCTGATGTACCTTGGGTCACTCTATTCAACATCAACTATCATCTAATATCTTTCAAAAGGACACAAAATTCACACAGATCTTTTGCCATGAAGCACCTGGCAATGCCTTCCCAATGAAGAAGTGTTGAACAATTTCTGGGTGAGTTGGCGTGAATGACAGGTATTTGACAATTGTCACATCCCAGCCTGATTGGAAGCTGAGGGTCATATTGGATCACACACTTGCAGCATAATCTACAGACCAGTTTTGTAATGAATTGGCTGTAATAATTTATGAGTCAGGAGCAAAGCCAATCACCAAGTAATATACTACTAACTAATAAATTGCTAAAATGTGAATTGCTGATGTGACCTGATGAACAAACTGACTATGATTGACTAACTGACCAGTGGTGCTTCTCAAATCACTTGACAAGACGTCATGCCCATTCAGTTGCTGATTTTGTATGTTTGTCCACTGACAAAGAAATGATCAGTCTATAATTTTAATGGTAGGTGTATTTTAACAGTGAGAGACAGAATAACAACAAAAAAATCCAGAAAAACGCATTTCAAAAAAGTTATAAATTGATTTGCATTTTAACGAGTGAAATAAGTATTTGATCCCCTATCAATCAGCAAGATTTCTGGCTCCCAGGTGTCTTTTACACAGGTAACGAGCTGAGATTAGGAGCACTCTCTTAAAGGGAGTGCTCCTAATCTCAGCTTGTTACCTGAATAAAAGACACCTGTCCACAGAAGCAATCAATCAATCAGATTCCAAACTCTCCACCATGGCCAAGACCAAAGAGCTGTCCAAGGATGTCAGGGACAAGACTGTAGACCTACACAAGGCTGGAATGGGCTACAAGACCATCGCCAAGCAGCTTGGTGAGAAGGTGACAACAGTTGGTTCGATTATTTGCAAATGGAAGAAACACAAAATAACTGTCAGTCTCCCTCGGTCTGGGGCTCCATGCAAGATCTCACCTCGTGGAGCTTCAATGATCATGAGAACGGTGAGGAATCAGCCCAGAACTACACGGGAGGATCTTGTTAATGATCTCAAGTACCATAGTCACCAAGAAAACAATTGGGAACACACTATGCCGTGAAGGACTGAAATCCTGCAGCACCCGCAAGGTCCCCCTGCTCAAGAAAGCACATGTACAGGCCAGTCTGAAGTTTGCCTGAATGATTCAGAGGAGAACTGGGTGAAAGTGTTGTGGTCAGATGAGACCAAAATCGAGCTATTTGGCATCAACTCAACTCGCCATGTTTGGAGGAGGAGGAATGCTGCCTATGACCCCAAGAACACCATCCCCACCATCAAACATGGAGGTGGAAACATTATGCTTTGGGGGTGTTTTTCTGCTAAGGGGACAGGACAACTGCACTGCATCAAAGGGATGATGGATGGGGCCATGTACCGTCAAATCTTGGGTGAGAACCTCCTTCCCTCAGCCAGGGAATTGAAAATGGGTCGTGGATGGGTATTCCAGCATGACAATGACCCAAAACACACAGCCAAGGAAATAAAGGAGTGGCTCAAGAAGAAGCACATTAAGGTCCTGGAGTGGCCTAGCCAGTCTCCAGACCTTAATCCCATAGAAAATCTGTGGAGGGAGCTGAAGGTTCGAGTTGCCAAACGTCAGCCTCGAGACCTTAATGACTTGGAGAGGATCTGCAAAGAGGACTGGGACAAAATCCCTTCTGAGATGTGTGCAAACCTGGTGGCCAACTACAAGAAACGTCTGACCTCTGTGATTGCCAACAAGGGTTTTGCCACCAAGTACTAAGTCGAAGGAGTCAAATACTTATTTCACTCATTAAAATGCAAATCAATTTAAAATTTTTTTGAAATGCGTTTTTTCTGGATTTTTTGATGTTATTCTGTCTCTCACTGTTAAAATACACCTACCATTAAAATTATACACTGATCATTTCTTTGTCAGTGGGCAAACGTACAAAATCAGCAGGGGATCAAATACTTTTTTCCCTCACAGTATGACAGAACAGGAGGTTTAAATGTGTGTGTATATATATATATATATATATATATATATATATATATATATATATATATATATATATATATATATATATATATATATATATATTCATTTATGTATATTTACATGACAAACTATTTTTTTTTCTATTTATCCATTGCTTCCTCAGTGTAAGCACCAGTCACGTCTGGTAGGTAAACCTATACATATTAACAAATCTAGTGAAGCTTTATCTTTAGTGCATGTTTTTAACTCATTTCTGTGAATAACCTGAATAGCCGTATTATGTAATGGTGACTTCAGATACAGTGTCAACACTACTGAACACGCCTCTGACACTTACTGAAAAAGCAAAGGGATATCCAGATCTTGCCTGATGGAGGTTAATGATTATGTGAAACCCCCTTTCTTACAGGTACTTGAGAAAACTATAAAAGCTTTGCAGATAAAAAGGTACATAATAAATGAGCAGGCTTTTTATCTGTCATTCCCAAACTCAGATATAAACTATAAGGTTATATTGACTAACAGTCATCATTCAGGATGGCAAGATGAATAAGTAATGTATAATGCAGTACTCATTATGGCAAGCTGAATCTTGCTTAAAAATCTGAACCTTCCATTATTACCAGGACTGAACGTTAGCTTTAAGTGTGGGTGTGGGTGTATGCTGTTATCTTAATATGCCTATGTTGTGAAATGTTTCACAATAAAATTTAATGTAATATGTCCTTTTTAGGAGCAACTTCAGATTTGAAGTATTACCATTTACTGGTTATTAATCTATTGAGACTGAAACCATTTAATCAGAAACAGCATTTTATAAAACCAACTTTACAGAATCTATTATTCTATCTGTGACTCTGTCTATGTCAGATAAAAAAAAAAATCCCTCCTTGTAATTGTCGCTGAATGTTGATAATGTACTATAGTGTGATAATGTACATTTTGAGCTGTAAATATAGCTTTGATGCCCCATTTCTCTCTCTCTCTCTCTCTCTCTCTCTCTCTCTCTCTCTTCCCTTCACTGCATATTTGCTTGATGATGATTGGTGCTGAGACTCCAGTTGTGACACTGAAGAAAGAACAGAAACTTGCATTTCCTTCCCCATCTGCACAATCACTCATAGCACTTGCAAATGCACATTCTTCATAAATAAAATGTCTTTCCTGTACTTAACAGTTCACTGATGTCACACACTATGAGTATTGTGTCAACACTACTCCAACCATGTAGTGTCTTCTGGTTTGCTCACTTTATGGAGACACTTGGTAGAACAAAGCACTTACACTGAACTTTTTGCTGGCTGACTGATATTACATTTAGATCACATGCAAGCATAAAAGTATTTAGGGACAGCATTACATGACCTTCTCCTTGATCCACAAGGGTGAGGGTTTTGCAGGGTTTATACATAAATATGGAATGCCTTCACACCTGAATGGTGACAATCACAGGTTGACATTCCTCATATGAGATCCTCACAGCTTTGGCTGCCCTCTGAGCATGGACTTGTGTGTCTGCTACAATGGCTCCCACTATGTGACCCACACATGTGACCTGGAAAATCGAGAAAGAGGCACCTTATTACTGTTACAATTCATGGGTATTAAGTTTGTCATCCCCTTAATTTGCATATAATGCCCATTTTAAATATCAGGGTAGTCCCTAAAATTAAGTAGAACTAATAAAATTCCTCAAATGAACTACGAGACAGTCAATATTCCCAATTTTTCAAATTGCCCCTTTGGGATCAAATTCCCAAATCTTTGGATCAATAAATGTGTGTACAGCCATTATTCTGCATAGTGTTGTTTATGAGGAACATTAAACAGACATTATAAATCAGGTAGGTAACCTTGTCATCAGCGAAGACAGTCTCGTCATAGACAGCAGGTCCAGTCTTATTGCTGCCAGGGATGTCTTTGGCAGAGACAAATGTAACCACTCCTGGAACTGTCATGGCATCATCAATATCAATAGATCTGCCAAAGGAAATGTTAAATATGACTAATGCTAAGCAGTGGAGAAAGTACTGAAAATCAATACACAACATGTTTTGTCACAACTGTCTAGCTATCAAATGTTTGCTAGAATTTGACTGCTTCTCATAAAATACAGACAGCATTACGGTGCATTCCCACTGCAGTAAATCTGAATATTCCACTACCCCCTTTTTATTTTCCATGCAAACAGGCCAGGAACCAATCCTGCACATAAGGTTTTGAGAATAGGAGTATAACAAATAATAAGGGTACATAAAAGAATCTCAGAATTTTACACAGCCTTGTGCCCCAGTGTTGCCCAGGTTCCAGATTCACTTTGACCCTGCTCAGGATAAAGTGGCTACCCAAGATGAATGAATGAATGATAAGCGAATTTTCAAGATTATTGAATGTGGTATGGCTATGGTTCTCATCACGTATTATGCAAGCTGTCAAGCCACTTTACTCTAGACAGTGACAAACCCCCATAATTTGTGAAGGAAGTGGTTCACGTTGTTGCAACATGAATGCAGTTAAAAAGCTACTTATTCTAGAAAACCATAGTTATATCTCAAATAATCTACTGTATAAGCCTTCCAAGTTTCCATCAAAGCATTCATAAGTGACCACTGTTTAAGACAACCAAAGTCCACTAAGGAAAGTGAGTGTGCATAGGCCCAGATTGAGGTTTTTATACACCAGTTATGTGATCAATGCACCGTCCTAATGGGTGGAGCAATATGGCTCACATGACGAGTTTGAAAGTTGCGGCAACCCTGAGAAGCTATAAAACTGTACCTGTTTTAACATGCCATACAAAATCATTGACTTTACACATGAGAGATTTATAAAGACCACAAAAGTACTGTGCTCATCCCAAGACTCCTATTCACAGTATACCCGTACTCCTTTCAACATTTTTACTTATTACTTATTACTGTATGATTTTATAGTACACAGAAGAGAATTGATTTAAAATCCTACAGCACTATAAGAGGACATGCTTCTGTCAAGGTTTCTTCCACATGTTGTCTCAGGGAGTTTTTCCTAGCCACTGTGATCTCTAGTGTTCATTAGGAATCTAAGTCTACATCCGGATTTTTGGTAAAGCTGCTGTATGACGATGTCGATTGTTAAAATATCTACACAAATAAAACTGAACTGAATTGAAAATTTAACTCACTATGATTGGCCCAACATGGAAATTATCAAACAGCTCAAATAAGTACATCCTCTGGGTCCAAGCACTAACTCAGAACATATGCATTTACAGTGGGTATAGAAAAGAATCACCCCGTCACATTTTGCTGCTTTTCAGCCTGAAATGAAGATGGACACAATTTTTGTTTTATCTAGCTGTATTTACTCAGTGCAACTTATAACATCCAAGTGAAAGATTTAACACCAACATGTCAGAAAAAAATAAAAATAAATAAAAAAACAGAATCACTGAGTTGGAAAAAGGATCACCCCCTTGCTTTAATTTGCCTTAATTTTTAAATTACAGCCTTTAGTCTATTGGGATATGTCTCTACTAACTTTGCACATCTAGAATTTGCAATATCTGCCCACTCTTCTTTGCAGAACTGCTCAAGTTCAGTTAAATTTGATGGTGACTGTTTGTGGACTGCAGTCTTCAAGACATTCCACAGATTTTCAATGGGGTTTAAGTCTGGTCTCTGACTAGGCCATGCAAGGACATGAAACTTTTTCTCCTTCAACCACTGTGTGGTCAGTGTTGCTGTGTGCTTTGGGTCATTGTCATGTTGGAAGGTAAACCTTCTTCCCATTGACAAATTTCTGGCAGAGGGCAGCAGATTTTCCTCAAGAATTTGATGGTATTTTGCCCCATTCATTTTCCTTCTATCCTGACAAGTGCTCCAGTCCCTGCTGCAGAGAAACACCCCCATAACAGGATATTACCACCTCCATGCTTTACTGTAGGAATGGTGTTATTTGGATGGTGAGCTGTATTGGATTTCCGCCAGACATATCGTTTGGTGTTGAGGCCAAACAATTCAATTTTAGTCTCATCTGACCATAACACCTTTTTCCATGTGGCCTCAGAATCTTCAAGGTGTGTTTTGGCAAAGCTCAGTCGTGGGTGGCTTTTTTCTTGCAACCCTCCCATACTAGCCACTAGCCATACTAGCCACTCTTTGTCATAAATTCCTGCAACTGCTTCAGAGTTGCTGTAGGCCTTTTGGTAGCCTCTCTGACCAGTTTCCTCCTGGCTCTTTCATCCAGTTTGGAGCGATGTCCTGATCCAGGGAGGGTCTGTGTTGTACCAAAATACCTTCCACTTCTTAATAATAGACTTCACTGTGCTTCTAGGCATTGATAAAGCCTTAAAAAATTTTTTATATCCATCTCCTGACTTGTGCCTGTCCACAACTTTATCCCGGAGATCTTTTGACAGTGCCTTGCCACCCATAGTTGATTGTTTGCTTCAGTTGCACTACAAAATGCTCCAGGAAAGCTCTATTCATGCTGAGCTAATAAAAATTACCACAGCTGATCACAGTTGAAAGTCAAATGGCTTTGTGTGCCATTGAGAAGGTGATTAGCTACACCTTATTGAATTTAGAAGTCATTTTTAGGAGGGGGGTGATCCTTTTTCCAACTCAGTGATTCTGGTTTTTTATTTTTTAAAAGTTTTTTCTGCCATGTTGGTGTTATATCTTTCACTTGGATGTTATAAGCTGCACTAAGTAAATACAGCTGGATAAAACAAAAACTGTGTCTATCTTCAGGCTGAAAAGCAACAAAATGTGATTATTTTAAAGGGGGGTGATTCTTTTCTATACTGTACTGGTGGTTTAGCTGATCAACTTTTTAACAACCTCTTTCCACTACAATCAAGTATTATAATAAGAATATATATGGGTTCACACACACACACACACACACACACACAGTACAGTGCAAAAGGTTTAGGCACTCTATTTTTTTAGTACAAACTTTGTTATAGATTTTTTATTTTTTATTTTTTTAATTTATCAAGTCAGTACAAAAAACATTTTAGATTCCCAAACATTAGTTTTCTAGCACAAAATTAAATGTTACAGAAAAATGTTTGCATGTCATTAAAGAAAGCAGCATATTACATAAGAGACACTTTTCAGACAAAAAACACAATGAAGGCTGCTGGGTTTTGCTGCAAAAATAAGAAGCGAGTGCGAAAGTCAAAGTCTCCAGAAGAACTGTGGCTGGTTCTACAAGATGCTCAATAAAACTTACCAGCTCATTTCCTTATAAAACTGCACTAATTGTACTGGAGGCTACTATTTTTATTTTAATTTTTTTGTCACACCAAATATTGACTTTGTTTCGTTTACTACTGTTTACCGCTCTTTATGGTATTTTTTTTAAAATGTAGAAACATTTAATTTCATTATTTTGAAGGCATCTTTGCTCTACAGCATTTCTTTGCATGTGCTAAAATTTTGCACAGTTCAGTATAGTAATACCATGGTCAGCAAACCAGTTACTAGTAGTTTTAGTACTGTGGGCAGGTGCCACAGTAAGCTAAGGGGACAGGACAACTGCACCGCATCAAAGGGACGATGGATGGGGCCATGTACCATCAAATCTTGGGTGAGAACCTCCTTCCCTCAGCCAGGGAATTGAAAATGGGTCGTGGATGGGTATTCCAGCATGACAATGACCCAAAACACACAGCCAAGGCAACAAAGGAGTGGCTCAAGAAGAAGCACATTAAGGTCCTGGAGTGGCCTAGCCAGTTTCCAGACCTTAATCCCATAGAAAATCTGTGGAGGGAGCTGAAGGTTCGAGTTGCCAAACATTAGCCTCAAGACCTTAATGACTTGGAGAGGATCTGCAAAGAGGAGTGGGACAAAATCCCTCCTGAGATGTGTGCAAACCTGGTGGCCAACTACAAGAAATGTCTGACCCCTGTTATTGCCAACAAGGGTTTTGCCACCAAGTACTAAGTCGTAGGGGTCAAATACTTATTTCACTCATTAAAATGGAAATCAATTTATAACTTTTTTGAAATGCGTTTTCTGGATTTTTTTGTTGTTATTCTGTCTCTCACTGTTAAAATACACCTACCATCAGCAGGGGATGGTACAATATCAGGGGATCAAATAATACAGGGGATCAAATAATTTTTTCCCTCACTGTATGTCCTCAGTTCCTGACCCTCAAAGGTCTACTTGGTCTTTATCTGACTGCTTAAAGTCCTGGATCATAATTTACTGGGAAAAGAACTCAGAGAAAAGACATTCTAGTTCCCTGTCTGTGAAGGCTAAAACTGTATCAAAAACCTGGGAGTTAATTTTGCTAGTGACCTCAGCATTAGAAACCACATAAGTAATGTCTGCAAAAACAGCATTCTTTCACCGCAGTGACATTCTCTCAACTGCTGAGAGTGAGAAACTCATACAGTTTATGCCTTTGTGTCAACTCACCTGGATTACTGTAATGCTCTCTTATCTGGTTTACCAGATAAGAGGAGAGATCACAATGTGCCTTTTCTCGAACAGCTGCATTGAATATCAGTGTCTTATAGACTTAATATTAAAATACATTTACTGATTTTCAAATGCCTTCATGATCTTGCTCCACTGTGCCTCAGTGAATTGATTGTTAGATACGAACCAGCGAGAGTGCTCAGACAAAAAAAAAAAAAAGACGTACCTGCTACCCGTATCTTGGAAATACTGAATTAAATAAAAATAATAAATAGAAGTCTGACTGAAAGACACCACATAAAGGGTTTCTGTGTGAAGTGGCCTTTAGTTTTTGCAGCTGTACTGTTTTTCAGTAATTACACCTGCTGTATTTAGTTCATATTCAGATGAAAAGGTCTGTTTCAGTTGGAGTGGGGTGACCCAAACAGTTAAATCACACAAAACTAGGTGTTAAGAAATGGGACAGGATGTATAAAGGCTGTGCTTTAGGTCAGGAAGATATTTATCCTTGTGTCTGTGCTAAGACTGGGTCTCGGGAGGCGGTAACACGTGCAATTTTGGACTAAACTGGGGTTCAAAAATCCACTGCATCAGTGGATTTTAAATGACGACCCACCACACCACCAACCCCCCACCTCACAAAATACTTATTTTCTAGTAGCAACCCATTGTTATCCAGCAAAGTATGCTTTTCTAGGTTTCAGAAGCTTGTGTCAAGAGCAAATCCTAAAACAAATGGCAATTAATTATAAAAATTATATTATATATTATATTTCTTTGTATTCATTTTTTAAGTGTCCCTAAAATGCAGAATATGTAAATATGTAAATATGTATGTAAAAAAAAGTGGAAGATGGGCCTCTGTTCTTAGGCCTCTGTTCTCTGTCCTTATGACTGAAGCTAGCTCATCAACTGTGCTTAAATCACTGCCCATTTTTATTCCATAAAACATTGTTTTAATAATCAGATGAGGAATAGTTTCTATGTCATTTACCGTAATTGAATTTCAGCTAATTTCTACAAAAGTTGATTAATTAGGGCTACTTGACACACACAATACAAATGGGTGGTTAGTTGTTACTCACTTAATATAAGCATGAGCTTTAGTGCTGGTGACAAGGGCCAAATAGAGCTCGTTCTCAAAGTGAGGAATATCATCACAGTACACAGCCTCTCCTGTGGCCTGCTTCAGAGCAGACAGGTGCATAACAGGACGACCTATTACATCATCTGGGCTCTGACCAGGAGGGACTACCTATATTAAATAGTAGAAAATAATACTTTATATAGAAAAAACACAACTGTAATTAAATTTCCATGTGCAATATTAAGGAAAACAAATATGTACATATGTGTACCTGGTACAGCTGAACACTGGTTGGTGAATCAGCGTGACAGTTTTCGATAGCACTGGCATAATCTGGTCTGACATCCTCAGCAGAGAGGTACTGAAGAAACACAGGTAACCATCAGCTTTAAAAAGGTGCTTTGTAATTAAAAACATTAAGGCATTTAAAATTGTATTTACCTAGGAATTGATTGCTGGCCAGTTTTTTTTTTTGAACATAAAAATGAAACATTCTGGGTTTACAGGAAAATAATCAATGACAGGGTGGTATGACGCGCTACACCCCAACACAGTTCTTCTGGAGTCTTTGACTTTCGCACTTGCTTCTTATTTTTGCAGCAAAACCCAGCAGCCTTCATTGTGTTTTTTTGTCTGAACAGTGTCTCTTACGTAATATGCTGCTTTCTTTAATAATATACAAACATTTTTCTGTAACATTTAATTTTGTTTGCTGTAAAGCAAAACTTAGCTTCACGAATCAGATGCAGATGTAGTGGAAATTTTTAATGTTCAATGGTCATGTAGTCTATGTGTATAAATGTATTAATGTAATTCTCATGTGTAGAAACAGTGGAAAAATACTGGAACAGAGTCTGTGTAACTCTTCAGAAACAGTTTGTACCAGGTGGGTGCAATAAGCATTTAACCGAGCTGAGGTCAGTTACAGAGAGAAAGAGAAAAACAACTCTCTGTATGGTTTAATGAGACTGCCTAAGCCTAGGAGTTACCGAGAACTATGTGAACTGTATATAAAACTGTATATATGTATAAAAAAGCACACAGTGAGAAGGGAGAGCGCCTCTCGCTCACAGATGCGCTGAGTGTGCGTGTGTGTGACAGAGACGTCCTCTGCAGAGCTGAAATAAAACACAAAAAGACATCTTTTGCTTTGCTCATTGATTTATTCACAGACTGTGTGACAATTTTAATGTTATTTCTAGAATTTCCACGACATAGATCACAGTAATTATAATTCTCACTTAGAAATATGGGCTTATTGCTGATGAAAGTTTTACTTTGACTGTAGTTTTAACTTGCATATCTATGAATATGGTCTTACCTCCTGAGCCAGTTTGTGCTGGACAGTGAGGTAGAATTTGAAGAACAGGCTGATGGTCAGTGTGCGTCTATATGTCACCATCCCACCTGGTGCGGAGGGAGACAGGGACATCTCTTCGGCCAAGAAAGAGCAGGCATCCTGCATCAGCTCCTCATTCCAGTGCCTATCATCACATTATCTTTACATGTAGTCACCATGTTTGTGAGACTTCTGGACATATGTTTAACACGTCATGGGAAAACACAGTATTGCATCTTGTAGTTCTCATAGTACTGCAACACCTTCCTTTCTACTATGATTTTTCACTATAGTATTCACATAATATTCACGAATTGTCAACAACTTAGAGAAAAATGGATAAATTGTATTTTTCTAAGTACTAAGGTCAAGCAACTATTTTTGTTTAACTGGTCAGCCAGCATCATTAATATGTTAACAATATATTCAATTAATAGGGGTTGGAGTATCTATAACTGAAATCAGTATATAATGTATATAAAGTTATATACAACACACACTCTACCAATTAGTTTAGTATAATGTGGTATCGTAGAACAGTGTAGTAACATTCATTCTCAAAGGAATATATAGTACTATTATGCACCAAATAAAACATCAGTTGTAATAACTGCTAGACTTGCCCATGCTAGAGAGTGCAGAATGTGTGCCTAAAAAGATGAGCAGATTTTAAATCATCAATAAGGCCAATACTCTACAGAGATAATATTTTAGCAAGGCAAAAAAAAGCAATTGGTTGAGTTTGCATGTGACTGTCGTAAATCATGCTATTAAAGTTCTTAAATATCGAAAAACCCTTTTACATACATAATAGGAGTGTAACGCAATGCCACTCTCTGTATTTGTTTTGTGCTCAAAATATCTCTGTCTGCATTCGGGCGTAAATCCAAAGTGGTATTGCCTAAACTGGAAGGTTTGTTTGTTCTTTACTCTATCCTTATTTAAATATGGACCCTACCACTATGCCCTTTGCAAACACTGGAAGCAGTTCCTCAATCTCAGCTACATCACTCGAGTTCATAACTGGTCTCAACTGGAGATGTGTGTAGGACTGTTTATTAATTCTGCCTATTGTATTTTGAATGAGTTTAGTTGGTTCTAGTTCCCAAAATATAAACAAACTGTTGCCTAATTTCAACCACCATGACCCATGGCAGTTACTAAGGATGAAAGCTTCATATCTGACGACTTGCTTGTATCCACATGAAAATAAAATCTCCAACTCGCACGCCTTTTTGTTGTGTTTGGCAAGATCCTAGTCTCGTTGGTCTCCAAAGCAAGCCTTCTAAAAAAATTAACAAACTGTATTTCTATCTGTTTAGAACACATTATGTGTTAATTATGCATAAGGTATTCATATTTTGTTATATCCCTAACATACAAAATATGATTCAAGTTCAAAAACTGCTAGGTGGTAGAGACGGTAATTTAACAAATCAGTTTAACGGATCAGTTTTTATGCTTAGCTTACATCACAGATTCCTAACCCGGGTCCTGGAGTACCCCCTATATTGCACATTTAAGTGTTTTCCTGCTCTAACACACCCACTTCAACTCCAGGATCAGGGTTGGGAACCTGTGGCTTAGAGAATGTGCAGCATCTAAATTACCTGCCAATAAGTCGGTTGCATGTTGTTGTGGCAAGAAGAGTGGTAGGGGCCATTCCGCCATAACTGATTCGGATGTCTTGAACTATGTTGGACCCCTCCTTGAACAGCACATTCATCCCACAGGTGACAATGGCAATATCATCCTCTTTGCGAAGTGACTGCTTAAAGGCTGAGCAATACTGGCCCTTGTAAACAAAAAGGAGTCTTCAATTATATTTTTTAGTACGTATTTACTCTGTATTGACTTTCAGGCATATCTACAGTAAATCAGATCTTTGTGTGTTGCGCTAAAACAAACCTTTTTTGTGTATGGAATCTCAATGGACAACAGAATTTCCTCTGGCTTTAAAGCAGTCTTCCTGTAGCCAGTGAAAAACTTATCATCCATCTGAAGCACACGTTTGTCCTCTGCAGAAAAAAAAAAAAAAAAGGTTTTTACCCATAAGGTAACCAAAAAGTAGTATGAAATAAAATCTTACAGTACTGTGCAAAGGTTTTAGGCAGGTGTGAATATAACAATTGATGATATCAATTCACACTTCTTTTTTTCAGTTTTTTGTTTCTTTTTTAATCAGCATACAATATATTTGTCCTTAACAGGACATGCAGATATCCAGTCAACCTTTGATCCTTGAACTACAAAAACAACAACAAAATTAGGAAAAAAGTCCTTATTTTACCTTTGGACATCAGAGTTAGCTTAGAACCCACGGCCATGAACACAGGGTTAAGGTCTGAGATAGGACTTGCTGTCATAATATTTCCACCAACAGCCTGACAGTACATACATGACATTTAGCACCACCCACACACAGACACACACATATAAAACATAAAAACAAAACAAAAAAAAACATATTTGTGAATTTGACAAACCTGGGAAATACAATTCTTAATTCACATACTTCAGAAACACTTTAATAAATCATTTCTATGTTTGTAGTAATTTTTATTAAAGGTTATCAAGCCCAAAAACTAACACGTGCTGTTAATGCAGACATCATAAAAACCCCACCAAACTATGAGGACTAGCTAAATGACATACTGCAACATTTCGAATCTGTTGTCCTGCGAACCAGTGCAGCTGCTCCAGTACGGCCTGGAAAATCTGTGTTTTGTAGCTGGGTAGTTTTTTTACCATTCCACAAAGCACCTCCTTCAACACAGTCAGTGTCACAGATGCACCAAACTCGATCCCTAAAACACATACAAACACACACATATGCAGTTTTTATGGAACTGTTTGGACACAAATGCGTAAACTTGGTGTGATATTTTATTTTGGGAAATCCAAGAATTATTACCAATGTTCATAGTATAGGAACCAGCAGACAATATTAAAAAGGAAACTATATTCAGAACACTGGACTCAAAAAACTGGATTAAAAAAACAGAAGCGTTATAACAATAGTCAAGCTGAAATTCAAAGATAGATCTTTTGGTTACATGCAAGTCCTATTTCTTTGCATAGATTGAAGTAGATTTGACTGAATTCCTACTCCTTGATGCAATTAATGCATGCAATGATGACTGCAATTACACAAATACTTACCAGTCTCAGTGTACTGGATGCTGTTGAGTTCCTGGATGTAGGCTGGTGCTAAGATCACAGGGTACAGTAAGTTCTTGAATTTCATCTCAATCCCTTAAAAGGAGAAAGGTGAGAACAAATAAAAACATAAACCAGAATAAACTGTCTCTACCAAATCGTGTAAATGTTGTTTCAAGGTAAAATTACTGACAGATTACAAACCATATACTTAAATCTGTTCATATTTTTTCAATGAAGATGCCACAGATATAAAATAACATTCTTAGCATAAAATTAAGAGACGACACTTTTTGCTGAAGGGCTCACCAACTTCAGTGTTGCCCACCACCAACTTGGCTGTAGGATACAATGCCTTTAGCTCCAGTAGTTCGTTCAGGGTGCTGGGTTGAATCCATAAAACTCTTTCCCCAAGAAATCTCAGCTGTCGTGGTGGATGGTTGGAAAGACTCTGTAGAACATCACATTTGAATTACAGTTCATGCATAATGTACCCTCACAGTTTGATATAGCTAAATTTAAACAAATAAAATACTGAGTTAATTTAATTTGAGACTAAATTTAAAGTTGATATTTATTCATTGTTGTATTTTTTGCAGTAGAACCAGATTTTGGTTCACATGTTGAATGTACCATCAGTTCTGGAGGGAAAATGATTTCCTGTGTTGGGTCCAGTGGCATAAAATCTAATGGGTCAAACAGTTGTTGAACTGAATGCTTTGAATCTTCCTGTAAAACATATTGAAAATAAACAGACCTAAAGGTTTGTGTTAAGTAGAACTATAGTTAGCAAATTTTGCATTGTGCAACACCAAGTAGAGAGAATAAGTGGAATGTTGGGTAGCATGAATTTATGCCTGGCTTGAATTCCTGTACATTCCTGTACTTTCTCAGGCATGATTTTATAGCAAGGTACAGTTGATTTCACTAAAAAGCAAAGATGCCTTGATCATTGTTTCAGAGTGAGAATTAGAACGGATGACAGAACAGATGTGGTTAGCAGTTCACACTGGCTGTGCTCTCATTTACCTGCTCCGTTGTGTCTTCACTGGTCAAGCAGCAGACTTTGGATTTTCCTTTTGTCCCACAGCATCCTCTGTCCTGGTCATACCATGATAAATATGTGCTGTAAGTGGCAGCTTAAAATGGATCCAAAATTCTACCCCCATCTTAACTTCCCATTAATGCCATGACTTCAGAATAAGATGTTCACCAAGCACATAAGGGTGTCATCCAACATGTCATATAATTTTGACAATATAATGTAATTTGAGTTGCTTGAGTTGTCACGATGACCATTGCCCCCAAGCTTGGATGCCACTGGTTCCTCTTCTCCTGACTAACCTTTTTTTGTGTTTTGGTGTTCACACAGGACAGACTTTGTTGTGAAAACGCCTTGATATAGGCCTTGGCACATTTATTGCTACCATTTATTACAATTACCATATAACACATACTGAGCAGTGGGTGCCTTCATACCTCTTACGTCAATACTTGTGCATCACCATAGGCATTGTATTACCTTGGTGAAGGTCTTGTAGCCCTCCAGTATAGGTCTATACCCAGTGCAACGGCACAGATTACCTATATGAATTAACACCAGTAGAAGTGTATAACTGCATTTATGCAAATTATAATATTATGTGTTAAGACTATTTTAACATATGGCATACGATTTTTCAGATGATGGCCATCATTATACCTTGGAAGGCCTCCTCGATTTCCTGCATTGTAGGCTGGGAGTTGTTCCTCAGAAGGGCATACATGGACATGACAAGTCCTGGAGTACAGAAACCGCACTGCGATCCATGAGCCTTAGCAATCCGTTCCTGCCCAAACACAACATTGTATAATGGATAGTGTATATCTTAAGCGATACAAGGATGTTTACCATTGGAGTCATCAAAAGTTACATAATGAACCATCTAAATTTAAACTTCAGACTAATGAGGCACACAATATCATAAGCAACACACCATGTTAAAAATCATAGGTAAATAGTTTTTCTTTCATACCTGAACAGGATGAAGTTTGCTGGCTACACTGCCGATTCCCTCCACTGTAGTGACTGCACAATGATGCATTGAGCATAGTGGTGCCAGACATGCATTAATGGCCTGGTGACTGTGACAGGGCAATCAAGGGCAACATATTTTTTTTCTTACATACTGGAGGTAATTTATTTCTACTATGTATGTATAAATATTTACTATACAGATTTATTATACAGATTTATAATACAGGTTCAACATCCCTGTCTGACAGAAACTGAATAATATACTGTAGTATATAAATAAATTAATTAACCAGAAAGAACAACAACAACATAAACAACAACAAATATATAGCCTTTATTTCCTCTGGAAATGAACAGTGCAGTACACCAACCATGAAGATGGCTGATCAACATGCATTTTGTTTGTGGTTTAATGGAAAAGATACACAATCTTGTTCTGTTGTAGGTGGAACTTGGACACCATCACAGTGCAGGCACCACATCCTCCTTCAGCACATCCCAGCTTAGTCCCTGTTAAACCCACTGAGTTCATCACTATTAAGGAAAACCAGAGAAAGGTGTAATCAAATATGCAAACACTGCCACTAATAAACCATAATAAAATTGCAATGTATTTTTTTTTTTTTGGCAATTTTTTTGTAAATTATTCATAAAGTGCAAATATACATGTGTTTTTTTTTCTAAAGAATAAATCCACTCTGAATGATTGCATATGAATATTTATAATCAATGATCTTCAATGTTGCATTTAATTATGATTAAATTCTGATTCAAATCCGAGTTGGCGGTTTCCTACATTACCCATAATGCCGGTCAACTGATAATGGCACCAGTGGGAATTAAACTCTACCTAAAGCAACAAGTGCAGGAGCACTTTAATCCTTAAGTCCAGGGGTCGTCAACTGGCATAACACAGTCCAGACTCAGACCCTTCGTCATCTGGTGAGTAATAAATCTTAATATTTTTATGCATACAGGAATTCTAGTAGCATAACTTTATTGTTAGTTTAGAATAACTGACCGCGACTTTGATATTCAAGGTATTTAATTTATTCTCAACATTTTCCTAGTGTATAAGCTGTGTACAGTATGATACTGTAGATTTCAATGTAGTTTGGGAAATGTTACTGTATATTTAAGTACAGTAATACGAACTGAGCGCGAAAAACAACCACAAACTGCCATTTTGTGAAGGAAACTTCAGTTCTCTCAGCAACTTTGAGAGCGCCTTTGCCTCGAGTCGCTGTGTCTGTCTGTAAAGTTTTCGTCATAAATATCTGGTTAGTGATGAATCTTTGTTTTCTGCAAACCAAAATGTCAGTAACATAGTGTTAACATTAGTTTAAAAGAACAGCACGCGGCTTTGATGTTCTATAACGTCTGTCTATAAGTTGAAAGAGGATTTCCTTCATGTTAATAGCTTAAAATACTTGATTAGTAAATGTGATTTTATAAAGATAGATAGTATATGTAGCCTCTTAAGGTCAGAATTAACTAATCGTTTGTTATTTAACCCTCTAAAGTTAAATTTTTCAGTCGCTGTGGGGCCATATATGCACAAGCTTTTGCCTCTCATTTAAAGGTGTTGATAATGTGAGTTAGGTTTTTTTGATGATTAGTTATATGTTTTGTCTCATTGATTGATTTGTGCTTATTTCTTACAGGATAATCAGAAGTGCTGTCACCCTTTTTCCACTTCCATCACCACCCCCTCACCTGGCCTTCTTCCTCACCTGTCTTGTTTTCTATATTCTGCTGTTTTGTAAGTTTGTATCTTATCTGTTCAGGATAATTTTTGATACATGAATTGTTCAGTAATTTAATTATTAATTTTAGTAAGACTTTAGTAAGACTCTGCCCGGCCTCATGCATTATTATGAAAGACATAAGAAACACACAGACAGCTCTGGCATTAAAAAAAAAACTGGTATTAAAAAATAGCTCTGCAGGTTTCACAGGCTAGTCACAAAACTTGATGTCACCTTAAACATTTCTTCTGTGCGGTTCAGGTTTTTAATGATTAATTTTAAATTGTTCATTGGTCTTGTTTTAAAACAGATTTTTATTGTTGTATTATATTGCATTATTATTATTATTATTATTAATGTGTTGTTTAAAAATACACAATAAACTTATTTTGTGCAGTTAAATCTTCAGTTGTCCTTTTTCCTATTTCCCATCAACAGTTTAAATTTTCTACATATTCTGCAGGTTATACAGTAGCACTATAAATGAAATTAAAACAACATTTCATAATGGTATAATACTATACAGTATTATTAAAAGTTACAATATAATACTGTACTTCAAGGTGGCAAAAAATTACAGTAAAATGCTGTTTTCAGTTTTATAGTATATCTGTAGTTAGTGTTACAATAACTTTAACTACTTTATAATTGTTATTGGATAATTGTTGCCAGTAAGTTACTGTTAATTTGACAATAATTTATATATATATATATATATATTCTTCTTTTTCTTCTTTCTTTTTTTTTGATAAACCTTTGTGTTTGCAATTGTTTGATATCCATGAAGGCAGAGTATTTTTGTGATTCTTTTTTTTTTTTTTAACAAAAGATCAAAGGTAAACAATAAAGACAATTTTTCACAGCCTTCTTTGCTCATATTTACCAGGGGTGCCAATATTAGTGGAGGGCAGTGTAAATCAGTAAAGTGCATTTATGTAGGCTATTTTCAAAAAAGAGAAACAGAGTAATTTATGGTTGTTACTACAATGATAACCAGGTAAACAGGTTAAGTTGAGAGGAATTGGGTGTGTGCTTTGACAAGCATGCATCGTTAGACCTGGCCCTTCTTAAAGGCAAATTTTCACAGCCTATTTTGCTCATATTTACCAAGGGTGCCAATATTAGTGGAGGGCAGTGTATTTACTTATTTATAGCCTATTTCCTCACTAATTTTATTTCCCAGTAAGTTTAGTTGTCAATCAGCCTCGATGAGTGGGGATAAAACACTTTACATCACCTTAGTTCTTTAGGACAAAGTACAATTTTTGTATTTTTTTCTTTCGTTTTTTAATTTTTAATTTTTATAACTAACATTATATATCTAAGTTAGTTAAATAATTTAGTCACTCATTTACTAATGGCATATTACCACGAGTGAGAAAAAAAAATAAGCGTGCACTAGGGTACTAGGGTACTAGGGTGAGCCCAACAGCCTTTTTTCATACAGTTTTTGGAAATAATGCCAAAGAATTCAGCGTTAACATGCTGCAGATACACAGATTATTCACATTATTTTAATTTTCATTGCAAAATGTGATCATGTGATTAAAACAGAGACTTAGTGCGCGTGCGATTTTGGGTAGAGGATACACTTTCTCCTGAGAAAGCTCAGCACCGTCATCTCTGGATCTGCATTGTTTTCAGTGATCTATAGAAATAAACCAGTGAAAATGTACAAGATGGATAAGATTTCCCCCCCGCCCAACTGAGTGGACTTGATTTATAAAGAGTTACTCGGTAATAAAACAATGCATTTTTTTGGAATTACCTTTTTGCCATTTACAAAGAGAACCAAGTCATCCCGGTGTGTTTTGTTTACTTCCTCCATAGTGCGAATCTGTCTTCAGGAGCCGCTCATATGCTTGAGAGGTGAGACTTCAGCACATGTATTTACTGAACAACTCACCACGTGACGCATCCCTGTCAGATACACGCACGCGCTCTCTCTCTCTCTCTCTCTCTCTCTCGCGCGCGCGCGCGGTCTCTCTGTGCGCATGTGCAGTGGAAGAGCGAGTGAAGCGTGTTGAGCGTGTGACATCGTGTAACATCTCGGTTGGCGTTTTGCCAATTTTTTTCGGCTCTTAATGCAACTTTTTTCCGTGTAACATCTCGAATTAATTGTGTGTGTGTGTGTGTGTGTGTGTGAGCAGCGCGTTGGAGGAGCATGGCGGCTCCGAATGCGCGGCTGTGTGAGAGTTTGACTCGCCGGCGCGGGGCGAGTGTATAGGAGTGTGTTTTATCGGTTGGAGATGTGGTGGGGCATGAGAACATTGTCTCTGCCTCCCGCATGAAGAATGCATTTGTAGTGTTTCTGAATGACGGCAATAGTGTAAACAAGCTAGTTCAGCACGGTATTGTGATTAATAACGAACTTAGAATGGTTTCTCTCCTTAGTTCCCCATCAAAAAGAATTTGCTGTCTAATGTCCCACCTTTTATCTCTGATGAGGTAATCTCCAAGGAACTTAGTAGAAGAACTAAACTTAGTGTTTAAATTCAGTGTGGATGGCTTTGACTACAGTATCTTTGTATCTTCAGATACGGATATAAAATGTTTTAAATGTTGTAAAACAGGTCATCTTGTTCGGGCCTGTCCTGAGAGACAGAGTGACCCTGGTGTTTCTGAGCGGCCGGGGCAGGACGCAGCTGAGCCTGCTGGAGCCGTTCCCCCTACGGCTGCAGCTCAGCCTGCGCAGGCAGAGGCAGATACAGGGGTGATGAGCAGTCGCTTGGAAACACCAGTCACTACGGCAGAGCAGGGGGATGGGGGAGACGTAGAGATGGAGAATGAGCCCATGTTTAAAGTGCCAATTAAGAGGAAAAAAAATGAGGTAATGGACAAGGGAGCAAGCAGTCCAAAAAAGACATTAAGGTAGACGATAAGGAATCAGACAGTGATGACCTTATGTCAGACTCCGTTTTTAATTTTGGCTCTCAGGATGAAAAGCTATCAGTTGTATACCGTGCTGAAGACATAAAAGAATTCTTAAGAATCACCAAGTAGCAGAAGAATGTTGTGGTAGAGGAATATTTCCCAGATCGGAAGCAGTTTATTCATGATGTTAAACATTTTAGAAGAGAAGGAGCTTTTATTGATGTAGAAATCTTTCGACTGAAGAAATTGATCACCAAAGTACAGGTGCATCTCAATAAATTAGAATGTCATGGAAAAGTTCATTTATTTCAGTAATTCAACTCAAATTGTGAAACTCGTGTATTAAATAAATTCAATGCACACAGACTTAAGTAGTTTAAGTCTTTGGTTCTTTTAATTGTGATGATTTTGGCTCACATTTAACAAAAACCCACCAATTCACTATCTCAACAAATTAGAATATGGTGACATGCCAATCAGCTAATCAACTCAAAACATCTGCAAAGGTTTCCTGAGCCTTCAAAATGGTCTCTCAGTTTGGTTCACTAGGCTACACTATCATGGGGAAGACTGCTGATCTGACAGTTGTCCAGAAGACAATCATTGACACCCTTCACAAGGAGGGTAAGCCACAAACATTCATTGCCAAAGAAGCTGGCTGTTCACAGAGTGCTGTATCCAAGCATGTTAACAGAAAGTTGAGTGGAAGGAAAAAGTGTGGAAGAAAAAGATGCACAACCAACCTAGAGAACCGCAGCCTTATGAGGATTGTCAAGCAAAATCGATTCAAGAATTTGAGTGAACTTCACAAGGAATGGACTGAGGCTGGGGTCAAGGCATCAAGAGCCACCACACACAGACGTGTCAAGGAATTTGGCTACAGTTGTCGTATTCCTCTTGTTAAGCCACTCCTGAACCACAGACAACGTCAGAGGCATCTTACCTGGGCTAAGGAGAAGAAGAACTGGACTGTTGCCCAGTGGTCCAAAGTCCTCTTTTCAGATGAGAGCAAGTTTTGTATTTCATTTGGAAACCAAGGTCCTAGAGTCTGGAGGAAGGGTGGAGAAGCTCATAGCCCAAGTTGCTTGAAGTCCAGTGTTAAGTTTCCACAGTCTGTGATGATTTGGGGTACAGTGTCATCTGCTGGTGTTGGTCCATTGTGTTTTTTGAAAACCAAAGTCGTTGCACCCGTTTACCAAGAAATTTTGGAGCACTTCATGCTTCCTTCTGCTGACCAGCTTTTTGAAGATGCTGATTTCATTTTCCAGCAGGATTTGGCACCTGCCCACACTGCCAAAAGCACCAAAAGTTGGTTAAATGACCATGGTGTTGGTGTGCTTGACTGGCCAACAAACTCACCAGACCTGAACCCCATAGAGAATCTATGGGGTATTGTCAAGTGGAAAATGAGAAACAAGAGACCAAAAAATGCAGATGAGCTGAAGACCACTGTCAAAGAAACCTGGGCTTCCATACCACCTCAGCAGTGCCACAAACTGATCACCTCCATGCCACGCCGAATTGAGGCAGTAATAAAAGCAAAAGGAGCTCCTACTAAATATTGAGTACATGTACAGTAAATGAACATACTTTCCAGAAGGCCAACAATTCACTAAATTTTTTTTTTTTATTGGTCTTATGAAGTATTCTAATTTGTTGAGATAGTAAGTTGGTGGGTTTTTGTTAAATGTGAGCCAAAATCATCACAATTAAAAGAACCAAAGACTTAAACTACTTAAGTCTGTGTGCATTGAATTTATTTAATACACGAGTTTCACAATTTGAGTTGAATTACTGAAATAAATGAACTTTTCCACGACATTCTAATTTATTGAGATGCACCTGTAAACAAAGAAACTTCCGATGACGACCAGTAGAGTGCTTGGTGTGTTTTATTCTACAATGTTTTTTTATAATCTGCTTGTTTTATTTACACTATTTTTTAATGACTGGGATTCAAGTTGAGAGTTTGAAGATCAATGGAGCAAGAGAACATGAAAAGCAAGTAAAGCTATATGAACTTGTGAAACAGAAGCATATTGATGTAGCTTTGTTACA
The DNA here is from genome assembly GCA_023630585.1 of Cranoglanis bouderius. Lineage (NCBI taxonomy): Eukaryota > Metazoa > Chordata > Actinopteri > Siluriformes > Cranoglanididae > Cranoglanis > Cranoglanis bouderius. The sequence goes on from CM042546.1 coordinate 16,195,913, forward strand.
GGAGACACACAGTGATGTCAGTAATGCTGCTGATTGGGTGAAGGAGTGGGATGTGCTGGCAATTTTAAGTCATAATACAGCACCTAGTGGGGTTGCCTTACTGTTTGCTCGCAATTTTATTCTTACTTCTTACACAGTAGAAGAGTTTTTAAATGGGAGGCTTTTAAAAGTGAAAGCTTTTTATGAGAATGAGATTTTTATTTTTATTTGTGTGTATGCTCCCACCAGTGCAGTGGAGAGAATGGTGTTTTTAGATAAGCTAAATAATGTAATTGTTAACTGCAGCACTGCCGATATTTTAATTTTGGGTGGGGATTTTAACTGCACAACTGATAACTTAGATAGGAACCATGTAGAACCTCATGTGGCCTCCCGTAAGCGCCTATGGGAGATGATGGAGGCTCACGAATTAAGTGATACATGCAGAACTTTAAATAAAAATCAGAGACAGTACACATGGGCCCACTCTATAGACAACACACTCTCTCTGGCAAGATTTATGGTTTTAAACATCAACCCAAAATGTTTTATTGTTCCAGTAGGCATCTCTGATCACAGCATGGTGCAGTGTATTATCAGTAAAAAAAAAAGAAAAAAAAAAAGTAAAACCAAGGAGTGCTTACTGGCATTTTAAACTGCACTTTTAGAAGATACCAATTTTAGAGAATCCTTTATTTATTTCTGGAATGGTTTTTCAATCAGAGAAGGCACAAACTAAAGCATTTTGTCAACAGTACACTCTTAACGTCATAAGAGAGAACTTAGCAGCATCATCCCCTGTGGCACAAGCTGGCATGTGTGGATCCACCGCCAAATCTGCTAGCAAGCATCCAGGCCATGCTAGTGGACTTCTTCTGGGACGGTCTACACTGGATTCCTCAAAGTGTCCTCCATCTGCCTAAGGAAGAGGGGGCAGGGGCTGGTCCAGTTGGCCAGCAGAACTGCAGCCTTTTGTCTCCAGTTAATCCAGAGACTACTCACTGGACCCAGGAATTTAGTATGGAGAGCAGCAGCCTGTAGACTGTATAGACTGTTACGCATGGTAGGAGGACTGGGGTTAGATAGAACTTTGTTTTTAATGGACACAAGAATGCTGGTCGTTACTGGACTACCGGATTTTTGGAAACCAGAAATTTGGAACCTTTTTAAAAACCAAATTAAGGGGTGCAGAACATTACACTATTCTTTTATCTCCATTTTAAACCCTGAGGTCACATAGGAATGCCCATTTTGTTCACAGAGAGAGACTGTTTTTCATGCTTTTATACATTGCTCCAGGTTGCAGTCACTGTTTGGTTTTTTACAAAGCATCTTAAGGTCATTGTATGTGGATTTTACTTTTCAGATTTTTATCCTTGGTCTTAAGTAAGTCAGAAAACACAGGTTCAAGTGTCAGCTGATTCATTTTATCTTTGGTCAGGCTAAAATGGCAATATACCTGAGCAGAAAAAAAGTGGCACAAAACAGAGACTGTGATACCATAAAAATTCTCTCCAGATTAATTAAAGCAAGAATTCTGATTGATTTTAGCTTTTACAACAATATGGGGGATTTGGAGATGTTCAAGGCAGTGTGGTGTTGTGAGGAGGCTCTGTGCTCAGTAATAGAGGAAGAACTTTGTTTTGTACCAGCATTAGACTGATAGAATCATCACAAATACATATTTAAACTGTTCATTGTTATGTTTAGCCTAAATTATTTTATTTTATTTTAATGCTTTAAATATTTATTTATTGAGTCACCCTGATTTTATCATGTATAATGTGACTTAAGTAAAATAAAGGATGGTAAAAGTCAAAAGTCTCTACCTCTCTCTCTCTGTCTCTCTCTCACTCTCTCTCGCTTTCTCTCTCTCTCTCTCTGTGCATGCGCATTAGCATTACTTGGTGCTCTAGGTGAAATCAGACATGAACCTCCCCACCAAAATCCACTTACAATAAAATAAATACGATAATTGAATATATAACTATTTATAACAATCAATTATACATAACACAAATAATTCAATAATAAAATAAATACATAGAGAAAAGACTGAAAAGGCAAGGTAGTACATGAGGTATGATACTAGCAATAATACTGATACAGTATAATTGCAATAACCTAATTGTTACAATATAAGAATATAACATTAAAATAATGGTGCATGTATTGATTCTGCAATTTAGGTTGTTAAAAATCTTACAACGCACAATCCAAACTTTCATGTAATTTGGTCTTATACCTATTGCTGACTATCACGGTGTTTGCATAACTAGCACTGCAAAATTGCACATTAATAAAGTTACTGCAAAACGTCGCATGAGATGACATACATAGCACACCTTTGTCTTTGTCCTGTTTCTCAATGTCCTACTTTCTCTTTTTCTGAAATTGAAATCCTGATGGCTTTGATCTTTTTGTTCTCAGATGCTTTTATTCTCATACACACTGTTTCTCTTTTCATCATGTAACACACACACACACACACGCTTGTAAACATCACCCTTCCGATTCTGCCCCCAGTCAACGGTCAAGACTAAACCATTCCACATTTGTGTACACGTGCAGTCTCTAGTTGTTATTTATTAATGTTTTACAATAATTCAAGGAAATTGCAAGTGTACCTCACTGGATGTACATCAGGAGTAGGGAAGCATTTTGTTTTGTGATTTAATTAATTTATTTTTCATTCTTTTTTCTTTTTTTTTGTATGGGGCTATTAAAATATCTTCCCCTATTTGAGGCTTCTAGCAGGTGACTTTTCATGAGCAGACAGGCAGCAGCAAAGGTGTGAGGGGCGGCAGAAAAGGGAGGTTACTACAAGGAGCCGCTAAAGAATGAATTTTCAGTGAATGGGGAGCGCAGAGAGCGCGCACAATCCTTCATGAAACTGCATCATATGAACTATAAAGAGGTGAAGAGCGTGTCTGAAAGCTGCACACTCGGGTGGCGCCCCAATACCATCCCTGAGCGCATTGTCGCCCTAGGCGGCTGCCTATATGGCCTATGTTCTTTTTCTTCCCTTTAATTAAAAGAGTGAATTTAAAGTAATAAGTTACTGTTAACAGTTGAGAGTGAGCTGGACGCTATGGCCTCTGAGGCCGTCAGGTGTGCGCTGGAGAGTGGAGCACAGGTGAAGAAGGTGCTGTTGGATGTGGGAGAGCAGGTCGGGTGTGACAGTATCTACTCTGCCTCGTGAATGAACAAAGCTATTGTGGTGTTTCTGAAAATAAATAAATAAATTCTAAAGGCCCTGGTCAGACAGGGGGCCCAGCAGAACCCTATACTTTCCTGCAAGATTTTGGTATTTAACAATTTTACTTATAGTTTTGTCTCCCTCTTATTAACAGTATTATTCTGTATCGCTCAGTGATGCATGTGGGGAGTGAAGGCTAGCCTGTTTGGTCCGATCCCACAGAAGAGCTACTGTAGCACAAGTTGCTGAAAAAGTTTATGCTGGCTATGATAGAAAAGTGTCAGAACACACAGTGCATCGCAGCCTGCTGTGTAGGCACAGACTGGTCAGAGTGCCCATGCTGACCCCTGTCCACCGCTGAAAGAGCCTACAATGGGCACGTGAGCATCAGAACTGGACTGGTCTGAAGAATCACATTTTCTTTTGCATCATGTGGACAGCCAGGTGCATGTGCGTTGCTTACCTGTTGAAGAGATGGCACCAGGATGCACTATGGGAAGAAGGCAAGCCAGCAGAGGCAGTGTGATGTTCTGGGAAATGTTCTGCTGTGAAACCTTGAGTCCTTGCATTCATGTGGATGTTACTTTGACATGTACCACCTACCTAAACATTGTTGCAGACCAAGTCTGCAATGGCAATGGCAATGCCCTGCCACACTGCAAAAATGGTTCGGTAATGGTTTGAGAAACATGACAAAGAGTTCAAGGTGTTGACTTGGCCTCCAAATTCCTCAGATCTCAATCCAATCGAGCATCTGTGGGACGTGCTGGACAAACAAGTCTAATCCATAGAGGCCCCACCTTGCAACTTACAGGACTTGAAGGATCTGCTGCTAACGTCTTAGTGCCAGATACCACAGCACACCTTCAGAAGTCTTGTGGAGTCCATGCCCTGATGGGTCAGAGCTGTTTTGGCAGCACAAGGGGGGCCTACACAATATTAGGCAGGTGGTTTTAATGTCATGGCTGATTGTTGTATATACCTACAAAGCCTAAAACACTCCAGTGCCCATCTACCTTAAAGCACTTATCACACCTTGCTCTGCACCAAACTCATTCTGAGCATTTAGCATGGCTGGACTGGACCCACCATCTCTCAAGGTACAAGGAAGACATGCATCAAACATCATCCCTGTATTGGCGCACAGGTGGTGGAATGAACTCCCTCTGGCTGAGTCACTGGAGGTCTTCAACAGAAGACTTTTAGCATTTCATCAACTGGACAGTGTTACGATTCCCCGTCGCGCTGATCGCCGAAGTGTGCGAACAGCGCACTTCCACATTCAGTGACTTTCGCTTTGTTTACTTTGCCACGTGTGTTTTGTTTTGTTTGTCTTGTCTCCACCCCTGTGTTTTCATTGGTCGTGTCTTAATATATCTCAGGTGTCTTGTGTGTAACTCTGATTATGTTCATGTATTTAAACTGCCATGTTCCTTAGCCTCACTGCGAAGTATTAGCTCAGCAACCTCGTGTTCTGTCTATTGCCATGCCTTTTGACTTAGTTACATGTTTTCCTGGTTTCGATCCCGTTCCTGTCTCGTGTTATTGATTCTTGCCTCGCCTCGTTTATGCCATTCGCCGATCGCCTGACCCACGCCTGTTATTTTGACTACGCCTTTGTCTCATGTTTTGGACTACTGCTATTACTATTGTTTGGACTGCACCAATACTTTTGGTTGTTCCAATACTTTTGAATTTCTAATAAAGTGACTTTTCCCTGCACTTGCATCTGCTTACCGCCGTTTTACCTAACAGAATACTTCGCCTAACCATGGATGCAGCAGGGAAGTGGAGGACATGTACCTGCGTACGATTCTATTCTGTTTCCACAATGGACTTTTATATATCCCCCTGACGCCTACGATGGATTTTCCTTGTACCCCCAATGGTTTTTGTTATAGGCCCAAATTAATTTTCTTAGTTTAGAAGGCCCCAAACCTGACAAGAAGCAGTGGTTGGGGTTCCTCTTATCGCGTCTAGTAGGCTCAGCTAAGAGTTTCACCTTGCCACAGATCCAAGTAAGTTATGTACCGTGTCAAGCTTTGTGGACCTACTAGTAAAAGTGTTTGGGAGTCCTGATTTCACTCCTGACCTTAAGAATTTTTTGGGGAGGGACCGCCTGTCTGATCGGCCCAGCCGCCATTCACCACGTACTACGAGAGGGAGCTGGCCGACGTGGCGGCCTACATCTCTCAGCCTCAGCCCCAGGCCGACAATGCACCAGTGACCCAGGCGTGCGCAACCGAGGGCTGGAGCAGACAGGCAAAACTACGGTGTCCCACATGTGTGGAACAAGGGATACAAGGCTCATACTTCTGCTCTCAGGAGTGTTTCAAGGGCAGCTGGCGTACCCACAAATGGCTCCACAAGCGAGCACCTGCAGAGCTCCAGCCGGAGACCCAGCAGATGGTCTCACCTGTGGAACTCCGACAGGAGGTCAACCTGGCGACCTCCAAACCAGAGCACCAGCCGGAGACCCAGCAGATGGTCTCCCCAGCGGAGCTCCAACAGGAGGTCAACCTGGCGACCTACAACCCAGAGCTCCAGCTGGAGACCCAGCAGATGGTCTCCCCAGCAGAGCTCCAACCGGAGGTCAACCTGGCGACCTCCAACCCAGAGCTCCAGCCTGTGACACAGCAGATGGTCTCACCTGTGGAGCTCCAACCGGAGGTCAACCTGGCGACCTCCGCCCCAGCCATGTTCCAGACAGAGGTCCACAAGGAAACCTCCTCTCAAGCCACGCTCCTGCTGGAGGTCAACGAGATGACCTCCTCTCAAGCCACGTTCATGCTGGAGGTCCACGGGACAACCTCCTCTCAAGCAACGTTCATGCTGGAGGTCCACGAGGAGACCTTCTCTCAAGCCATGTTCATGCCGGAGGTCCATGGGGCGACCTCCTCTCAAGCCATGTTCCTGTCGGAGGTCAACGAGGCGATCTCCTCTCCAGAGATCCAGTCGGAGGTCAACGAGGCGACCTCCTCTCCAGCACTCCAGCCGGAGGTCAACGAGGCGACCTCCTCTCAAGCCATGTTCCTGTCGGAGGTCAACAAGGTGACCTCCTCTCCAGAGCTCCAGTTGGAGGTCAATGAGGCGACCTCCTCTCCAGAGACAAGGCCAAGTTCCTGTCCAAGTTCCTGCCCAAGGTCGACCAGGCGGCCTCCAAGGCCAAGTTCTTGTCCAAGTTCATGCCCGAGGCCGACCTGGCGGCCTCCAAGGCCAAGTTCATGCCCAAGTTCATGCCAAGGCAGACCTGGCGGCCTCCAAGGCCAAGTTCATGCCCAAGTTCCTGCCCGAGGCTGACCAGGCGGCCTCCAAGGCCAAGTTCATGCCCAAGTTCCTGCCCGAGGCCGACCTGGCGGCCTCCAAGGCCAAGTTCATGCCCAAGTTCATGCCAAGGCAGACCTGGCGGCCTCCAAGGCCAAGTTCATGCCCAAGTGCCTGCCCGGAGCCGACCAGGCGGCCCCCAAACCCAAGTTCACGCCAGAGGCCGACCAGACAGCCTTCAAAGCCAAGTTCACGCCAGAGGCCGACCAGACGGCCTTCAAAGCCAAGTTCCTGCCAGAGGCCAACCAGACAGCCTTCAAAGCCAAGCTCACGCCAGAGGCCGACCAGACAGTCCACCATGTTCCGCTCATGCCAGAGGCTGACCAGGTGGCCTCCAAAGCCAAGTTCCTGACAGAGGCAGACCAGGCGGCCCACCATGCTCCGCTCACACCTTAGGCTGATGAGACGGCCAACCACGCTCCGCTCATGCCTGAGGCCGACGGGACGGCCCACCACGCTAGGCTCAAGCCAGAGGCCGACAAGATGGCTCACCACACTAGGTCCAAGCCAGAGGCTGATGATGCAGCCTTCCAAGCGTTGTTCCTGCCTCATGACCATAGACAAAGCCTGCAGGTTACAATCTTGCCCAGAGGCCCAGGACCGCCAGAAGGGTAAAGACTTTGGCGCTCTGTTACGATTCCCCCTCACGCTGATCGCTGAAGCATGCGAGCAGTGCACTTCTGCATTCAGTGACTTTCGCTTTGTTTACTTTGCCACGTGTGTTTTGTTTTGGTGCATGTCTTGTCTCCACACATGTGTTTTCATTGGTCATGTCCTAACATGTCTCAGGTGTCGTGTGTAACTCTGATTATGTTCATGTATTTAAACCGCCATGTTCCTTAGCCTCACTGCGAAGTATTAGCTCAGCAACCTCGTGTTCTGTCTATTGCCATGCCTTTTGACTTAGTTACATGTTTTCCTGGTTTCGATCCCGTTCCTGTCTCATGTTATTGATTCTTGCCTTGCCTCGTTTATGCTGTTTGCCGATCGCCTGACCCACGCCTGTTATTTTGACTAGCCTTTGTCTCACGTTTTGGATTACTGCTATTACTATTATCTGGACTGTACCAATGCTTTTGGATGTTCCAATACACTTGGATTTCTAATAAAGTGAATTTTCCCTGCACTTGCATCCGCTTACCGCCGTGTTACCTAACAGACAGTTCAAAAGCATTGTTAAACTGAGTCTTTACTGTAGAGTACAACAACAAATCCATCATTGGCAAAGAGAGGCTTTTCTTCTTACAGATCTTAGCAACCCTTTAAAAAAATATATTATAGAGATAAACTCACAAGCAACACATTTTCAAGATAATTAGGAGTATAAAAGAGGGACTGTTAGTGCATATTGGTAAGATTGTACAAAGATTACACTCCCCTATAGTTAAATTGTAAGTCTTTGGCATGCTTATATTACCATCAGGTTACAACATCTTGTAGTTATAGTAGATTGTTTATGGAACACCAAGTACTGTATTATTATTGTGACAGAATACATTAGCAAAATCGTGTCTTATTTTGATATCTGATGTACAGTGCACCGAGTACAACGACAGTGCGAAAATAAAATGAACCCCTGCTGACTGGTCACTGAACTCCATGTTGTTCTGAGTTCTTAAATGTACATACTGGCAGGCAAATAGACAGACAGAAAAGCAAACAATAGTGAATCAATTCCGAAACAGTGTAGTCATGGGGCCTAAACAGAGATGCATTTAATATCTTTAGCAACTAACCGAACCCTCAAAGGTGAGTTACGCACACATAGTGAAGAGTTAATATCGCAATTGTGAAATGCTGTTCAGAAGTTGCATGACAGTTAATTTATAAGCTTAAAGTTAAATGCTTCAGTTGTAAAGGCAGTGGTCTTCATGCTATTAAAAAAACACCATCCTGGTTAACTCTCCTAAAAAAAAAAAAAAAATCTGCCAACTTCAGATGCATGAACGAAACGCAGGAAATTGTAATATTTTAATATGAATGAGGAGCCCAGAAAATTGATTTAAGCATGCACATACAGTAAGGGTAATCTGAATATGCATAGCATTCCCTGCATAAACTTTTCGACTTAAGCCAGCAATGTAAATCAGCAACTCTGAATATGGCCCAGAAAGTTTTGTAGTCCTTGAATAGTTAACCTATTATATTATAAGAGCATATTAGGACCTGATGGAAAACAACTGAGAGGACAGATGAACAATCTACTAGGACCAGCTTTTGAAAAGTTTTAAAGAAATAGCAGAGACCTCAGCTCTTATTGGTCACTTTCAGTGCCCCTGTGACCAGAAGACATTTCTCACCTCTGACTGCAACAAGATCTTCCTATAGTCAATTGCACAATTAAATAATATTTTGACATTAGATAAATTAGTTTTCGTTTAAAAAATAATTTTTACAAGGTTAATTTTAGTAAAAGTCAGTTGAAAATAAGTAAATCTGCTGTCAAGTGCTAAAATTGTGAACAGAAAATATTAGCAACACGGCTGGCTGACTACACCTGGTTAAGAGAGAACAGGAACCATGCCAGCAAGGTAATGAAAGTAATGGAAGTTTCACAGCACTAATCCAGTTATTTAAACTCGTGAAATCCTTGCTAATATAATCTGCTACCCCTAGGATTCCTCCTGACTCCAGTATGTTGACAATACTGATACTCACATACCATGTAGTGTTGATCAGGGTCATATCCTTCTCCATAATAATACACTTTTATAAGAGTTTTATAAATAAAATACAGGACGTTAGTGTCAGTTACAGTTTGCTGACAAAGCAATGTCACTAACAAGTTGTTGTATTTCTGGGAGGCAGTCAGTTCACATTCTTAAAGTGGGCAGGTTCGGGTAGCTGAATAACGATGTTGTTTTGCCTGGCGTTGTTTATGATGTCTTTCTACAGATTTGAAGGCTGCTGGTGTCAATGTAGGCATCTTTTACAATGATTTTGTGTCTGCATCGTTCTGACATCCATGGGTTTGGATTAATGATTTGGCACACAACATTCTGCTAGCATTTCAGATTAAGAGACGACTGGCCAGTTGCTGCAGCTGACATATTTAGTTCTCTTCCAAGATGGCCATTGCTTGATGTTTCACAACACACGCCACCTCATTAAATTTTAGTGGAAAAAATAAGAGTGATAGCGCAGCAACTACTATTCATATTTAATTTACAGAATACAAAATGGATGTTCCAAAAGTACAAAATTACACATAACATAGTAACTTCATAGTGGTTAAAAGTAATGATATGTAAGTAAAGTTTTTAAAGTTGCCACATAACAGCACTACAGCATGGATTATTTTTGTATAACTGCAGTCTGCTGTGGGTTATTCCTTATTTAACATCCTTACTAATTAATTAAAAGCTTATTTTTTTGGGGCAAAAAATGACAGTCGAGTTCAGTTAATAAACCTTAAATCTTGCACACAAAGTTGCACAATAGTAAACATAATGAGAGACATTTGCAGCTAGCATAAACATTTTATGTAAACATCACATAAATGAAAACAAGAAAACAAACAGAGTAAGACAGTACACTATTCAAACTTATGCTTGAATAACAATTTATACAAAATACAAGCTCTGAAGTTTCATGCAAGACATGATACACACTTGCTTTACAGTGAGGACCTACATAAACATTTTACAATTGTTAAAACAAACAGGTAGAACATGTTCCTCAATTTAGTTTATTTCCCCCTAAACTTTTATATTATCCAATCATCCAATGTCATTATGGCTCTTCCCACTTCTAAGCCACTAGAACACACCTTTACGGAACTTTATAGTATAACCCTGCTAAGTTTCAGTACAATCAATTAAAGCTGATAAAAGTGGTCAATGTTTCAAAAATTTCAACCAAGAAATATTGCTTACTTTAATAAACAGTACAGAGCTACACTACACTTTACCTGTCTGGGAACTGATAGTTGTGTATTGGAAATCATTTTAAAGCTACTCACCAGCGGAAGTGGAGGAAGCATGCACAGAGGACATCAGATTTATTAAAATAAATGTTCCATACTTGAATGTCACATCAACACAATTTGCCCTTGTAATCACAGCTTTATTGAAAGCTACACCATGCACATTCTTAGTGTCAAACTGCATTTACACAAACTAATGCTTACCAAACTTACTGATCCTATTTGTCAATAGAACTCAGCAGAAGGGAAGGGTAAAATGGATGAAAACCTATATCATGTGCTATAACAAATGATATTTCTGTAAGAATAAAATTCACAATTTGTATTATATAGGCAAAGACACATTCCAATAAGCGGTATCCAGTATTTTTTTTGAATGTACACACAAAACGAGGTAACGTTTCATAAGCCTGTCATTTCATATGTAAACATTACAATGCCTCATTCTTGGCACCAAAATCTGTAGTAGGTATACAGTATATTACCCATGTGTGAAAACAGAGCACAAGAGGATTTTTAAATGCAAACACAACCTATTCCCGTGATTTGAAATGCAATATTGCACATTGCACTGTGACAGCAAAGCAGATTGAAAAAAACAACAACAACAACAAAACAAAAAAACAAACAAACAAAAAAAAAACAGATGATTGCTGACTATTGACTAAAATACCATTGGGTCTGACAAAAAATAAATAAATAAATAAAATATAATAAATAAAATACAGTACCAGGGTAAAAGTGTCTTAAAATATGTATTTATACTGAAACCATTTAAAATCTGCACAGATATAGCACAGCAATAATATCTCCGCTTCTTTCTGACACTAAATGACACAAAATGACAATCCAATCGTGTCTCTCAGATGAGATTACTGGTATGATAACCAGATGTGGCAATGGATTAAGGCTAAACCCTGTCAGAGGGCATACGACCTTTATTTTTTCATTGCCTCTATATGCTAAATTTTAATTCCTGCCACAGATACACAAATAGCGTTATCAAAGTGTGCTTGTTTGAGTACAGCATATTCTTCAAAGTGAAATCCTTAATTGCTAACTCTAAACGAAATAGCAGGCATTGTAATGCTGATTCAATTCTTCATACTGGGGAAAAAAAGACATCAATCAATAATCAGATGGAGAAATAATAAATGTAAACCACGGTACCTTAAAGTTTCTTGGTTAAGGAGCTACCTGAAACATTCAGCGGTTAAATAAATTATATATGAGCTAAATGAACCAGATGAGGTTAATTATTACAAGTATGAAGGTATTATATCGTATCGTATCATATCATATAACCAAATATCTGATCGTACATTTTGAAATATATGTTTAATAAGCACACACAAAAATAACTTTAAATAACTTAAACACTTCACTAAACACAGTTAAGGTGGCACATAGATGAAAACAGAATTGCATGACATCATTTTCACACTGCAAATGTAGTGCCTTTCTTTTCGTAAAAACACTTTCTTTAAACCAATATGTTCATGTCTGTTTGGATACTACTTGATATTTTTCAGCAGGGACGTTCGTGCATTGACCACTGCTTTAAAGGCGTCCTCGCTGCCCGGTGCCACACACTTATCTGGGTGCAGAAGCACAGCAAGCTTCCTGTACGCCTTGTTGACTTCCTCTCTATAACCAAACGTGACAAAGTTAGTCCCAGGCCCAGCATTTGAAGCTTTAATTGATATATCTAATTAAAAGAAATGCATATTTCAAAGATGGTGATACCACTATTTACACCTAAGTGCTAAACACCCAGCCACATGATCATGACTGGTAAGCATCATTCTGCATCTGGAATCTAGGGAAAAGCAGCAATATCGATACACTAGGTGCAACTGAGAAGTAGCGCAAAATATATTTATAAAAAATATTATCTGACATGTCACTCAACTTCATCTGATTTATAATTGTAGCCAAGACATAGCCACATGGTGTGTGGACATGGCACTGCTTCCTGCTGTATACTGCCTGAAAATTAGATATTCTATCAAGCATTATTAAGCACTGTTTGTGTCTTAATTAAAAGATGTGTTATTAGGTCTCTTCTACATAATGTATGTTACCCCTTGGCCCAATCTGCTGCAAATATTTTCACCACCACCACTCAACCCCAGGTACTGACATGTACTAAAGTGATGATGATTGTATTTTGTAATCTTTTTTTCATTAATGTAGACAGTGAGTTTGATGAACCTACAAGTGAATGAGTCAGAAGCTCAATGCATTTATGTGGTCATATACAGTGCTAATCTGATGGGCAGTACTGATATGCGCAAGTTACAATTACTTAACCAGTTCAAAAAAAGCACAGAAATTAACGCTCCATGTTCTGATGCAAAAGGGTCTTGTTGCTTTTGGTGCAAAATGGGCCTTAAACTCATGAAAGTATTACACCATAAATAAACCATGTAAACTACACTAAACAAACAGTAGTTAATTCAAAACCCAGCTGGCAGAGTCCTCTTACACACACAAGCAATCTGCAAACCCCATTTATTCTCTGTTATCTACACCGTCTCTTGTTGTATTATGTTCTGCTGCAGTGTTTCACAATCCTGGTCCTGGAGCACCACAGGCCTGCCACATTTAGGTGGTTTCACTGATCCAAATTCACCTAATTTCATTAACAACCCTGAACTAGATTGAACTGGGTGAGTAAGAGGAGGTAACAGACCAAAAAGTGCAGGGTGGTGATACTCCAGGAACAGGACCAAGAAAAACTATTCTACTTAAATGTAGAATAATATTCTTTAATATTCATTTCTGCTTTTTTGTTTGAGGTCCTACAGTCATGCCCTCAGATCATCTTGCAGTACACTGTGTGTAGTAGCACACATTACTCTCTCCTCAGGTGGTAGTGGTTCTGTGTGGCTGATCCCAAACTTTAGAATGCTTTACCCCAATCTCTGTGACTGCTCGTCCATTTCTTTCAATCTCTTAGTGCATGTCTTCGCTTTGTATAGAAAAAAAAAAATATTTGAAAAATGGCCTTACTATTGCATAACAGCCCACAGTGTGCAGTGCATTTACCCAGAATACAATCAAAGTACAAAGAATTAAAATAATCATTCACCTTGTGTACAAAGTTCAAAAGTGCACAGCAGTATTTTGAAACAGTAGAATTACGTAAGATTATGTATAAATCTCTAAAATACATGTAGCTCATTAATAGGACTTTGCTATAGGTGGTTCTGAAAAAATATATATTTTTCTCTCTCTCTTACCTTGTTGCCCCAGGCTTTACTCCCAGCATGTCCCAACTGTCTTTACTGTTGCGGATACGCCGTATAGTGTCAGCTTGTTCTTTGGTGAAGCCAATACTGACCTCTGGGTTTGGTCTTTTCCCTCCATTCTCACACATATCAGTAATCGAGGAAAAAAAGGCCTGATCAAGTACAACAACCCACAAACTTTTAGAGACAAGTTAACCCTTAAGCTTGTTCAATGTTTTTTTTTTTTTTTTTTAAATAGAGGCACCAATAATACTCCTGCCCATTATTCTAATACAAAATGAATTAATTATGCTTTACTTCATTCTCGTGCTTCTAAAATACACTATATGGCCAAAAGTTTGTGGACGCCTGACCATCACATACATATGTGCTTTTTGTACATCCCATTCCAGATTTAGTCCCTCTTTACTGTTATTATAACTTTGACTCTTCTGGGAAGGCTTTCCACTACATTTTGGAGCATGGCTGTGGGGATTTGTGCTCATTCAGCCAAAAGAGCATTAGTGAGATCAGATATTGCTGGGTGAAGAAGTCTGGGGCACATTTGGCATTCCAGTTCATCCCAAAGGTGTTCAGTGGAGTTGAGAGTTCAGGGCTTTGTGCAGGACCCTCAAGTTCTTCCTCTGTAACCGTGGCAAACCATGTATTCATGGACCTCGCTTTGTGAACAGGGGCACTGTAATGCTGGGCCTCTTAGTTCCAGTGAAGGGAAATTGTAATGCTAGAGCATACAAATACATTCTATACAACTGTGTGCTTCCAACTTTGTGGCAACAGTTTGGGAAAGAAGCATATATTGATGTGATGGTCAGGTGTCCACAAACTTTTGGCCTCAAGCAATAGTGTATCTAGGCTCAAGCAGGACAATAATAAGCATCTGGATAATAATGGAATTGGTGTTACTTTTTTAGTACTACCTTGACTATGGATACCAACAGAACAATTGGTACCTGTATCAGACCTTACATCAATACGTTACTAGAGCTGAGGCATACTTAATGTCAGAATACAAACCTGAAACATTTCACTGATGCCTTCGCCACTCTGAGCAGATGTCTCAAAATACTGAAAACCTCGGCTCTCTGCCCACAATCTGCCTTCACTCTCATCTACCACTCGCCTTTTGGTCAAGTCGACCTGGAAGATAAAGTCACAGCTCTACACACACAGACTTTAAGAACGCTGGCACGGATGCTTAGACACCACACAACAAGTGCATATGAGCGATTCACTATTAAAAAAAAAAATCATGAAAAGAACATGTTAGATATGTAAAGCTGACCTTGTTGGCACACACGACAAAAATAATGCTCTCCATATTGGCTTGTGAGCCCATCTCTTGCTTCATCTCTGTGAGCCAGCTGTCTAGGGCATCAAAGCTCTCCCTCAGTCCTACATCATACACCAGAATCACCCCCTGCGAGTCCTTATAGAATTCATTGCGGACCTGGAGAACCAGTATTATTTCACTGTCAATAATCTTAGTCTTAGTCATATCACAATGAGTAGTTTCATTTTAAATACACCTCAAATCCAATAACACTGAGGCCAGATCTTAGGTTTTGTGGAATAATACTTCCTGCTGAAACATTCTGACGCTAATATTATCATGCTGATTCAAACACACCAATACATATTTTTTTCCAAGAAACAAAAATATTGATTAAAAATAGATGAAAATAAGAACATCACTACCTCATAAAAGAAGGGATGTCCTGCCATGTCAAAAATGTTTACTTTTATTTCCCTGTCTCGTACTTGAACCCTTGAGGGAGAGAAAGAAAAAAAAAGGAAAAAAAGAAAAAGAAAAAGAGAAGCATTAGGTGTAATATCATGACTATTCCTGTTAGAAAATGTATACTGTTTATTCTTGCAGTACTCGTGTGGAGTGGCTGGTTGATAAATATGCAGTGTAAAGCTCACTTTAACTTTTTATAGTTACATAACTCCATTCAACCATTTATCATATATCATATATTTTCTCTTGTTTAAATACTAAGCAAACTGTAAGGATTTAGACATGATATTTAAACAAGGCAGTAAGAAACCAACAGGCATGCCACAAATTGACTATTAAAAAAACAAATTGTGCATGGTCAGCTAAACAAAACCGAATAACAAATAACAACTTGTCCTAAACCAACTTACTTACTTTGTCACACCATAATCAATCCCAATTGTGGCCAGATATTTGGGTACAAATCGTTTCTCACAGTATCTCTTAATGATGCAACTCTGAAAGAAAAAAGGTACAATAAAAAAAATTGAAAACTTAAAAAATGATCTCTGTGTAAACAGAACAATCTGCTTACTAACTGATCAACATTGGTTCATTAAGCATTAAGTAAGCATTAAGTTAAACAATTTTTTTGGGGGGTCACAACTAAACAAGGTTTGTAATTACTCTGTAACATACGAGACCATGAAGGACATACATATGAGGAGATGAATCATGTAGACAGGGTAACTGGGTATGTATTACATATTAATTCCGCAGCACTGTTGAATTCTTGAATCCGTTTAGTAGGAACATGCTGATTAATTTTCTCTAACAGCACAGCTCTAATAGTGTGTTCTAGCTGTAACTCAAATTACAGATTTATATTAATACGCTTATTCTGATATGTTACCGTTTCTATAGTAACAGCTCACTCACAGAGACGTAATCTAAGAATACTAATAAACAGACTTAAAAAAAAAAGTCCTGATATTTAACAAGGATGTCTAATCATTGCTATGTTTTCACAGATGAGTTTTCTGTCAGGGAAATATTTATTTAACATTTCTGGAAGGAGTCTCCAGTGTCAGTGCTTTGTAACAGTCAGGAAGTTTTCCACCAGAGTTTCTCAGTACTGATAGCAGGCACTACCTTGTCTCGTGGATGTTCCTTAACATTAAGTCTAATAAATGGTTAAAAGTGGATGTGATATATTGTAAAAAATATAAATAAATAATAATTACTAACAAATTGCTGTCATGTAAGAGGAATAAAACATTTCAGGGTATGCCATTATAAGAAAACAATCAACTCTGGGGTGGTAACAGTAAATCTATTGTTGATTACCCCTGTGTACCCATATTCAACTATACATCGTACACACACACACACACACAACTATATATATATATATATATATATATATATATATGTACAGTATTAGTTTATTAGCTTGCCTATGGGTTTATACCCACCTTACCAACCTCTGCATTCCCGAGGCTGATAACTTTAATCCGCAACGATTTTTTATTTTCCCTCCTTTTCTGTACATTCGTGTCCATGTTCAGTCAGATGTTATTATATACAAAAGCTGATCGATTAGATTTGCCACTAGTGCGGTCTCTTCTGTTTACTACCAACGAAGTCAGCATCCGGCTTCAATTTCTAGCACATATACATGGCAGTGAGAGCTTTCTAGCTAAAGACATTAATTCATTCATATTTGTCTAATTCTAAACGTCGTTTTTTCCCCCACTACATTTTTAAACAAACGTCACACAAATGCTTGGACCTTCCTTTTATCTATCGTCTTAGTGACACGGCTCGGTTGACATAAACACTTCTTCTTCGTCGTCTTGTTAATTAATGGCGACCCACTTCGGCACAGGGAGCATTACTGCCACCTACTGGAATGTCGTTCAAACTTCACATAACACCTCGGTGATGGATCCAAGTGTGTATTCCTGAAGGCTGGACCAACTCCAAATGAGACTGCATTCTATTACATGCTTTGTTATTGGTCTAATAGTGTACGCAAATGCGTTTTCGTACTTCTCCCCCCGACAGTGTTTCCAGACTCATAGAGCTGTTACATGCTGTTTGTGGACACCTGAACATCACACCTAAACTGTTGCTACAAAATTGAAAGCACACACTTGTATAGGATGTCTTTGTATGCTGTAGCATTACAATTTCCCTTCACTGGAACTAACTGGCCCAAGCATGTCCCAGCATGACAAAATGAGGTCCATGAAGACATGGTTTGCCAAGCTTGGAGTGGAAGAACTTGAATGGCCACTGAACACCTTTGAGATGAACTGGAAAGACGACTTCACCCATTCACCTGACCTCACTAATGCTCCTGTGGCTGAATGGACACAAACCCCCACAGACATAATCTAGCGGAAAGCCTTCCCAGAAATATGGAGGCTATTATAACTGCAAAGAATGGACTAAATCTGGAATGGAGTGTTCAAAATGCACATATGGGTGTGATGGTCATGTATCCACAAACTTTTGGCCATATAGTGTATAAAGTATTAGGGGCAGACTGGGAACAAAAATCAGCCTGGAATAAAACATACATACTGTGATGTAATTTTAAAAAGTTTTTTTTTTTAGTAGAAATACTGTGATATCAATTATGTTGATGTATCATAATCACAGCAACTGTTGTTTTTAATGAATGTTAATTGACAGAAAATTGTATTATACATTGCATGCAAATATACAGTATGTGTGTGTTGTTGTTTTTTCTTTACAGTGTAATGTGTAAAAACTTACCACAGTATGCAAAGTCCAATATGCGGACATCTTTTTTTTCTCCTGTAAATATGTGATTGATGTCTACTACTAGATTACTACTCAGCAAGCCTTTACTGTACAGACAACTGGTAGCCTCCTTTAGGCATTTTATTATTATATTAATATTACTCTTTTATCAAAATTGTGACAACCTTAAGGATTTTTTTGCATTAGACATTTGTAGTTCTATAGTGAGGCTGGGTGTGTGATTTAAATTTGATAAATAAATAAGAATAACACAGTATCCAGTACTCATACAGTACATGTAGCCAAGGTTAATGATTTTTGTGATCCTTAAACAAGATGTAACTTCCTCTGATGTTGTCAATTATTCATAAATTACATACGTTTACATAAATTACAGGTTATGATGATTGTGAACACACCACTCATTGTCATTCATGGTCCATTATGTACTACCTATAAATAAATAAAGAAAGACAAGTTTTTGCAAATGACCGGTCATCATTTGTTTAAACACATATGTCTAAATTCCAGCAGTGAGAGCATGACTGGCTTCAATAGTGTGGCTTAAACAACTGTTTTCATTATCATTTTTCTATAAATGACCTCTGTAAGAGATTACAAAGTAAATGGCAGGGAGTGTTTTGGTGTTCAATTGAACTTACTGCTTATCTTTCTGTTATCCTCCTCGTCCACCACACATATTTTCTTATTCGTGGTTTCAGCCTTGTTTTTAGGATTGACAAATCTGGGATATGGGAAGCTGGTACTGACTGTCTGACTAGCACAGAGAGCTGTGTCATAGGGAGTGCAGGATTAGTGTCGACCATACTGTTGCCACATATGGTAAATGATACACTATTCATCATTAGTGTAGTTGGGAACATCCAGTTAGAATGAGGGGGAAAATAGTCAACCTTTTTCCCCATACAACCCACATCCCAGTTTTTTGAAAACGTGGTTGAAAATATTTTTGTGCATTATGAATAAATAGAAATATATATATAAAGTTAACAGAAGGCCCAATACCGCGACTTTCCTGGATGATCAGCAGAGCAGATACGTACAACAGTTGTGTGATTCCTCACAGGTTTTATAAATGGAATGGAGAAATGTAGTTGTATTTTATACAGACTTTTGTGTCTCACACAAACCTAGTGTTGCATTGCTAATGTGCCATTACTTATATACACTTAATAATTCCAAGTAATACTTCATATATGTAAACAGTAACTTTCAGTAATCACTTTTTTCTTACATATGTGGATGGATTTATGTTCTTGACTAGTAAATACAAAAAAAAAAAATACATCAACCTATAGCTACAGTCTCATCAACGTTTAATATGCCTATAAAATGTTGGTAAGCCTACTATAACTAGAGTATAAAAATGTATCATTTCTTAGATACTGCCCGAGTAAATAAGGCATATTCTCTCATAATTATTTAAGAAGAGTTTATACAGGAGGAGTTTAGGCAATGTTGCCTGAGGAAAATAGGAAATAGATAAATGAGTATGCAGGTGCTAAGGTGCTGGAATCGTTTCAATAAGGAAACTGAGCAGTTGAAAAATAAAATGAATGGTCAACATTTTTTTTACATTTTTTTTTTTTTTTTTACATTTTTTTTACTAACTAGATCGATGCCTATTAATGACTTTTAATTTGGGAGATTCTTCCATATAAAATCATGGTCTTCTGATGTGGTAAAGGCACTGAATGTATGATTCAAACCATTTTTCTTGGCTTGTGTGCTTATATTTTTAATGGCATTACTGGGTTTTCATTCAAAATAAACCTTGACATTTACTGCTTGAAATACAATTATTTTATAGTTATACATTTTCATATTTTACAATATAGTACATTTTAATAAATGAAAATGGTTTGACAATCAGCCTCTAATCAATATTTAATCAACATAGTACTTCTAGTCTGCAATTATTGTAGATTATACGGTGAATGTACTGCTGGCTACAAGAACAAAGTACGATTACTGAACAGTCTTTTAAGGTTCATCTTAATCTAACTTTTAGTGTGTACAGTAGGCTTGCTCTTCACAGAATATGAATTTATCTGGGGCAAATAAGAACAAATAAATATCTTTCTACATGATGAATATTAATTGTTAATGTTAATTAAGAGTTCTTCAGTGGTCCTTCTTCTGGTGTCCGTCTTTGTTGATGATGTTCTTGAAAAGTGTGAGCAGTGGCTTTTGGCTGCGCTCATCCCAAGACTTCATGAAACCTCCATAGCGTTTGCTGGTGGGTGGGCCACTCCAGCGAAAGTGATTCATCTTATAGGAACCATCTTTCTTCTCTTGCTGGCTGATTGCGCTGTCCTCTACAGCACCTAGCTCACGCCTCATCTCTGCCGGCAGGGCCTCGGATGACTCTTCCTCCACCTCATTGGCGTACACCTTAATGGGCCGGCGCTTGCGACCCACAGGCTTACCCCAGCGGAAGTGTTCCATGGAGTACGAGCGCTTTTCTTCATGTTGTGGACCAGACTCTGGAGCTTCATCCTCTTGTGGGGTGGAAAGTGTGGCAGCAGGGATTTCATTGGGTATGAGCAAGAGGGACTGGAGATGGCCATCTCCAGGGTAGATAGGAGATTCTGCTGTAAGCTCCGATCTGCACAACCTGATGCATTCCTGACAAGAAACACAATAAATCTAAAGAAGTAGATAATGTAATACTAAAATCACTTTAGGCATATTTACTTTGTACTGATAATTAGAAATGTATGAAGCCACTGTAAATGTGTTCTAAGTAGTAAATCAAAAAACAAGCCCCAAACCCCAGATGGCAACAGATTCAGAATAAGGGAAACTTTCATGGACAACCAGTAAAGCAGATACTCACCAGGATATTTCTGTCAGAGCTTAGGTCTCTGCAACCAGTATTCTCCCAGCACTGGGCTCTAACCTTTGAGCCACTTGCACACAGCATAGCCAGAGCCAACATCCACACAGGACACCCCATTCTCGCTTCTTTAACCATTGCAAGGGAACCATAGTAAACAGTAAGAAGTAAAATAGAAGCTACGCTTCTAGGCAATAAATGCAAATTTATACATTAAGGGTTGTGCAAATGTAGTAAAATATATTCATCTATTTACTCATTGAATATTGTATTCTGTTATGCCAATGAAATAATTAAATAATTATATACAAAAATGTTTCCTGGTTATGGTTCCTTAATCCAACCACATCATGTACTGATCATGACAAGAAACAAGAGAATAATAAAATAAAGCTAAAACAAAAAACAAAACAAAACAAAATAGAACATAATTGACTAACAATATCTGGCACACTTTTACAGCAAGAGTATAAAATTAAAATTGGGAGACATACATTTATGATTTACTTACATGTTGTGAAGGAAGAAAGGTGTCTGTACTTCCCGTTTGTGAATGCTCCCTCTGCAACAGCGTAAGTGAACTCAAGTTCTTCCACTCGACGTCCCACTATGTACGTTCGTGTGTGTTTCTGATGTCTGAACCCTCTCTCTGCTCTTCCTTTATAAGGCCACCTAAGTGACACACCTTTCAAGGGTACACGCTACAAACATTTCTTCTCCGGCTCCCAAGCACAGTGGGAAACCGAATCATGAACCATACCAAAGAAAAATCCAATGCCATTTACCAAACAACATCAAAATGTCACTGCTCATTAAAATGGTACTGGGGTGGATTAACACGTATTTGTCATGATCCTGTTTTCCACTGTGTTAAGGGCACAAGGGTCAGTTTACATGACTTATTTAAGTCATGTCCGTGTCAGCTTTCATAAGGCATGAAATTCACCTCCTCTTAATTAGGGAGGTCATTTTTGTTCGACTAGTGGTACATAGGTGCTAATTCCAGGTTTTAGTTCTTTAAAAGAAGTTGACTTGGCAAATGTATATCTCCTTATTGTATTTTCAGTGGGATTCAGAATGAATGACATCAACATGATGCAGCCAATTAGTGGTAACCTTATGCTTGAGCTTACTCAGAACAAATTTTATATGAGACCTGTGTGGAATTTATAATCATGTAAAGTATGAGTGGACATTGACCTGTAGACTATAAAAAACAGACATTTAAAAAAATACTTTAAACAAAAAAAGAGATGATTAAAAAATTACTGTAGAGATCAACTATCCAGCCTGCTGGATGACTCAGTGAGCATTCAGAGAAGCTGCTGCTTATAGCTTTGCTAAAGCACTAACATTGAAGGATATTCTCTGTCTCAAGTAACGTCATTATATTGGAATTCTGACCTTGTAGCCCTTTCATATTGCTCCTCTTTTGTGCTTTATCAGTCACCCTAGCTACATTTGAGTGGTCCAATGAATGGAAAAGCTTTTAGTGGCAAACTGTGACAAAGATTTCAGATAAATCCCCAGTGCTCATATATATAGGTGCATCTCAAAAAAATAGAATATTCTGGAAAAGTTCAGTTTTTCCCATAATTTAATTTAAAAAGTGGAACTTTCATATATCCTAGATTCATTACACAAAGTGAAATATTGCAAGCCTTTTCTTGTTTTAATCTTGATGATTACAGCTTACAGCTCATGGAAATCAAAAATCCAGTATCTCAGAATATTAGAATAAAAAATTTATAATACAGAAATGTCGAACAGAGAAGAACTCTAATCGGCTAATTAACTCAAAATACCTGCAAAGGTTTCCTGAGCCTTTAATCTCTCAGTCTGGTTCAGTACACACAACCACAATATTCATGGAATAATCTTCATGGAAAGTTGACTGGAAGGGAAAATTGTGGAAGGAAAAGGTGCACAAGCAACAGAGATGACTGCAGCCTTGAGAGGATTGTAAAACAAAGCCAATTCAAGAACTTCGGGGAGCTTCACAAGGAGTGGACTGAGGCTGGAGTCAGTGCATCAAGAGACACCACGCACAGACGTGTCCAGGAAATGCAACCTCACCTTTTTAGCTTAGTTAGAGTTAGGCTGTTCCTCACCCAGTTTTATTCCTCCTATACAGCTATTTCTGTTTCAGTTAATGATTGTGTTTCAACCTACATATTGAATTGATGATCATTAGCACCTGTTTGGTATAATTGTTGAACATACACCTGACTATATGCCTACAAAATCCCTGACTTTGTGCAAGTATGCCTAGAAGAATGGATGCTGTTTTGAAGGCAAAGTATTAAAAATATTGATCTGATGTAGATTTTTCTTCTGTTCACTCATTGGGCATTGTGTTAATTGATAAATATAAACTATTAACGTCTAGTTTTGAAAGCATTCTTACTTTACAGCATTTCTTCACAACTGCCTAAAACTTTTTCACAGTACTGTATATATGTATATATATATATATATATATATATATATATATATATATATATATATATACATATACATATACATATACATATACATATATATATATATATATATATATATATATATATATATATATATACATATATATATATATATATATATATATATATATATATATATATATATATATATATATATATATATATATATATATATATACATATACATATACATATACATATATATATATATATATATATATATATATATATATATATATATATATATATATATATATATATATATATATGTATATATACACCATTTTACATAAGTAAAAATTAGTTGTTTAGGTTGAGCTATCTTTATTCTCCTCCGAAGATGTAGGAGAGATTAAGGGATCAGCTCGTAAAGGGAAATTTGGCTAATTTAGTATCACTGATCAACTGTTCATCCTGCGATAAGTTGAACCTAGTGTATTCATTAATTATGCATTAGATATTACCTCCGTGGCCACCGGAAATAACATCCTAAACATAGTGAAATATTATTTTAAGAGCCTACAGCAGAATCGCAATTCAAGGCAATAGACACTTGTAAGCAATAAGAACACGTATTTAACTCTCCGATGGCTCTAGAGACCCCCCGGCCGACTCCGTCCTTCGAAGCGTGCCAAGAAGTAAGAGATACGAGAGGGAGAGAAGCAGACCGCTTCCTCTTTATGTTCTTAGGATTTTAACATTTTCTGGGCTAGTCCAGCCCAGAGTGCTTCCTCCAATCAATATTGTTTTTGAGTGTGGTGATGGCCAGATTCTCCACCTATTATGCTAATCAGCCCATTGTCCCTGCAGATGAGTGGTTCCACACTCTTCAATGATGAGTGGATTATTAAACTTTGTCCTGAAACTTTGCATGTACATATCAGAACAACCTACACAAATTTCCTTACTCTTATGATTTAGGAAATCACTCAATGAACACATACATACCAAACAAGACATGTTTGACTATACTTAAAGTACATTTCTAATATTAAAACACAATGATCCTCCTAGGGCTACTATACTCATACATGCTAAATGGAATAATTAGTGGCAACTTAATGGTGATACACATGAAGAACATGGAACAACACATGGTAGAAAATAAGTGATTGCAGTTGTTCAAAGATGTATTAATTTCCACAGTCATTGCTCCTGGTAGGTGCCGATTGTGGAATGTGTGAGTCCTTGTGTAGACTTGTGGAATTGTGGAATGTGTAATCTTTGTGACTGAGCGAAAAGGTCTCTCCTTTCTTCTAGAATTTATTGGCCTTAATGGTATGAGTCTTTGGACTTTTGTTCTGGCCCAAAAGGCCTAAATCACTGCATTTGAGAGCAGTTTCTGTGGTCAAGAGGGTTCAGCCCTGGGTCAGGGAGGCCTTTAATGCTTGCTGTGTTGGTTGAGATAAGGCAGATGCACACGCTGGATTTAAGAGGCTCCTTGGTGTCTGGGTATGGATTCCTTGTTTTATGGCTCCCTGAGTGGAGACATTTTGGTCCAGAGTTTCTTGTGGGTTCTCTGGCTGAGAAGGCCCGTTGTTTTATTTCTTCTGGTTATAATTGTGTGAATTATATGATGCTGCTTGTGCTGAGGCATTACAAAGGCTTGAAATTAAACATAAACCAATGATCAAGACGAGAAACATAAACTGTGGTGAGGAAAGACAAACGAAAGACAATGTGAGCAGTGCAAACCGTGACTATATATATACACAAGTGCTAATCATCCCAAACATGAATCAGGTGCGGATAGTCATGTGACCTGGTGAGGTGAGGTGCAGTAGCTGATGGGAATTGTAGTCTGTAGTCCTTTACTGGTATTTACATGACAGAGCCCCCCCCTTAACATGCGGCTCACGTCGCGCACAATAAGTTTAGGAGGGGGTCCCGAACACCCAGACCAGATGTCCTTATGCACCTCTGAGTTCCATCGGGGATGTGGAGTGGTGTCCTCCGTAATGCAGTGAGATGCAGTGATATCCCCGGCCTGGCTTGGATGTGGAGCGGTGGCTACCACGCAGCCAGTGGGGGGAACGAAGCTGAAGGCGGACCCCCCAGGGGAAGTGACACCAGCCATGGAGCCAAAGGATGGAGCGAAGTTGTCCTCGAGGCCAGAGGGGGGAGCGATGCTCTCCGCGAAGCATGCAGGGGGAGTGATATCCAACATGGAGCAAATAGGGGGCGCGACATGCAGAGAGTAGCAGAGAAAAGGAGCGAGGTCTTCAGTGGAGCATGGAAGCAGAACAAGGTCCTCAGCGGAGCAGGATGGCTGAGCGACGTACTCAACCGAGCAGGAAGGCGGAGCAACTTCCTCAGTAGAGTGAGAAGGTGGAGCGATGTCCAAAGTGGAGCCTGGTGTAGTGACGTCCGAGGTGGAGCAAGAAGGTGAAGCAGAACTCTTGTCTGCACCGGGCGACGGAGCAACATCCTCGGCTGATCAGGGAGATTGAGTGGCATCCTCAGCTGAACAGGGAGGCTGAGCGGCGTCCTCAGCTGAACAGGGAGGCTGAGCGGCGTCCTCAGCTGAACAGGGAGGCTGAGCGGCGTCCTCAGCTGAACAGGGAGGCTGAGCGGCGTCCTCAGCTGAACAGGGAGGCAGAGCGGTGTCCTCAGCTGAACAGGGATGCTGAGTAGCATCCTCAATCAAGCAGGGAGGCTGAGCGCCGTCCTCAGTTGAGCAGGGAGGCTGAGCAGCGTTCTCTGTTGGCCCGACAGGCAGTGCGAGTTCCACAGTAGGGGAGGGAGGGTGGGGTAAGATCTTACACATGGCTCCCTCCCCCGTGGCTCCTTCTTCAGGGCTTCCAGGATCTAATCCTGCTTAGCGAAAAAATCCGCTGCATCCATTTTAAGGTCTTTCGTTCTGTTACGTTGTAGATAGTGACAGAGGCGAAGGCGGATACAAGTGCAGATTTTAGTTTTAATAAGAAGTGAAAACAAGATAAAAAACCAGGAACTAGGAACATACAGGGCTTGAAATTAAACATAAACCAACGATCAAGACAAGAAACATAAAGTGTGGTGAGGAAAGACAAACGAAAGGCAATGTGAGCAGTGCAAAGCATGACTATATATACAAGTGCTAATCATCCCAAACGTGAATCAGGTACAGATAGTCATGTGACTTGGTGAGGTGAGGTGCAGTGGCTGATGGGAATTGTAGTCTCTAGGCCTTTACTGGTATTTACATGACAGTGCTGTAACATTAAGATTTCCCTTCACTGGAACTAGAGGGCCAAAACTTGTTCCAGCATAACAATGATCCTGTGCACAGTATATATATATATATATATATATATATATATATATATATATATATATATATATATATATATATATATATATATATATATATATATATATACACACACACACACACACACACACACACACACACACACACACACACATTGGGTATAGAAAAGAATCACCCCCCCCCCCAAAATAATCACATTTTGTGGCTTTGCAGCCTGAAATGAAGATGGACACAGTTTTTGTTTCATCCAGCTGTATTTGCTCAGTGCAACTTATAACATCCAAGTGAAAGATATAACACCAACATGTCACAAAAAGAAAAAATCAAACAAACAAACAAACAAAAAAACAGAATCACTGAGTTGGAAAAAGGATCACCCCCCTCCTAAAATGACTTGTAAACTCAATCAGGTGTAGCTAATCACCTTCTCAATGGCACACAAAGCCGTGGACATGCACAAGTTGTGGACAGGCACAAGTCAGGGGATGGATACAAAAAAAAATTCAAATGCTTTATCAATGCCTAGAAGCACAGTGAAGTCTATTATTAAGAAGTGGAAGGTATTTGGTACAACACAGACCCTACCTGGATCAGGACGTCACTCCAAACTGGATGAAAGAGCCAGGAGGAAACTGGTCAGAGAGGCTACCAAGAGGCCTGTAGCAACTCTGAAGCAGTTTTAGGAATTTATGATAAAGAGTGGTCATTGTGTGCATGTGACAACAATATCACAAATTGTCCACAAATATGGCTTGTATGGGAGGGTTGCAAGAAAAAAACCACCCATGACTGAGCTTTGCCAAAACGTACCTTGAAGATTCTGAGGCCACATGAAAAAAGGTGTTATGGTCTGATGAGACTAAAATTGAATTATTTGGTCTCAACACGAAACGATATGTCTGGCGGAAATCCAACACAGCTCACCATCCAAATAACACCATTCCTACAGTAAAGCATGGAGGTGGTAATACACCTAATAAAAACTGTCCATCTTCATTTCAGGCTGAAAAGCAACAAAATTATTTTAAGGGGGGGGGGGAATGATTCTATACCCACTATATATATATATATATATATATATATATATATATATATATATATATATATATATATATATATATATATATATATATATATATATATATATATATATATAAAACATTTCTTCCACACTGACTTGGGAGTTTCTTGCATAAAAGATTTAATGACTCAGGCCACTGTCGGCCACCTGCTGAGCCACCAACCATCTGGAGTGTACAGAATATGGGCATTCCAATCGCTGGTGTGTGCTAGCAGTCCCATACATTAAAAAAAAAAAAAGATCTTATCTCATGCTGACTGTAATATTGCTTGTTTGTCTCTGCAATAACCTCGCAGACAGATTCTTTTGTAGAAGCTGCAAGCGCTACATCAGTAGTTGATATAGGCATAGCTTTGCAAAGGGCAGAGGAATTAGCATTGCTAGCACTAGGAAACACATCAGTAAGGGATTTTTCTTTTTTCTTATCATTATCTTCTTATCATCAAAAATAATCATTTAATTACTTAAAAAAATACTGTAAACCGTGCATGTTTTTGTCATTTTTAAATGATTGTTCTTCGACATTATTAAAAGAAAATATTCTCAGAAAATCATTCAGGCATTATAATTAAATGCTTCTTTAAGGATCCAGCCCATTTGGACCCACAGCACTACTTTTAGTGCATCCAGGTTTCATAATAGATTCTGATAGCATGTCCAGCTAAATTTTCTCGAGAGAATAATTTCTCTGATCTTGGAAGATCAGACAAATCCAAAAATAGAGTAATAAATATGATAAAATATTATTAGATGGCTATTGTTGTCAGCTGTAAAAAAAAAAAGAAAAAAAAGTTGTTTTGAAACTTATTTAGTTTGCTTATTCACTCATATTAGACAGAAGATAAAAGGCATTCCAGAAAGTTATGTTCTGCAAATTGCTGATGTGGACCGGCTTTAGTTGTGAGACATGTAAGGAAGGGTGTATTCTCGTGGACCTCTGTAATCTGAGCTTTACAACTGAGGTGTTGATAATGCTCTCAGTAACATAGGGGCCCAGGTATCGAGGAGAGAGCTTTTTCGAGTTGGTCTTTAATAAGATATCTTTGGAGGAGAGCCAAACCTTCTGACCTGGTTGATAGTTGGGTGCGGGAGACCGATCGTGGTCAGCAAGGCAGCAGTTGCGGTTGGCTGAGTGGAGCAGGGTTCAGGGGGCCTATCTCCAAATTTTAGATAACCCAGAGAGCGTACTGAATCCAGGCAAGCTGGGTACTCCACGATGAAGGGTTACTGGCCGTGACACACTGAAGTGCTGCTACCAGATCCTGGTTAACCTGCTCCACCTGCCCATTAGTCTGGGAGTGGAAACCTGAAGACAGACTCACAGAAGTACTCAGGAACACTTCCATACCTGGGAGATAAATTGGGGTCCACGGTCGGGAACTTTGTCCAGGGGGATTCCATGTAGTCAGAAGACGTGGTTGAACAGGAGGTACGCGGCCTCACAGGCTGTTAGATGTTTAGGGAGAGCCACAAAATACACAGCCTTAGACAAAAGATCATTGATAGTGAGGTTGGTGGTGTTACCTTTGGAAGGAGGCAGTCCAGTGATGACAGTCGATCATGTGATGTGAGACCATGGCTGGCTGGAAACGTGCAGGTGGGTGGAGCAGTCCCACAGATGGGTGGTTAGAGACCTTCCCACAGACGCACACTAAGCAGGCAGAGACAAAGGCCCAGGTGTCAGCGTCCATGGTCGGCCACCAGAAGTGTCGCCAGGGTGACAGGGAAACCAGGATGTGACCCCACTGGAGAAACTGAGAATGCACAGAATCAGGAACAAATAAGTGGCCAGGGGGTCTATTACCTGGGTTGGGTTGGGTGCATTGAATCAACTTAACCATGGAAGCTGACCAAATTGGCATGGAATTCACACTTCTCTACTTTTATGAAATGCCGGTTCTCCAGCAGCCACTGAAGAACCTGGCAAACATGGATGGTGTGTTCCACATGGGTACAGGAGAAGATGAAGATGTCGTCAAAGTATACAAAGATGAAGCAGTTCAGAAAGTCTCTGAGGACATCATTTACCAGAGCCTGAAACACTGCTGGGGCATTGGTGAGGCCAAGTAATCTGGCTCACAAGTAGATGAGGGGCCCCCTCTTTTGGCTGAAATGGGCATGTGGCAAGGAAATGACCCAAATGACTACAGTAGATGCACTCACCCACTTTCAGTCTTCAGTCCCATTCTACAGGGGTAAGCCAGGCCCGACCCAGCTGCATGGGCTCCTCTCTGGATGGTGTGAGACTGGAGGAGGCTCATGGACTGGGTGGCCCCTCGACAGCTGAGTCAACAGGGTAACCGGAAGGCTGATGGGAAGCAGGAGAGTAGGGAGGTCAGTTGGATCTTTTCCTATGCCGTTAGATAGGGCCAAATGCAGGGGATCTGATTCTGCTGGGTCAGATGTTGGCCAGATTGTTCTGTTATAACCAATGAGAGCTTGGACCCAAAAACAGAACACAGACGGAACAGACTCAGGGACAGAAAGTTAAAATGGGTTTATTAAAGGGCAAATGAAAGTAGAGATGTGTTCGAAGAAACATGGCTGGGTGCAGCAGTTGAGGCCAGAACTCAAACTTGGGTCAGCAGATTGAAGGTCAGATGTCCTCTAGGCATGAGCTATGGGGAAGGTGTGGCTTAATGTTACTGTCAGGGCTGGGGCTTGAACTCAGGTGGGCGGCGTGGAAGTCCGGTTCTCAACTCACAAGCTACAGGGATGGCGAAGGGAGCTTGGGAACAGCGGATAACGAGCGTGCCTAGGGTAATGGTCAAGGCCCAGAACTCAGATCGGCCTCATAGTAGTGAATACTCCATCCGTGAGTCACAGGGGAGGTGAAGAAGGGCTGGGCGTAGCGGAGTGCAGGCAGGCAGGCAGGCAGGGTGAGAGGTGAACCTGGGACACAGGAGAAACAGGTTTTTAAGGGCTGCAGGCTGATGAGATGATGAGGAGCAGGTGCATTTGCTGATTCGATCAGGAAGGGGAGCAGAGTGGAGCACCATGCCCAGGGACACACACATGAACACACATGAACACACACACAGACACACACAGGAAGCGAGGGAGAGACAAACACAGGAAACACAAGGAAGGGGAGAAAATAGTGAAACACAAGGAAACGGGGAAACAGCAGGAGCCTAAGCTCGGACCATGACATATTTGTTGTTAGAATTTGTGAATGATAAAAGACATTTTTTTTGGTTTTCCAGCAGCCTCCATTTTGGATTGAAGCAGCTTTATGACAATGTCTATTGTTAAAAGCACTAAGCAAATAAAAAAGATTTGAATTGAATTGGTTAAACTCTGCAGTTATGGCAGCACCCATTATTTTCACAAAACATGTGCAAAGTATCAGTGTGTGTTTTTGTATGTATAAAATGCAAAATTCACACTGATCCACTTTCATCATGTCTCCTGTGGCAATGCTAGAACAGATTTTGCTGCCAAAAATGCTGCACATTTTTTCCATAGTCATTTCCACTCCTGATTTATCTTCGTAAAGTGTAAAGTTGGGGTAGAAAATGCATGTTAAATAATTTAGGTAATAAGTATTTCATATATAAAGCTAACCTCAAACCAGCAGTCAATGATGTCATTACCGCAGTTATTTATATAAAAGTCAATAACAGACAAGTCAATAATGGACAAGTGTCAGCAAATGGACTTATTGTACTCTGTAATAATGGCTATTGAAAACATCTTCTAGCTTACCCATTGCTAGTGGGTAAAAAAAAAAGTGCAGTGGCTACGAGAGGACCTAAAAGGTTTACGTCTCTTGAATTCTTTCTCCTGCTGTCCTTCAGGCTTAACTTTAATGGCCCATTTTATCAATGGAGCCAACCTTGGGTCAGCTTTAGGACCAGACCCATCGCAGACCCATTAGGCTTCTTTGAGCCTCCAATACTTAAAACAATTTATATAAACTTTTCTTGAACACAAGGTTACTCAAGTGTTTATCAGTACGCTGTCAGTTTGCCTTTAACATCAATGAATCATTCTATATCTGATGGATTACACAGCTATGGCTTTTTGCAGCACACATTGACATCCTCAGAACAAATAGCATCCCACTGCACAATTTCTTCCAACTACAGGAAGAGCTGTAAAGCCAAAGTAATAGTAAACAATACCTTACATTTACTATTTATGTGGTCAGTAATATTTCAATATCTACTGCTCCTTTGTAATATTCCCGAGTCACTTTTCAACCAGCAGAGGTAAAGTGATTTTTGACCAAACATCGATTAACATTTGCACCATGTGATTGCCAAACAAACTAATACAGGTTTCCAGTACACAACAAGGCACACACATAGAAATAAGAACTGTTGTGTAACTATGGAATCTTGTTTACAAAGCAATATAAAGTTAAATGGACCAGAATAATAGTTGTTTAAAGTAGATCTACAGTTCTCTCCAAGATTATTGGAATGATAAGGCCAATTATTTTTTTTATTTTGCTGTAGACTGAAGACATTTGAGTTTGAGATCAAAAGATGAACATGAAAAGAAAGTTTAGAATTTTTAGCTTTTATTTCCTGGTATACTGGTATTCCTGGTATCCTTATATGTAGATAAAATAAACAAAAACAGTGTCGGTATGGTGACGGTATCACAATCCACTATTCAAAGAAGACATAGAGCAGAAATATAGAGGCCATACCACAAGATACAAACCACTCATCAGCAGTAAGAATTGGGTAGCGAGAAAAAAGAAATAGAGATGAGCCACAAAAGTTCTGGAACCAACATTAGCCTCTACCAAAGGCCAAAGTGTGGAGAAAGAAAGGATCTGCTCATGATCCAAAACATACAAGCTCATCTGTGAAACATGGTGGAGGTAGTGTCATGGCTTGGGCTTGCATGGCTGCTTCTGGAATAGGCTCACTAATCTTTATTGATGATGTAACTCATGATTGTAGCAGAAGAATGTATTCAGAAGTGTACAGGAACAATTTTGTTTGTCTTGAGAGATCCATCCAAATCATCCAAATTAATCGGGAGGAATTTTATCATGCAGCAAAACAATGATCCAAAACACACTGCCAACACAACAAAGGACTTTATCAGGGGGGGAAAGTGGAATGTTTTAGAATCACCAGACTTTAACCCAATTGAGCATGCAATTCACCTCCTGAAGAGGACACTGAAGGGAGAAATCCCCCGAAACAAACAAGAACTGAAAGACGCTGCGGTAAAAGCCTGGAAAAGCATCACAGAAGAGAGGGATATGCAACCAAATGTTAAGTGTTATTTACTTTAATTTACTTCAAAGCACATCTGTTCCTATACTTTTGCTTGCTTAAAAGAGTGGTCTGATACAAAAGGTTCTATGTTTTATGTTGTTTAACACATCTAGATGTAAATACCAGGAAATAAAAGCTGAAATCCTAAACTCTTGTCTCATATCCATCTTTTGATCTCAAACTCAAAACTTTCATGTATAGCACAAACAGATAAATTGGCCTTGCTGTTCCAAAAGTTTCAGAGGGGACTGTATAATAAATAAAACCAACTCATTTGCTGTAGCGCGTGTCAATTCCATCTTATGTACTGTATATTACCTACATTTTCATCATTAAACCTGCCTGCATTATTTACATTGAATTACTAGACTTTGTAACAGTTTCATCCCTGAGGCAATCAGATTATACAATGGTCTCCAATCTTGCTGCTACACTTTTCTCATCGTTTTTTCTACCCAATTGCATGACAGAATAGAGCCTACAGTTTACAGAAAATTACTTACACTGGTTATCCAATATTGTTATGATACTGTCCTGTCTAATAGTGTGCACTGTGATGTGTATTCATTGCCCTGTTTTTTTATTGTATTGTGTATTTATTGTGCACTTTTTTGAACTCTTCTCACACTGTCATGTATTTGCCCTTTATGTAGTCTTGTTCAGGCCCGGACTGAAACAAAAATATTCAGGCTGGGAGCCTCACACCAGCCCTGACCACATCATACACCCACAACAAATTCGAAGACCACTGACCAAGTACTGTAATTTGCACTCACTGACCAATTTATTAGGAACCCCTGTACACCTGTAAGCACCATGTAAGCTCAGGTTAAGGGCTTCAGTTAATGTTAAGATCAAACATCAGTATGGGGAAAAATGTGATCTCAGTGACTTTGAGTGTAGCATGGTTGTTGGTGCCAGACAGGGTGGTTTGAGTATTTTTTTTTTTTTAAACAGCCGATCTCCTGGGATTTTCATGCATAGCAGTCTCTAGAATTTACACACAATGATGCAGAAAATACATACAACACAACACAAATGCACAGTTTGCAGTAGTTCTGTGAGTCGAAAAACCTTGTTACTGTGAGGATCAGAGGAGAATGGACAGAATGGTTCAAGCTGATAGGAAGGCTTTGGTTACTCAAATAACCACTCTTTACAACAGTTGTAAACAGAAAATATTCCCTGAAAGCATGATTTTACCCAGATTTAGAATGGGGTTCCTTCTAATTTGGTTGGTGAGTGTATGTCAAAGGAAAAACATTACTTTTAACATTAATAAAAAGTGATACCTTTTTTTGTGTGTGTTTCTAATAGGAACTACTATTGCATACCTTTAAATTAATCTCAGCTCCCATTTTCTCTATAACCTACAGTATAACATCAGTACTGCAGTTTTCGGAAGCTACAACACCACCATGCCATAAAAGTCTTAATCTACAATATTAAATCAAATGATGGAATTTCTTTAGTCCAAGATCTTAATATTGAAATATTGAGATTACCTCTTGTGAAAAATTGCTTAAAACATATACATAT
The DNA here is from genome assembly GCA_023630585.1 of Cranoglanis bouderius. Taxonomy (NCBI): domain Eukaryota; kingdom Metazoa; phylum Chordata; class Actinopteri; order Siluriformes; family Cranoglanididae; genus Cranoglanis; species Cranoglanis bouderius. The sequence continues at coordinate 16,230,542 of CM042546.1, forward strand.
ATTTTTTTTCTTTCTGTCTGCCCTGTACATGAAATTTCACTCCCTGTTCTTGGCAGATCATTACGTACTTGCAGGCATAACTTCTGTCACAGCTAGCTAACTGCTAACTAGTCACTGACTATCAATGTTGGCTAATACTTTCAGTTTAAATTAAGTTTCAGCTGCTACCCTAGGCTATATGCGGATGTGACAGTGCTTATGTAATGTACTATTTATCATAGGGCTTAATTTTTATACTGTACTTAGGATCTTAGAAACAATCACTAAATTGTAATATTTGCAATAAATTGCAATAAAATATGTTAAGCTGTACAGCCTAATAATATAAATTACCCAGCCAGTTGCAGTTTTACTTGCTATATATAGTGTTACTGTGGTTAATACAGCCTAAGTAGATAATGTTAACCCTTTCATGGGTGAATTATTCATATGCATATCCAGATTCTCTAGATTACCTCTTTTTTTTTTTTTTTTTTAAAAGCAAATAAAAAAAATAAAAATAATAAAATAAAAACACTAAAAAAGTATGCCTGGAAAAAAAAAAAAAAAAAAATCTTCAAATGGCAAAAAATGTTCACATTCAGGTCTAAAATGCTGCATGTAATGCTGAAGACAATTTTTAATTTAAAAAAAAAAAAAAATATTATTTCTGAACATACAAAATGTATGCAGTTCAGGACTGATACAAAGAGGTAAAAAACAACAAAAACAATGCAAACAGAAAAATCTAGTTTTTTTTTCATTCAGAGTCATCTGGCACAACACATTTTTCACTTTAATGATTTTGTTATTTATTTATCTTATTTTATGTAGAAATTAGTAAAGACTGAGAAGGACAAATAGTCTACAGAGCTACAGAAGGTTACGCTAATTTAAAGTAATGCTCCCAAGTGATTTGGAGGTATTTTCATCTTATATTTATCTAAGATATAAAAAAAAGAGCCTTAAATTTACTGTCCATAACTGTGGACACTATGCATGAAATCCGTGTTTGTAGATTATTTTGCTGCATTTTGCTACTTTCCAGTGCTTTTTCCCTCTCTGCTTCTTGTCCATTCTTCAGTGAAACGACATTTTGTATAAATGTATACTAGTTAGACAGAGGAATGATGGTAAAATCCACTTGACCTGACTTGACTAAATAAAGGTTATTATTATTACAAAACCTAAAGCCATTATACAGTATGAGGCACAAAATGATATCATATCTGTTAAAAATGTATTAATGTGTCCTCTATTTTGAACAGATATTTCACTTCATATAAATCAACTCTGTTTTGAAAGATAATTAGAAGTCAAGTTTGTTTATCACCTGTGTTTCCTCTCTGCTTATACTGCAAGAGGTCAAATCAAAGCATTTATTCTGCTGTGCTTTTTCAACGACTTTGCTGTGCTTGGGATTGGGTAATTTAACTGGAAGGCAAACCAAAAACCCTTTACCAAAATGTACCATGATAATGTACCAATAGACATACACTGTATTTCAGTTTTGTGTTGTATTTTGAAATTCTGGTGCTGTTTTTTAAGTGTTAAGTCTAGGTCAATTTTTAGCTGAATTTGTGGGTACCAGATATGTTGCTTAGTTTGCCGCCTGCATGGAAATGTTCTATATAATACAACATTCTGTCTCAAACAGATTCTCATACAGTATGTCAATTTTCTGAAGTGTTTTTTTTTTTATGTGCATCAAATGAGGTGCTTATGTTTTGATTTAGACAAGCGTTTAATCCATACCAGCTGCATCAGCAGTGCATTACCATGAATTTATCCCGGAGGCGTTGTCACAGTCACAGTATCATACATAGTATGTACAAAGAAAGTATGTATTCATAAGCATAAAGAAAGATAAGTTTAAAAATCTAAATTGATTGAGAAAAAAGTATTCAGACTCCACAACATTAATACTTTGTCACAAAGCCATTGTTTGCAATTCCAGCTTTGAGACTTCTACTGTAAGAAACAATCATCTTTTTGCAGCACCATCATCAAATTTTTGCCCATTACTCTTGGAAAATCATCTTCAGTTCCCCAAGGTTATGAGGGTCCCGCTGATGGGTTAAAAAGTTCTAAATCCTCTATAAATTTTCAATGAGATTCAAATCAGGAGATTGACTAGGCCATACAAGGCCTTATTCGGTTATTACGGCTGTATGTTTGTCCCCAGATTCATTTTCTTGGGCGATGAGATTAAACTGTCCTCTAAAATGTCCTGGTCCATTGCTCCATTCATGCTTCCTTCAATGACTTGTAATGTCCCAGTACAATTTGTAGAGAAGCAGCCCTATAATCACGATGATAACACCTCTGTACTTCACTGTGGGTATGATGTTCTTGGGATCATTCATGTAACTCTTCTTTCTCTAGAAACATGACAAACATGACAAGCTGAATTAGTGCCAAAGAGCTCTATTTTTGTTTTATCTGACCAGAGTATATTGTTCCAAGAGTTCTCATTTGTCTAAATCAGGATCCAATCTTATCTGCAAAGGGTCAGTGTGGAAGCAGGTTTTCATTACGGATAAGATTGGACACCCCTGGTCTAAATGCTTGCATGGGGTGTAGGAATGGAGATGATTCTGCAGATGGAGATGATGATGACTGCTGGTTTCTCTCTTACCTTTCTTATCATAGTCTGAGAGCGCGTTGTGAAATCTTGTACGCTGCACCTGTCTGGGGACGATAAGTTTTGCTATGGCTCTGTAGCTTTTTCATTGTTCTGTTTAATAATGTTGTCCCAGAGACTTCCTCACTTTGGCTGAACATATAAAGCTCTTCCATCTTCAAAACTTACTTACCCAACCAATAGCAATGTCTTTTATAATGACACCAGGTGCAATTTGCATGAGGACATTTATTGCAGCATTTATATCAATAACCTGATTTATTTTTATGTAACCTTTACATTTTAAAATAGTGTCTGAGTAAAATGTTCCATTTATCAATTTTACATTTCAGTTTTAGACATATCTATATATACTGTAAGTACAAAGTCAAAAGACATTATACATGCAAATTTTAAGTGGTTATATGCACTGGAAGTATATCAAATAACAAAAAGAATGTCTGTAAACCAAAATATGTAACTTTTACAATATTTTGAAAATTTTTAAAAATAATTTATTTTAATTTTGAGTTTATGGACGAACAAAAGTGTAACATAGCAAGGATTAGAAATAAGTAATTGGTGTAGTACACATTCAACACTGTGGTATACAGTGAGGGAAAAAAGTATTTGATCCCCTGTAGATTTTGTATGTTTGCCTACTGACAAAGAAATGATCAGTCTATAATTTTAATGGTAGGTGTATTTTAACAGTGAGAGACAGAATAACAACAAAAAAATCCAGAAAAAACGCATTTCAAAAAAGTTGTAAATTAATTTGCATTTTACTGAGTGAAATAAGTATTTGATCCCCTATCAATCAGCAAGATTTCTGGCTCCCAGGTGTCTTTTACACAGGTAACGAGCTGAGATTAGGAGCACTCTCTTAAAGGGAGTGCTCCTAATCTCAGCTTGTTACCTGAATAAAAGACACCTGTCCACAGAAGCACTCAATCAATCAGATTTCAAACTCTCCACCATGGCCAAGACCAAAGAGCTGTCCAAGGATGTCAGGGACAAGACTGTAGACCTACACAAGGCTGGAATGGGCTACAAGACCATCGCCAAGCAGCTTGGTGAGAAGGTGACAACAGTTGGTTCGATTATTTGCAAATGGAAGAAACACAAAATAACTGTCAGTCTCCCTCGGTCTGGGGCTCCATGCAAGATCTCACCTCGTGGAGCTTCAGTGATCATGAGAACGGTGAGGAATCAGCCCAGAACTACACGGGAGGATCTTGTTAATGATCTCAAGGCAGCTGGGACCATAGTCACCAAGAAGACAATTGGTAACACACTACGCCATGAAGGACTGAAATCCTGCAGTGCCCACAAGGTCCCCCTGCTCAAGAAACTACATGTACAGGCCCATCTGAAGTTTGTCTGAATGATTCAGAGCAGAACTGGGTGAAAGTGTTGTGGTCAGATGAGACCAAAATCGAGCTCTTTGGCATCAACTCAGCTAGCGTGTTTGGAGGAGGCGGAATGCTGCCTATGACCCCAAGAACACCATCCCCACCGTCAAACATGGAGGTGGAAACATTATGCTTTGGGGGTGTTTTTCTGCTAAGGGGACAGGACAACTGCACCGCATCAAAGGGACGATGGACGGAGCCATGTACTGTCAAATCTTGGGTGATAACCTCCTTCCCTCAGACAGGGGATTGAAAATGGGTCGTGGATGGGTATTCTAGCATGACAATGACCCAAAACACACAGCCAAGGCAACAAAGGAGTGGCTCAAGAAGAAGCACATTAAGGTCCTGGAGTGGCCTAGCCAGTCTCCAGACCTTAATCCCATAGAAAATCTGTGGAGGGAGCCGAAGGTTTGAGTTGCCAAACGTCAGCCTCGAGACCTTAATGACTTGGAGAGGATCTGCAAAGAGGAGTGGGACAAAATCCCTCCTGAGATGTGTGCAAACCTGGTGGCCAACTACAAGAAACGTCTGACCTCTGTGATTGCCAACAAGGGTTTTGCCACCAAGTACTAAGTCAAAGGGGTCAAATACTTATTTCACTCATTAAAATGCAAGTCAATTTATAACTTTTCTGAAATGCGTTTTTCTGGATTTTTTTGTTTTTATTCTGTCTCTCACTGTTAAAATACACCTACCATTAAAATGATAGACTGATCATTTCTTTGTCAGTGGGCAAACGTAGAAAATCAGTAGGAGATCAAATACTTTTTCCCCCCACTGTATGAGGTGGGTCATATTTCTGCAGTGTGGACCTCACAAATTTTTTGGATTTGGGTTGTGCCCCTGTGTTGCCTATTAAATTTACTCCTGACTTCTATTATCACTGCATAGGGAGAACACACAAACAGAGATTCCCTCTCACATCAGTTGGCTGATGAGTGATGGAGAGACACTACAATACTACTTACAATAAGAACTGACACAAGAAGTTACTTTGTCATACTGATTGTTGTTGAGTAAGAACTCAAAGGGGCTTCTTGCCTTCTTTACCTACCAGTATTTGAAATTTTGTCCCTTTATGCCAGCTGCTAAAGAGCAAAGTTTGAAATAAAAAGAAATGTTTATCAAAGCCACACTATTTTGTAAAACCTAAATGTTATTTAATTTACCATTTTACATTATATTTTACTGTATTAGAAAGTATATTAGGGTTTTTGTCAGATTAACATTACTGACAAGATACAATGTATTCTACATTGTATCTGTGCATCAGCTGTGAAAATATATAACCCTCTTTCCTTCATTTTAGGTAACTAATTCTTTTCTAAAATCACTTGAAATGTAATTATACTTTAAACAATTCTGAAAAAACATTATTTATGTACAAACTTTATCCAGAAGAGGTCGCCCTAACATAGCTTTGTTACGTCTTCAGCGGATTCACTAAAGATTAAAATTCAGTGAGAGTATGTTTTATTTATGAGGTGCTAATAGTGCACAGATGAAGTATACAAATTAATTGATGCCTGTTTCTAGTTTTAAATGTGTCAAATATCGGCATGTTGTTGATTAATAAAACATGAAGTAGGTATTGCTTAACCTCTATAATTACAATAAATCATCCAGAATAAAGGATAGACAGTTAGTTCATTAAACATTGTTCTGAAACCGAAATGACTTTTGACATCTGAACCCATTACACATTAATTGAGCAAATGATTCCACTATCTCAAATAGCTAGATTTTTTATTTTTTATTTTTTCAGGTGCAGGTGTAATTTCCTGATAGTCATGATGCTTATTTATTTTATACAATGTTTATATAAAATAATGACATAATAATGAAATAATGAAATGCAATTGAAATAAAATATCATCTGACCATTATTGTGCCACTCTAATATGTTATTTAAATGTCCAACTCAATCACTCATGGCATACTTAGCAAATACAAACCTTGACTAACCTTGTCATCCAAATACAAAATATCACAAGGCCATTTTTTTTAAACAAATAAAATTAATAAATCAATAAGTAAACGTGTTCTACACATTATGAAATATTGTTTAAGCAAATCCTTACATGACACCATTCCATTAGGCCTATGTAACATTTGGCGCTATGTTTTTCTTTTGGCCACATCTAAAGATTTTCTCACAAAGTGACAATGTCACCTTCCTCAACAGCAGGTGGCCCTATGGGTCCATTTACAAAACCCATTTCTCAGAGGAAAAAAAGAGTGATCAAGTATTTGAGCACTGAAAATAAGTAGAATAAGTAGAGCTGGTTAAAAAGCTCTGTGGTGTTTTTAAGTACACTGCAAATAATAATAATAATAATAATAATAATAATAATAATAATAATAATAATTATTATTATTATTATTATTATTATTATTATTATTATAAGAAAAAAATTATATTTTAGCATGTGTAGATATCTTGAATAAAGGACAAATTGTTTAATAGTTCTTATTATAGATTATTATATAACAAATACAAGACAATTAAGCCTATTTCTAGCTATTCCTTTGTATACAATCAAAACAGACTACAGCCTAACCAAATCAAACCATCTGATTAAACTGTGTATGATTGTTGGCCTATTATTTATTTATTTATTTATTTATTTATTTATTTTAAAGAAGCTGGCTGTGCCAGCAACAATCAACATAGTTTAGGGTTATAGCAAGGATTTAGCACACATAAAAACATGTTAACTCAGACTTACAGAACATTTCCAATACTGAAAAATACTGTAGTGATTTTCGACCAATGAGAAAAATACTAATCATTCCCTGGTGAGCAGAAAAGCAGCATCACAAAACATGTTAAACGTTGAGGAGGATGGGCAGTAGCAGCTGAGGACCACAATAGGTTCTGCTCCTGTCAGCCATTAACAGGAATCTGAAGCTACAGTGGGCACAATGTATTCCCACTGAAACTGGACAGTTGGAAAAAAATGTCATCTAGTCTTTTTTCCAGTGCTGTCCAGCCCATCAACCACACCACAGTCAAAGTCTGTAGGACCACATTTTTCCCAATTATGATGTTTGCTTTTTTTTTTTTTTTTTTTTTTTTAAATTTTTTTTTTTAAACTTGTATATGCATGATTTCATGCATTGCACTGCTGCCATACAATTGGCTGATTGGATAATTGCATGAATGAGCAGGGGTACAGATGTTCCTATTAAAGTGGATGTTGACTGTATATTAACCCATGATGCACATATAATTAGAGTGAAATTAAAATGGATGTGTATTACAATTTTTTTTTTTTTTAATTTTAATTAATCACATAACGAATATCACAAAATATACAGTGCATTCATTCATCCTCACTAACCCAGTAACCACTTTTATTTTTGGTCAGGGTCCAGATCTGGCATGCACACACGCACACGCGCATACGCGCACACACACACACACACACACACACACACACACACACACACACACACACACACACACACACACACACACACACACATTCCAGGTTCTCCAGTTTCCTTTCACCTCCCACAAACATGATAATACATGGATTGGTTATGCTAAATAGCCCAGAAATAGCCCATAGGTGTGAATCAAAGTGTGTGTGTTCTTACCTCATGTTCAGTGTTCCTGGGATAGGCTCTGAATATAAAGCGACTTTAACTTGTAAACAGATTATTATATCCTAGCAATAAATATCCCTCGCCTAAAAAGAAGTAAATTCAAACACTAATTACAAATAAGCCATTTGTTTTAAAGCAATACCAAATCCAAATAAAATAATTGCTTTGTTTTGTCATTGAAAAACATTTTTTGAGTATATATTTTAATTTTCTTCCCCCTTCCTGGTCAGGCCTCACAGATCCAGAGTCCCTAGTTTGATCCTGAGTTTGGGTTACTGTTTGCATTACTTCTGTGGTTCGGATATTATAAAAACATTTTCAGTCCTTAATTCATTTGTCTTTTTCTACCCTCCTGATAGTCTTTTGTGCATTTGTTTTATATATATATATATATATATATATATATATATATATATATATATATATATATATATATATATATATATAAATAACAAATGCACAAAAGTATGTATGTATATATATATATATATATATATATATATATATATATATATATATATATATATATATATATATATATATATATATATATATATATATACACACACACACACACACACACACACACACACACACACACACACACACACACACACACACACACACACACACACAGTATTGTGCAAAAGTTTTAGGCAGTTGTGAAAAAATGCTGTAAAGTAAGAATGCTTTCAAAAATTGATATGTTAATAGTTTATATTTATCAATTAACAAAATGCATATATATTTATATTTATATATATAAATCTCCTAGCAAGTTGGTCACTAATTAACACTTAAAACGAGTGCTTAAAGCTGAAAGTTCATACTGTTTCTCACACATTTATTATGTATATATTCTTATGACTGTCTCTGACAAAAATTGTCTACCTATGAGCAGATCACGTATACTACTTCTTTATTTTCTTTATACTAACAGAGCTAAATTCAGTGTCTGACTTGTTCCTATTGCTGACATGATTGTTTTTTATATCCATTTGTCCTTCTACAGGGAAGGGCTCATGCACATCACTACAAAGTTTTTCTAATTGATCACCTTTATCCTATGATGAAACATATCTAATGCTGATACTGTATGAGTGGTCCCTTTCAGGATGACAATAACCCCATCCACAGGGCACTATGAGTCATTGAATAATTTGATGAGGATGAACATGATGTAAATCATATGCTATGGCTTTCACAGTCACCAGATCTCAACTAATTGAAGAACTTGAGAGATTTTGGACCCATGTGTTAGACAGTGCTCATTAGCACCATCATTTAAAACACCAGTTGTGGGAATTTCTGGAAGAATGGTGTTCATCTCGCCATTAGAGTCCCAGAGTTTTGTATAACCAAGGCTAATTGAAGCTGGCAGCTTGTGGTGGCCTAACAGCTTACTACATTTATGTTGTTTTGTTGTTTTCTCCTTATTTTATCATAGAGTACAAAGATAGATAGATGGACAGACAGACAGACAGACAGACAGACAGACAGACAGATAGACAGACAGATAGATAGATAGATAGATAGATAGATAGATAGATAGATAGATAGATAGATAGATAGATAGATAGATAGATAGATATTTCAGTTGGCAGATACTGCATTGAGAGTCTGTAAAAGTGTATAAACAAATCCACCTTTGGGTCTGGGATGATATGAGTAGCGGGGGGTGGAAGCTGAAGTTGCTTTTTACCCCAGGAGTGTGCAACCCCCAACTGGCACTGTGGTTTGCCCGGACACCTCCCCTGCTGGCTGCCCCACATTCCGCCACACGCCGAATGATTCTCTCAACAGGAACACAGCCTGAGTGCTGTGTTTCAGCACCACTATTCATGATCTACAAAAACAAATGGCAATAATGGGCTTGACAGTGTTGGTGGTGATATTTGAAGGTCAATTATTAAACCTGAAGTTCTGTATGATTTGTGTTAATATATTGTGTTCTGAAAGAATATAAATTCCTGATTTATGTTCTTTGGCTCTTTGGCACTTGGCAAAGGGACCCCCCTCCAAAGGTACCATGCTTCAGAATATATATATATATAAATGCATTAAAGCACAACACTGCAAAAATGACATATTTATAGAACAATATTAAAACAAACCAAATATAACATTATTAAACCTATTTATAAACATATATATATATATATATATATATATATATATATATATATATATATATATATATATATATATATATATATATATATATATATATATATATATATATATATATATATATATATATATATATATATATATATTAAATAGTCTTCTATTCTTATTTCTAGAAAGTATGACCCTCATCTACATGGTGGCTTAGTGGTTAGCATGTTTGCCTCACACCTCTAGGGCTGGGGTTTGATTCCTGCCATGGTCCTGTTTGCACGTTCTCCCTGTGCTTTGGGGGTTTTCTCCCCCATCCCAAGAGGATGTAGGCTGATTGGCATTTCCAAATTGTCCATAGTGTGTGATTGTGCTCTGTGATGGGTTGGCACCCCATCCAGGGCTTTCCCTGTCCCAAGTCTCCTGGGGTAGGCTCCAGGCTCCTTGTGTTTAAGTGGTACAGAAAATGGATGGATGGAATAATCCCATAAGAAATGTTAGATAAATATGTCCATATTCAAGATGTTTTCATTTGCTAAGGTATAATTTTTTTGCAGTGAAGGTTTCACTGATGGCATAATAATGAGTGGGCCAGACTATTGTACACACACACACACACACACACACACTTCAGTTAATCTGAATTGCCTATTGCATCAATGTGTTTATGAACAGACAGAAACTCTCTTTTTCCTGAATGCATAGGTGAACAATTGGCTAAATCTTCCAATATATGGCATGTTGGATTTCTGGATCTACCCTAAAGGTGTACATAGGATCATTGTTTGCACATCAGGCACTGGAAATTCTCTAACCTCATTGCGAAAACAATGGTCCCACACTGGGATCCAGAATTGCTGATGTTTAAGCAACTTGTCAAATGACCTAATGGAAAACAGGAATATACAATTGGTTTTCAATTAAAGAGAGCGTTTTTGACCATTAAAATTAAATTGCATATGTTACTGGTCAGCACACCGAGTTTAAAGTTTAAAGATGTATGATAGTATTGGAATGACCTGTGTGTCTAGTGGTAGTGTTGGGTAGTGTTGGGTCTGAGTCCACCTTTGTCAAGTTCGAGTGAAGGCCAAGTCCTTAACCAATCCAGTCCAAGTTCGAGTCCGAGTCCAAAAGGATCGCTTTTGTTACTGTGTGGTTATACATTATAAAAACATATAGTTTATTGGTGTACATAATGTAGTAAAATGGTACATGTGCCTTGAATTCATGATTACAGTCAAGTGGCACAGTGGAATATTCAGTCCTGTACACATGGATGTAACTGTAAACTACATAGAAGTGAAAGCTAATATTGCATTTCTCTTACTCATTGTGGCAGCCATGTTGGCTGAGGTGCCAAGCACTGGAACCCTCATCTTCACTCACACACACAATGAAACTCAATGGGAAAAAAAAGGGATATAGAGGTATATGTAGAACTTTTATTATATTACAAGTGTATGAAAATACAAATTAACCCGTTTTGTTATTGTATCACACTATATTGTGTACTCCAGTTGGACCTGACATTTCAATGATTTGATGCCTCTCCCCCACAGTTATATAGGCTGAGAGAGAGTACAGAGTAGAGTTACATTTAGCAGCAGGTCATAACAACAAGCTTCATTCTTTATTACTGCTTTTGAATGACAACAAACTCATTTCTGAACACAGATCTGTTCTTGTAACTTTTTTTTTATTTTAGGAATTAAAAAATCCTTATCAGCAGGGTTGATGATATTTACCACATTAAGAAGTACATTTCACAGTTTATGTGAAATTCAAGACTGGAATCACCGAATGTCTATCAGCAGTATTCAAGTAGGAAATACTACGGAAATTGAATAAAGCAATTAAATGTAAAATAAAATAGACTTCACTGTATGACATATACAGTGATTCTTATTAAATTTACTGAAGTTATTCAGTCAAATGAGTGAGTGAGTGATTTTCTCTGTGTTTTGTTATATGATTAACATTAATGACACAGACAGCAGCAGGTTTATTAGACTGCTTTCACTTTAAGACCTAATGCACAGATCCAATATACTGTACTGACACACCTCCGATTTTTTCCCAACTGTTTAAATTCACTTAAGACATAACTGACTGTGTTTACATGAATACTCGGCCAGACCTGCATTTTGACATAATGTGTGTGTATTTATTTAGCTGCTAAAGAGAACTCAATAGACTCTATGCATGAATGCTGCTAACGTATTTCCGGTAGAATCTCAGACAGCGACTTTACTTCCATATAGCATGTTCCTATAGCAAAGTGTACTAGCAGCAAAACCCTTTCATACGATTCATTTTACAACGATTAAACTAGTGTAAATACTATTATTATTATTAGTTTGTTTATATATATATATATACACACACACACACACACACACACACACACACACACACACACACACACACACACACACACACACACACACACACATACATAGAGTCCAGGATCGAGTACCCCAACTCTATCTAGTGGTAATGGCTGTTTTACAACATGCAAACTGTTATCAGTTTCATTAGACAGGGTGAAGTAAATTTTGTTCATATATCTACTGCCTGTGTCTGTGTGTATGTAATGTGGCTTTACCTGCATATATTGATTTGGTGTGTATGTGTGTGGCATTGACAAGCATTAATTGCTACTAGTTTAGATTATTTTCTCTGAGAATAAATTGAGGAGCTACAATGTGCATCAGTTATTTTACTTTTTATTATCCTTTCATGGAGAAAATTTCTAAGGGCTGTTTAATTAAAATATAATAATAATAATATTGCTAAATATTTGTTACCTATACTTAAAATCCATAATATTAACCCATATACAAAATATAACATTAGTCCTAATTTACTGTATATGTTGTGGTCAGCTTCAAATTTTCATAAGGACAACTTTCTCATTTAATTTACTTCTATAAAAAAAATTACCTAATGCTAAATTCTGTAAACTGAATTAATTGTCATTAGGTACTGGCTTGGTCAGTGTGTATTTTGTGTTCAGTAAAGTATCAAGGTGGCAAATGCAACTGAGCACTTGTTCATATGTGATGCCAAGCATTATCCAACAGGCAATCATTTCTGGGGGGGGAGTAGGTGGGGCGGTGGGGAGGACAGGAAAGGGAAATGTGTTATAATTGCTGTCGGTGAAGCATAGTCTCCATACAAAATGCATTAGTTTGCCTTGACACAATAATTACCTGTTTTTGCAGATGTTTTGTGGCATTGTTGTGCAAACAGTTTAGTGGGGAGTAATTATGGGAAAGCGAGCTGAAAATAAAATAAGTGGGAGGTTTCTTGCAGATTCACCTTCATTCATGCAGAGAAAAGCTATGCGATGCAGCTGGAGAAAATGGAGCTGAGGCAAAGGATCATCCTAACAAAGTTATTATCGCCCCATTCCTGTGTCCAACCCCCTCATGTTTTTAAACACAGAATTTTATATTCCTCTGTGATTTCTGTTCCCTGTATACTGGAAGTTATGAGATTTTTCACTGAAGCAGCACAAAGTCATAAAATCAGGAAGATGAAGAAATTACACATTATACATTTCAAAAAGTGATAATGGACTATTTGTTTGTTTGTTGATTTTATGCTTATTTGTGCAAATCATAGGTGTTTCATGCACACTTGCAGATGCAGAAATGTTGTTTTTTTTTATACTGAAAAGATAATTGAAGGGCAGGCAAACAACTGTTTTAGACCTTGTTGGATGGTGAACACCTCTTTGTTCTAGGATCGCTCTTAATGATAGGATATACAATAGACTGTGTATTTTAGCATTTCCAGTGTCCTTATGCAGCTGACAGATTCATGTGTTTATGTATTTATATATTTATTCTTTTTTTCTTTATTTATTTTTTTGCTTTTGTTAATGTGTGGTTGTACATTATAAAAACATGTAGTTTATTGGTGTACATAATGTAGTAAAATGGTACAAGTGCCTTGAATTCATGATTACAGTCAAGTGGCACAGTGGAATATTCAGTCCTGCACACATGGATGTAATTGTAAACTACATAGAAGTGAAAGCTATTATTGCATTTCTCTTACGCCCACTCATTGCTGCAGCCATGTTGGCTGAGGTGCCAAGCACTGGAACCCTCATCCTCACTCACACACAAAATAACCAAGAATTAGAGGTCTACATTATAATGAATTTCTATTGTTGGTAAAGTAAATGGTGCATTGACCCACGTCCATTAACTTTTATAATTTTAAATTTCAAAATGTCAACTAATAGTGGTAGTCCTTCTTTCTGTGCTTCAGTGTGTTTATGTCTAGGTGTCCTGCCGCTTACACTTCTGGGATCCTGCAAGTCACATCCAACTGGACATACTGAATGTACATTATACAAGTCTCTGGAATTTTATTGGACAGATGTAGCACCATTCATCCAAAAGATATTGTTGTTTTGATGATGGTAATGAAGAGAGCTGTCTTAACACAATCTCCCATAGGTATTTAACAGGTGACTGCAGAGGTCAAAGCATATGATTTGCAATATTGCATTATTTTCATACTCATCAAACCATTCAATGAGCCATTGTGCCCTGTGGAATACACCACTCCCATCAGAATAAATGTTTCACCATAGGATAACTGTGATCAGTCAGAATCACTTTTTTGATCTTTCCCTCTAAGGGTTCAGGTGGATTCAGACCAAACTAGAAATTACAGTTTTTCTTTGAATTTATATATGAACCTGATTTGGTCTTCTGCTTTTGTAGCCCATTGACCTCAAAGTTCCATATGTTCTGTACATTCTGAGATGCTTTGCTGCTCACCACGGTTACAAAGAGAGGTTATTTCAGTTACCAAATCCTTCTTGTCAGCTCCAACCAGTCTGTCCATTCTCCTCTGACATCTCTCATTAACAGGCATTTCCTACTGCTCACTAGATGTTTTCTTGTTTTTCACACGTTTTTGTGTTTCTGCATGAAGATCCCAGGGGATCTCTGACATACTCAATCCCAGGGGATTTCTGACATACTCAGACCAGCCCATCTGGCACCATGCCATGATCAAACTACAACAGGTTTCCCTCATTCTGATGTTTGATGTGAACTTTAACTGAAGCTCTTGACCTGCATCTGCATGATTGTATTGTATTGTATTGTGCTGCTGCTACATGATTGGCTGATGGGTTAATTGCATGATTGTGCAGATGTACAGGTATTCCTAATAAAGTGATTGTGGATGACAGTGAGTGTGTAAGTGACTATGAACTAGATGTGGGATTTGCAATACAAAACTGTTGATAACTTTCAGCCTGCACATGTTTTCAACTGAAATATATTACTTATGGTTGTCTGGTCATATTTACATTTACATTCTATCATATTGATCATATCCCATTTAATTGCACAAGTTAAAATTTTTCAACATATCCACAGCCTTGATCAGATGTGAATATTTGGCATCTGTGATAATGGATGCTCTTCATAGCCCCTGTGTGATTCACCTTTAAAATCAAACGACTTACCGTACGTCCTATCATCTGTCAAAATTAATGAAACAGTGGCATTACAATGCGAAGTTGCAATGGTTTAATTCACAGCATACGCGCAGCAGTCTGAGTAAGAACCTGAATAATTACTCCACCAATCTTGAGATTTTAATTTAATTTAATTTAACTTAATTTCTGTATTTCTATATATGTCATTGTCTTATTGTTGTCATATAGAATATGATTGCCCAATTATTGTTGCTCCCTTTGCTTTTCAAAAACATTGTCATCACTCACTCCAGGCTTTCTGATGTGCATTCAGACGTCATTCTTTTTGATGTGGCCTTTCCTCTACCTTTTCACATCCTTCAAGTGCCTCCCATTGATGTTTCATCTTTGATAATGTTTAGCAGGCTCCTGTGGGCCACAGGGCTTAGAGGCAGAGAGGGGTGGTCCCCCCACTGAGGAGCTGAAGGTCTTCGGGGTCCCGCCAGCGCTGATCGAGGTGAGTCTTGAGTGGCCACTTGGGGTGTTCAGTGGTGGCCACTGTGGGCTGGGTGGCTTTTGAAGTGAAAGATCTTAAGGATATGAAACAAACCTGCGGATGGATTCATTTGCCTACAGGGGAAAGAAGGCAGTGTAGTCAGGAGGGTGGTCTTTAGGAGGAGTGGAGGTGCCAGGTTACTGGGGAGCCAGAAAAAAAGGAGCCTTTAATCCAAGCATGTCTTGTAGGTCAGGCAAAGTTCGTGGGATGAGCAAAGGGCACGCCAAAGGTTGTGCTGATTTATTCAGTGCCACATAGGGCAAGCATTTTTACCTGTGCAATGAGAGAGCGAGAGAGAGAGAGAGAGAGAGAGAGAGAGAGAGAGGGAGGGAGGGAGAGAGAGAGAGAGAGAGAGAGAGAGAGGGAGAGAGAGAGAGAGATGAATATTTGATCATATTTTTCATGTTTTCATGATCAAAGAGGTCATATATGAACATCTTAACACCACAAAGTTGTGGGAGCAGGCAGTTTTTACTTTTATGCAGGTAGGTGCAGGCAGACAGATACAGTATAAAGCTCTCAGGATAAAGAAAAGCCATGTTCATTAACATGGGAGTGCAATGGATGTGGCGGTTTATTCAGGTGCCAATACATGACATATTTACTGCATTCATTCATTCATCTTCAGTAAATCGTGGTCAGGGTCACTGTGGTTAAATTACTAATTTGGAGAACGTCTACAGACCAGGCAGGAGTGAGATAAAAAAAAAAACAACAACATGTACAACACTAACTCCAATATTAGGCAAACAGAGAAATTATATGACATCATCACTAGTAGCATTTGCATGTTTATTTGGTTTTTCATAAAGTTGTTTCTTTTAGAAAAAAAAATTCTATACGCATATACACCAATCAGCCATAACATTAAAATCACCTGCCTAATATTGTGTAGGCCCCTCCATGGATCAGACTTGTTTGTCCAGCACATCACACAGATGCTCAGTTGGATTGAGATCTGGAGGATTTAAAGGCCAAGTCAACACTCTTTGTCATGTTCCTCAATCCATTCCTGAAACTTTTTGCAGTGTGGCAGGGCACATTATCCTGCTATTAGGGAATACCATTGCTATGAAGGGCTGTACTTGGTCTGCAACATTGTTTAGGTAGGTGGTACATGTCAAAATAACATCTACATGAATGCCAGTACCCAAGCCTTTGATCTCCAAGCCTTGGGCGCCCATGACCCTGTCGCCAGTTCAACGGTTGTCCAAATCGTCTAGCCATCACAATTTGGCCCTTGTCAAAGTCACTCAGATCCTTACGCTTGCCCATTTTTCCTGCTTCCAATACAATTTCGAGAACTGACTGCTCACTTGCTGCCTAATATATCCCACTCCTGACAGGTGCCACTGTAACGAAATAATCAGTGTTATTCACGTCACCTGTCATTGGTTTAATAATGTTATGGCTGATCAGTGTAAACAAGCGTAACTTTCTTTCCCCCTGCACTGTAATGTAAATTATTCTGTGGCCATAACTACGACAAACATTGAGCAGAAAAGTAACTATTGAAGGCAGGAAAGAAGGATGATTATTCATTATTGTATTGATAGTACATGAACATACTTCTTTTGTAATTTAAACAAATGGGCTCAGCTGTCATGGCTTGCCCAGTGCCTCCTTCAAACATTCTATCAGGATGGAGAGAAAGAGGGAGAGCTGGAGGTATAAAGGAATCCCTCTGTGTTTGGTCCTTCTGTGAGCTTTTTGTTAAAGAGCATGCCTCAGGCTGATGGAGAGAGAGAGAGAGAGAGAGAGAGAGAGAGAGAGAGAGAGAGAGTTAGAAAGGCTAGTAACTTAGTGTCTCTGTCATTGCCAAACTAAACTCTCTGCTGCCGGGCCCCCATCACCATGCTGTCCTGTCTGACCTTTGTGGGCCTCTCTGGAAAATGAAAGCGGGAGAGAAAGAAAAAGGAAAAGAGACCGAAGGGAGTAGGGAAGTGGAGATAGCCACCAGCTCCTTTTCTGCTGGCCTCAGTGTATTAACCCTCGGCCTTCTGCAGGACTCTTTCATTCACCCAGGGCTTTGATGCATATGTTCTGAAGGTGGCTGCAGAGACTCAAGCACGGTGGCAGATGGTGGACCTTCAGGCCTCTGCTGGTCAGGCTGGTGTTAATTTCCGAACGTTTTTTTCTGCCAGTGTATTAAATGAAGGCTCAGCAGTGCAGAAGACCTTCCCCTGCTGCACGAGAGGCAGTAAAAGAGAGAAAGGCGGACACTGAAATGCCCTCAGTGCATCAACAGCCATCTTTAGATAAGCCCTATCTAACGTAACTATTTACTAATCGTTCAGTTTGTTGATTAAAAATACATTTGAGGCTTTTTTCCAGTGTCCAGTTTTTTATTGTCCTTGTCTGAAAAATGGTATACGATTTTATCTCTAAAATTGCCCTGATGATTGTGAAAAGCATCACATTGTGAAAGTCCCTTGCAAAGCCAAGCACTTTTGGGAGACTGGGACAAGCAGACTGGGGGAGAAACAAAATAAGTTTTTTGACAAAATCTAATTTCAAGCAGGCAAGGTGAAGCGTGGTGGAGGAGAAATGCAGCAGCGAGGGGTTATGGTAGTGGAGGGGCATGGGTGATGAACATTGCCTGTCCTTGAGATTGATCTCCCCCACTTCCCTCAGGACTCTATTTTACCATTCGTCCTCTAAATCATGGCAGCAAAAAACACCCCTAACACCCCCAACACACACATGCACAGACAATTAGAATTAGTGCCCAGCTTCAAGATGCTTGCAGGTATAGGCCAGCTGTCACCGGTTTCAGATTGAGTGTGCTGCCCAACACTTTGGCAGAGGGTGACAAGAAACTGGCGCTTGTCTTCCCCCCCAACCTTTCATCCATTTTTTCTTAATGTTTCACGGCGATGAACAAAATGGACAGATGGGGAGGCCTCACTGCCCTGATGTTTGAATTCTAATTATATTAGTGCTGGCCCTGTGTGTATCCATGATGAATGTTTACTTAGCTACTGATTTATAATCATTTAGATAACACCTGTTTCAGAGAAGTGAAAACAGATACAGCGGGTCAGGGGCCAGGTGTGGAGAATGGTGAAAGTCTCATATGCCGTAATCTGTCTGGAAAAGCAAACAGGTGTGCCCTGAAAGAGAGGTGGTGGCTCCAAACAAACAGGCTTAAGAAAAAAAGAATCTTTGAGTGGAGCATGCTTTGATATCTCTTAAAGAGTACTTTAATGCTGGTCT
Organism: Cranoglanis bouderius; assembly: GCA_023630585.1. Lineage (NCBI taxonomy): Eukaryota > Metazoa > Chordata > Actinopteri > Siluriformes > Cranoglanididae > Cranoglanis > Cranoglanis bouderius. Next base: position 16,249,513 of record CM042546.1, read on the forward strand.
AAAATCGTCATTATCGGCACCTCTCATGTTGCGTTATTGACAGGATTTTTGTCACCACTGTGAAGGCTCATAGCGAGCAAGTTGGGTGTAGTACTTTCAGTGTAGCTGCAGCTCTCACAGACCCTCCCTTCTCCCTCCCTTTTACTGTTTCTCTGTCTCAAGCTCACACACACTCTTTTTCAAAGGTCATGGCACTGAGTGGGTCTGTTTGAAGTATGCTCTTCCGCACTGTGCAGGAGGGATTGGCTCAGCAGGGAGAGAGAACACTTCAGCTTCTCCAGCAGCTTCTTCACGGCCCAAGTTGCTTCTTAAAGACGTCCTGCTGTCCATAATGTAGAGACATGTTCAGAGTGGAGGGTAGAGAAAGAGCTTGGCAGCAGAGGATCACCCCACTGGAAAGGCTGAGACATAAAAAACACTAAGCTATAAGTAACTTGCTCAAGTATTCATTTAAATAATAACTGTATATTTTCTGAAATTTAGCTTTTTGGTTGTGGGAAAACAAAAAAACTAATAAACAAAAAACAACCTAAACTTCCCATAACACATTTTTTTCTGTGTGATCAATTTGCCTGTGGTGCTCAGATCAATTCAGGATCAATATAGTTTTTGTAAATTTGTCACAGCCTGATCAAAAGCAGCAGTTTACCAGTTGTTCAAGTAGGAAATGAAGCTGTAACTGTAGTATTATAGATACTTTATGATGATATTTTATCTAAAATTAGAAATAAATCTCCACCCATTCTAATCCCTTTAAACAAGGTCAGATTAAATCACAACCATACAGAAGGAGACAAGATTGATAATCGATGAAAAGCAATATATAATTAATGAAAAGTGCTAGAAGATAGAGGGTTACCTGTGTAAATAAAAAAAACATAAAATTTCTCTACATATATTACATATAGTTTACTGTACTGTAGTAATTAGATACACTCAACTCAATTTACAGTAGATGTCAGATTAAATTAGTGGTTCCCAAATTAGGGGTCACTTGATATACCAATGGAGTCACGAGAGAAACTTACATTTCCTCTTTTTTTTTAATCATTCATTTATTATAAAGATTATTATTATTAATAGAAATGTCACTCTAACTATGAAGATGGATTTGTGTGTTGCTATTTCAAATGAAGAATGGTGTTTAAGTCTTTTCACTGACAGACTGACAGGCTGCACTACAAAAGGAATTCAGCAAAGGACAAAGACAAATTTCCCCACTAAACAAACTACTGTTGTGTCTCAGCTTGTATACTTTTCTACTATTCTAGATAGTAATTTTGTACTAGCCAAAAACCTCTCATGCAGCCTTCAAACCTACCAAAAATGCAAGGTCAGTTTTAGATGCAGCTCATGACAATAGCCAAGCTGACGACAAAAAGTTTTAACAGAGCTTGCCAGTGTGTTTAACATCACTGTGCATGAAATCCCTAAACACTGTACAGTACACTTAGAATCCTGATAAACAAAGATGTTTTGGCTCTGATGTGCCATCTAGTGAATGTTGCATTTAATCATCCAGCTGTACATAAGATATGCAGGTGAGTGTGTGTGAGTCTGCATGCGCACATGCAAAATCATGTGTCAAGTTTAAACCAGGCCCTCCTGCTTCGTGTCATGCCATATCACACCACCTGGCATGGATTATTATCCTATAACAACACACCCTGTTTTGTTTCTTTCTTCATGTATCATTTGAAGCTGGACGTGACAGTGGAAAGAGATGCACCCTTTCAAACACCCCACCTGACTTTAAACAAACAAAAAAAAAGCTGTCAAGAAATGCAAATTCACAGTTCTCACTAGACTTAATCAATGCAATGAATATTACTTTGACTTTTAGTCCCTTATGTTACACATATGTTACTGACAACATGATCAAATGTTACAGTAATCCTAAATTATAAATTGACGGTTTGTATAAAAAAAGTGTTAAGGCTTGGGGTCCATTGGGGTAGTTTGCCCAAAATGTTTGGGAACCCCAGCAGTAAATGAACATATCTGGAGTTTTTAAATATCATATTACAACAGGAGACAAGATAACTGACTTAATTGTTATGTGCCTATACTTTGCTGAGTCTATAGCGGGTATACAGAAAGGTTGCTCAGAGGTTGAGGGGAGGTGGTGGAGAGAATTGTCCATCGTCATGCTGATGAGTTAGTTAGTTAGAAATCCTCTAATAAAAACATTGACCCATGTAATTGATTTTAATGGCAGTCCTGTGCCATCGTCCTGGATGCCAGCCAGATGCCATCAGCACTGTACCCCCCACCCCCCCACCCCGGAGTATCAAGGGGGTAGGGGAGGAGGATGCATTGGGGTGTGTGGTGTGATGGTGAAGGGGACGATTGTGGGGATGATGGGGGGGGGGCACAGATGAGGGCCTGCCTCTGAAGTGGAAAGTAACAAGAATAGATTAGCGCGCTTGATAAACATGGTGCACAGCGGGCTCCAAAGGCAGCCAAGGGTACAACTGACCTTTTTGTTCACTGTCAGGGGCAGAGGGGGATGCTGTGGAGAGGGGGTGGCAAGTACAAAAATGACCATCATTCTGAAGAATGGCGAGCACTGGAAAACAGTTCGCCTCTGCAGGACCACATTGTCTCACTCTGCAAAGACTCAGTGCTATGCTTGGTGCAGCAGTGTGGCTAAATTAGCTGCTGCTGCTTTTGTTTTGCCCCTTTTCATTCTCATTTCTGGTATGGAAAGCATCGTCAGACCTTTTCATGACCCCGGGTTACAGGGATGTTGATATTATACCTCTATTGTAGTCTTAAAGAAGCAGCATGGTGTGAGCTTGGTGGCATCTTGGATGGGTGTATGTCAAACCCTCTTGATTCCATGGTCTTGGCAGCTTTTAACTAAAGTGGAAGTGGCACCCGCCTGGAAAGGAGAGCTTGTTTTAAGTGCTTCACACTGTTTGTGTCTTGTCGACTGCCATTGCTTTTTTATAGTTCCTGGCGGGGTGGAAAAAGACACACTTAAATGCACACTGAGCAAATGAAGGTTAAGGCTAGGGCGAGCTTGACTGTGGGATAGTTTACATCTGCTAAGTACCCAGGGAGTGGCGGCCAGTAATATTGACTCAGAGGCAAAAAAAAGGTTATATTCTATTATTCCTCATTGATTGGTTCTCACGTCAAGCGGCAAAGGTGGAACAAACATTTCCAGTGGTCAATTTTACATGCTGATAGAACAACAGCTTCTAATGACCTCCCACTGGCACCTGGTTTTGCCCACGCTTTGGGAAGAATGCCATATAAATGATTCCAAAGGTAGCATGAGAAGGTCAAAGTGACAATTCCCCCATAATTAACAGCTCGTTTTGCTCACCAGTGGATGATTCTGTATGACACGAAGCGTGAGGGTTTTGCTAAGTCTGGCAGTGCAACTTTAGTGTTTAATTTACCTTGCTTGATGTCTGCCAGATGTACATGAACACAAATAGATTAGCCAGCCTTTAATGCTCATCTTGCAAATGAACACATCTGTGTCACATTTAAAACAAAAGGCTGGCCACCTCACATAACCTATCCCTCTCTCTCTCTCTCTCTCTCTCTCTCTCTCTCTCTCTCTCTCTTCCTTTCTCCCCCTTCTCTTTCTCCCTCCCTCTCTCCTTGAAAAACATTGAGCTTTGTGAATTAAGGTTTCAGTGAACACATATTCAGAACAATACCCACATGGACCCAGATGAAAACTGTGCTTAATTATATTAATTTACTGCATGGACTAGCGAGAAGGCATCGGGGGAATGGCACATCAAAGTCAGTGCAGTCTGACAGAAGGGGCACTGCTGCAAGGGGCCTACATCTCTCCCTCTGTCTGTCTCTTTCTCCTTATTCTGCTCTGTTACTTCTCTCACTTTGCCTTAGGATCGAACAGATGTTTTACTGAGAGGGCATTGAGACACAGTGTTCAGTCCCCTATAGCAGGTGGCACCACAGGTTGTGATCAGTACACACACACAGACACTTTTGTTGCACAGACCTGCCTGAGGTTTTCTGCTCGATTACAGAGAGGGAGTGCAGGTCAGCTGTGTAACTGGGTGGCAGGTATGTGTCTGACAAGATTTCTTGCAAGATTACTTGCAGCACTAGCTAGACTAATGACTGAACTGGAGGATGCTCGTGAGGCTGGAAAATCAGAGCATAAGGCACTTCTGCTTCTTACTGATGGACTTACTGCCCTATGTTAGGCCTCAAGACAGAATGGAGACATTTTTAGTTCACATACACTGGCAGGGTGACTCATGGTGACTGCAAGACTAGGCTCTGTGACTTTTAATGTTTAATTTAACTTGAAAAGGAGTGTTACGAAACACACAGGGTAGCTGGATGCAATCGCATGGGGAAATAGTCAGTTTATTAGGGATAACCAAAATTACTGGAACACAAAAACATGGGAGGCAAAAGGAAACAAACAATAATCCACAAAATGGCGAGGCAAGGAAACAAACAAATAATCCACAAAATGGCGAGGCAAGGAAACAAACAATAATGCACAAAATAGTGAGGCAGTAATCCACAAAAAGGTAAAGCAATAATCCACAAAAGAATAACGAGGCAAGAGTCCACGGTCCAGGGAAACGCGAGGTTAGTGCAAGGCAAAGAACAACCATTCACACATCTCAATCTAATCTAATACTCCGCTTCCAAACGGACAAAAGTAAAGGTTTAAATACTCAAAATAAAACAAGACACACCTGCAACTAATAATGAAACAATAAACGGAGAACTAATGAACATACGAGGGCGGGGACATGACATGAACAGGGAACCACTAAACATACAGAGGCGGAGACATGACGTGAACCAAAACAAAAGCACATGGCAAAGTAAACACACCTGGGCGGAGACATGACGAAAACCAAAACAAAGGAGCACATGGCGGAGGTAAACAAAACGAGAGTCTATGAATGGAAAGTCCAACGGAGTTTCTGAATGGATGTGGAAATGCGCTATCCTCGGCAGTAGCACGGAGATCGGAATGCAGAAGTATGCTACTCGCGAGCTCTTCGAGAGTCGTGCAGAGGGAGCGGCTCTAACAAGGAGTTTCTTAGGGTTTCATAGCACCTTCTTATAATAAATTGTGCCACTTACTAATAATCGTAATTGAATAAATAGATAAACAGACAATCATTGGTTTAAGATAACACTCTAGGTATTTTTAATAGATTTATAAATACTAATACATTGTCATACATGTGCCACTAACACATAGTCATTATAAAACAGTTTCCAAATCTGGAATGAAATTGCTGCCATGAGGGGATAAAACTGGACTGAAACTTCATGCAATAAATGAACTAAGTGTTGGACCAACCCAGGCTGACATTTGGAATGCAATATTCCCTAAATTATTAAACTACTGTGCCGTCATTATCATAGCAGTGCTGGGCCAATTCATTTTCAAAGTGCACCAGATGTGCTTCCACAATTATTCCAGCAAGAACTCAGGTTCAGAAGTGCACTCACACTCCCCAGTCTTGTTGGAACTGCAAATGTCTTCCATTTGAATTCCTGGCTGACCTTATCTCGTTTTGCTTTTACATTCCATTTCACATGAAATATTTTGCAACTGTTTGTGGCGAGGTTGGCACATGAATAACGTGCAAGCATTTCATAGTGCCCCCCCTTAGAATTGAAATGTAAAATCTCTTTGTAAAATGTTCAAATTTATGTTATTTTTCATAAATTAAATCAAATTTACCAGTTAACATGAAAGATAAGGATGAGGGAAAATACATTTTGATATATGATTTTGCTTACAGAGCAAGCTATTTATATTTAAATGTGTTTATTTGTTTAATATTGGTTTATGCATACTGCAGATCACATATCATGCAGTTTCCTGGTATTTAACTTTTAATTGGCAACAGATTAAAAAAAAATAAAAATTTGGCTATCAAATTCAAAATTACCTGATTTTTTCCTTAAAATGGTACATTTCCTTAGTTTAAACATTTTATGTTTTCTATGTTGTATTGTTAATAAAATATGGGTTTATGAGATTTGCAAATCATTGCATTCTGTTTTGATTCACATTCAACTTTTCTGGAACTGGGGTTGTATATACAGTGTGTATATATATATATATATATATATATATATATATATATATATATATATATATATATATATATATATATATATATATTCATAAGTAAGTGACTCAAAGGTAATTTTTTGGTAAGAGCTGTTATTGGCAAAAAGCATAAATATATTTTTTTTCTCATGCAAAAAGCATTTATGATTCCCTTATTCATTCCCAATAAAGCAGTGTGTCTAGACAGGACCCAGAATTACATTTTTTGTAATGTTGGTTTGGTGTGCATGTAAAAATGTGAGCATTATACTTAAAAAAATGTGAGCATTATATTTAATCTAGGTCTGCAGTTAAATAATCAAAATCAATAGCAGCAGCATCAATAAGTATAGCATACAGCAAATAGTCTATAGTAAGTAGAGTAGTATAAGTAATAACAATAAAACTAAAAAACATCACTGATAATCACAACTGCATACAGTGGGTATAGAAAATAATCCCCCCCTTTAAAATAATCACATTTTGTTGCTTTTCAGCCTGAAATGAAGATAGACACAGTTGTTGTTTTATCCAGCTGTATTTACTCAGTGCAACTTATAACATCCAAGTGAAAGATATAACACCAACATGTCGGAAAGAAATGTAAAAAACAAACAAACAAAAAAACAAAACAAAAAAAACAGAATCACTGAGTTGGAAAAAGGATCACCCCCTTGTTTTAATTTGCCTTAATGTTTTAATTACAGTCTGTTGGGATATGTCTCTACTAACTTTGCACAATATTTGCCCACTCTTCTTTGCAGAACTGCTCAAGTTCAGTTAAATTTGATGGTGACCGTTTGTGGACTGCAGTCTTCAAGTCATTCCACAGATTTTCAATGGGGTTTAAGTCTGGGCTCTGACTAGGACATTCACCTTTTTCTCCTTCAACCACTGTGTGGTCAGTTTTGCTGTGTGCTTTGGGTCATTGTCATGTTGGAAGGTAAACCTTCTTCCCATTGACAACTTTCTCGCAGAGGGCAGCAGATTTTCCTCAAGAATTTGATGGTATTTTGCCCCATCCATTTTCCTTCTATCCTGACAAGTGCTCCAGTCCCTGCTACAGAGAAACACTCCCATAACAGGATATTACCACCTCCATGCTTTACTGTAGGAATGGTGTTATTTGGATGGTGAGCTGTATTGGATTTCCGCCAGACATATCGTTTGGTGTTGAGGCCAAATAATTCAATTTTAGTCTCATTTGACCATAACACCTTTTCCCATGTGGCCTCAGAATCTTCAAGGTGTGTTCATGTGGCCTTTCTTGAGGAGTGGCTTTTTTCTTGCAACCCTCCCATACAAGCCACATTTGTGGAGAATTTGTGATATTGTTGTCACATGCACACAATGACCACTCTTTGTCATAAATTCCTGCAACTGCTTCAGAGTTGCTGTAGGCCTCTTGGTAGCTCTCTGACCAGTTTCCTCCTGGCTCTTTCATCTGTCCTTATCCAGGCAGGGTCTGTGTTGTACCAAATATCTTCCATTTCTTAATAATAGACTTCACTGTGCTTCTAGGCATTGATAAAGCCTTTGAATTTTTTTTGTATCCATCTCCTAACTTGTGCATGTCCACAACTTTATCCCAGAGATCTTTTGACAGTGCCTTGCCACCCATAGTTGATTGTTTGCTTCAGTTGCACTACAAAATGCTCCAGGAAAGCTCTTTTCATGCTGAGCTAATGAAAATGACCATAGGTGATCACAATTGAAAGTCAAATGGCTTTGTGTGCCATTGAGAAGGTGATTAGCTACACCTGATTGAGTTTACAAGTCATTTTTAGGAGGAGGGTGATCCTTTTTCCAACTCAGTGATTCTTTTTTTTTTTTTTTTTTTTTTTAAATTTTCTGACATGTTGGTGTTATATCTTTCACTTGGATGTTATAGGTTGCACTGAGTAAATACAGCTGGATAAAACAAAAACTGTATCCGTCTTCATTTCAGGCTGAAAAGCAACAAAATATGATTATTCTAAAAGGGGGTGATTCTTTTATATACCCACTGTATGTCTGAATCTTGTACTAAAATATATAAGGTATTGCGTTTTAGTGTCAATACGTAATGTTAATCAGAAAGCACAACATGGATCTTTATCAGCTCATTAGTTCTTTATTTATGTAGAAAAGGTAGCATGAGGTGCTGAACTGGTTGTGGACATTAGAGATCATTGCATATTTTTTGAGTGAATCTGACTTCAGTTAAATCTGACCTATTCAGGTTCTAGATGAATAAAAACCTAGATACAAATCAATTTCACATAACTACCTGCAGTAGAGGTTGGAAAATCAGTTTATAAAGCTTTATAAGGCTTTATAGAGAAACTGAACACATTTCCATAACAGTCTTTTTTATTGCAACAATCTTGGAAACTTTACACTTCCACAAGCCACTAGGTGTGAATGAATGTGTGAATGTGTGTGTTCATGGTGCCCTGTAATTAACTGGTGTCCCATCTAGTGTGTATTCTCATCTCGTGCCCAGTGTTCCAGGGATAGGTTCCACAACCATCATGGGAACAGGATAAAGCAATTAATGAAGATGAATAAATGAATGAACCCTGGACAAAAGGACTAAAGCACTCTAACTCAGCTTCAATTAAATTTATTTCCCCCCTCTCCATTTACTTCTTTCCTCTGATTTTGGGTTGTTCGTTCATTTCTCTGATTTTCCTCCAATCTTGATAGCTTTCTTGCCTTTTATTGGCTCACTGTTACAACATCTGCATAAATTAGGGTGTGTTTCATGTACATTATACTGCATGTAGATGATGGTAAATTGGAGTATGTCCATCTCTAAAGGATACATAATTTGTGCATTAATCACTGCTCGTTTTGATGTTATACAACAGTTTTATGAATCAGATGCAGATTTGTTATGTTTTTTTTTTTTCTAGGCTATAAATATTTTGCAACATTTTCTGTCATGACATAACCTTACCAGGAGAAGAGGATTTAAGAGTCCTAGTTAAGAAGGTTGACCTTAAAAATGTCAATTTAATGAAGAATAATCCAAAAATAGTTAGGATGTAGTGCATTGTGCATGATCATTCAAAATCAATCCAAAATGAATCAAAGAATGGATCAAATTCAATCAAAGAATAACCAAAGAATAATTCAAAATCAGATTTAAAAATAATCAAATCTCTAAAGCATCAAAATAAAATGACAAAATAAAAAATAAAATGAGCCAAAGCTAAACTCCTGTTCAGAGCATGGGTACATATAGGTCTCCATCCTATGAACTTATATGAATAATGCAAAGTCTGCTATTGTGTAAGTTTATTTTTAAACTCTTAAACACTTTTGTGTATCTACTTTCATCCAAGTGTTTGCTTTCATGTGAGGTTTCAGTCAAGTACACACAATTTGTAAACTTTTAAAAAAATTTTTTACCAGAGGCCAAAAAAATTTAATTTCCGCCTGTTTTGGGGGTGCCGGTGTTCAGCATTGAATTTATTTGTGATGTCACACTCCACAGTAGTGGTTAAAGGCTCATATGAAAGTAGACACTCGGGATTTGCAGTTTTTCATAAAAATAAAAAATAAAAGCTTTAGTTGTGCTGTTCATTTGATCTCTGTATATTATTGTGGAGACGTGTGTATTGTTTGCCCAGCAGGGGGCTGAAATCCCTCCCATTTCCCATTGCTCTGCTCACCAGCAGTTAAATACACAATACTCAATACTCTACATACAGAAACCCAACAGTGTCCTGACTAATCTTATGACAGACTTGCAGCAATAAAAGAATTCATTTGTCTATACTGATTGAAAATGTCCGCTAAGTCGATTTCCCTTCCACTGGCAGAATGGAACGCCAGTGTACTGTGAGAAAGGGTTAACTGTTTTGAAAGTGTTCTTTTATTTCAACTGTTGGAGAACTTTCTTTCTGCATCTTTTTTATGCTTCAGCTATTGTCTGTCTTGTATTTCGGTTTTACTATGAATCTGAATTCCCCCACACAGTCTCCTGTTAAAAGAACTTGAGAAGCAAGATTCCATGACAGATCATAATGTAATTCTGTTTGTTCATATCTGTACTGATTTTTGTGAAACTTTTAAAAAATTATTTTATTTATTTATTTTTTACCACAGTGATTGCCAGAAACTCTCTTTGTAGCATAAAGGACTTTAAACCTTAAGGAAGATAAAAGATAGGGTGACATTATGACATCAGTTAGGAATTTCAAACCATTTCTAACACATCTTGAAATAACAAGCAAACTGCAAATTCTGGGAAAGTAATTATCTTAAATATTTTTTAGAATATATCCAAATACACGTGAAACGGTATTTTATGTTTGTAAAAGGAAAACATTTTATGTTGAAATTTATATGGAAGAGTTCATATATAAATTTAATAAAAGGCCAGATTATATGTAAAGCAAACTGGAGATAATGTACAGTACAGTATAAAGAGATAAAAAAAATATGGATTACTCTTAGTAAGAACAGTAGTGTATTTAGAGTTGTTCTAAAAGCAGAGCAGGCAGTCCTTGATCTCTAATGCCTCTGCAAAGGGCTGAATTATATATTGTGATCTATAGTGTACCATCACTCTCACTAGGAAAGGTCGAGAACTTACTTTCTGTGTGTGTGTGTTTTTTTTTTTTCTTGTGCAAATGCATTTCTTTTCACTGTGCTCTTTGCTTCCAATTAACTGAGTAGGCATTTTAGCCCATAATTAGTATCTTCATTTCCTGTCTGAAGCTTCATTATCAATGCAGCAAATTTGCCTGCAGTAATAGCTTCTAGTACTTAACGATGCCATTATTCTTAATGATACTGTTTTTAGCTACAAAGGAATAATTATTGTTCACTTCTGCTGGAACCACATGCACAGACAAACTGTTTGGATTTGTCCTGTCAGCTTGGTGTATTCAAATATACAGTACAATATTGGGCATGATCCCATTTTTAACAGTAGATCAGAAACTGTGTAAGAAAATAGAAAATACATACTTATATATATATATATATATATATATATATATATATATATATATATATATATATATATATATATATATATATATATATATATATATATATATATATATATATATATATGTTACAGAAAAATGTTTGGATGTCATTAAAGAAAGCAGCATATTACGTAAGAGACACTTTTCAGACAAAAAACACAATGAAGGCTGCTGGTTTTGCTGCAAAGTGTTAAAGTCAAAGTCTCCAGAAGAACTGTGGCTGGTTCTGCAAGATGCTCAATAAAACTCACCAGCTCATTTCCTTATAAAACTGCACTAATTGTACCGGAGACTACTATTTTTATTTTTATTTTTTTGTCACATCAAATATTGACTTTGTTTCATTTACTACTGTTTACTGCTCTTTATGGTATTTTTATTTATTTATTTTTTTGTAAATGTAGAAACATTTAATTTCATTATTTTGAAGGCATCTTAGCTCTACAGCATTTCTTTGCATGTGCCTAAAAACACTGCACAGTATTATATATATATATATATATATATATATATATATATATATATATATATATATATATATATGTTTCCCCCACCACTGCTTTCTTGTTCTGAGCCTGGTTTGAGTATTTCATAAACTGCTGATCTCTTTGGATTTTCACACACAACTATATTCACTAGAGCAAAAAACATCCATTAACCAGCAGTTCTGTGGGCAGAAATGGCTCGTTAATGAGAGAGGTCACAGAACAATGGCTCGACCGGTTAGAGTTGAACAGGAAGACTAGGTAGCTCAAACAACTGCGTTAAACAGAATAGCATCTCAGAATGCACAACATCTTGAACCTTGAAGAGAATGGGCTAAGACAACAGAATCATTCATAATTATAATTATTCAAATATCCATTACATATTCATTACAAATATAAAGGGTTAAATATGCCCAACATGGGTGTTGTAGAAGCTGCTTACTCTTGTAAAACTAATTTGGAACTACTGCTCTAACCAGGGTCACCAAAGCAACGGGAGTGAGTTGGCATTTGACCCAGCACTTTTCAAACTACTGGGGCAGTGACCCAGCACCCAGGAAATAACAGAGAGGTCGGACCCGGTTGAAAAACCAATCAAACTTCCAGTTCAGTTGGGGGGAGGGACATTTCTTCTAAAGGGGATCTCCTATGAGCGATAAAGGGTTAATCATGCTTTGGCGCTCACTGGTACTTAATAATCGTGCGTTGTATCAGTATAGCTAATGTTTCAATATTTTAAGTTACATATACACATATTCTGTACTCTGTACTGAATTGATTATAGGAATATTCCTCAAATTACATTCTTCAAATAAAGTTAGTAAGGCTTGCTGGAAAAATGTTTAGCAAAACATTTTAGCTGCATGAGGTGTAAAATGCAAACTGAAGCATGTGGGGTCAAAACAAACTACGCTGACGTTCATTAAAAGGTGTGTTGTGCCCTGTTATCGTATTATAATCAGACCCTGGCTCCATATAGCGCTAAAAGCAAAATGCATAGTTAGCCTGTATGTTTTCATAGACAAATGACAGATGTACCTCTTCGCTCAGACAGACATTTTACCTCACCTCTTTTGAAGCAGTGGTGCCAGCCTGGTTCTAACCATTTTCCAATTATAAAATTCAGGTTGTCAATACAGTCTGTCTATTGTTAGAGAACCCCTCGCATGCGAATTCGCTCGCTAAGCGAGCGGCTGATTCCCAGAGTCGTTCGCTGCGCGAACACTTCCGCATTCCACGCTTCGTGCTACTACAGAGAGTAGCGCGAGCTCCATTCACAAAAACCCGCTGGACTATGCATTCATGAATTCTCGTGTGTTTACTTTGCCATGTGCCGTTGTTTTGGTTTACGTCATGTCTCCGCCTCTGTATGTTTATTGGTTCCTAGTTTGTCATGTCTCCGCCCCTGTTTATTCATTGGTTTTCCTTTTATTGTTTCATTATGAGTTGCAGGTGTTTCGTGTTTGTCCTTGTTTAACTCTGTGTATTTAAACCGTTTCTTTTGTTCACTCAGATGTGGAGTATTAGAGTTAAGTTTAGCATGTGGATTACGCCTGCTACCTTCTCACGCTCTCTCACGCGCTCTCGCCCATAGACCATAGCTCATAGCTCATAGCTCTTAGATCATAGTTCATGTTCATAGACCTTAACCTAGTCTCGTGCGTTTGCTTTGTTTTGTGTTGTTCTCATGTTCTGTGCACTGTGTATTTATGCCTTGCCTCTCAGCGGATTCCTACTTTGCCATTTTTGTGGAAGTATTGCCTAGCCTTTTGAGGATTTATGCCTGACCATTTTGTGAATCACAGCCTTATCCTTTTGTGGATTATTTTTTGTTTTTGAACCCTGCCTTTGTCTTGCGTTATACCCATGCTTTTGTGTTCCATTACTTTTGAGTTGTTCCTATTAAAGTGACTTTCCCCTGCACATGCATCCTGCCTTGCCCCGTGTTTACATAACAGAATACTCCGCCTAACATGGATGCAGCGGGGAAAATTTTGGCTACCCGTGCCAAATTTTTCGTTCCCCCACTGGACTCAATTTCCTTTCGGGCCTATCTTCCTCCTCCTACTGCCTATGATGGCTCCTGGTACCCCCAGTATTTTTTATTGCAGGCCCAGGGATATTTTGTGAGTTTGGAGGATACGAAACCCAGCGAGGAACAATCTGTGAGGTTCCTCCAATCCCGTTTGGTCAGCTTGGCTCGCTGGTGGGCGGAGGCCCACCTCTACAGTGGACACCAGGAGATGAATACTGTCTTGGGTTTTGTGGATCTCCTGCTCCAGGAATACGGGCGCCCGGAATTCGATCCCAACCTAAACACCCTCTTTGGCAATGTGCGCCTGCCTGGTGACCCCGACCAGTCATTCCTGGAGCACTACGAGAGGGAGCGGGCTAACGTGGCGGCCTGCACCTCTCAACCCCGGACCCAGGAGTGCGCAACCGAGGGATGCACCCGGCCAGCCAGCCAGCCTACAGTGCCCCACCTGTCGAAAACAGGGAACAAGGAGCTACTATTTCTGCTCGCAGGACTGTTTTAAGGACAGCTGGCGAGTCCATAAGCAGCTCCATAGGCGGGCACACCCAGAGCTCCAGCCAGAGACCCAGCAGGAGGTCTCCCCAGCGGAGCGCCACCTGGAGGTTAACATGGCAACATCCAGCCCTGAGCTCCAGTCGGAGGCCCAGCAGGAGGTCTCCTCAGCGGAGCTGCCCCTGGAGGTTAACATGGCAACCTCCAGCCCTGAGCTCCAGCAGGAGGCCCAGCAGGAGGTCTCCTCAGTGGAGCTGCCCCTGGAGGTTAATGTGGCAACCTCCAGCCCTGAGCTCTAGCTGGAGACCCAGCAGGAGGTCTCCCCAGCAGAGCGCCCTTCGGAGGTCCATGAGGGGACCTCTGTTCCTGTCCTTTTCCTGTCAGAGACCCAAGTGGGGTTCTCCGCTCCAGCCCTGTTCCCGCCGGAGGTTCACGAGGAGACCTCCACTCCTGTCCTGCTCATGTCTGAGGTCCACGGGATGATCTCCTCTGAAGCAAAGTCCATGTCAGAGGTCCACAGGATGACCTCCTTTCAAAGTCCTGGTCCATTTCTAAGTCCTAGCCCATGTCTTAGCCCTAATTCATGTCCTAGTCCAAGTCTATGTCCAAGGCCAGATCCAGGTTTCTGTCCTGACCCATATCCTAGTCCATGTCTCAGTCCAGATCCCTACACTAATCCAGAGTCATGTTCTAGTCCATGCCTCAGTTCAAACCCAGAGTCCTTTCTCAGCGCAGAATCCAGTTCAGAATCCAGTCCAGTTTCTAGTTTAGTTTCCAGTTCAGGTTCAGATCCAGTTCCCAATCCAGTTTCCAGTCTAGGTCCCAGTCCAGAATCCAGTCCTAACTCCAGTCCAGTTTGGTTCTCAGTCCTGGTTCCACCTCTGTCTCCACCTCTGTCTCCACCTCTGTCTCCAGTCCAGTTTCCAATTCTGTTTCTAGTTTTGTTTACAGTCAGGCTTCTAGTTTCACTTTCAGTCCAGTTTCTGGTTTTGTTTCAAGTCCAGTTTTCAGCCATGCTGCTAGCTTTGTTCCCAGCTCTGTTCCCAGCTCTGTTCCCAGTCAGGTTTCTAATTTCATTTCCAGTTCTGTTTCTAGTTTAGCCTTCAGTCAAGTTTCTAGTTTTGTTGCAAGTCCACTTTCCAGTTCAGGTTCTAGCTTTGTTTCCAGTTCTGTTTCCAGTTCTGTTCCCAGTCAGGTTTTTGATTTTGTTTCCGGTTCAGTTTCTAGCCTAGTTTCCAGTCCAGTTCTCAGTCCATTTCCCTGTCCTGTTCCCTGTCCTGCTCCCTGTCCTGTCCGTCTCCAAGTCCATCTCCAAGTCCGTCTCCAATCCAGGTGCCAACTCTGATTCCAGCCCTGGTTCCAGTCCAAGCTTCAAGCCAAACACCAAGCCAAGCACCAAGCCAAGCACCAGATCAAGCACAGCTTTAAGCTTCAAGCCAAGTTCCAGGCCAGGTTCCAGGCCAAGTTCTCGTCCATGGCCGAAGAGACAACCAGACAAGCTCCGCTCTGGCTCAGGAACACTGGACATTACCAGCCTCGGGTCCTGGGTGGCAGACATTCGGATCCTACCTAGGGGCCCAGGTCCTCCATAGTGGTTGGAACTTTTGGTGCTTCGGGAGCAGCGCCTTTGGGGGGGGGCTCTGTTAGAGAACCCCTCGCATGCGAAGTCGCTCGAGCGGGTGACTCCCAGAGTCATTCGCTGTGCGAACACTTCCACATTCCACGCTTCACGCTACTACAGAGAGTAGCGCGAGCTCTATTCACAAAAACCTGCTGGACTATGCATTCATGAACTCTCATGTGTTTACTTTGCCATGTGCCGTTGTTTTGGTTTACGTTATGTCTCCGCCTCTGTATGTTTATTGGTTCCTAGTTTGTCATGTCTCCGCCCCTGTTTATTCATTGGTTTTCCTTTTATTGTTTCATTATGAGTTGCAGGTGTTTCGT
The DNA here is from genome assembly GCA_023630585.1 of Cranoglanis bouderius. Lineage (NCBI taxonomy): Eukaryota > Metazoa > Chordata > Actinopteri > Siluriformes > Cranoglanididae > Cranoglanis > Cranoglanis bouderius. Next base: position 16,265,545 of record CM042546.1, read on the forward strand.
GTTTGTCCTTGTTTAATTCTGTGTATTTAAACCATTCCTTTTGTTCACTCAGACGTGGAGTATTAGAATTAAGTTTAGCATGTGCGTTACGCCTGCTACTTTCTCATGCTCTCTCGCTCATAGACCATAGCTCATAGCTCTTAGATCATAGTTCATGTTCATAGACCTTAACCTAGTCTCATGCGTTTGGTTTGTTTTGTGTTGTTCTCATGTTCTGTGCATTGTGTATTTATGCCTTGCCTCTCAGCGGATTCCTACTTTGCTATTTTTGTGGAAGTATTGCCTAGCCTTTTGAGGATTTATGCCTGACCATTTTGTGAATCACAGCCTTGTCCTTTTGGTTGATTATTGTTTGTTTCTGAACCCTGCCTTTGTCTTGTGTTATACCCATGCTTTTGTGTTCCGTTACTTTTGAGTTGTTCCTATTAAAGTGACTTTTCCCCTGCACATGCATCCTGCCTTCCCCCGTGTTTACATAACATCTATATTGGCAGTAGTTTATTAGAGTGCCTTGCATTTCCTAACTCCTATGCAGCAAGACCTTACTGAAATCAGGTCAGTGTGTAATATCAGAGTTTTTCTGTTTTGCTGTTCTTTAGAAATGGTCAAAGTTGTTTCAGCAGTACAGACACTTGGAATGAGAAATTGTTTGTATGCTAATGAACAGAAATACCTGAATGTCTGTATGACACTAACTTTACAACACAGTATAAGATACAATGCCCAGATGTACGTCACAGCTTACCCAAATAAAACCACTACGTAGCTTACACAACACACTTTAATATGGATTGTTATCAGACAGAAATTTGGCCATTGAACATTGAACAAAAGCCATGATAAGGCTAGTTCAAATTAAATCCCTAAAATAAACTATACTGTATGGCACATTTAGTTTTCCATCCACAGCTTCTTGAAGCTGCCTCTATGATTCAGGACATAAACATAGTCCATGACTGGTAAATCTGGCCAGTCAAATCTGATGATGCAATAAGAAATCTATCACTGGCCTTTGGTCCAATATGCTCTGGTACCAAGAACATTTATGAGCAACGCTAGGTCATGATACACAAAGAGGACCACAGGAAAAAGTCAATAAATAAAGGTTTGTGGCCAAAAACTGGGATGCAATTAAAGTTTATACAGTGTTAAGTTTTAATGTTTACATTTTTACATTTCAGAAGCTGATTTTATGAGAATCTTCTGTCAACTATTTTAGTTACAGCCAGGCAACCAAAACAAGAGACCGAACAGTATATGGGAGATTTCACTTGCCTGGTGAGCCAGATAAAGAGTTTATGAGTTAACCCTGTATTGATGATGTATTCAACCATTATCAGATATTTTTTTGTAAACTGTTAGCATGTATATTATGTTCTGATAATAAATATATATTTACATATTTTTATATTTTAAATAGTAATGAACATTTGGTTTAATAATACAGTTTTTAAACTGTATTATTACACATTTACACAATACGCATATGTTGGAAGTCAGTCACTTTACATTTAACATAAATCCACTATAGAAACTCGTGTGACTAAGGATTAGATGTTTGGCTAGTCTGATCCAAAACTACTGTGACCATGACAAAGTATGTGCCTCATGAGGCATCACTACACTCTGAAAAATAGATTATTGAAAATTTGATGAAGCATAGTATTTTAAAAGTGACTGCTAGTCTGCTACCAGAGCCAGTGTCCATTTTAATGTACACTTGTTAATTGTTAAATAATTGTGTGAAAATGTGTTTTGTTTTGTGTGTTATATTTCATAAAACATACTTTTACATTGTAATGCATTGTAAGGTTAAAGCTAAATACTGGCTGTTGTTATTTAGATTTTGTGTATTAATTAGTATATGTATGCACATTTCCAACTGTTACATTCATATTAACTGCATAAAGCCAAAGCTTTGTCAGAATCTATATGGAAGGTAGCGTGATTGTCTAATTAGTTTAATGGGCTGTTATGCATCTTTGTGTATGAACTAACATGTAGCATAAGCAAAAAGGAATCTTTTACCAAAAAAAAACCCTTTTGAAGGTTTAATTGAAACGGCGATTAGGTTTGCCTCAGGAAGTGTACCACTGGCAACATTAAAGGGCTTTTTGAAAATGTCTTGTAATTTTGGATGAAGCCAAAAGTTTGCATGCAAATGAATAGATGAATATGCATGTTCAACATCCTATAGCTTTGAAAAAGCAGGAATTTGTAATGCAACTAGACAAAGGTCTTTGTTGCTGCTTCCCTCTGTTTCTATGCCAGGCCAATTTCCATCTATCAACTCAAGCTGAACAGTCTTTCTTGTTTCTCGCACTCACATCTTCAAACTTACACCGTTATCTTTGTTCTGTCATTAGAAGCCCAGAAACCAGTGTCTGTTCCTTTACATTTTATCCTTTACAGTCTGTTCACCTAGCCATTGTTAATGCTAGCCTGCAATTTCTGCTGTGCTTTTGAAACTTCCAAGATTCAGTACTCCATATCCCTCTATCCGAATGAACACATGCCCTCCCCTGCTCTCCTCTGTTTTCACACTCAGATTGTTCTTTATTTAAATGTTTCTGCCACATAATTATTTAGGTCATTTAACCACAAATACAAGAACTGATTCCACTATAGAGCAAATTCTAAATCTTATATTAGCACCAGGAAGGTTTGAAATTCAATAGGTATGAAATTCAATAGAGTTTACTGTATGTACCATGATGTGTTTGCTAATCAGAATTAGTCATCAGTCGTTATTTTTTTCCTTTAGTCCTTTGCACAACCTGTGGCCAGAATCCATTAACTGCTTTAACTAAATTAAACAAGGTAGGAGATTGCAGACCATTTCACCAACCAACACCAGTTTTGCTCAGTGCTTTTTAATCCAATTACTACATGAACTGGGAAGAACAACTAGTGAAAAGATCAATTATATTTTAATTGGAATGAAATCAGGACATGCTTACCTTATTACAGAAATGCACATAAAAGAAGTATGTATGTGATGGGACTGTGTGGGATTAGCATTTGGTATTGACATTTGACATTCACACCTGGGGTAAATTATCTTAGCCAATTCATCTATTGGCATGTTTTTTGGGAGGTGGGAGGAAACCAGAGGAAACCTGCATTAAGTTTAAAGCTATCACCTCCACAGGTGGCTTTAGGGTGTGATTTATGCTGCTTTGAGATAGGGACTGTAAAGCCATATTCATCCCAGATCAGACTGCCCATAACCACACTCAACCATTCAGCCCTACAGTAGAAAATAGGCTAAAGTTTGCAATATTTAAGAAGGTGTCAATTCTTTATATGTCCTCAATGGAATCAAGACCTTAATGAGAATGAGACTTTCTGAACAAGGATATGTAGAAATATTTTTATTGTTCCATGTAATGTAACCCTACAGCAAATATTCCACATCTAACTATGTGAAGTGTGTAGGGTAGAGTAGGGCAGAACACCAGCATTTTTACATGATGTACACAGGCAGTGATTGTTGTCAAACTCAGAATGGCGCACTTTTTGTATGTACACAATTTTATGCTTCGCCAAAATCCTCAGAATGATGAGCGAAAACTTGAGAAAAACAGGTAAAGAAAGGAAATATATTTTTTAAAAATGTTATAGGCAATGCACTCTTTAAATTTTAAGTAGTAGTGACAACTGACTACCAGCAGGGGGAGACATGTGCTGGATGCTGTTTACATACTCGTTACAGACCCAGAACCTCTCTTCTTCTCTCCTTTTGTTCATGTGTTTGTGTTCATGTCTGATTATCTTCCAGCTATTGAAGTACTCATTCACACACACAGAGACCATACTGCGATCAAAAAATTAAACAACAAAATGGAGGACTGTTATCACAGGCAAGACAGAATAATAATAATAATAATTATATATTTTCCCAAAACTAGCATCTAGCAGAACAAATTTGGTATATTAATAATAATAATAATAATAATAATAATAAATTTTTTTATTTCTTCATCTTAGACATGATGTTCAAAAAGTACATACATAAGTTACAAATAACAGACACATTAGGTATTACTAGCTCAGCCTTAACCTGCAATGTTGAATATAATTGCTCATATTTCCACTGAAGTCAGGCAGTATGCTGATGTGTAGGGTGTTGAACATAACCCTGCCTTCCCCCAAGGGGGCAGTTAGTGGATTACGCTCCACCTGCTTGGATCTGACTTTGATTGTGGCATGGCTGTTGATGCCAAGTGCACTCATTTCAGTATTTCAGAAAATGCCAACCTCCTGGGATTTTCACAAATAACAGTCTCTAGAGTTTACACAGAAACATCCTGGTTCAAGCTGACAGGAAAGCTATAGTAACTCAAATAACCAATGGTTAAAACCAATCCTGACCAAGCAATTTTTTTTTATCTTAAACTGTGCTGTTGCCACATGATTGCCTGATTGGATTGGGTAATTGAGCATGTGTTTAGGCCTAGTGGTTAGCAACATTTGCCTCGCACCTCCAGGGTTGGGGGTTCGAATCCTGCCTCCGCCCTGTAGGCATGGAGTTTGCATGGTCTCCCTGTGCTTCTGGGGTTTCCTCCTGGTACTCTGTTTTCCTCCCCCAGTCCAAAGACATGCGTTGTGGGCTGATTGGCATTTCCAAATTGTTTGTAGTGTGTGAATATGTGTGCGATTGTGCCCTGTGATGGGTTGGCACCCCTCACCCCTCAGTTGCAATCAAAATTATTCAACCCCCATTGCAAATCAGGTTTATTGTCAAAATTTACAGACTTTCAGCTGTTTGCAATGAACACATCAAACAAAAGCAATTGAAATAGGTCAACGCAATGAATGCTTCAAGTGTTTTCCCCAAACTCAACTGAAAATGCAACTTATAATGACTTCTCCAGTCTCAAAATTATGAACCCCTGAATAGAATATCCCTCACAACAGCACAAATATGCAAAACAGGTGTTGTCTCAAGCTCACTTGATGCAACTAATGAAATATATTAGTTATATATATAACATATATATATATATATATATATATATATATATATATATATATATATATATATATATATATATATATATATATATATATATATATATATATATATATATGCACCTACCTTCAGGGAGGGTTGGGGGTTTAAAGAGCCAGATTTCTTTCAGCGTTTATTTAGCATTGTTTGGAGTAACCTTCCACAAGCTTCTCACAATACTTTGCCAGAATTTCCCCTGGTAGAACTGGTGAAACTAGTACAATGTTTTTGGTCCCCCTTGCTGAGACATACTTTTTCATTTCAGTCCAGAAACTCTCTATGGGATTTAGGTCAGGGCTTTGTAATGGTCACTCTGATACTTTCAGGTTGGAGGTATGCTTATGATAATGGTCCTGGTGGAAGATCTAGCTGCAACAGAGTTTGATGTCTTCAGGTGTTGCTTCTGTATTTTTAGATAATCCTCCTTCTTCATGATACCATCTTCATGATGCACCAATACCTTATCCAGCAAAATGCACCACAACATGACGACGCCACCACCATGCTTCACAGTTATGTGGTTTTTTAAAATTATTATTAAAAGCCTCACCCTATTTCCTATAGCGCTGATCACACCGCCCTGCATCAGATTTGCTGAATAGGATCTGATAGTTGTTTCTTACTAATACTTAGATGCTGAGTCCAGATATGTTGTTAGTTTTGCTCTAGAACATCACAACTTTTCACAAAGCCTGATGTCCAGTGTAGAGCTTTTTTGCCTAAGATGGACCATAAACGTTAGAGCTATTGCCAGATACACTGCCACCAACACAGGAAACACTATGTTTATGTATAATAGGTGAGCAACATTTATCACTTTTCCTCTGATTAGCCCTTATATGAATGCTAATCACACTTACATGCACACAAAACTCCTGATTTCAGGGATTTATAATGACCAGTGAAAGACGGAAATGCAAGCATAGCCCAGATGATTTCTGCTACATCTGTGGGTGTTTTGCCATTCCAGAAAATCCCTCAAAGGGAAGTTCACTCCTTAAGCACTCTGCATATTATTATAATGTTCGTCTTTTGAAATAGCTTTATTTAGAGATTTTCACAAACATTTCACAGACTATTTGTCTGCTGTTCATGTTGTAAACAAGTGTTATGTTTTGTGTGCCTATTGTTGTAATTAATAAATAATAATAGTGAAATTTGACAGCTTCTACCAATTTAAATAAAACCCTGAAAGCAATATAAATATAGCAAAATTATTTAAAATTCATTCTTATTTTGTGGGAAAACAGTACGTGATAGGGAATTTTCAGTGGCATATTTGAACTCAGCATGACCAAAATAGGTAAAAACAAGTGCGATTTGCAAAACAGCATAAACTTTTTTTCTAGATGCAGGGCGGTGTCATTATGGCTAAACAGTTCAATTTTTGTTTAATCTAAACAGAGAACACTCCTTCAAAAGGCTGGAGATCACATGCAACATCAGTCCAGCATTTTTATGAGTACAGACTTCTTGCATGACATGATGCATACTTGGGTACCTGATGCCCCCTACTCCTTCACTAGTTCCTGTGATGTTGACTTGGGGAACCTTTTGGACAAAAGTTCATTCATCCCTGGGAGTTCATTTGTGCCTCTTATCTGAATGCAATGTCTGTGTGTTTCCAAGATTTTTATGTTTGCATACAATTGCTTGTTCAGATGCTTGTGGTACCATTAGCTGGATGGCTTTTTCTAGGGATGCCAGTTGGTGGCACTGGACCCACTCTGCTGTTCCCTCTGGAAGCCATACAATGCACCAGCACCACAAGATTGAAAGCTCCTTCTGTGTCCTGATGCTCTGGCCCATTGTCATGCTGAAAGGTGAACCTTTGGGCCAAAGCATAGTTCTCTCAGGGTAATCAAGAGTAATTTCAGTCTCCCTTAAGGTGTGAATTATGGGCAGGGCTTACTAAGATATATTGAAGGTTATCCACTAAAGACACTAGTTAGAAGCATAAATTTAGATAAAGTATCAAGTTTAGTAGCGTTTATTTCTTCTTGTTCAGTTAAGTGTTACCAGTTCCCTTTCAGCCCTATCTTCACTAACTTCATTCCTAAATAGACATGTGCCTCAGACCTATCTCTGTTGTCATCTCTCTCAGACCTAGAAGCTCTCATCCGCAAACCAGAGGCCGAACTACCAGTAACCTCATCTACCCTCCTCTGCTGTCTCAGTCTCAAACAGCAGTGGTAGGTGGGCTCTGGAATTGCCAGTCTGCTGTAAAGAAAGCTGATTTCATCTCAGCTTTAGCTTCCCATTACTCTCTTGACTTTCTGGCACTAACTGAGACCTGGATATGTCCACAGAACTCAGCTACACCGGCTGCTCTATCCTCTGCCAATGCTTTCTCTCACATGCCACGAGAAACTGGCAGGGGTGGAGGTACAGGTCTGCTGTTGTCTCGGAGATGGCTCTCTCACTGTCTCATCTCAACATCTCATCCTTTGAATTCCATGCAGTTATTGTTACCTCTCTGATCAACCTTCTCATCATCATCATCTACCGCCCTCCTGGTCCCCTAGGAGACTTTCTTGAAGAAATGGACAAGCTCCTCATTCTTTTCCCTACTGACAGCACCCCTCTTACAGTCCTTGGAGACTTCAACATCCCCTCTGATAAGCTCGAGTCCTCTTGCCTTCTCCCTCTTCTGCATTCCTTCTCCTTGACATTCAACAGCTGCCCACCTACACACATGGGAGGAAATGTCCTAGACCTGGTCTTCAGTTGCCCCTCTCCAGCTACAGACATCAATGCTACCCAATCATTTGGTATCCTTTACCATCACCCTCCCTATCCTGCCTAAAACCAGCTATCAATACTTCTCTCCTACCCATCCAAACCTCCATTCTATCTCTCCTTCCTCCATAGCTTCCTGCACCCAATCATCGCTTTCAGACCCCGACTCCTTTTCCTCCATACCACTGGAGTTAGCCACAGACACTTTCCTATCCTCACTTTCCTCATCCATGGACCTCCTCTGCCCTCTGTCCTCTAAACCCAGGAAGAATTCTTACCTAATTCCTTGGCTGTCAGATGTGTTACATAACAATCGGAGAAAACTAAGGACAGTAGAGAGAAAGTGGAAGAAATCACAACTTGAGACAGATCTTGCCTCTTACCGTGCTCTCGTCCAAATTCTCATCTGAAGTGACTTCTGCTAAGACTGCCTTCTACAAGGAAAAGCTGGAACTTTTGCACAAGACCCTTGCAAGCTCCACAACATCTTTTCTTCACTACTCAACCCACCAGCACCTCCTGTGCCATCCTCCCTGACTGCAGAAGACTTTGCCACCTTTTATGATGGGAAGATTTTAAAAAATCTGCCAGACCTTCACTTCTACCCCAGCTCCTACATTACCCACTGAGGATTCTGCTTCTCCTTCCCTGGCACATTTTTCTAATCTAGCATCAGAAGAGATCATGCAGGTCATCTTGTCCTGCAATCCTGCAACCTGCCCACTGGTTCCAGTCCCTTCCACAATGCTCCAGACCATCTCACTAGACCTCCTCCCCTTCACCACAACTATCATCAATGGCTCCATATCTTCTGGTCATGTACCAACTGCATTCAAGAGAGGTTATTCAAGGGTTATTCCCATCCTGAAGAAACCTACTCTGGATCCCTCTGACATCGGCAACTACTGACCTTTTCTACCACTTCACTCTTTTCTTTCTAAAATCCTCTAATGCACTGTCTACAATCAACTGTCTCTCTATCTCTCACAGAACAACCTCCAAGATCCTAACCAGTCCAGCTTCAAAGTGGCACATTCCACAGAGACTGCACTTTTGGCTGTCACTGAGAAGCTACATGCTGCTACATCAGCCAAACTGTCATCACTCCTCATGCTCCTTGACCTTTCAGCAGCGTTTGACACAGTCAACCACAAGACTCTTGCCCACCCTCATGAGCCTTGGAATTCATGGTGCAGCATGGCAGTGGTTTGCTTCCTACCTGGAAGGTCACTGATACCAAATGACCTGGAGGGGATCCACATCTGCTCCCTGCAGACTCTCCATTGGTGTCCCACAAAGCTCAGTACATGGTCCTCTTCTGTTTTCCCTCTATACTCCATCTCTTGGTGAGGTCATATCCTCACATGGGTTTTCATACCACTGCTATACAGATGACACTCAACTCATCCTCTCCTTCCCTCCCTCAGATCCTCTTGTTTCTGCTCAGATCTCAGCATGTCTGGCAGACATCGAATCATTGATGGCAGCTCATCAGCTGAAAATTAATCCCAGCAAAACTGAACTGCTGTTCATCCCAGGTGATTCATCACCATTTCAGGATCTTGTGATCTCCCTGGACAACTCTCTGATCCCACCTTTGGTTACTGCACGCAACCTTGAGGTAACCATGGACAATCAACTGTCCTTTTCCTCTCACATTGCTAATCTGACATGCTCGTGTCGATTTCTCCTTTACAACATCAGAAGTATTCGTCCATTTCTATCCACACAGGCCACAGGCTGGTACTGGACTACTGCAACTCACTCCTGGCAGGTTTTCCTCTGAGAGTCATTTGACCTCTGCAACTGATCCACTGGCTTCCTGTAGCTGCCTGAATCGGATTTAAAACACTTACCTCAAAACACTTATCACACCCCGCACTGCAACATGCTCCTCTAGCACCACTAGATTAGTGCCACCATCTCTCAGGGTACAAGGAAGGCATGCATCAAGACTCTTCTCTGTTCTGGTACATAGGTGGTGGAATGAACTTCTCCTAGATGTCCAAACAGCTGAGTCACTGGCAGTCTTCAAACGACGTCTAAAAACCTACCTCTTCCTAAAATACTTAAATTGTTACTGTCTGTGTGTTTTTCTTACTACAGTGGGTATAGAAAAGAATCACACCCTTTAAAATAATCATATTTTGTTGCTTTTCAGCCTGAAATGAAGACAGACACAGTTTTTGTTTTATCCAGCTGTATTTACTCAGTGCAACGTATAACATCCAAGTGAAAGATATAACACCAACATGTCAGGAAAAAATTTAAAAAAATTAAAAAACAGAATCACTGAGTTGGAAAAAGGATCACCCCCTTACTTTAACTTGCCTTAAATGCCTTTAATTTGCATTGCACACAATGACCACTCTTTGTCATAAATTCCTGCAACTGCTTCAGAGTTGCTGTAAGCCTCTTGGTAGCCTCTCTGACCAGTTTCCTCCTGGCTCTTTCATCCAGTTTGGAGCGAGGTCCTGATCCAGGGAGGGTCTGTGTTGTACCAAATACCTTCCACTTTTTAATAATAGACTTCACTGTGCTTCTAGGCATTGATAAAGCCTTTGAATTATTTTGATATCCATTTTCTGACATGTGCCTGTCCACAGCTTTATCCCAGAGATCTTTTGACAGTGCCTTGCCACCCATAGTTGATTGTTTGCTTCAGTTGCACTACAAAATGCTCCAGGAAAGCTCTTTTCGTGCTGAGCTGATCAGAATGACCACAGCTGATCACAGTTGAAAGTCTAATGGCTTTGTGTGCCATTGAGAGGGTGATTAGCTACACCTAATTGAGTTTACAAGTCATTTTTAGGAGGGGGGTGATCCTTTTTCCAACTCAGTGATTCTGTTTTTTTTTAAAAAAAATTTATGACATGTTGGTGTTATATCTTTCACTTGGATGTTATAAGTTGCACTGAGTAAATACAGCTGGATAAAACAAAAACTGTGTCCATCTTCATTTCAGGCTGAAAAGCAGCAAAATGTGATTATTTTAAAGGGGAGTGATTCTTATCTATACCCACTGTATATTACCTCCCAACAGAGTTTTTAGACTGGTGGTATTCTTAGTCCATGACCCAGTGAACCAGTATTGGGATGTATTTGATGATAGAGACTTCAAAGCACTTCTGTAAGGTGCTCTGGATAAGGGCATCTGCCAAGGTCTATAAGAACTGCCCAAACCTGCACCACTGCATTTGGAGGACCTTGAAGGTGATCTGGAGGAGAGGAAAGATCACAGAGGCATGGAAGCATGCTGAAGGAGTTTGGATACCCAGTGTGGAGAAATTGGAGAACATCAACCAATTTCAGATCATCTTCTTGATCAGTGTTGAGAGTAAAAACTTCTTCAGCATTGTTGTAAAATAACTCTGATTTCCTACTGAGGAATAGTTACACTGACACGTTCCAGTAGTCCTGGGTTGCCTGGAACATATGGGTATGGTCAATTCAAATTGGTTATATGAGGAGCAAGAGAAGGCAGAGGAGACCTGACTGTGCTGTGGCTAGATTTGGTACACAAATTGGTCGAGGTGGCACTGGAGAAACACCACATACCCCATAAGGTGAAAGACCTCATCCTGGACTATTACATCAAGTTCAGTTTGAGGGTCTGTGGATTCCATCCAGGCTACCTGTGCTGACCTTGAGGGCTGGTTGAGGGCTGGTAGAAGAATACTCTGGCCCCTGCTGATCTATGATGTTCCCATGTCAGTGGTGGAAGACTTTGAGAGGAAAGTCAGCGGTCACCTCTGTAGGTGGCTCGCAGTGCCCTACAGCTTGATAAGCATCATGCTGCATGGGAACAGAAAAAACTCAAGCCTCCTTTCAGCTTTGTCAAGGAGGAGTTCATTGTGACATGGACACAAGAACACCAACAGTACAACAGATCAAGTGACCTCAAAGTGGCCAGTCCAGACATCAAAGCTAGTCCAGACTTCACAGAGTATGGCAGTATGGCAGGCAGAGTTCAGCCTTCAGGAAAAGGTCCAATGGTGGGAACAGGCTTTAGGACCTGTGGAAGTGGAATCCCCAAGGGATAAACTTTTTATTACTGGGAGTCTATTATTGCTCCCAAGTTTGTCCAACCTGTTCACATGGGGCCTGTTCCATATGTTCCATGCCAGGGACCCTAGAACACATCCTGTCCAGTTGTTCCAAGGCATGGGGCAAAGGGCAATACTGATGGCAGCATGACCAAGTTCTCAAGACCATTGCTGAGACAATCAGCAAGGGAATCAACAAAAGCAGGCAGGTCAACCTGATAGCCAAGGGACAGCATTTATAAGGGAAGGAAAACAACCAAAGCAGAAGTATTAGCAAAAGCACTGGCCTTTTGGTCTGATTACCTCACCATGGGACTGGACGATGACAGTTGACTTGGAAAGGCAGCTGAAGATTCCACCTCATATCACCTAGACTTCATTGAGGCCAGACATTACTCTGATCTTGGAGACCACCAAACAGATCATCTCGCTGGAGCTTAATGTGCCTTGGTAGGAGAGGATGCGGCAGGCATGGGAAAAGAAGAAAGCCAAATATGCAGGGCTGGTAGAGGATTGTCGCAGGAAAGGGTGGAAGTCAAGATGCATGCTAATCAAGGCGGGCTGTCAGAGGTTCACAGGCCAGTCTTTCAGCTTGGCCTATAGGACTCTGGGCATTACTTGGCTAAGCAGAAGGAGACAGCAGAGGTGGCTCTGGCTGAAGAGAGTGGGGGAGGTAGCATGCCACTTGGACACAGGCTGGGGCTTGATCACCCCCAGTCTGGTCACCTGGATGAGGGTGGAAGATGTTCAAAAGACCCGAAACACCCAGAGATTCCAGGTAACATCATTGAGGATGTGTCCAGGTTTGTGCATCAAAAGACATATTCTTCAACTAACCATTCAATTTTTTTACTGTTACCCTCTCCTCTCAAGGCACAGTGCGCTCTAGCAGGCTGAATTGTTTGGTGCTCTCCGAGATAAGAATAATATCTGGCCTTAATGGCATTTCATACTCATATTAATGATGTTAACTTGCATGTATGCAACATAGTATCAATTAAGCAAATATCGGTAGGGAGAGTGAGCATCTGGGCAATGAGGAAATCCTTGATAATCTTCTGTACATTGTTAAATATAGGATTGCCCAACTTGACTTTCACTCCTCTATACCCTTACTTTTAATTTACTCAAGTGAATTATTACTACAGAGGCAGTACTTTGATTCAAGTCAGTGTTTATTCCACTCTTTCCACCACTAAAAAGTGTAACTGAATGATATTTACCACTTGTCTGAGATCTTTTTCTGGGGCATACTAGGCTGTAAAAAGAGACTTTCAGTATTTGTGCTTTATAGTGATAATTTAATTGAAACCATGCTGCATTTTGTCTCTTCTGTCTTGCACTGACTACACTATCTTTGGCACTGCTTGACCAGAGGGAGAGACTCATGGCAAGGCCCAGACCAGATTTACATTTACATTTATGGCATTTGGCAGACTCCCTTATCTATCTATCAATAAATACATCCTGCTACTGGTTCACTAGGTCATGGACTAAGAATACAATCAGTCGAAAAACTCTGTTGGGAAGGTATTATGGTAAGAAAAGCACACACACAACAGAATAAAAAAAGATTAAAAATCTGATTGTCGCTTTTTATTTGTATAAAGTTAAGAAATTATCATCCTTTTCCATTATCCTCACCTGCTTCCTGCCTCTCTCACTCCCAGGATTATTTCACAGGATTTTCACCTATCTCTATAGAAAATGAATTAGTTGTGGTACAAAAACCTCTGTGCACCATTGCTGTCTAAATGCACTGTTTATTTCTGCTGATTTGTGTGCCACTAAAAAAAACAAGCAATGCCCCACTTTTGAAGCAAGTATTTAAATGACGAGCAGTTGAACAATATTCTTGGCCAACCAGAAACTTCAGAAGGAGAACAGGGATCACAAGGATAATTTTCTTTCAGCTTTTCTCTTCCTTTTATCATTGCCCTGCCACTTGGTAAGTTTGTTTGTGATTCACAGAGGGGAGCACATAATGTGCAGCTGTCTTTATTTTGGATGGATGCGTGAAGATATACTAACGGTGTGTGTCACCATTGTTCAGCTGACTGGTCACCTTTGTTCACGTGAAGAACCAAGAAACTGTCAGCAAAAATGAAGCATGCCATTGACAATGACTGCATTATAGTGCACCAGATTTATATATACAGTATCTCACAAAACTGAGTACACTCCTCACATTTTTGTAAATATTTTATTATATATATTATAACATTATATATATTATATATTATAACACACAGTCATTAATGTCTAAACCGCTGGCAACAAAAGTGAGTACACCCCTAAGTGAAAATGTACAAATTGGACCCAATTAGCCATTTTCCCTCCACATGTGACTCATTAGTGTTACAAGGTCTCAGGTATGAATGGGGAGCAGGTGTGTTAAGTTTGGTGTTATCGCTCTCACACTCTCTCATACTGGTCACTGGAAGTTCAACATGGCACCTCATGGCAAAGAACTCTCTGAGGATCTGAAAAAAAGAATTGTTGCTCTACACAAAGATGGCCTAGGCTATAAGAAGATTGCCAACACCCTGAAACTGAGCTGCAGCACGGTGGCCAAGACCATACAGCGGTTTAACAGGACAGGTTCCATTCAGAACAGGCCTCGCCATGGTCGACCAAAGAAGTTGAGTGCACGTGCTCAGAGGTTGAAGGGGTGGGGGGTCAACCTGTCAGTGCTCAGACCATATGCCGCACATTGCATCAAATTGGTCTGCATGGCTGTTGTCCCAGAAGGAAGCCTCTTCTAAAGATGATGCACAAGAAAGCCCGCAAACAGTTTGCTGAAGTGTAAGTGCATGGGAGTGTCATGGTCTGGGGCTGCATGAGTGCTACCGGCACTGTGGAGCTACAGTTCATTGAGGGAACCATGAATGCCAACATGTACTGTGACATACTGAAGCAGAGCATGATCCCCTCCCTTAGGAAACTGGGCTGCAGGGCAGTATTCCAACATGATAACGACCCCAAACACACCTCCAAGATGACCACTGCCTTGCTAAAGAATCTCAGAGTAAAGGTGATGGACTGGCCAAGCATGTCTCCAGACCTAAACCCTATTGAGCATCTGTGAGGGAGCGCAAGGTCTCTAACATCCACCAGCTTTGTGATGGCTTCATGGAGGAGTGGAAGAGGACTCCAGTGGCAACCTGTGAAGCTCTGGTGAACTCCATGCCCAACAGGGTTAAGGCAGTGCTGGAAGATAATGGTGGCCACACAAAATATTGACACTCTGGGCTCAATTTGGACATTTTCACTTAGGGCTGTACTCACTTTTGTTGTCAACGGTTTAGACATTAATGGCTGTGTGTTGAGTTATTTTGAGGGGACAGCAAATTTACACTGTTATACAAGCTGTACACTCACTACTTTACATTGTAGCAAAGTGTCATTTCTTTAGTGTTGTCCCATGACAACACTATAATAAAATATTTACAAAAATGTGAGGGGTGTACTCACTTTTATGAGATACTGTAATTATAAATGACCACTTTATTAAACACCCATACCATGTTGAGCCTTGTAGCTGTAGAAAGAGACTATAGCTTACCATCTTTTTCCATGAAAACATTGTGCTAGTTGTTCTCTAGGCTATACTGTATGTTGGACATTCTTCTTACTCCAGTAGTGACATTGAAATGTTTCAAAATCTGATTCACTTTGTTCACCTGGTTCACTACCCAAATAATATCTGCAGTCAGCAGTGGTCCTATAGTTGTTCCTTCCATTGATGGCTAGGTAAAGTGGGCTGGCAAAATGGGCAATAGTCAGTAATCATACATACTCAACATGCACCTATATGATAGGTTATCCAGCTTAAACAGGCAATGACTGGACCTGTAAAAAGCCTTAAAGTTGAAACTTACTCACACACCTACATTACATTTACTTGTGTACAAAATGTGTGTAGGAAAATGAGAGAGTACCCACAAAGGGGACAGGTTTCATATTACATAGGGTGTGTGTGTGTGTGTGTGTGTGTGTGTGTGTGTGTGTGTGTGTGTGTGTGTGTATGTGTGCGTGCGTGCATTTGTGTTTGTGTGTGTGTGTGTGTGTGTGCCGTGCAAGCAGCCCACACCTGAGCCATTCTGGGGAATGAAGTTACAGTTCCTGTTTTTTCTTCTCTACATACACTCTCTCTCTCTCCCTCACACACACACACACACACACACACACACACACACACACACACACACACACACACACACACACAAACACTGCAGCTTTACTAAATCTTGTTTTCTTTGAGTGTAAGGTGTGTATGACTTCTCCCTGTTTGTGTAGAATAGGGAGAAGAAGGTAATGATAGAACACAATGCTTTACTTATGATAAATGTTTTTCCATAAATATTGGCTGTTTTTCCCACTATCTCCACTGTTTTGAGTTTCAGCATCAATAGATTTGCATAGATGGAGATACATTTAACCATATCTGCATTCCCACTAACTGGTCCAATCTTATTATTTCTATCAGGCTAGCAAACATGTCACTCAAACTTATGTCAAGGCATTTAGTTTGCAAGAGTCTTTTTTTTTTTTTTTTTACTTGTACACATGAGTTGAGCATAAACTCCTTAGAAACCCACTGAAATCACAAAACCACACTTTCTATATGCTGTGCACTTTATTCAAACAGGTGGAATCAGGTGTGGCTCCTGCTTGATTGGAATGAAAACCTTCACCCACACCTGCCCTTTGTGGATAAGTTTGGACACCCCTGCATTAGACAGATAATTCAGAGTATAACTTTAATATCACTCGATTGATTAAATTCCTTTACCACAATCAAGCATACTGAAATTTAAAAGATTTCCTCCCTACAATTATCAACGTATGCACTAGATCAGATAGAGCTATGCTATGCATTTAAAAAACAAACAAAAATAAAAAAACAAGTACAATGAATCTTCTTTTAATAAAGCAGAGGAATGAGCCACTCTTTTGAAAGTAACTACAACCCCAATTCCAAAAAAGTTGGGATGCTTTGTAAAATGTAAATTAAAACAGAATGCAATGATTTGCAAATCTCATAAACCTATAATTTATTCACAATAGAACATAGAAAACATATCAAATGTTTAAACTGAGGAAATGTACCATTTTAAGAAAAAAATATGGTAATTTTGAATTTGATGGCCGGAACATGTCTCAGAAAAGTTGGGACAGAGGCAACAAAAGGCTGGAAAAGTAAGTGTTACTAAAAAGGACCAGCTGGAGGAACATTTATCAACTAATTAGGTTAATTGTTAACAGGTCAGTAACATGATTGGGTATGAAAAGAGTATCTTAGAGAGGCAGAGTCTCTCAGAAGTAAAGGTGGGCAGAGGTTCACCAATCTGCGAAAAACTGCATCTACAAATTGTGGAACAATTTCAGAATAATGTTCTCCAGCGTAAAATTGCAAAGACTTTGACCATCTCATCATCTACAGTACATAATATCATCAAAAGATTCCGAGAATCTGGAGAAATCTCTGTGCACAATCCGGCTTGTTATCAGCTCTCAGTTCAAAAGCCTGCATCTCTGATGGTATGGGGGTCCATTAGTGCCTATGGAATGGGCAGCTTACACATCTGGAAAGGCACCATCAATGCTGAAAGGTATATACAGGTTTTAGAGCAACATATGCTTCCATCCAGATGATGTCTTTTTGAGGGAAGGCCTTGCATATTTCAGAAAGACAATGCTAAACCACATACTGCATCTATTACAACAGCATGGCTTCGTAGTAGAAGAGTCCGGGTGCTGAACTGGCCTGCCTGAAGTCCAGACCTTTCACCAATTGAAAACATTTGGCGCATCTTGAAATGAAAATACAACAAAGAAGACCCAGGACTGTTGAGTAGCTAGAATCCTGCATCAGACACGAATGGGACAACATTCCTCTCCCAAAACTCCAGCAACTGGTCTCCTCAGTTCCCAGATGTATACGGACTATTGTTAAAAGAAGAGGGGATGCTACGCAGTGGTAAACATGGCCCTGTCCCAACTTTTTTGAGATAAATTCAAAATTAAATAAAATTCAAAATTATCTTATTTTTCCCTTAAAATTGTATATTTCCCCAGTTTAAACATTTGATATGTTTTCTATGCTCTATTGTGAATAAAATATGGGTTTATGAGATTTGCAAATCATTGCATTCTGTTTTTATTTACATTTTACACAGCATCCCAACTTTTTTGGAATTGGGGTTGTACTAGGACAGCCTGCTTTATCTCAGAAACATTGCTAAGCTAAGAATCTCGTTACATGAAATAGTAATATATTTATTACTAGCCAGCATTTCCAATCACAATGATGTGTCAGGAGAAAGTGCTGCTGAATGGGTCACGTTTATTCCCAGTCAATTTACATCCACAAAAAAAAAAAAAAAAGAAACCTGAAAAATGTGCAGGCTTGCAGACAAAAAGAGAGAGACACTGTCTCTTACTGAGGCAAACATAGCCTCACTGCCTCTACCCCACCCCCCAAAACAGCAGTACTCATAATGCAGTGCATGTACACATTAACCCTTTACTCTCTAACACTAGGTTGGAGCCACTATTGATCCTTTTGAACCTTTTGGGGGTCTGTGGTGATACTGTATTTGAAGACTGTGTGTCCAAGGTAGGTTACTTGGTGACAGAAAAGGCAGCACTTGGTTTCAACTTTAAGTTGGCTTGGTGTAACCTGTCAAACACTTGCAAAAGGCAGAGCTGAGGGGTGGTGTGACATCCAAGGTGGCGCATGAGCGTGGAGTGACAGCCACCGTGAAGCCGGCAGGAGAGCGAAGACCAAGGTGAAGCCAGAGGAAGTAACAACATTCTCTGTGAAGCAAGAGGGGGGAGCACCACACACTGCGAAGCAAGGAGGAGGAACGAAGTCTTCACCGGAGCAGGAAGGCAGAGCGATGTCCTCAGCAGAGCAAGGAGGCGGACCGATTTCCTCAGCAGAGCAAAGAGGCGGAGAGACGTCCTCAGCAGAGTAGGAAGGTAGAGCAATGTCCGAAGTGGAATTGGGTGGTGGAGTGGCATCCAAGGTGGGGCAGAGAGACAAAGTGATGCCCTTGGTGAGGCCGAAATCTGTAATTGCGACCTCTGTGGGGCAGAGAGGCAGGGGAACACCTTCAGCAGAGCAGGGAGGCAGAGCAACGTCCTCAACAGAGCAGGAAGGCAGAGCAATGTCCTCAGTGGAGCAAGGAGGCAGAGTGACGTTCCCAGCCAAGCAGGGAAGCAGAGCGACATCTGAATTGGAGCAGGGAGGGTGGGAGATGGTTTTTGTTGGGGCGGTGGCACCTCCTCAAAAAATTTCTTGAGGGGGCGCATGGCATCGAGCCACTCCTGAGTGCCACTGAACCAACTTCCCTTCTCCATTTGCTCCCACAGCAGGCGGTTCCTCTCTAGGAGGGCTTCCTGGATGGTGAAAAAATCTGCTGCATCCATAATTCGGTCAAGTTTTCTGTCATGTAAGGGAGATGAAAGCGGATGCAAGTGCAGATTTTATTTAAATAAGGTGCAGCCAGATAATTAAAACTGTGAAAACAAGAACCAGAACTAGAACAGAGAATACTACACAAAAACATCCAGGCAATAAACGGGACTGTGGAACACACAAAGACACACGAACACAACAGAAGCTAAAACACAGGAACTTACTGTAAATAATGGTGCTAACAAGACACAGGTGTGAGTGATTGGAACCTCATGTGAGGTGCTGGGGCTGATGGGTAATGTAGTTTAATGCCAAATTTGGCATAACCATGACGCCTTCACCTGATGTGACTGGTTATCCAACCTCACTTTAAATCAGGGTGATTGCAGCCCAAATCCTCCATGGCATGATATTTACACCCTTGGATACATACTCTGTATGTCCCTACTTGACTGGGGAGGCCTGTGGTGCGTCAGGGACCTGAACCTATGCCTCCACCTTCACAGGACATTGGCCTTGGTAATGCCTGAACTGCTGTGCTCTTAAAGAGTTCCACGAAGGCTTCTGGATTGCAGGAAGCTCTGGAGGTTTCCATTAGAACATCAAAGTAGTGCGTGGTACTCAGGTCAAAGAAGGCTTGGTGTTGAGCCTGGTGCACGCTGGTGAGGGACCTGATCACCTCACTGAATAGAGGAGACTCCATGAAGTAGGAAATGGAGAGAGAGATGATTTTTAAAAAAAAATATTAATAGGCACTCTTCAGCACAATGCCTTTTGGTGCTCTTAAATGCACACACAAAAAAATTGAGCATCCCAGTGTTCGGCACAATTTCAGCCCAGCTGAGGATAAGTCAGATACAGTTCACTCTCTGACATCTGGCAGCCTACTGAATAAGAGAGTACATAAACAGGCCACCATATACATATACCACACACAGGTGTAAACACTCACCCATTACCCACTCAATCTCCATGACTCCTCCTGCCAGCCAGCAATCAGCTTCCTCATTTAAAGTGTCCTTTAGCAGGATGGATATGACAGGGTTTCATTGGTATTTGCATTTTCACTTTTTATTTAATCACATTCATTTGACAGTGGAAACATGTTGGGAGTACATATCTGAATGCATACTAGTACTACTACTACTACTACTAGTACTATTACTTTTGAATTATGAATTATGAATACCATAATAACATGTTGAACAAGCATTTTTTATGCTTTAAGTCCAAGCAAACATTTAATGGATTCTATAATCTTGCTTAATCCACTATTGTTGTCTTTGAGTCTCATTCAATTGGAGTTTCAGTTGAAGTTTCAGTCTAAACTCAAAATATATAAATCTAGAGCTTTTTTTAAGTAGAGCATATGTCCCAACTAAGAAATGTTTGCCTGATGCATGGAAAGTCTCACACTTGTGACAGGAGGCAGACGACTGTTTATGAAAACAGACAAAGAGTATACATCTTGGCTTCCTGCTCTGATTTGGCACTTTTGATGCCAAACTGAGCAGCGCCAGCTTCTCCTCCATCTGCTAAGGCTGAAGAGGGTCAGTGCCCAGTCCTCCATTTGCCCAGTCTTCAGTTTTAGCATACAGCTACTATAGACAGAAGTACTACAAACACAGGAGGCTAGTGTTCATACCCTTCCTTAATTTCTAACAGTTTGGTAATTACTATATAATGCACATAATATGTGGAAGATTTTTTTTTTTTTTCAATTTCTTGTTTGGTTTGATTCTAACAAAACGCAAAATCCATTTAGCTTAACAATTATTCTTGTTGGTTTCTTTCTTCCTTTTATCCCTCTTCCTTTTCACATATTTATGTATTGTGGGTGCTTTAATGACTCTTTAGTAATTTAGCAAAATTAGTACTGACTAAACAAGCATGGCTGTGATAATCATTTAAAACATGCTCATGCTTTTCTAAGCAAAAGACACCCCATTTTATTAAATGTACCTGTTAGGATGATAATGGTATATATGTATTGTTGAGAGCTTGCTTTGTTTTAGTGTTGCTTTGTTTGTGTGATCAACCTAAATAACCTAGGAAGTAAACATCTCCACTAAACAGAGCATCTTAGGCAAAAATGCAGCAATAAGGTTAACATGAAATCCTGTCATTGACCTATGCCTAATTTTCACAGTTATTGAGCTAACATTGTCTAAGTCTATAAAGTGCTGCCTATTTCTCTCTCTTTAATGGGGCAGTTGTCTGTTGCTGGAGGAGAAAAGAGAATGAGCAAATTTGAGGGCTCTAGGATGCATTAATGCAAACTGCTGCTGTTCTCTTCATGCCCATACACTTCACCTCTTTAATCCAACACTGATTAAGGCAAAAAAGCATTCCTCCCTACAATTAGGGAGTGCATTGTTCATACTTGATGCGTCACATGAATCAGGTGGATCCACATAGCCAAAATGATGTCACATCAGCAGACATGCCCCTGTGTGAAGGCCGTGCATGGCTGTCAATCATCAC
Source organism: Cranoglanis bouderius (assembly GCA_023630585.1). Classification (NCBI taxonomy): domain Eukaryota; kingdom Metazoa; phylum Chordata; class Actinopteri; order Siluriformes; family Cranoglanididae; genus Cranoglanis; species Cranoglanis bouderius. The sequence goes on from CM042546.1 coordinate 16,287,254, forward strand.
ATCATGAAAATGTATGTAGAAAAATGATCACAACCTTATGGAATGTGTAAAGCTTCTGAAGAAAGAAATACAAAGAAAAAAAATATGTACCGTGAGCAAAAAATAATCTATAAAAAATATAACCGTGCAGAACAAGTGATATTTTGAACTCAAACATACAGGTGCACTAAATAAAGGGGCTTAAAATGTTAGTTCTATTAGTTCTATTTAAACATTTTATGTTTTTTTTTTTTTTTTTTTTACACTTTTTTTTTTTAAAGCAAAAAAGATTTAAAATGATCAGCACCTTTACAGTTTATAAGGGTGCTTTCACAAATATTTTGTGATGCTTTTGTGGGAGAGAACAACAGTACTAAATTGTTAGGGACATCTTGGTACACCCCTTGATGCATTTTAAGCTCCTTTATTATTTATTCTTAGGTTTGTGCATATGGAGTTCCCTCCATGTCAAGGTGCAACTGTGCAAACATTACATTAGAAAGGGCAAAGACACATAAGGCACCTCAGGCACATAAGACACAGAGAAGCACACCAGTGCAGTACAATACAGTGCAGGGAACAAACAATAAATATCTAGTACAGAATACACATTGCAATATGCAATCATTGCATCAGATATGTGCTATACACATGGATATGAGTGTCCTGTTTTGGTCTCTGTGTCCACCGACTACAATTTTCAGTAAAGTTCTGTCTCTGCATTGTGTGAGATGCAGTCTTTGGTTGTAGCCCATCTGCTACAGTCTTTGGTTGTAGCCCATCTGCCTCAAGGTTTGGTGTGTTGGGCAGTTGAAAACTATAAAACTCCCAGGCAATGATTTTTTTCAGCAGTCCAGTTTTGGTAAGTCTGTGCCCACTGTTCTTGGCTTACAAGAGTGGACCCTAATGTGATCTTCTGCTGTTGCAGCCCAACTGCCTAAAGGTTTGGCATGCGGTGTGTTCTGAGATGTCTTTCTGCTTACCATGGTTCTAAAGCGTGGTTATTTGAGTTACTGTAGCCTTTCTGTCAGCTCAAATCAGTCTGGCCATTCTCCTCAAACACTGGATGTTTTTTGTTTTTTTCACTGTAAACTCTATAGACTGTTGTGTGACCCTGGCAACCCTGCTGTTGTGACTCTCAAGCAGGTGAGTCTGAAGTCAGGCAGCTCTCTGTAACTCAAATGTGTTTTTGAATTATACATTCTCCACCATACCAAGTAGTCTCAAATCTGCAGCTATTCATTTCCCAATCACAGTGATGATTGCTTAGATTTTCCCTAAGCAGTCTTAAAGTCTTAAAAAGTGGTCTTAAAGTCTTAAAGCAGTAGAGAGAGAGAGAGAGAGAGAGAGAGAGAGAGAGAGAGAGAGAGAGAGAGAGAGAGAGAGAGTATGTGTCTGTGTTTTTGGATACAGGATTTCAGTACAGATGCAATGATATATGCACCAACTGGTAGTATTCTAGCTTATTGGCTCATGCCTAGACACCCTTTAGCCTCTCCTGATTTGAGCTAAAGAGGAAACTACTTTTTTCAGAGGAAGGACTGTGAGTTTAAATGTTTAAGGGTTGTTGAATACCCTTTGAATAGCCTACTTTACTAGGCAGTTTATTGAATATATCGATTGATAAGCAGACGTAGAATCGAAAGCCTCATATCAAATATGATGTGCTGTATCCTCACACCCCTAAGTATATATTTATTCATATGCTCAGCACAGCCTTGAAACCTCCTTGTAAAGTTCTTCTTCAGTACAAAGATGCAGGGATGGTACAATAAATGAACATAAAACAAGGGGTTAATTTTCCAGGCATGTTTCTCAAAGCAATCGGAAATACAAACTGCTTGATGGTAATTAAAATCTTATGTCCCCAAGGAGCAGGCATTTAACTAATGAAAGCTGTGTTGTAATGAATGGGAGACTCTCTCATTAGCAAGTAAAGAATGCTCTCAAAAGAGTCACACACAGGGTGAAAGCAAGTCATCCAAACACTCTTCACTGAAAGACAGAGGGAAATATTGCAATAAAGCCAAGATCCTTGGCTAAACAAATTTCAAGGCCTAAAAAAGACAATCATAATTTCTGCTTTGCGTATAAGAGGAAAAAATAAGTTATTTTAATTCCCAATATTTTAATTAAAAAGTTCGGGAAGGACAGCAAATTAGATTTTTTATTTATTTATTTTTAATTATCTATTAGAAGGTACTGCTTCTACCTCTAAATTCAAATAAGAAGCAAAAGAAAACACATTAATAGTGTTCATCCTTGATGCACATTGCCTCACTGGACTCTATTTGAAATATTAAAATTAAGATAAATTAAATCTGCAGAAGACTCCTCTTTAAAAAAAAAAAAAAGAAAAAAGAAACTACAAAATATGACCTAAAAGCAGAGGTTAACCTAGATTATGTGGGGGGCCCCAGGTGCTTCTGACAGATTTATGTTGTTATTATGTCTTCATGTTTCCCAGAAATACTTTTGTGACCCTTTACTTCCGTGGAGGAATAGCAGTAGACATGTGTTTCGAAGACTTCATTTCTTTATTGAAAACTAGCTTAAGAACATAGAAAAATGAATAAAGACAGGGGCTAACCTACAATTGTTGAACACGGTCTCAAAACTGTGCCCCTTCCCCCCGTGACTGTTAATCATCCGGGGCTGAGCCCAGATTCTTCTCCATCAAAAAATGTATAAAAATATACTTTTAAATAGACTGTTTCCATGCATTTTTTTCTTGCATGTGAGGACCAATTGCTTAAAAAAGGTAAAAATTGGACAAAAAATTTGATTCATCATAAAACTTGCCTCGGGTGTTATCACTGTTTGCAGAACTACCAGACCGATAAAATATAAAACTTTTTGGCTGTCTAACACGAGACGAGGCTAGTTTGGTGTCGCTAGCCAAGGGGAGGCACAACTAAGCAATCATTGTATGGGTTTAGCTTCTACAGTGCCATGCAAAGTATGTTAGCTATCCTTATGCTCTGCTCATATCATGTTCAAGTCACTTGGAACTCATATAGACATTTACATGCCTTGTTTTCCTGCTCAGCATCAGAGGATGTTAGTGTTTCAGTTTCAAACCCTTTACTGGTAAAAAGAAAATCAGAGAATGGGTGAGCTAGAGACCTGTCAGCCAGTAAGACACAAGTATTTCCACGTATTTTCCTGTAAACCCTACCTGATTGGTCTTGCCTCAGTTTACTGAAGATAAAATACAACACTCCGTTCACTGAAGATACAAAATTACAACACTGCTACAACACTCTCTTCTTTTACTGACGTTCAGTTACATAGTAAGAAACCACTCCAAGTGGAGAATTATTCTGGGCTAAAGAAAAAATCTTTGGGGCCGAATGCCCAGGCCAGGTTATGCTCCAGTATTAACTAACGTTTTAACCAATGTATTAACTAGCATAAAGTATTTATTCGCGGGAGCAAGAGGCACAGTACTGGTACTTGTGAAGCAGTGCTGCCAGTGCTGTGTGCATCATCCCTGGTACCTATTCAGCCCACATTAAGAACTACACAAAACATGCTATTACCAACAATTCATCTTATAATAAGGTGAAATAAAACTGAAATTGGACAACTAGATGTGTATTTGTTTGTCTTTAATTATCCTTCATTCATTCGTCATTATCTCCATCACTTACAACTGTCCTGTTTCCTCTTTTCCTCCTCCTCTTGTGTTCCCTTGTGCTTCCGGCTGCCAGATTTTTCAGATTCATTTTCAGGAATTAAAGCTTGTGTGACTTGAGTGTGAAGGTGTGGCGCAGGAGCAAGCTGTCTTGTCTCAAACAAGACAGCGCCCTGCAAAGGGGCCCCATTTAAGGGGGTTGCTGAGATGTTGCTGCACATTATTTTTAGATGAAAATTTCTGATTATTTAAATGATCAGCCTGAGAGTGGCACTGATAAGTGTCATTAAGCAATGTCTGTGGCATCTTAGAACAATTACTTTGGATGCTAGTGTTTTTGTAGACCTAAAAATCGATTTGGAATCTTGAACAAGTAAACAGTACTATACAAACAGTACTATACAACCTTATAAGCAGACATATCTTTAGTGGTAGCTCAATGGTTAAGGCTCTGGGTTACTCTGGGAAGGTTGGGGATTCAAGCCCCAGCACTGCCAAGCTGCCACTGTTGGGCCCTTGAGCAAGGCCCTTAACCTTGTCTGCTCCAGGGGTGCTGTATCATGGCTGACCCTGCGCTCTGACCCCAACTTCATAACAAGCTGGGAAAAGAATTTCACTGTGCTGTAATGTATGTGTGACAAATAAAGGCTTCTTTTTCTTTAAAACAAAACAAAACAAAACAAAAAACATATACTTAAAATAAATGTAAACATTGATGGGGGGGTTACAGGATTTTACAGGATGAACTGCTACTACTTGCAGAACAATATGCAATTTGTACAACCCATAAATCACACCAAAAGACACCAGTTTCCCTTTTGCTAAAGAGCATTTATATTATATCAATCCATTTTTTTTTACCATTTACATTTGTTCTTGCAGTAATGTGATGTTTTTACTCATTTGAGTTGCATTGTATTGTCTAATATTTATTTAAACTGCTATTTATTAGGTTTGCAAGTTTTTGGCTAGATGTTAGCTTGAATGTATAAAACATCTTAATTCATGCATTTGTGTGCCATGCCGTGATGTTTTAATAGAACTGAACTTGGAAAATGTTTATAAAAACAAAGAGGAGTGATTTGTAAATGTACTTTGTCTTGTATTTAAACAAAAAATGTATAAAGGCAAGGTATTCAGTGTTTTATCAACTGCAGTTTTTTGAAGATTTATTTTGAAATTGACACATGCAACACGTTCCAAAAAAGTTGGGACAGGGGCAATTTAGGACTAATAGCGATGTGACAAGTTGAAATAAGAAGGTGATGTGAAACAGGTGAGGCAATCGTCTAATCATAGTATATAAGGAACATCCAAAAAAGGCCTAGTACTTCAAGAGCAAGGATGGGTCGAGGCTCGCCAATCTGCCAACAGATGCGTCAGCAAATAATCCAACACATTGAGAACAACATTCCCAAACACAAATAGGTAGGATTTTGGGCATTTCACCTTCTACAGTGCACAATATAATTAAAAGCTTCAAGGAATCCGGTCAAATCTCGGTGTGTAAAGGGCAAGGCCGAAAACCACTTCTGAATGCGTGTGATCTATGATCCCTCCGATCCCCTCAGACATCACTGTCTTAAAAATCGTCATGAGTCTGTAATGGATATCCTGACATGGGCTTGGGAATACTTTGGTAAACCTTTGTCAGTCAACACCATTCGCCGCTGCATCCACAGATGCAAGTAAAGGCTTTACTATGCAAAGCAGAAGCCATAAAGCCATACTGTCCAGAAGCACCACCAACTTCTCTGGCTCGGTCTCATCTGAGATAGACAGTAGCACAGTGGAATCGTGTTTTGTGGTCTGACGAGTCGACATTTCAAATAGCTTTTGGACAACACAGCCGTCGTGTTCTCCGGGCCAAAGAGGAAAAGGACCATCCAAGCTGTTATCAGCGTCAGGTCCAAAAGCCAGTGTCTGTCATGGTATGGGGGTGTGTCAGTGCCCATGGTATGGGTAACTTGCACATCTGTGAGGGCACCATTAATGCAGAAAGATATGTACACATTTAGGAGCAACATATTCTGCCATCCAGAGTAGGACAACGCCAAACTACATTCTGCCCAGATTACAAGCGCATGGTTGCATAAGCAGAGAGTGCGGGTGCTAGCATGGCTTGTCTGCAGTCCTGACCTGTCTCCCATTGAGAATGTGTGGCGCATTATGAAGCAAAAAACAAAAGCCCCATACAGTTGCCCAGCTGAAGAAATGCATATTGGATGAATGGGGGAAAATTTTGCTTGCAAAACTTAAACAACTGGTGTCTTCAGTCCCAAAAACTTGATAAGTGTTATTAAAAGAAAAGGTGATGTTACACAGCGGTAAACAGTCGACTGTCCCCACTTTTTTGGAGTGTGTTGCAGTCATCAGATTTGGAATGAGTGTATATTTTCAAAAATAAATTAAATTTAATTCACAAAGTAAAACATCAAATAATGTGTTAATAATTATAAAACTAAATAATAATATAAAAATAAATAAAAGTCTTGAAAAAGTCTGGAAATTTTACAGGCAGAAAGGACAAGAATTGGGTTTACATTTACATTTTGAATTTAAATGTTTAGATTTCCAGAGAGCAATATATTTATTTAACCAAAAGTCTTCTCTCTCAGTGCATGCTGATGGAGAGCAGTGTGTGGGAAGTGTGTGCAGAAGGACTGGAATGCTGTCATACACAAATGGTGCTGCAGAGTGACTAGAGGACTTTTTTTTTTTTTAATGTATGTTCAATAAAGGTTCCCCTTGCGGTGAACAGTGTTCGAGGCTTGTTGATGCCAGATGTATTTAAGACATTGCTTATCCCCTGGGATTTTTACGCTCAACAGTCTCTAGAGTTTACGCTGAATAACATAGTGCAACACATAATACAACATAATACTGTGACTGTGAAGCCAGATGATTGGTTGGGAGAGGATATGCGCCATAAAACGATATGTTTGCTGTGTCATAGAATAGGGAAGACAGAAGAAGAAGAAGAAGAAAAAACTTAATAAGACTGACTGGGCTCAAAGGAGGACGTGCTTGTTTGTCCTCCCCACTGTTAACACTGAACCATATTCAATTCCGCTAGCATAGATCCTGCCATTTTTCATGCTGGCAATGGTACCTTTGTGTTTACCAGAGAGCAGAAAAATACAATGTGTTTAAACTGTTTAAAATTTTATGTGATGTATCGGTCCTCCATTTCCTCTATTGACCAGCCACCACTGTTTTTCTTCTGCGGGATCCTGATGCACACACCAAGTCTGAAGCTGACACCCTTTCAAAAAAAAAAAACAAAACAAAACAAAACAAAACAAAAAACCTCCCAGAATACTCCATTTACAGTTTGACTCTGTATTCATATTCATTAAACTGAGGCAATGTCTCTGTATTAGTCATCACTGTTGGTAAAATTAATTATTTTATTGAATGAAATCGTCAAATATCTCACTGTGGTTCATTCATATAAAGCAAACTTTATATAACTTTATATAACGACACACTGCCCGTAAAACTGTAATGAATTTTATTGGCTCCTACAATTTATCAAGTAGGATTTATTTATTTGTTTGTTTGTTTGTTTATTTATTTATTTACTTATTTATTTATTTTACAAGATTATTACAGTTTCTTTAACATGTGAATACACACTAAAGCCTCATTTGTTTAAAACCGAGCAACAATGATTAATTGCAAATGTGAGTGTAAACTTGAACTTGAGTATTGTTTCAGATTCTGTTACAACACATCAGTATAAGTATTTGAAAAAATGTTATATTACTTACCTACTTATAAGCTGTTTGTATGATAAGCATGTATGCTTTCCTCATTCTGTCCTATATTGCTATGCTGCATTCAACTTAACTTGGAAGTAGGCAGTCAGAACATGGAATTGTGTCATTTTTGATCTCCATGCGTTCGAGCTACAGGGTGGTTGACTGATATTGAATATTGACTGATCTATAACAAATACTAGCATATACCAGTGGTGGCTGGTGGTTATTAAAAATAGGAGGCACAACTGGCTGTTACACTACATATTACACATTTAACATGGATGATAGGTTTATATTAATGTGCTCTTTCTAACTCATTATCGTTTCTACAGGAACAGCTGATTGACTTGTACGGTGGATGCTCCGCTGACTAATAATAAACACAGTCAATCAATTTTACTGTACCAAGACAGCTGGAAGTACCCCTTTTTGCTCCCTGACTTTTGAATTAAAATCTTTGACTTCATTTTTGTTTATTTTCCAGTCATTCCTTATATGTATGAGCATCAAAAAACTTTCTAAATTTGAACATCAGCAGTGTCTGCCATTTCATGCTAAAAAGCAGCTAAGCTGCTAGCTGAAGAAGGAAGTGACAGCTATACTAGCTAGATTTATAAACAACTAATTTCAGAAAAGAAGGCAAATAATCAAACAGAACTTTATACTTACAGTTTATTTACAATTTACACCACCACTCCAGCTCCAAGTGATTTCTATTCATGCTGATATGTTTGTTTGTTGGTTACAAGGTTCCACCTCTTGGAGAGGTCTACCAGTCATCATAAGGAGAAGCTGTGTGTTGAGATGTTTTTTTTCTCCTGTGCAAAACACCCCCCCCCCCCCACACTCTATACTTACTCCTAGTAAAGTCTGTGTGTCCAGCCAGGACACAAAATGATATGTTAAAAGCCTGTTGTCCAATGAACATTAATCTTTCGCCCATTAAAACACCGTGTACATGGATGTGTTTTAATGGATTTTTAGAGGAAGCTGTGTAGCCTTAAATCAATCACATTGTTAGAGGCATCCTCTAGCGAAAAGCTAGCGAGTAGCATACTTCCGCATTCTCCGCATTCCATTCACAAACTCAGTTGGACTTTCCCCATTCATAGACTTTGGTTTTGTTTACTCCGCCATGTGCTCCTTTGTTTTGGTTTACGTCATGTCTCCGCCTCTGTGTGTTTATTGGTTCTCTGTTTTTGGTTCATGTCATGTCTCCGCCCCTGTTTGTTCATTGGTTTATTGTTTATTGCTTCATTATTAGTTTCAGGTGTTTTGAGTTACAGCTTGTTTTCATTAATGTATTTAAACCCCTTCTTGTGTCCACTTTGGGGTGGAGTATTAGATTTAGAGAGCTTGCATTGGGAATGTATGTTCTGTGTGTTTGCATTCGCCTTGTGTTTCCTGGACCATGGACTCTTTCCTCATTATTTTGTGGATTAATGCTTTGCTCTTTGGCTTATCTTGCTTAGCTTTGTGGATTATATACCTTGTGGGTTTATTACAGAGTGGATTATTGTTTGTTTTTGACCCTGCCTTTGTGTTCCTTTTTCCCCCTGTCCAAATATTTTTGGTTACTTACTTAATAAACTGACTTTTCCCCAGCACATGCATCCAGCCCTTCCCTTGTGCTACATAACACACATGTGGTATATACATTTGAACAACATTTAAAGGTAAATAAGTGCTACTTTGTTTGCTGTTGATGCATTAAGCAGCCATATTGATATGATGTCATGTGGTGAACTCAGGGTTTAGGAGACCCTCCCAACTTTCCAAGTAGGACTTGAGTTGTGTTTTCCTTGGTTTTTCCTAGTCAGTGGTCAGAAATTCCGAGTTACAAACTTGAATGCAGCATTAGAGCTCTTTTTTTCTTCTAGTTGTAACAAGACAATAAATTATAACATTTATTGTCGTTTGATGATTATTGACATGTAATTGGTTAACAAATTGCATCAATTTGTGAAAGGCTAAGGTAAGATTTTTCTATTCAATTTTGTTTTATCTAGGTAGTATTGTTTTTGAGAACTAAACTAAGTAAAACTGTTACAATCATCCCCAGTGTCCCTTATCACAGCTGTATAATATTTTTAAAAATAAAAATTTTTCTGTCAATAAGTTTTTTTTTTCCCCTTTTCTTTCCTGGTCCTCTACTCCCCATAAAACCTCAGCACACTCTGTTTGACTTTGAGGCACAGTCCTTGTTTTCAATGCCATTATATCACGTCATCTTCTGTTGCCCAAGCCATAGATGCCCCAGGCATGTAATGCCTTTTAAGAGCCATCATTGAAAAATACAGGATCCATTGGTCTCCTTTGAGGCAAGCTGTTCTGGCATGGAGGCAGGTTGGTAACAGCTTGCTGGTGTAAGGTGACATTTATGGGTATGCAAAGTAATGGGAAGGGAGCAAAGGGTAAGCAAGGGAATGCTTGTGGGAGCAGAGGTAGCTCCTCAAAGCCCTGCACCTTTTGACTTTGCTTGGAGTAAAACAGATGCTAACAGCCTTAGTTATGGTGATGGTGGCACAGCATGCTCTAAAACAGGCCTAATGGAGGTGCATGTGTGTGCGGCAGTGGTTGTGGTGGGGCAAAATGATGGTGGATTATTTATTTATTTATTTGATGGCTCAGTGTCCTTTCTGGAAGCTGTCAGGGCAGGTTATTTTTAATAGGAAGCTGGTGTGGGGGAGCAGGATCATGAACGATAGCTATGTAGCTCTTGCCTGTATCACAGTGGCAGAGAAGGGGATAGCTGAAGTACAGAAAAAGCAGGTAATGAAGAACAAATTAATGGCCCAAGGGAGTCTGAAAACAACTCAAGGTGAGACCAGAATAGTTTGATGATAAGTCTTGTTTTTACTTTGAGTAAGTCAAATTTGACTTTGCTTCTCAAAGACACCTAACAAACAGTACTGACCTGGCTAAATAGCCAAAATAGAGGGCTAATGAATGGAAATTACAGACAGCTGAAAGCATCTTACATTATTCACATGTGAAAACGATGATGGGCCATAGATTTTACTTTTTTTTACACAGAGGAGCTGCCAGTCAAATATGAAGCTTACAGAATAAAGAAAGGCCAGGTTCATTAGCATGGGCGCATACTAGGAGCTCGTGTGATGCATTTAATGTATTTATTCAGTTATTCGTGACAGTAGCTGCTTTGTCCTGGCCATGGCCACAGTAGTTTAAAATACTGATTTGTTTGTAGTAACATCAGGAACAAGCAGAAAATTGTAGTGATATAGGGCCATATTCAGAGTTCAAATTGAGGTTGGGCATAAACATTAAGGGACCCCCTATAAGGTCAGAAAAAATTAAGCTGGGTGGTCCCATGGTGTTTCACTGAAACTAGAATACTAGAAACATAAACATTGTCTGTTATTTGTCCCAGTTTCATAAGTAATCCAAATTAGATTTTTGTTTAATCTGAAAACTCTAAACAAGCGCACCAGATGAGTGGATCCTCATTTTACATTTGAGCCAAAATGAGTGGATCCTCATTTTCACCTCACAATGATGGTCAGATATAATTCTTCTTTTTTATTATTGTTTGGTACACCTCATTTATTGACATTGAGTAAGCGTTTATCTCTGAACAGTCACAAGGTTATAATTTTAATATGCAAGTAGTCTTTCTTTCTATCTAATGCTATGTTAGCGCAGACAGTTGTAACTAGCCATCTATCATAATTATGAGGGGGGGGGGGGAGTACTAAAGCATATGAAATAATTATATAATCAGGTCACAGAGTTATTTATTTATTTATTTATTTATTTTTATTGAAACTATTTTATATTGAAAATATACCAACATTAAAACCCTGGTTGGTGAATTTTGACAGGGGGGCCCCCCAAGAACTTTGACACAATTTGAACCCTGGATTTAATACAGAAATTTCACAAATCGGTATTCAGAACTCAGACATAACTACAGACTTAAGTGCTATTCAGAAGTAAAATAAAAGTTACACACACAGAGTGGAGTTTGAGCAAAACAGAGGCATGTCTCAGTTACATGTGGTTATGAACTGGAACTTAAGAACCGAATTATTGTGAGCTATATATGTAGCAGATGAGTATTCAGAAAGCTTTAAACCAATGATGTGTTTTCTTTAAAAGAAAGTGCAAATTAACAAAAACACTGCATGACTTCATGCAAAAGCATGATTAATTTAAGACAAATTAAGACAAATAAAATGAATTATTTAGTTATGACAAAAGAAATGGTGCTGTATAAGTGAAGGATGGGCTGGTCTGTCTGCACATAGACATAAGGGGGGGTTCAATTCCCACCTCTGCCCTGTGTGCATGGAGTTTGCATACTCTTCACGTGCTTCAGGGGTTTCCTTAGAGTACTCCAGTTTCCTCCCCCAGTCCAAAGACATGCGTTGTAGGCTGATTGACATCTCTAAATTGTCCATAGTATGTGAATAGTGTGTGTGATTGTGCCCTGCAATGGTTTGGCACCCTGTCCATTGTGTCCCCTGCCTTGTGTCCTGAGTCCCATGGGATAGGCTCCAGGCTCCCCAGTTACCCTGTATAGGATAAGCGGTACAGAAAATGGATGGATGGATTATTAAATATTTTATTTGCATAAAATATCATCTTTCACCTCGAGTCAAAATAACTTCCTCTTCTGTCTGTGCACTTTTATAGAGTTTTGTGGGTGTCACTCAGTGCAAATGAGCTGTGTCAGGAATGCACTTTGCACTTTAAGGATGATCAACATACGTACACGAGTACAAAGAAAATTAGCGTTTCTGTAACTTTTGTAAGTTTCAAGAGTTTGCCCGAGCCAGTGAACACCACGTGCCATGCCACTATCCTCATGACAAAATCTATGTGCCTGCTCAGCCAAGGGACAGACTCATCACATGGGCCCACAGTTCCCTAGCCATTGGTGATTCTGGAGTGCATAAAAAATATCAGCCATTATGGAACCATTACTGGTGGCAAGGTATGCTCTTAGACATCCACAAGTTCATCTCATCCTGCTCCACATGTGCGAAAACCAAGGTTCCCAGAATTATGCCCACTTGAAAACTGCTACTTTGCCTACTCCACAATATCCACCTAAACTGCATCACAGACCTCTCACCATCACAACAAAAAATTGTTTTTCCATTCCATATCTACTTCAATTAATTGCTAATTGTGATGCATACTGTGTATGTATTTGGCAATAAAATGTGCACAACATAAATAGTCAGTTTATAAAGACATGTTGACATTTAATATCTAAATTAGGCATACTTATTAAGAGTCTCCTGTCACATAACCTAGGGTGGAGACAGATGCAAATGCAGTTAAAGGCTTTATTTAGAGAGGCAGGCAGATAAATCCAAATCGTAGAGCAATGTCAAGGCCACAAAACAGGCACAAGGTCAGGCGATCAGAAAACAGGCAAAACAGGACTTAGACAAGAATCACGAAAACGAGAAAGAAAACCGAATCAAAAACCATGAAACACAGGACACAGATCAAAGGCTTGGTACAGCTTAGGCAGCAAACAGTGAAGCTCAATACTCTGCATGGAACAAAGACACACGGGGGTTTAAATATACAAACTAATCAAAGGGCATAACACAGAATAGCTAAGTTACATTAAGAAACAACCAATAACATTATAGGGGCGTAGACAAGACAGAAACCAAAACAAACACGTGTCATGGTAAACAAAGTCTGACAACACGGAAGCGAGCGCTGTTGCGCTTCAGGCAGTTCATGCACACTGTGGGGAAATCTCTGACAGATCTAACATGGCTTGGAGGGGGGGCTGTCTCATCAGACTCCGGCATGAACAGGACTTGGTGGGCCATCTTGTCTGCCTCCAGCATGAGCAGAACTTGGTGGGCCGTCTTGTCGGCCTCAGACAGGAACATGGCGTGGGAGGTCGCCTCATCGATCTCTAGCAGGAACATGGCTGGAGAGACCACCTCATTGGTCTCAGGCTGGAGCTCTGGAGATGAGGTCACCACGTTGACCTCCAGCTGGAGCTCTGCAAGGGAGACCACCTCGTTGGTCTCGGGCTGGAGCTCTGGAGATGAGGTCACCACGTTGACCTCTGGCTGGAGTTCTGCAGGGGAGACCACCTCGTTGCTCACGGGCTGGAGCTCTGGAGATGAGGTCACCACGTCGGCCTCAGGCTGGAACTGGGCTGTGGAGGCTGCCCTATCAGCCTAGGGCTGGAGCTGGGTGGTGGAGCCTGTGAATTTTTTAAGGGCGGGGCTGAATTCAGGTCTCCCGAACACCTTTATTCATAGTCCAACCAACTGTGATACATTACTTAGTCCACTGGATCTCGTGGCAATCAGGAACTCCGCCCACCGGTGGGCTGGGCCAGTGAGCTGGGACGGCAAGAACACCACCCACTGCTTCTTGTTAAGCTTGGGATTCACCAGGCTGTGAAAATATCATTGGCTCTACAACAGGAAACTTTCTGGATATATTGAAAAGCCATCGAAAGGTTCCGGGGGATATATGAAAGTCCATTGAGAAAAAAGGATGGAATTAAGCGCTGACATGGTTATCCTGGTGCTATGCCCCTCTCGCCTTCCTGCTGCAGCCATGGTGTAGGCGAAGTATTCTGTCATGTAATCAAGGGTGAAAATGGATGCAAATGCAGTTAAAGGCTTTTGTTTAGAGAGGTAGGCAGATAAATCCAAATCGTAGAGCAATATCAAGGTCACAAAACAGGCACAAGGTCAGGCGATCAGCAAACAGGCAAAACAGGGCTTAGATGAGAATCACAAAAACCATGAAACACAGGACACAAATCAAAGGCTTGATACGGCTCAGGCGGAAAACACTGAAGCTCAATACTTTACACGGAACAAAGACACACAGGGGTTTAAAAATTCAAACTAATCAAAGGGCATAACACAGAACAGCTGATACACATTGGGAAACAACCAATAACATTACAGGGGCAGAGACAAGACAGAAACCAAAACAAACACATGTGCCACTGTAAACAAAGTCTGACAACACGGAAGCGTGTGCTGTCGTGGTTTGGGCAGTACATGTGCGCTGTCGCCCTTCGGGTTGCTGAGTGCGTTGCTCACTCTAGCACTCAGTGAGAGGGGAAATCACTGACATCTCCCATTTAAAAATATTAGTAAAATGAACAGCATGAAAAGTATTTTATTTAGTTATTAAATTTTCAAAGTATTTAAAAAAATTTCTTATTCATTCATTCAAGTTCAGTAACCACTTTATCCTGGTCACAAAGCAGGGACACACCATCAGTGGGATGCCATGCACACACACATTCACATACTCATTTACACATAGAACAATATCGCACTCAAAAATAAAAAGAAAGGTTACTGATAAATAAGCGGTTTTGGGTCATTGCTGTAATGCAGGAATGTTTAGAATTTCACTTCTGACTATATCAGAGTTGAGGGCTTTCTAACAGCCTTTACCTCACCAGTCTCTCTTTACAATCTCAAAAAATTCATCTTGTCATGTTACTGATAAACCACTGATAAATCTTCATCTTGAAACTTTCCTCTGTGAGAAAACATAAAACAGCTTCATTTCTGACTGTTATAAAGCACTGATACGGTGACTTCTTCCAGAAAAGCTAAATAAACATTTCCTCACACAAAGTTTCACCATATCAACAATTACATGTTTTTTAATCCAGTTGTGCGGAGTGTCTGATATACAAGCCCTTGAGTAAGTTGTTACTATAGATAAGATTACAGTATTCTCATTAGAATTGAGATTACTGTATAACCGTAATCTGTATCTGTATACTGTAACAGTGCTGTATTATAATGATGTATTAATGACTTTTTTTTATAAAGGGGTGCCAAAATTATTGTCTTAATTTAAAAGCCTATTTTAACTGAAGTTGAGTGAACATAATCTAGCTTACATGCAATTTAAAAAAATTAATGTTTTGTCATTTTAATGACCATATATAAACCATATATGAAGCTCTTTGTGGCATAAATGTTAAATACCTTATACAAATATATACAATAAAATGTCCTAGGGTCCTATGGACTTAATAGGCACCATTTCATAGGAATTATAATTCTGAGATTTTTTGGGCCCTCTTGCATGCACAGCATGTTTAAGAGCTACATGCACGGCATGGCCAAAAGTATGTGGACACCTGACCATCGGTTGTTGAACCAAAGCCATGGGCATTAATATGTAGTTGGATAACCTTATAACCTTGGAATGTGGTTGTTGCGATTTTTGCCCATTCAGCCTCAAGAGGTCAGGCACTGATGTCGGTGAGATGACCTGGTGCACAGTCAGCATTCCAGTTCATCTCAGAAGTGTTCAGTGCAGTTGAGGTCAGGGCTCTGTGCAGGCCACTCGAGTTTTTTATTCTGATGACTCTTCCTTGCATATTATGTTTGTGAATGTTCGAGCAGCGCTGCACAATATAACACTGAACCACCATGTGTGTGTTAGCTTAACCTTCTAGTAAGTCCTTCCTATCATATGGGGGTTTTGTTTCTTTTCCGTCTGAAAGTTTTCTTTGTCTTTCAGATCTTGCCTTGACTTCCACAGTTCCCCTTAACTACAGTTTCTTAATTACAATTCAGACAGTGGAAATTGTGAGCTGGAAGCACTTAGATATCTTTGATATTAATTAGATTAATTTTCAGATCCTCAGTCTGTTACGTTACTTGGGTGAAGAGTCAGGTAGGATGCACTCGCAGGGGAAAGTGGTCAGTTTATTAGAAATGAAAAAACATCAGGCACATTCAAAAGTGAAAACATCAACATAATAAATAAAGAGCAATCGCAAGGTTTACAGGGCAAAAATCCAGGAAGAGAAATCGCAAGGTTTACAGGGCAAAAATACAGGAAGACAAATCGCAAGGTTTACAGGGCAAAAATCCAGGAAGACAAATTGCAAGGTTTACAGGGCAAAAATCCAGGAAGACAAATCGCAAGGTTTACAGGGCAAAAATCCAGGAAGACAAATCACAAGGTTTACCGGGCAAAAATCCAGGAAGACAAATCGCAAGGTTTACAATTCAGTTCAATATCATTTTCGTTCGATCTAACTCAATACTCCGCCCAGATCTGGACAAACTTAGGGGTTTTAGTATCCAAGGAAATTAAGCGCGAATCAGAAGTAATACATGACACCTGGAAATAATAATTAGAAAATAACCATAGAACCAATGACCAAACATGGGAGGAAACATAACAGGTGAACCAATGAGGAAACGGGGGCAGAGACATGACTTAAACAAAAACAAAGGATCACATGGCAACGTAAACAAAACCAGAGTCTTTGTTATCGGAATGTCCAGCGGAGAGTTCTTTTTTAATACTAGCGCTAGAAAGCACGTAGACATGCTGCTCCTTAGCGGGGCAGCGATTCGTGCTGCTCCTTCCCGGAGCAGTGATTGGCGAGAGCTCTAACAGAGCCCCCCCCCCTAAGGCGCGGCTCCCGACGCACTGCAAGTTTTGTCCGTTCTGGCGGACCCGGACCCCTGGGCAAGATTAGCACATCTGCCCCCCTGGAACCGAGGCTGGTGCAATTTAATGTCCCGCAGCCAGAGTCGACCGTGTCATGACGAGGACTTGGACGAGGACTTGGACGAGGACTTGGACGAGGACTTGGACGAGGACTTGGACGAGGACTTGGACGAGGACTTGGACGAGGACTTATGCTCGGCCTGGGTCTCGGAGTTGCGTGTGATCTGATGTTCGGCCTGGGTCTCGGAGTTGCGCGTGACCTGATGCTCGGCCTGGGTCTCCGAGCTGCGCGTGACCTGGTGCTCGGCCTGGAACTTGGATCTGCGCATGACCTGGAGCTGGACCCGGATCTCCGAGCTGCGCGTGACCTGGTGCTGGGCCCGGATCTCCGAGCTGTGCGTGACCTGGCGCTCTGTCTGGAACCTGATTCAGCTCCTGGATTAGAGACAGTGGAGTGAGTTGGGTTGGAAACAGAGGAGGAGACAGGGTTGGAAACAGAGGAGGAGATAGTGGAGTGAGTTGGGTTGGAAACAGAGGAGGAGACAGGGCTGGAGACTGAGGAGGAGACAGGGCTGGAGACTGAGGAGGAGACAGGGCTGGAGACTGAGGAGGAGACAGGGCTGGAGACTGAGGAGTGAGCTTGGTTATGAGTGGAGCTGGGAGTGAAAACACCCTCTGCACTGAGGAGGAGGGCTAACACCCATCCCGAAATTAAACCCATGTAGCCCTCATAAAAATCAGAAACTGAACTTGGGAAATGATTGGTAATGGGGCTTGGAACCGGATTGAGAACAGGACTGGGAACCGGATTGAGAACAGGACTGGGAGCCGGACTGGGAGCAGGACTGGGAACCGGACTGGGAGCAGGATTGGGAACCGGACTGAGAACAGGACTGGGAGCCGGACTAGGAGCAGGACTGAGAACAGGATTGGGAGCAGGACTGAGGACAGGATTGGGAGCAGGACTGAGGACAGGATTGGGAGCAGGACTGAGGACAGGATTGGGAGCAGGACTGAGGACAGGATTGGGAGCAGGACTGAGAACAGGATTGGGAGCAGGAGTGAAATCTGGACATGGACTTGGAGTGGAGGTTTCTTCTAGAACCTCTGAGACGAGCAGGCCAGGAGAGGAGGTTTCCTCTTTATTCGCTGGCTGCTGCTTGGGGCTGGAGGTCGCCTGGTTAACCTCCAGTTGCAGCTCCGCTCTGGAGACCTTCTGCTGGGCCTCCGGCTGGAGCTCGGGGCTGGAGGTCGCCATGTTAACCTCCAGTTGCAGCTCCGCTGTGGAGACTTCCTGCTGGGTCTCCGGCTGGAGCTCGGGGCTGGAGGTCGCCATGTTAACCTCCAGTTGCAGCTCCGCTGTGGAGACTTCCTGCTGGGTCTCCGGCTGGAGCTCGGGGCTGGAGGTCGCCATGTTAACCTCCAGTTGCAGCTCCGCTGAGAAGACCTCCTGCTGGGTCTCCTGCTGGAGCTCTGAGGGTGCCCGCTGGTGGAGCCGCTTATGCACCCGCCAGCTGCCCTTGAAACAGTTTTGGGAGCAGAAGAAGCTGCTCCTTACTCCCTGGTTCCTGCAGGTGGGGCACTGCGGGATGGCTGGGCGGGTGCATCCCTCAGTGGAACACTCCTGGTTTTGGGGATGTGAGGTGCAGGCCGCCACGTTAGCCCGCTTACCCCTATAATACTCCAGGAAAGAGTGGCTAGGTCGGTCGCCCAGACGGTCCTTCCCCAAAAAGGTCCTGAGGTCGGGTTAGAAGTCTGGGCTTCCGAACACCTGGACCAGTAGATCCACAAAGCCTGAAACTGTTTTGAACTTCGTGGATCCACTGGCAAGGTGAAGCTCTGCCCATTGGCGAGCAGAGCCGACCAAACGAGAGAGGAGGAACCCCACCCACTGTTCCTCGTCGGGCTTGGGGTCCTCCAAACTCAGGAAATAAATCTGTGCCTGCAAACAGAAGCACTGTGGCCAGGTGGAAAAGCCATCAAACTCATTGGGGGGATAAACAAACGTCCATTGGGGGAAAAAAATTGAATTGTTTGCAGGCATTTTAAATGTGGCGTGGCGTGGCATGGCGTGGTGTGGCATGGCGCGGCGTGCCCTCACTTTCCCCACTGCATCCATTTTTTGGCGGAGTATTCTGTTACGTTACTTGGGTGAAGAGTCAGGTAGGATGCACTCGCAGGGGAAAGTGGTCAGTTTATTAGAAACGAAAAAACATCAGGCACATTCAAAAGTGAAAACATCAACATAATAAATAAAGAGCAATCGCAAGGTTTACAGGGCAAAAATCCAGGAAGAGAAATCGCAAGGTTTACAGGGCAAAAATCCAGGAAGAGAAATCGCAAGGTTTACCGGGCAAAAATCCAGGAAGACAAATCGCAAGGTTTACAATTCAGTTCAATATCATTTTCGTTCGATCTAACTCAATACTCCGCCCAGATCTGGACAAACTTAGGGGTTTTAGTATCCAAGGAAATTAAGCGCGAATCAGAAGTAATACATGACACCTGGAAATAATAATTAGAAAATAACCATAGAACCAATGACCAAACATGGGAGGAAAGATAACAGGCGAACCAATGAGGAAACGGGGGCAGAGACATGACGTAAACAAAAACAAAGGATCACATGGCAACGTAAACAAAACCAGAGTCTTTGTTATCGGAATGTCCAGCGGAGAGTTCTTTTTTAATACTAGCGCTAGAAAGCGCGTAGACATGCTGCTCCTTAGCGGGGCAGCGATTCATGCTGATCCTTCCCGGAGCAGCGATTGGCGAGAGCTCTAACACAGTCAGGTGCTTAGAGGAGCCCATGGTGGTTGAGTCTTAGTACAAAGTTTGAAGAGTCAGAGAATTTATTCAGTTCTAGTTTTGAGTCCTAAAAAGTCAATAAAGGCCTAGAATTTACAACTGGAAGGGTGTCCAAACTTTTACTATACACAAACTACATACACAAAACACATACTGTAATAACTATTTTTTTTCTATTTTAAAAAAAATATAAAGTAACTTGCATTAACATTTGCATTAAAATGCTTAAAATAGTTTGCTGCAGAAGTTGTGTTTACTTCTTTCACTTATTTCTAATTTGTTGAGGGGTGCCAGAATTTTTGCATACAACTGTAAATCAGCAGGATGCTGCATAATGCATCAGTAGTGTCATGAAAGAGGAAGTTATATACTAAGACTTACCTTTATTATAAAAGTCCACAAATTCAAAAGCTTAAATATTATCCAAGTGGTGAGTACCATAGCAATGGGGAAATAGAGAGAACCTAAACATCAGAAAAGAAACATGGACTTGGTACTGATTTCATTGGCAAGATTTCGCAATGTGAGTTAACAGGTGCACTAACTAGCTGGGTAGGGGGCTTAGTATTCCAGCGAAGTGGATAGGGCACTGCCCCATCCAGGATTAGGAATGGACTGGAGTGTGACAAGTGGAGTGACACTGAAACATTCATGCTTGTATTATTTGTAATTAGCTTTATTTAATATTTACCATAGTTTATATCACAGTGCTGTTAGGATGTTTGTCAGTAGCACATACACCCATAGCAAAAATCTTATATTTGATATTTCCCTCTATACCACTTTCAGCAGAAAAAGTGCTATACCTCAAAAACACAGTACTAACTATTCAGCCTACTGCTGCCATCAGACAAAAGATTAACTTGAAATTCTTGTAGATGGCCTTGTTTTTGCTTGACAGGGGTTGACAGTACAGTAGCGTCTCATTACCATGGTAATATAGGGTTTGAGGTAATTACCTAGCACTGATGAATAGGCAAGATATCAAAGCACACTTTGCTATGGCCTCTCCCTGACAAGGTGGAACACTCACCATGCATCCCTTTTGTGATCAGCAGCTAACTGGCTACAACACCTTAATGTGCAGGTTAGTATGAATCCTGTTATTTAAGAGCAGCAGATCCATTCTTTCAATCTAGTCAATTATCTCTGTTCACAAGTCCCCGCTGAGCAGCAGTGAGAGAGGTCTTTGGTTAACTGCACTCCACCGCCATTTACATGCATGTTTTTTTTTTTTTTTTAAACACTATGACAGAAAGGAGTGCACAGGTGCTACTGCAAAACATTGTTTATGGTTGTCTCTTTCTGAGGCTGATGATTTAATTTATAGCTGTCATACTTAGATTTGAAAAAGGCGGACTGAAACTTGGACTCAGCGTGAGTTGTATGAGTAAGAGTAAAAAACGTGTAAGGGCTGGCATTAACAAAACAGGAAACAGACCTATGAAAAACCATGAATAGACTAATTGAAAGATATATGAAGTTGGAATGACACTAATCAAAATGGATTGTTAATTACACTGGGGCAGTTTGTGAAATGTAAAGGTTATTTATTAATATTACCTTTTCAGAATAACACTAGTTTCAAGCAATAGAATAGTTATTATTTTTTCAGTAATTGAATATTTAAATTGCAATTGCCTATTTAAACATACCCCAAGTACTGTGAAAAATGAAAAAAATATGTTGTACGGACATGTGTCAGGAAGTTTTAAAAGCATTGATTGATCACTTTTAATATTGAAATAGCAAGGTAGTGGAGTAATAAGACAATATGTCTAAATTTATTTACATTTATGAAATGTGCCAGGCACTCTTATCCAGAGTGACTTGCAGAAGTGCATAAACAGCTGTCTACTTGGGAAACATGTCTTTATGTTGGTGTAGGTAGGCCAGACTCTAAAGATACCAACAAACTAAGGTATTGCCACCAATATGAGTCAGTGCTGAAATATACGTAGGTATATTAATACACAGATTACAAGTGTTCCTTTTTTTTGTCTGGGTGATGGAGGCTTCATCAGTGCTCTTATGTGTAGGCTTTGCTGGCAGCATTCAGTAGGATGCTAATGGTACCATATCCCCATACAGAATACACTTTTGCTACTAATCCTAATACCTTTAGGGAAAAACACATCAAATTGCCTCAACACATAGATTTTTGCTGGGAGAGGGAACAATATTGTATGCCATTTGTGCTTGAAAGTTCCTTACATGGATAACCCCAATTTGTCTGGACTGACCTTCTTTCTCCATTCTCCATATAGAAATGTTTTAGTATATCACCCCCCCACACACACACACACATACAGCCTCTCTCTCTCTCTCTCTCTCTCTCCACAGACTGAGAGTCTGTGCTTATCCACACAATTGAACTATCCTGAGAAAGTATTAACAGCTTTAATGACATCCCATTTTGTAGTCCTTTAAATCCATTAGTGCCAATTACAGTACCTTACTTGAGTTTGCATCTATGTTAATACCACATTCTTGCAGACAGAAATAATGATAATAATATCACAATTATGATCTGAAAGGTTGTATCAGTTTTCAGCATATTGAGGAAAATGGGCAGGTTGGCATGTTTGGCATGTTTTACACATCACCCTCCTCAACAAGAGATTTGAATAGCCAGGTGCTTTTACAGATTAAAGACAGTATGTTTATTTATTTAGTTATTTTTAATGATGGAACCAAGAAACCATTTTTCTCATTATCTCTAAAGCATTTCTAAGAAATGTAAAGATCTCCAGCAAGGGTGTAACATTTTGCATTACCAGCCACTGAACACCTTGACGTAATTACTGCAGAGGGGTCAACCACAGAAAGACATTCTATGTCATTTTCTTGCTGGTAAAAACTATATAGAAACATGTATTTTCAATTTTACAGTCCACATAGTAACAGACAAGTCCAACAAGTCCATTTATTCACAGGGGGTGATTTGTATTGACCTTTGTGTTTGCAACAAAACTTAACAGCAAGTCTTTGTTTGTTCTATGCCACAGCCTGTTTTGTCTTTCTGACATATTTTTTTTTGCTGTGAAGGTGTTTTAAGGTTTAAATGTGCATCGATTGCACGCTGTGCTACTGGAATTAAATTGAAATTTTGTCAAGTTAATTAACTTTATTGTGTATTATGGTAACTATAGTTTTTAATAATTTGACTGCCATATACCCACGATTTACACAATACAATATCATTATGTTAATATATCATTATATTTACTTACTCATAGTGACAAAGCACCAAAATGAAGCTCTGCTTTTAATGAATGATAGTTGTGAGAGTCATGGACGCTCAGGACAAAGTGAAAAGCCTGAACGGTACAATAAATACAATAAAATTACAACTCCATATCTGTAAGATTGTGCTGTCAGATGAGCACAAATATGAGTTTTGATGGAGTGGGAATGAAATAAGAGCATGTCCCCAGTACTAGTAGACATCACCATGTGTCACACATGTCTAAGGCGAACCCCATGTGAACACCTGACCATCACACCCATATGTGGTCCTTCCCCGAACTGTTGTCATGAAGTTTGAAGCACACAATTGTCTTGGATGTCTTTGTATGCAGTTGGATTAAGACTTCCCCTTCACTGAAACTAAGGGGACCAAACCTGTTCCAGTATGACAATGCCCCTGTGCACAAAGCGAGTTATCGTCTGATATAAGTGCCTGACCTCACTAATGCTCTTGTGGTTGAATGGGCGAATCCTCAGAGCCACACTCCAAAATTTAGAGAAAAGCCTTCCCAGAATAATACAGGTTCTTATAACAGCAAAGGCAGACTTAACTATAATGGGATGTTTAACAAGCACATATGGGTGTGACTGATCAGGTGTCCACATACTTTTGGCAATATAGTGTATTAGTCTATAGTGTACTAGTACCAAAACATTATTCTGATTTAAAGTGAGAAATTATTTACAATGAAGAAATGATGTTAACATGTATTCATTAGGTTGGCAAAATTAGAAGTTTTGCTAATTTTTTAGTAGTTTTGCCATTAAACTTCTAACTAGCCATCTCAATTTCACTGAAGAAGGTAGTGACAGCTAAATATCTAGGCATATAAATAAACAAAAACAAATGCAAATAACCAAACATCACCTTATATTTTCAATTTGTTTACAATATTTACCAATAAAAATGATGAAATAACACGATATATGTGTTGTGTAAAACAAAATTGGCCACCAGGATTGCATACATCTCAGGAGGGATTTTGTCCCACTCCTCTTTGCAGATCCTCTCCAAGTCATTAAGGTCTCGAGGCTGACATTTGGCAACTCGAACCTTCAGCTCCCTCCACAGATTTTATATGCGATTAAGGTCTGGAGACTGGCTAGGCCACTCCAGGACCTTAATGTGCTTCTTCTTGAGCCACTCCTTTGTTGCCCTGGCTGTGTGTTTTGGGTCATTGTCTTGCTGGAATACCCATCCACGACCCATTTTCAATGCCCTGGATGAGGGAAAGAGGTTCTCACCCAAGATTTGACGGTACATGGCCCCGTCCATCGTCCCTTTGATGCGGTACAGTTATCCTGTCCCCTTAGCATCTGACCACAACACTTTCACCCAGTTCTCCTATGAATCATTCAGGCAAACTTCAGACGGGCCTGTACATGTGCTTTCTTGATCAGGGGGACCTTGCGGGCGCTGCAGGATTTCAGTCCTTCACGGCGTAGTGTGTTACCAATTGTTTTCTTGGTGACTATGGTCCCAGCTGCCTTGAGATCATTAACAAGATCCTCCCGTGTAGTTCTGGGCTGATTCCTCACCGTTCTCATGGTCATTGAAACTCCACAAAGTGAGATCTTGCATGGAGCCCCAGACCAAGGGAGACTGACAGTTATTTTGTGTTTCTTCCATTTGCGAATAATCGCACCAGCTGTTGTCACCTTCTCACCAAGCTGCTTGGCGATGATCTTGTAGCCCATTCCAGCCTTGTGTAGGTCTACAATCTTGTCCCTGACATCCTTGGACAGCTCTTTGGTCTTGGCCATGGTGGAGAGTTTGGGATCTGATTGATTGATTGCTTCTGTGGACAGGTGTCTTTTATACAGGTAACAAGCTGAGATTAGGAGCTCTCCCTTTAAGAGAGTGCTCCTAATCTCAGCTCGTTACCTGTGTAAAAGACACCTGGGAGCCAGAAATCTTGCTGATTGATAGGGGATCAAATACTTATTTCACTCATTAAAATGCAAATCAATTTATAACTTTTTTGAAATGCGTTTTTTTTTATTTTTTTTTTGTTATTCTGTCTCTCACTGTTAAAATACACCTACCATTAAAATTATAGACTGATCATTTCTTTGTCAGTGGGCAAACGTACAAAATCAGCAGGGGATCAAATACTTTTTTCCCCCACTGTATTTCCTCATCCAGACCTGTGAAATTAATTCGTGGTTACGCTATTGCCAACACCCACCACCTTCCTGAATGGTTTGTAGCCACTGGTCTAATTTGTATCAAATGCAGAAGATTTTATTAAGCAGGCATTGATTTTAACCAGCATTTTAGAACTGAGATGTGAGCCCTTGCATATGCTGTACAGTGTTGCATGCAGAACACAGCTGGCCGCTACTCTACAGGTCGCATGAGAATTCTAGATAATGTGAAAATGTTTCGTTTCAGTTACAAAAGGCCATTTCAATATTATTGTCATTATATATTATAACATTATATATTGATATAATTTTATATTCAATATTTTTCATTTCACATGGGCTAAATGAAATGGTAATGGGCCATATTTAACCCGAGGGCCTTGAGCCTAGTGCATGTACTTGTCACAACAAAGATTATTCTGCAGGCTCGAACAAATTGGGTGATATAAACTTGGGTAGAAAACCTAGGTTTACCCATAAAGTCAACCGTCCACCAAGCTTTGGGCAACTGCTTTGCCAAACCAAGCAGTTGCCCAAATCATAAAGGTTGTAATAAGCGTATGAGTCCCTAACTCCACTAGATTTTCTAATGTGGCTGTGGGAATTTGTGCCCATTCAGCCACAAACGCATTATTCAGGGAAGACTCTGATGCCAGACAAGAAGGCATAGTGAGCAGTTCATCCCAAAAGCATTCAGTTCGGTTGAGGTCAGGGCTCTGTGCAGGCCACATGCACTTGTTCTTATGCATCGACCTTGGCAAACCATGTCTTTATGGAGCTTGCTTTGGGCACAGGGGCATTATTAAGATTGGGCTAGACCCCTTAGTTCTAGTGAAGTGAAATCTTCTCACTCATGATTTGCTATAATGCTATAATGCTATAGCATATAAAGACATTCTTGACAATTGTGTGCTTCCAACTTTGTAGCAACAGTTTGGGGAAGGTCCACATATGGGTATGATGGTCAGGTGTACAAATACTTTTGGCCATATATTATAAATCCAAAGGCTACATCAGTATTTATTCGGGGAAAGTTCTCAGTGTTCAGAGTCATGCTGTGAAGATGCCTCAGTTGATTTTCTGGAAGGCATTCAGATTATTAAAATCACCTGCATTTGGTTGACTTCTCTAAGTTTAATGTACTAGAGAGGCCTTGGCATGGGTCCATAGAATGGGCAGGCTGGTCCATGGAGAACACGAATAGTAGTGCACTTTTGGAGCTTCGACTTCATTCATGGTCTCTTTGTGGGAGCCTGAGCCAGCCTCCCTAACT
Organism: Cranoglanis bouderius; assembly: GCA_023630585.1. Lineage (NCBI taxonomy): Eukaryota > Metazoa > Chordata > Actinopteri > Siluriformes > Cranoglanididae > Cranoglanis > Cranoglanis bouderius. Next base: position 16,313,574 of record CM042546.1, read on the forward strand.
GTCTGCATGGGCCTTGTAGGTCTGGTTGCCTTCCCCCCAAAAAAATTCCAGGAGGGGTTTTTGCCCAGGGACCCAGAACTGTCTTCTGAGTAGAGCGACAAATTCCTTCATCGATTCCAGACCAAGGTATCCCTGAATCACCAGGCTTTCAGTCCATGTTCAAGCTCTGCCAGTAAGCCAGGATAACAAAAAATCCCCCCCCCCGACATTAGGGTCCACCAGACAATGATAATATAGTTCATCATGAAAATTAAATCCATCAGAGGAAAACTCAAGGTCATTCCTCAGTGCGGGAATGGGGATTGACAGGGAAAATGCATCAAGGTTGCCTAATTTTCTTTTGTAAAGATAGCAGAGATTTTTTATTTTTTTTAATTTTTTTTAGAGAAGCTCTTGCCTTTAATCCCCCCAAAAATCAGGGGATCGAAAATGCTTTGTTTCTGCCACCAACATGTAACATAAAAGCAAGAAATGATTTGAAAATAAACAAATAAAAAGAAGGAGTAATATGATGAAATCCATTTCGGAACATGGCATTTATTCAAATAAACTAAATCTATTAGGAGTCCAGTATATTGGAAACTATATAATACTACTGTATACAGTTACTGTATATGCAAAGGTTGGGGACCTCAGCCAAATTTTTCATATTTTATTGAGTTTTGAAGTGAAAAGAACAAAAAACATGTACAGGTACTTTATATTTGATTCACTTTAAAAAAAAAATTATAATAATAATATTTGTGGCATGTGCAAAAGTTCTGAAGTGTAATAAATTTTCTTAAAGTAAAGTAAATAAAGTATCTTCAAACTTGGTGCTAACACTCAACAATCATGGGCTCCTCTAAGCAGCTGAGGATCTGAAAATGAAGCTAAGCTAAGGAAGGCTATAAAAAGATATCAAAACATCTTGAAATGGATGGAGATATAAGGTCTAATACAGCCTCAGCAATCTTTTTTTCTCTCCTTGTAATTTATATTTCTTTCTTTCTTTCTTTCTTTCTTTCTTTCTGTCTGTATTTGGCAGGTCACTTGATGATAGCTAAAACAATAGTGTACAATATTGTGACATGGAGTAGACTATAAATAAACAGTTTAAAATGCTTGATATGTGATAAATAAGAACGGGAGGTTCAAGTGCCCATGTCATGGAAAACATATTTTTTTTTTAAATAAGAGGCACATTTGCTATCCATGATCCATCCCCAGTCCATACTGAAAAACAGCTCTTTAATTATTCCTAAACTCACATTTACATACATTTATACACATTTTCACACAGAAAGTTTTTGTCCAGCGAATTAGAAATGCAATCGGGTAATGTTAACATCATATGCTGGTAACAATTTTCTTTTTTTAATATATAGTGGTTATAGAAAAGAATCACCCCCCTTTAAAATAATCACATTTTGTTGCTTTTCAGCCAGAAATGAAGACGGACACAGTTTTTGTTTTATCCAGCTGTATTTACTCAGTGCAACTTATAACATCCAAGTGAAATTTATAACACCAACATGTCAGAACAAAATAAAATAAAATAAAAACCAGAATCACTGAGTTGGAAAAAGGATCACCCCCCTACTAAAAATGACTTGTAAACTCAATCAGGTGTAGCTAATCACACTCTCAATGGCAAACAAAGCCATTTGACTTTCAACTGTGATCAGCTGTGGTCATTTTGATTAGCTCAGCATGAAAAGAGCTTTCCTGGAGCATTTTTCAGTCCTTGGTAGTGCAACTGAAGCAAACAATCAACTATGGGTGGCAAGGCACTGCCAAAAGATCTCCAGGATAAAGTTGTGGACAGGCACAAGTCAGGAGATGGATACAAAACAATTTCAAAGGCTTTATCAATGCCTAGAAGCACAGTGAAGTCTATTAGTAAGAAGTGGAAGGTATTTGGTACAACACAGACCCTCCCTGGATCAGGACATCGCTCTAAACTGGATGAAAGAGCCAGGAGGAAACTGGTCAGAGAGGCTACCAAGAGGGCTACGGCAACTCTGAAGCAGTTGCAGGAATTTATGACAAAGAGTGGTCATTGTGTGCATGTGACAACAATATCACAAATTCTCCACAAATGTGGCTTGTATGGGAGAGTTGCAAGAAAAAAACAACACACGACTGAGCTTTGCCAAAACTCACCTTGAAGATTCTGAGGCCACATGGAAAAAGGTGTTATGGTCAGATGAGACTAAAATTTAAATATTTGGCCTCAACACCAAATGATATGTCTGGCGGAAATCCAATACAGCTCACCATCCAAATAACATCATCCCTACAGTACATCATGGAGGTGGTAATATCCTGTTATGGGGGTGTTTCTCTGCAGCAGGGACTGGAGCACTTGTCAGGATAGAAGGAAAATGGATGGGGCAAAATACCGTCAAATTCTTGAGGAAAATCTGCTGCCCTCTGCCAGAAAGTTGTCAATGGGAAGAAGATATAACTTCCAACACGACAATGGCCCAAAGCACACAGAAAACTGACCACACAGTGGTTGAAGGAGAAAAAGGTGAATGACCTTGCATGGCCTAGTCAGGGCCCAGACTTAAACCCCATTGAAAATCTGTGGAATGACTTGAAGACTGCAGTCCACAAACAGTCACCATCAAATTTAACTGAACTTGAGCAATTCTGCAAAGAAGAGTGGACAAATATTGCAAAGTCTAGATGTGCAAAGTTAGTAGAGACATATCCCAACAGACTAAAGGCTGTAATTAAAGCAAAAGGTGGTTCAACAAAATACTGACACAAGGGGGTGATCCTTTTTCCAACTCCATGATTCTGTTGATTAATTAAAAAAAAAATCTGACATGTTGGTGTTATATCGTTCACTTGGATGTTATAAGTTGGATGCATTGTGGAAGGGACTGGAACCAGTGGGCACATGGTAGGATTACAGGACAAGATGACATGCAGGATCTCCCTTGTTGCTAGATTAGAAACTGTGCCAGTGAAAGAGAAGGGGTATCCTGAGTGGGTAGTGTAGGATTTGGTGTCGAAGTGAAGTTCTGGCAGATTTTTTCAATCTTCCTGTCATAAAAGATGGCAAGTCTTAAAAAAAGTCTTCAGCAGTAAGGGAGGATGGAGCAGGAGGAGCTGGTGGGTTGAGTGAAGAAAATATGTCATGGAGCTTACGAGGATCTTGAGCAGAAGTTTCCAGCTTTTCCTTGAAGAAGTAGTCTTAGCAGAAGTCACTTCAGATTAGAATTTGGACAGGAGAGCATGGTAAGAGGCAAGATTTGTGTCGAGTTGTGATTTCTTCCACTTTCTCTCTCCTGTTCTTGGTTCTCTCCGATTGCTGCATAACAGTCAAGGAACAGGACAAGAGATCTTCCTGGGTTTAGAAGATAGAGGGCAGAGGAGGTCCATGGATGAGGAAAGTGAAGAGAGAAAAGTGTCTGTGGCTAACTCCAATGGTAGGGAGGAAGAGGAGTCAGGGTCTGGAAGGTATGATATGGTGCAGGAATATATGAAGGAAGGGGAGATAGAATGGAGATTTTGATGGGTGGGAGAGAAGTATTGATAGCTGGTTTTAGGCAGGATAGGGAGGGTGAAGGTGAAAGATACCAAGTGATGATCGGAGATGTGGAGTGGTGTAGCATTGATGTTAGCTGGAGAGGGGCGGCTAAAGACCAGGTCCAGGACATTTCCTCCCTTGGTGTGGGAGAGCAGCTGTTGAATGTCATGGAGAAGCAATGCAAAAGAGGGAGAAGGCAAGAGGACTGAAGCTTGTCGGAGGGAAGGTTGAAGAGGAAAGAGTGAGGAAAAGACTGAGCATGTCCATTTCTTAAAGAAAGTCTCCTAGGGGACCAGGAGGGTGGTAGATGACAGTGATGAGAAGGTTGATCAATGTGGTAACTGTAACCGCATGGAATTCAAAGGATGAGATGTTGAGATGAGACAGAGAGAGAGGTTTGAAGCACCATCTCTGAGACAACAGCAGACCTGTACCACCACCCATGCCAGATTCTTGAGAATTGTATAAGAACGCATAAGCAGAGGACAGAGCAGCCTATGTAGCTGAGTTCTGTGGAGATATCCAGGTCTCATTTAGTTCTTTACAGCAGAACAGCAATTCCAGAGCCCATCTACCACCGCTGTTTGAGACAGAGACAACAGAGGAGAGTAGATGAGGTTACTGGTCTAGTGTCTGTAGCGGATAACCTTCAATATATCTTAGTAAGCCCTGCCCACAATTCACACCTTAAGGGAGACTTCTCCCATAGACAGCTCTCTGGTCTTCGTGTTGGTTTATCCTTTTTAACAACAAATGCACTCTTCACAGGCAAAACCTGGGGCTCAAACCAAGAGTAGACATTAGAGCTATTAATTCTTTAAACAATCCATTTAACAGGGCACACCTGGGCAGCAAGAAACACAGTAGTGATGTGTTCCAATATTTTTGATCACTTGAAAAAATGTGTGGGTTCAAACAAAAGGTGCCATGTTTTAAGTTGTTTAACACACCTAGATGTAAATATGAGGAATTTTTACTTTACCATAGATGACATAATTTCGAAAGTGTTTTGTATTATTGACCAAAACTGAAAGCATTTGCAGTTCTTTCTTTATTATTATTATTATTATTATTATTATTATTATTATTATTATTATTATTATTAAAGGGCTAAATGCAAATGCTTTCAGTTTTGGTCAGTAATGCAAAACACTTTAGAAATTATGTCACCTATGGTAAAATAAATTTTTTTAAAGGATTTAGAGAAAAATGACCAATGCATAACAAACAACTAAAACATTCAAATGTTCAAGAAGGGGGAAAAATCTTTTTTTTTTTAGCTTGGTTTCTGTCATGCTCCTTATTTGTTTAACCTAGATCTAAATTGATCTTATTGTCAACACTATTTACCGGGCATATTCACTCTAATCTAATTGATAAACATACAATTTTCTGCATGCATCCAACATACCTGCTAGTGAATATATGACATTTGCCAAAATGCTGCTTTCTTTGTGTACATGTAAGCAGTTGATACCCTCTGCAGGAACCTTAGCAGTCTTCAGGTGAAAAGTATATGTCACACATAAATGACAAAGGTCAAAGGACAATGCAGTGACTAATATTGTGAGAAACCTCCAATCTTTTGTCCTCTATGGGTAAAAATATAAATAATAAAATCTGGCATTATGCAGAGACTCAAAAAGTCATCATGCATCACAATTTAAATTCTTTGAGTTTACTGTAAATACAAGAAAATTTGATATTATATATATATATATATATATATATATATATATATATATATATATATATATATATATATATATATATATATATATATATATATATATAAATAAAGAAAACTAAAAAAGAGAAAAATATCTATATGCAGTATATGTGCAATATTTGTAAGTTCAGGTGAAGCAAGACTGACCTCTCCAAATTGCCAAGTGCACTTAAACAACCATACAACAGGAGATGTTACCTGTGTGTTTGTCAACAAGAGCAAAAAAAAAAAAAAAAAAAAAAAAAAAACCATTTAAAAAGCAAGACTGAAAAAGCTCACTCTACTGTGCAACAGTCAAAGACCATCAAATCTATTCCCAACTAAAGAGAAACATAAAATATGCAAGTGCCAGAGCAGAATCAGTAAAGCTTTGCTCTACCCTCCCTAAATAAATTTTGAACAACAGATCTGAATCTTGCATGATGAAGACATTATGTGTCATAATAATTAGGAACACAGACAAAAGAACAACTAATCAGCATGCAAATGTATGCAGACCCCAGTGTTTCAGATGAGACAGATTTTCTACCTTTTTCCTTTTTTTCTTTTTTTGCTCAATTCATCTTCATTGCTAATCATTTGAGGGCTGCCAAATGTTCACTGACACTAATGTATTACAGGTCAAGAGAGGCAGGTCTTCACCTATTACCCCCAAAACAATGTGCTTCCATCCCATTCCCACTTCAGGCTTTGCAGCAATTACTGCCAGATGCAATCACAAGCCTTGAATAGGAGCAACTGGGGCTTGTTTGTGGTTTGGATTCATTAAAAAGGAGGGTGAAGAAAGGAATAAATTACTTAATTGTACTGTGGAAAAAAAGCCAGCCAAGAGATGGGCAGTATATGGCCCACCGCTTGATTAGAAGGCTAGTGCACTCTTGGAATGAAATAGTGGGATAGCTAAGTATGGCCCATATACAAGATTTTTGGGTGTCCTCCAAAACAGATGGCTCCACATACCATCCACTCTGTCAAACGGCTGGCCATTTTTATTCATCTGGGCTTTCGTACAAAGTTCACAAAGAGGACTAGTGGGACAGTGAAGAGAAAGAAAAAGATTTAGTTTTGTGTCTGTGTTCACTTTTGATCAGGGGATTGTTAATTTTTCCACTAAAGAGATAGAGAGACAAAAAGATAGACAGCACAGTAGAGATTGGTTCGGGGTTGAATTATGCATGCGTAGTGATGAGTTAATACAGAAATTGTCATATCAGTATTCAGATCTAAGATGGAACGTTAGACTTAAAGGCTACTGACATACTGACAGACATACTCAATGCTGACCTTGAACTTAATCCTCTCTGCTACACTATGTAGCAGATGTAGCACTGACTACACTATGTACACAGTTCTATTTTCATTTTATGAAATGTGATAGCTCCATAAGATGCTGCATAGCCAAATGACAGCATGAGTAGATAGCTTTTATTGGCTGATATGACAGAATTTAATTTGAAATGCCATTAAATATAAGGTCTTTGTTTATATTTTCTTTGGTGTTGGCTAGAATATTGGGTCCAGTATTGAAGTGGTGTTGGGTTGTTTTTGTTAGATTTAGCAATCCTGTTACTAGTGAAACATTATCAGAGGTGGTTATTGAAGACTCACTCACGAGACATAAAAAATTATCATGCATGAACAGCTATCCCTCTTGGCTATCTACCTTTGACTGTATCACCCCAGTCAGCTGTTAATACCAGGGCCTGGGAATTGCAGATGTGGTCCCAAGTATGATCACAGCATGAGGGATAATTGATGCAATTTATTAAGATCTCTGTTTAAAAAATGAAAGCACATAAGCAGCACTCAAGGCCTATAATGATGGTTGAGGATGTGAGAAAGCTCTTGGAAAGAGAATAATGGGCATAACAACAGAGTCCTCCATGGAAGAAAGGAAATGAGGGGGTATTATAAAATCAACAGAGTGCAGCTCGCTAAGATAGACAGCCTGGTGTACACAAAGTACCAGCATATTTGAAGAATGCACGTATTTACAGTACTTGTGCACTCATTGTTAGCATTTTCCCCTATTCCTCCTCCCTTATAATTTTCTCCATGTCTCCCCTCACCTTTCTACCTCCCCACCACACACCCCAACCTTAATGGCACTTGTCTGCCACTCTTCATAAACAGACGAAGACACTCAGAATAAGCAAATCATGAGAATGTAGCACAATGGCTCTGTCGTATGGAAAGCTTTCAGATGGGAATTATGGCTTTGGTGTGGGTTTGAGTGAGAAGGGATGGGTGCCACAGTCAGGGGAAGATGGGTGGAGGCCAATGTAAGCTGGGGCAAAAGAGGGTTCAGTGTAGGGGGATGAGGGGACTGTAGTGGCAGGAGATGAAGAAAGGCATGACATGAATGTGCTTTTGGCCAGAATCATCAAGGTTTCCTCCTTAAGTGCATAAAATTAAAAGGCTATGGATCACTCATTTACAGTTGTATGCAAAACTTTGGGTGCCCCAGGCCAAATTAGTTATTTTGTTGCTTTTTGAAGTACAAACTATTTTTAAAAATAACAATTTTCTGCAAATATTAATGCACTTTATATTTGACTAACATAAAAGTTTGCAACACCTTTCTAAGTAAGTACCTAAGTCTGTTACAATATAACAACCCCTTTGGCAGATATTACAACTTGCAAACACTTTTTGTAGCCAGTTAGGAATCCTTCTATTCTTGTTTAATTAATTTTCACCCACTCTTCTTGCAGGACACAAATCGGGATTGCAAGCTTTCAGTATCATTTTGCTTACAAGTGAGTACAGTTTTTGTCCAGTGAGACCTGTTATATTGTAGTAATTAATTCCCAAGCAGACAAGCTGTTGTGTTATTGCCTGGAAAAAGGATGATGGCTTGTCTTTACAATGAGCTTGTCTTTTGCAAGCAAGATGGAAGGGACAACAAAGATTTGATAGCCTAGCCTGTTTCAAATAGTGTAGTGTAATTTGTGTAGAAATTAAAAATGTAGTGGCAATTAGTAAAGCTGTCACTCTTGATGTGTTGGCAGGGGAAGACTATTGATCATCTGGTGCTGAGCCTACGCAAAGCCTCAGGCAGGGGCTTCAGACCATAACCCCAAAATAAAGATGTGGCGGTTCAGTTGTGTTTTGTCTATTCTATTGTCAGGCATAGCAAGCATCATAAGACCAGAGAAAGGAAATAATTGGTTTATTTGGAAAATAGTAATGGTATGGCCCTTATTTAACAAAGTCACATGTAATCAATTTCAGTTTACTTGTTTGTCAGTTTCGTCTTCTGTATGATCAAAGTCATATCGGTTGAGCACGCATGTAAATTCCAGGGTAGTATTCAAACAACCAGAAAAGATTTTTAGCTAAATAATCAAAATCAGTATCAACAATAATCACAAAAGCACAAATGTGGATCTTTATCATCTAATTAGTTCTTCAATTGTGCAATCTATGCGTTTATGTATGAAAGGCATTATGAGGTTATGAGGCAGGTGACCTGGACAGGTGGCTGTTCAAATATGTAATAATAATGTGTATAATTCTTTGTGTAAATCTCAGTTAGTGTTACAGTTAAAGTTGACTTAACTAAAGTTCTAAAACGAATAAACCTAACAAAAAAGAGAATAACTACCTGCAGGTGAGGCTGGAAAATGGCTTAGTTTTCAAGCTTATTATGGTCTTTAAAAAAATAAAATTAAAAAAAACCCAGAGACATCCATAACCATAACTTTGACAACCTGGAACAAAAGCACCTTCAACTCAGCTTTAATAAAATTATTATTATAAATGAATATTTCTACTATCCATTTGGAAGGCTCTTTCTTTCCTCAGATCTGAATAGCCTGAATAGCTCATAATCATACCTGCATAAATCAGGGTGTGTTTAATGTAAAAGAGTCATATATAAGGGTAAATTGATTCATGCCATATGGATATGCCATGGGGACTAGTGGGCAGGATCTTGTATCCACACCGCTGAAGCAGATTCATGATTTGTGCTCAAATTACTGCTCATTTTAATTTCTCATGAATCAGATGCAGAATTGTTCATATGTACTTTCCTGTGCTCATTTCTATGCAACATTGATGAATTAGGGGCAAAGTGTATTCGTGAATGTATTGTTTAGTACAAAATATGTCAAAACCTAAATCTTCTTATAAACAGTGGAGAATGAACAGCTCATTTAAAGCTTTTAATGTGTCTTTATGCCATTCATTATTCTGTGAAGGTAATCAAAGTTCTCTTCTTACAGTGCCTTAGAATTTTTAGTGAAGGGTAGCATTTGATTATTCTGCACTTTATTGAAATGACTCAGGATTTAGGCATTGTATGTAATTTGATTTTAATTTATTCATTTATTTAATTAGGTATTTAATGATGAGGCTGTTCAGTTCTTTCACTAGGAACTTAAATAAAACAGTTAGAATGTTAAAAGTGAAATGTGAGTCACTTTGAGTTGTATACTCTAGCTTTTTGTTATAGATGTAAGAATTCAGTTGTTCATGAATGCCGTTGTGTTCTTAATCTTTTGTTGTTGTTGTTGTTGCAGGAATTCAACATACTAGTTTCATATTGTAGCATATGGTTGTTGCTCTGCTTAAATTTTAATAATTAGAAGACATTTAAGAAAGTACTTTTCTACCACAAGTCACAAGGACACTCCTTTTTCAAGTCTTTTTCTTCCAGCTGCATCATTTTTCCCTATTCCATCAATTACAGTAGCTTTGCAGTTTCCAGTTGAATGGAAGGAGAAATGGCAGACGAGGCACAGCACTCCTTCTTTAGCTGGGGCTGCACTTATAATGGAAGGAGCTTTTGTGAAGGCCATCTTTTGAATGTGCAGTCGAGGCCATTCATTAATTCAGAGCATGGCATTTAATAGGTACATCACAAGAAACTGAAAGAATGCAAATAATAACATTTCATAATACAAGTGCACAAAAGACACTCAGTAACTTCATTAATTAAGCAAACGCCCATGTAAATATGCCTCATAATTATGCCTTGCTGCCCCTTAATTATCAGGTCTCTTGCATTTTTTTATTTGATGTAAATGTAAATTACAATAAACGCAATGGCCATTAAGAGCTTGTAATAAAATTACAATATGTGATTGGTGAAACAATGTGAAACATGTCTCTTCACTGGTCTGGTTTACATTAGCTACACCCTGGCATACAGCTGCCCAAAGAAAATTTGGATATTTAGTTTTATATCTAACATGTTTTATAATTTCATATCTTCTTTTTCTTTCTTTCTTTCTTTCTTTCTTTCTTTCTTTCTTTCTTTCTTTTTTTTTTTTTTTAAAGATATTTGCAATTTTGCTTATCACAGGCCAGATGTCTCATTTAAATTGTTGTTCTAAATGTATTTGTTTTTATATAAATCTTTGTATACTGTAGATTGTTTATATGCTTTGTTAAATACAAAAATGCAACTATAAGAAAAAAAATTGTAAAACAAATAAAATAAAAATAAGGGCATATATATATTTTTTACCCTCACAAAAAAGCAATGATTATTGTCACAGTGTAATGAAATAGACATCAGTCAGTCTCTTGTTCAAACTTGATTAAGTGTCACTAGAGCCATAAGGTTCCACCTGTTGACATTCATTAACAGTCAAAGGCAGTGCAATAGCCTGCAGCAACCTCTACAAGCCAATGCAGAGTTGAAGGTTGCTAGAAGCCCCCTGACAGCAACTCACGCCAGCCTGCCCATCACAGAAGAGATGAGGGAGAATGGTGAGGGCCAATAGACTGCTTGCTCATTCCATTAGTAAGCCACAATGTTGAAGGGTGAAATTCACTGACACCATATTCGTTCAAATTCAATTAAACACCTGTCAGTATGTGTTGTTTTTGTGCACATATATGCATATTGTATGACTGCTTGGTACTTGGTTTTATTTTTAATGCATACAAAACTATTGCATTAAGGTTGTTGTGAAGTACAACAATTGTCTACTTGTCTCAATAATAATAATAATAATAATAATAATAATAATAATAATAATAATAATAATAATAATAATAAGCAGCTTTGACAAATCTTAAGGATTTTGTTTAAGGTGATGTGATGGTGGCAAAATAATGAAGGTATTGTAGTCTTACAGTTTACATTGTCTCAGCTTCAGATGGTCCTTCTCCAGGACATGGAGCATCTGATATCTTTTGCATACTTTTCTGGCCACTACCATCAGAATGTTGAATGTTTCCAAATGCTTTTCCATGCTTCCAAAACGGTTAGTATTTTTCTTTGTTTTTAATATATATTCAGCCCTCCATTTCCCATAAACAATTCTGCATGTCTTCTCCAAACTTCTATAAAACAATGCTTCTCAGTAATAATTTATTTGCATTGGTTGCCTTAGGTATTAGAGATGTTAGGTGTGATTATGCGATTTTTAATTTTTTAATTATTTAATTTTTATGGTTTTTTCTGTGTATTTTTGTTTTGATTTGAGACAAATAAAGTCTCAAATAAAGAGTCTTAATAAAGAAAGCTATATAAGGTCTTAAAGCAGCTAGCCTTTTTCTCTCCCTCCTGACCATAATTGTCACTTAGGTATCTGCAAAATGACTATTGGCAAAAACAACAACAACAACACCAACAATAATAATAATTATTATTATTATTAGTAGTAGTAGTATTTGTTAGGACTACTCACACCACAAACTCCATTTCCCAACCTGCACTGCAGCCTACAAACATGGCCGCCATGGACTGCAACTCCCAGCACACTCACACACTGACACGTTCACACTCACCTTCTTTCTAATCATGCACACCTGCATCCCATTCACAAAACAATTACTGCCACAGTTTAAAAGGAATTTTAGTTAATTCACGCATTGTAAAGTATATGTTCCATTCCTTGTGTTTGCAGCGATACCAAGCCTTTATATCTCTCTGCTCATGTTTAAGTTTTTGACCTTGCTCTGCCTAATGTTTTGATTTTTGCCTTGCCTCTGATATTCTGTTTGTTCATCACCTGACCCTCTGCATGTTTTTCGATTACGTGTTTGGATTACGATTTGGATTTGTCTGCCTTTCTCTTTTTAATAAAGCTCTTTACTTCATTTGCATCTGTCTCATCTTGCTGTTTGTGACAGAATCATCATCATCATCTCCTTGGAAGCATGTTAATCCCTCTGGTTGGTAGCTGTCATATGATGGGGGAGAGATGGTTAGTAGATGGGAATTGGCAGGTGATGAGAAGTCCAGTGACTATATCTTGCTCTGAGATGTTCATTGCGGTGTTCAAGCGTTTTGCCTCCAAATACCAGCCAACCAACCTTCAACATTCTGAAGGTAGTGGCCAGAAAAGTATGCAAAAGATATCAGATGTTCCATGTCCTGGAGAAGGACCATCTGAAGCTGAGATAATGTAAACTGTAAGACTACAATACCTTCATTATTTTGCCACCATCACATCACCTTAAACAAAATCCTTAAGATTTGTAAAAGCTGCTAAACAAGTGACACCAAATTCACACTGGAATTGTTTCTGGTTATCCATGAGCATCAGCACAAACCATACAAAGACCTTTCTACAGGTCGTGACATCTTTGTAGATTATGGACTTAAATACAGTTAACAGTATATGGAACACTTGATTGTGTGATATCAATGGGCTATGGAGTTTACACTCTACTCCCATGTCCATCATTTACAGCATTTGGCAGACACACTTATCCAGAGCGATTTACATTTTATTTTATTTATACATCTGAGCAGTTGAGGGTTAAGGGCCTTGCTCAAGGGCCCTTGGCAGTGCTGGGATTTGAACTCACAACCTTCCAATCAGTAGCCCTTAAACACTGAGCTACCACAGCTCAGACACAGCTGTACTGAAATGAATTCCGCTGTACTGAACTGCATTTTAAACTGGAAGCAACTGCTGCCTGTGATACCTCCTCACACACATTGATAAAAAGCTTCAGGAATATGTCCAGTGTGAATTGACCTTGACACCTGTAGTAGAAAAATATCAAGTAGCAGTCAGAAGTAATGCTGATTTGGAAATTGTTTGATAGTCTTCTACATATGGTGCTGGCATTCCAGTTAAAATGGTTATCAACCTCAAATAACTTCACATGAGGCTCATACTTCCCACTGGAGCTTTATGTCTCATATAATTTTGAACATCTCATCTTAATTCCTAATATCCTAAACTCGTTAAATCAACTTTCATATGCCACCTTCTAACATCCAGCATATCTGTTGCATCCCACTCATATAAATGTTCTTTATGTAACTATAACTATCAGTAATTGCACACCTACATAGTGGCTGTATGTGATAAAATGCACAAGCAGTATATGTATAAGGTATATGTTCACAATAAATGCAATAAAGACATAATGAAAGAATGGCAGTAAAAGACTGTGCTACTATTAAAAACAGAGAAGTCTGTGTTAAAGGGAGCAACAGTACAGTACAGAGAAATGATATAAACAAGAGTAGATTGACTTGACAGTAGCACAGTCAAAACAACATGGAATACACTTAAAGTTAAGCTGTTTTTCAGTTACCATCTGTAGTGAATTATCTCCTGTGATTTTAACTCATTAAGTTCTTGTTTTATGCCATTTTCTGCTCTCTTATTAATATTATTCATCTTAAGGCATATTATAGTAACCTCAGAGAAGCTAATAATAAATACACTCACCATCCACTTTAATAGGAATACCTGTACACCTGCTCATGTTTTCAGTTATCCAATCAGCCAATCATATGGCAGCAGCACAATGCATTAAACAGGTCAAGAGCTTCATTTAATGCTCACATCAAACACCAGAATGTGTTAAAAGTGTGATCTCTGTGACTTTAACCATGGCATGGTTGTTGGTGCCAGATGGGCTGGTTTGAGTATTTCAGAAACTGCTGATCTCCTGGGATTAACACACAACAATCTCTAGAGTTAACACAGAATGATGTGGAGAAAAAAAAAAAAAAAAAAAAAAAAAAAAAAAACATTGACTGAGCGACAGTTCTGTGGGTGGAAACACCTTGTTAATAAGAGAGGTCAGAGGAAAATGGCCAGATTAGAAAAAAAATCACCTGGTCTTTGTCCAGTCTTCAACTGTCCAGTTTCTGTGAGCCTGTGCCCATGATAGCCTCAGATTCCTGTTCTTGGTTAACAGCAGTGGAGCCCAATGTGGTCTTCTGCTGTTATAGCCTATCCACCTCAAGGTTTGATGTGTTGTGCATTCTGAGATGCTTTTCTGCTCAGCACGGTTGTGAAGAGTGCTTATTTGAGTTACTATAGTCTTCCTGTCAGCTCAGACTAGTTTGGTCATTCTCCTCTGATCTCTCTCATCAACAAGATGTTTCAGCCTGCAGACACTCTTCTCACAGATTTTTTTTTTTCCCACACCATTCTGTGTAAACTCTAGAGACTGTGTGTGAAAATCCCAGGAGATCAGCAATTTATTGAAATATCTGGTACCAACACGCAAGCCACCATTAAAGTCACACAGATCACATTTTTTCCCCATTCTGATGTTTGATGTGAATATTATCTGAAGCTCTTGAACTGTATCTGCATGATTGATTCACATTGTGCCGCTGCCATATGATTGGCTGATTAGATATTTGGATGAATGTGAAGGTGTTCCTAATAAAGTGGACAGTGAGCATATATGCAGTTACAAAAGTGAGAAATGTTAAGTCAACAGCTCCTAAATCCATTCCTTTGTTATGTCTGTTTGTAAAGCCTAATGCAAAAGAATTTAAGGCGAACAGGAAATTCAATTAAAAAAGTATATATATTTTTTGTCAAGCGGTGGTTTGTAAAAGCTTATATTGTGAACATTAAAAAATCAATATTGTGTAATACTTCTTTCCTTCTCTCTGTTGCAAACATTGAAAGTGCTTATCAAAGCTTAAGTATATTCATGAAACTGTACAACATTCTGCACAGCACAAAAGCTTTTTTGAGGATCTATTATATCTGTAACATGGCCTTTGTGTTTCATAATAACAGATTCTTTTTTCAGACAGTGAAGAATATGTCTCTTTTTCCATCTAGCCAGTGTAGATTATAGGAATAATTGTTCTTTAGACGGCACTCAACGTCCTAGAATAAAACACATATGCCTCCAAGTGTGAATGTTGACATTTAGATGGCGAGGAGCCACTCAGGGTCATTGTTTAGTAACAATATTCAAGTGCACCCTCAGGGTGGTTTTTTTTCCCTCTCCATGGTGAACCATTTTCCACGAAGGCCATTTGGCCATATAATGATACCTTCAATGCACTTTCTACCTCCAATAACTTTTTATGCTCTTGGAGTCTCTGCTACACCCATTTTGTGTCTGAGAGCTGGATAATTTCCAGTGAGAAAATTTGAGTAATGTTTGATGAAGACAGGATTACTGCCATACACAATAGCATGGTACAGTATGCCTAAAGTTTGACATTGCTAATACTCAATGAATTCCTAAAATGAGATTCAAAGTATGCAGTTGAAATACTGAAGTTCTAGATTTACTATTGAAAAAGTGTTTACTAATACACATTTCATACATTCGAGCATTTTATTCACACTGGGATACAACAACAACCTAAGTTTAACTGTTTTTTGCTTGTTTGTTTGTTTTTATCTTTGACTTACTATATGTTGTGATTTGATGTCTACATGTCTATATAATCAACATTTATGATTTATTATGTAAGGAAATGGCCACACAGTGACTGAACTAATAGCTAGTCAGAGCATCCTTGACTATATTCTTGACTACAAAATGCACTGTATAGATTTGTGTACTGTGTATAGATTTTAGTACTCATCAAGAATAAACCACACAGAACAGCAACACAACACCTCACCTACTGTGCTACTAATTATAGCCCAATAACACAGTGAGGTTTGTAAACTTGCTATAATGACTCTGCAACAGCAAACAAACAAACAAAAAAAACTTTTGTGTTTATATGTATTTTTTTTTTCTTCTGAAAATCTGTCAAGGAGGGGTACTGAGAAGAGAATTGTCAGAGAAGGTGAACAATGGCAGCAATGAGAGCTCTTCAGAAAATGGTGAGAAAGAGTTGGCTGCACTGGTGAGCATGAGTGGACAGATGTGCTCTAATGTGTTTGGCTGCTGCTCAACACACAGCAACACCCAGAGAGGAGCTCAAACAAAGATAAAGATGTGGTAGTTCTTCTGTAAGCATCATTCAGAGACTCTAATAACCCTGCCACAATAGAATGACTTGAGTACATTATAATGCTTCGGGCATGGAAGTGCTATTAAATATTCCAATACTGTGCATGCACTTAGTTGTATGTGCCTCTTTGTCATGTAGATAAGACAGATTTGCTCAAATGCATTTATTCCATAACCAACACACCCCCCCCCCCACCGGCCGCAAAAAAATTCTTTGTCAGAAACAAAAGCACTTGCACAAAAATAAACTCCTTACATTTTCATTACTTACAATGTAGTCCACTGTAACTTATGACACATCAAACACAAATATCCTCAGCATCCACTGCACTTTTTGTTTGTTAGTAGGGTGTAATTTGCATTCCGAATGCTTTTTGAGGTGATGAAGACTTAGTCCATTCTCTTAGGCCAATAGAAAAAGAAAATGCCACTTTGCTTCACACATTAGCTGCTTACATAGAAAGAAAGCTAATGTATCATATAATTGGGTGAGCCACTGCATCTGATTCCTCTCAATCAGACTATTAGTTGGGTAATTACCCATCTGCCTCGGGTGGAAAATGGCAAGGCAAACACCAAGCTAATAACATTCTCAAGGGCTCTCCAGAGCCAACAAGATGATGTTGATGTTGGGTAATGCAGTCTCAAACTATTTCAGCACCATGGTGAAAACATTAACCAGACTCTGTTTGCCAACTTCCTAAAATTGAGTCTATTGAATTATTTACTTAAATACAGATTGCTCCATTTCCCATCCATCTATTCATCCTTTTTTTGGGCTTTATTCACCTCTATATAATAAATGTCTCTGATAAAATAAGAACATTACATGGAAAGGAAAAGTTTTGTTTTGTAATGTTTTACCCCTGTGTGTAGTTTAGAAAATCTCAGCATGTGTAGCTCCTGTTTTATGCCTATTTATTCCACTATTGAATGCTCAAATCTGATTGGTCAGTAGGTATGCATTATTTTTATGACGCGAAAAGTAGTTCTGGCTGCAACATGCGTGACAGGTTAATATTAATGTGCTCATTCTAGCACGTTATTGTTTCTATAGTAACAGATCATGCACATGCAATTGTAAGGCGGATGTGCCGCATTATGTAAGACAAAAAGAACCCCTCATTTTGAATAAGATTTCAAAAACGTGTGGTTATTTAACAAAGTAAAATGTATCATCATTGTGCTTATCAGCACAAGAAAGTCTTCAGGAGAGAGGAGTTTAAGTTTTCCCATTTCTTATTAAAATGACAAGCTGCGAGAGAGAGAGAGAGAGAGAGAGAGAGAGAGAGAGAGAGAGAGAGAGGGGCTAGTTAGGGAATGACTGTTTATCGCAAGTGAGAACATTCTCAACATGTGAGAACAGGAACTAACTTGTATAACTTGTCAGATGTTCCACAACATTAAATCTAACTATAAGCTGTTCAACTGTTTGCCATTCCGCATCACCCCCTACAAAAAAGTAAGTCAACATTTGGTAAAATCATTCAAGATTCAAGAGTTTTATTTGTTTAGTGCTCTTAGCATTGTCACAAAGCAGCTTTACAGAAATCAGAATTTTTTTTTGCTTCAATAAAAAAAAATAATAAAATAAATAAAAACTGTATTGCATGTTTAGTCAGGTTGCCTTTGTTTTATGCTGTATTTCATTTGAAAATCTAAAACATTTGGTATGAGACACACAAAAACAGAAGAACACTGTTGGGGCAAATACTTTTTCACAGCACTGTGGATCATTACTCTTCTACAACTGTACACTTATAAAGTAGTAACTGAATATGAATACATTTTTTCAGATTGAATAGATAACACATTCTAAAGAAACACAAATACAGATAGGAACAGGAGATGGACTACTCTTTTTGTTTGGTTAGTTGGTTGGTTGTTTAAGAAAGGTGATCTCAAGGCAGCTGGGACCATAGGCACCAAGAAAACAATTGGTAATACACTACGCCGTGAAAGACTGAAATCCTGCAGTGACCGCAGGGTCCCCCTGCTCAACAAAAAAGCACATGTACAGGCCCGTCTGAAGTTTGCCAATGAACATCTGAATGATTCAGAGGAGAACTGGGTGAAAGTGTTGTGGTCAGAGCCCAAAATCGAGCTCTTTTGCACTAACTCAACTCGCTGTGTTTGGAGGAGGAGGAATGCTGCCTATGACCCCAAGAACACCATCCCCACCGTCAAACATGGAGGTGGAAACATTATGCTTTGGGGGTGTTTTTCTGCTAACAGGACAGGACAACTGCACCGCATCAAAGGGACGATGGACGGGGCCATGTACCGTCAAATCTTGGGTGAGAACCTCCTTCCCTCAGCCAGGGCACTGAAAATGGGTCGTGGATGGGTATTCATGACATTCATGCATGACAATGACCCAAAACACACAGCCAAGGCAACAAAGAAGTGGCTCAAGAAGAAGCACATTAAGGTCCTGGAGTGGCCTAGCCAGTCTCCAGACCTTAATCGCATATAAAATCTGTGGAGGGAGCTGAAGGTTCGAGTTGGCAAACGTCAGCCTCGAGACCTTAATGACTTTGAGAGGATCTGCAAAGAGGAGTCGGACAAAATCCCTCCTGAAATGTGTGCAAACCTGGTGGCCAACTACAAGAAACATCTGACCTCTGTGTACATACAGGTGCATCTCAATAAATTAGAATGTCGTGAAAATGTTCTCAAATTGTGAAACTTGTGTATTAAATAAATTCGATGCATACAGACTGAAGTAGTTTAAGTCTTTGGTTCTTTTAATTGTGATGATTTTGGCTCACATTTAACAAAAACCCACCAATTCACTATCTCAACAAATTAGAATACTTCATAAAACCAATAAAAAAACATTTTTAGTGAATTGTTGGCCTTCTGGAAAGTATGTTCATTTACTGTACATGTACGCAATACTTGGTAGGGGCTCCTTTTGCTTTAATTACTGCCTCAATTCGGCATGGCATGGAGGTGATCAGTTTGTGGCACTGCTGAGGTGGTATGGAAGCCCAGGTTTCTTTGACAGTGGCCTTCAGCTCAACTGCATTTTTTGGTCTCTTGTTTCTCATTTTCCTCTCGACAATACCCCAGAGATTCTCTATGGGGTTCAGGTGTGGTGAGTTTGCTGGCCAGTCAAGCACACCAACACCATGGTCATTTAACCAACTTTTGGTGCTTTTGGCAGTGTGGGCAGGTGCCAAATCCTGCTGGAAAATGAAATCAGCATCTTCAAAAAGCTGGTCAGCAGAAGGAAGCATGAAGTGCTCCAAAATTTCTTGGTAAACGGGTGCAGTGACTTTGGTTTTCAAAAAACACAATGGACCAACACCAGCAGATGACATTGCACCCCAAATCATCACAGACTGTGGAAACTTAACACTGGACTTCAAGCAACTTGGGCTATGAGCTTCTCCACCCTTCCTCCAGACTCTAGGACCTTGGTTTCCAAATGAAATACAAAACTTGCTCTCATCTGAAAAGAGGTCTTTGGACCATTGGGCAACAGTCCAGTTCTTCTTCTCCTTAGCCCAGGTAAGACGCCTCTGACGTTGTCTGTGGTTCAGGAGTGGCTTAACAAGAGGAATAGAACAACTGTAGCCAAATTGTGGAGGCTCTTGATGCCGTGACCCCAGCCTCAGTCCATTCCTTGTGAAGTTCACTCAAATTCTTGAATCGATTTTGCTTGACAATCCTCATAAGGCTGCGGTTCTCTTGGTTGGTTGTGCATCTTTTTCTTCCACACTTTTTCCTTCCACTCAACTTTCTGTTAATATGCTTGAATACAGCACTCTGTGAACAGCCAGCTTCTTTGGCAATGAATGTTTGTGGCTTACCTAGTGAACTAAACTGAGAGACCATGTTGAAGGCTCAGGAAACCTTTGCAGGTGTTTTGAGTTGATTAGCTGATTGGCATGTCACCATATTCTAATTTGTTGAGATAGTGAATTGGTGGGTTTTTGTTAAATGTGAGCCAAAATCATCACAATTAAAAGAACCAAAGACTTAAACTACTTCAGTCTGTGTGCACTGAATTTATTTAATACACGAGTTTCACAATTTGAGCTGAATTACTGAAATAAATGAACTTTTCCACGACATTCTAATTTATTGAGATGCACCTGTATGTCTGATCTGGCATCTGCCTCCAGAGGTCATGTTCCGGATTTCGAAGAAGTTCGGCAAGGCACAGGTAGAGCTCTTTTCCAGTGTCATTTGCACAACAACTCATTGTCAACTATGGTTTTCCCTGACAAAGCAGCCTTCTAGGTCAAGATACATTGCCTCATTACTGGCCTACCATTGATACTGCCAATATTACACACAATTCAATGGTCAGACCATAGATTTCTCCTTGTAGCTCCAAAATGGCCAGTGAGACCCTGGTTTCCTCTGTTAAATTTGGTTATGGACGGGTGAATCAATCTGGCACCCTTGACCAGAACATCTGCACCTATTGGTATGGCCTCTCAAAAGGAGGCACAGCAAATGGATTGTGATCCAGCACTGCCAGTAAATGCAAGAGACATTAGTACACTGGCCTTGAATGCTCTCATAAGGAAACTGTTCACAAATGGTGTTCATTTGTGTTGCTGTGTTGCAGAGTGTACATAGCAGCTATTGTTTCACATGGCAGCATGAGACATGATGTTTCATTAGGTACTCATAACCTTGTTACTACCATGATGAAAGGGGCAAGACCTCTCTGCCTATTACAACAAGAGTCTAGTTTGGGACCTCACACATTTGTTAGTCATTAACATCCTCCACTTATGAGTCCATGCAGAATGTTGAAATGAAATAT
Organism: Cranoglanis bouderius; assembly: GCA_023630585.1. Taxonomy (NCBI): domain Eukaryota; kingdom Metazoa; phylum Chordata; class Actinopteri; order Siluriformes; family Cranoglanididae; genus Cranoglanis; species Cranoglanis bouderius. Next base: position 16,334,763 of record CM042546.1, read on the forward strand.
TTTCTTGCCATGTCACTCAGAACCAAGGGGGCAGGGGAGCTCTCTGGGTCTTTCTGTTGTAACAGATGAACACTTGATCTTTTCAAGCTACTTTGAATTTAGTAATTTTAGCGTCAAGGAATTTTCAAAGCATTGCTGGGATATTTATGAATGACCGATTTGTTGATGCATAAAAATTAAGGTTAGATTTGTCTTAATCAAAATATAATTTTGATAATGTGTTCATTTGAAATTAGTTATAACCTTTAATATTTATTTTAGGCAGGGTTTTTTTTTTGTTTACATAAACAGGTGCATCTCAAAAAATTAGAATATCGTGGAAAAGTTTGTTTTTTCCTGTAATTTAATTAAAAAAGTGGAACTTTCATATATTCTAGATTCATTACACATAAAGTGAAACATTTCAAGCCTTTTTTGTTTTAATCTTGATTACAGCTTACAGCTCATAGAAACCAAAATCCAGTATCTCAAAATATTAGAATAAAGAATTTATAATACAGAAATTTTTCGACCTTCTGAAAAGTATGTTAATTTATGCACTCAATACTTGATCAGCCTGTGGCACTGCTGTTATGGAAGCCCAGGTTGCTTTGATAGTGGCCTTCAGCTCATCTGTATTGTTGGGTCTGGTGTCTCTCATCGTCCTCTTGACAAAATTCAGGTCAGGCGAGTTGGCTGGCTAATCAAGCACAGTAATACCATGGTCAGCAAACTAGTTACTAGTAGTTTTGCCACTGTGGGCAGGTGCCAAGTCCTGCTGGAAAAGGAAATCAGCATCTCCATAAAACTTGTCAGCAGATGAAATCTAAAATCTCCTGGTAGACGGCTGCATTGACTCTCAACTTGAGAAAACACAGTGGACCAACACCAGCAGATGACATGGCACCTCAAATCATCACTGACTGTGGAAACTTCACACTGGACTTCAAGCAACTTGGATTCTGTGCCTCTCCACTCTTCCTCCAGACACTGGGACCTTGATTTCCAATTGAAATACAAAATTTACTTTCATCTGAAAAGAGGACTTTGGACCACTGAGCAACGGTGTTTTGAGTAAAAAGGTGTTTTGAGTTAATTAGCTGATTAGAGCTCTTCTCAGGTCGACACTGCTGTATTATAAATTCTTTATTCTAATATTTTTGAGATGCTGGATTTTTCCAGTATCTCATTTCCATGAGCTATAAGCTGAAATCATCAAGATTAAAACAAAAAAAGGCTTGAAATATTTCACTTTATGTGTAATGAATCTAGAATATATGAAAGTTCCACTTTTTGAATTCAATTACAGGAAAAAATGAACTTTTCCACGATATTCTAATTTTTTAGATGTACCTTTATTTATATAATTTGTGTTACAGTTGGTGCCTACTGTGCAATACCTTTAAAAAATAATTAATTTAAAAATAATAGTTTAAACTGTGGATTTATCATTGTGGACCTCCCAAGTGAGTGTGTGGTCTGCGCTTATGACATTCTTGGAATGAAAATCAATCCCACTCCGGCCCTGATGGGCTCACAAGATTGAGGTCCCAGGTTAAGTTCTTGGGGAAAGGTGCCTCACTTCCTTCAGAAAGACTGTGGCAAGTTTATGAGTGCCCAGTGAGACAACACCTATAGTGCTGTGGTGTGCAGCAGTGGCTGCTACCTATATCCAGTTCACTTTGAGACCAAGTGCCACAATGTGTAGAAGGAGAGTGGGTGATTCTCAGGTGACCTACTCCTTGGTAGGGGCACACACAAACCAGCCATCCAGATACAGCACTTTAATATGCTAGTTTTTGTACACTCATAGGGAACATGAATCATTTAAGTGGATTCTATTAATAGAGTTATACATATTGTTTAACAGAAAGTTTGTAATAAAACCCACAAAACAATAATTTCTCATTGTTACCTGATGAACACTGTGATAAGTTCTAATTGGATATTGTTTACTACCTGTTACAATCTAGTTCAAGTTCAGTTTATTTGTATATCGCGTTTAACAATGGTCACTGTCCCAAAGCAGCTTTACAGAAATATATAAATTCAGGACATAGATTTTAAATTTATGAATTTATCCCCAATGAGCAAGCCAGAGGCGACAGTGGCAAGGAAAAACTCCCAGAGACGATATGAGGAAGAAACCTTGAGAGGAACCAGACTCAAAAGGGAACCCATCCTCATCTGGCTGACACTGGATAGTGTGATTATAAATAAATAAATTCCTTCTATAAATGTACCAATACTACATGGTCAAATAGCAGTTGTGAAACCATGAAAATTCATTACAGTTTTAATATGAAGTCTGTTTTGTTGAACTTCACCACTGTTCACTGATGGAGACTTGAGTGTCAACTCTTTGTGGCAATTGCAGTCCTAAGCATAATAGCATAACTGTTCATATGAATTGAGGTCCAAAATGAATTGAGGTTTTTAAGTGGTACCATCCTCAGTAATCTCAATGATCTTTAGGCTGCACCGTGTGGGGCCATCCTCAGCAGCAGCCTGTGACTTGCAATTGATGAGAACTCCAACAAGAAGTAGGGCATCAGGATGGATCAGGCAGGTCCAGAGAGCAGAAGAGGTCAGGATCACTGGCATCTCAGGAGTATCATGTGTAGCTCAACAGAAGGGAGAGGGGGAGAGAGAGAGAGAGAGAGAGAGAGAGAGAGAGAGAGAGAGAGAGAGAGAGAGAGAGAGAGAGAGAGAATTAGGTATTTGTCCCATAATGGTTTAGGACAGTGTACTTTGCATGAGTGAAAGCAGGTACTCCGGCAAGACTAGCTATGACAGAATAACTAAAAGGGAGAGCCAGAAGGTAACACAGACATGAGGGCTCCCTGGGACATAAGGCGGCCAGCCACTCCACCATTAACAAACCTGGGTGAACGCGTGAAAGTGGGGGGGGCGACAGCATCCAAACATCCCAGTTCACCACAACACACTATGCCTGTGAGACCTCTAGATCTGATCCTTTACCTAAGAAAAAACTATTCACAAAAAGCTTAACTAAACAAATATGTTTTCAGCCTGGACTTAAACTCTGAGACTGTGTCTGAGTCCCAAACACTAATTGGAAGGCTGTTCCATAAATGTGGGGCTTTGTAAGAGAAAGCTCTTCCCCCTGCTGTAGCCTTCACTATTCGAGGTACCAACAAATAGCCTGCACCTTTAGATCGAGGTAGGCGTGGCGGATAATAAAAGACCAAAAGTTCGCTTAGGTACTGTGGCGCGAAACCATTTAGCGCTTTATAAGTCAATAGTAGTATTTTATAATCAATGCGAAATTTCACTGGGAGCCAATGCAATGCCAAAATCTGTGGTCGGTAAGGCAAATATTATCACGGGCTCGCCCAAAACTAAAGAAACTCTTGGAACCCACTCTGCTGAACAAACATACTCTATTGCTGGGCAAGGCTAAGTCAATTGTGTCTTGCTGAAGCATATTTTAATCAGGAAAACTCCAGGCAACAACACTCCAGGCTACCTGAAGGCCATATAAATTATAATTATTACACACGCCAAGAGGGCATTTATACAGTCTATCTATGCATGCAGCTGACCTAGTGGAATGTTTCTTGTTAAAAAGAATTTAGTCAGAGATGGACTGTAATTAGTGATATCAAAATATATAAAACAAATAAATAAATAAATAAATAAAGTTAGTAATGCATGCACACACTTTTGTATCTGCAAGTGATTTCTCATTGTTGCACATAAAGGGCCATATTCGGAGTTAACATAAGTCCGAATTTAAGTCAATATTTATGCAGGGAGGAAGTTTCAGAACCCAAAAATGTTGATCTAAGAAGTTTTGATCTCAATCCTCTTGGACTGATGAGCAGTCCAAAAAGTAGACCCCATTGTTCAATCATCATCACACCCTATTTACACAGACTCTCAATCATTGCGAACTAATGCTCAGTGTATTCCTGCCTGACTTACCAACCCTTTCTACATGTTTTGCTATTCTAGTCTTTGATCATGTTCTGCTTCCTGGTTTCTCAGTTTTTGGATTTTGTCTCATTTATGCGGTTTGCTGAGTGCCTGAATTTCTGCCTGTTTTCTGACTTTGATATTGTTTCATGTTTCGGATTGTTTGCCAGTCTTTTTAAATAAGCATCACCTGCAACTGCAACCGTCTCCACCACCTGATACATTACTTTGTTGATAACATGGATGTAGCAGGTGAGCAGGACTGGCAAAACACCATAGCAGCACAAGGCCATCTAGTTGGGGAGCATCAGCAGCACATGGCCTTGTTAGACACCAAATTCACACAGCTCACCAACATGCTGCCACCAGCTTTCACGGCACAATGAGCTCCTGCTATTTCAGCTACTTCCCTCACTCTCTGACCTGACAAGTATTTGGGAGAGCCAGCTCAGTGCAAGGGCTCTTTCTATATTTCTGGCATAAGTGCATCTCAGAATGACATAAAATTGCCTGGTTTATCAATCTGCTCAAGGGCAAGGTGCTTACCTGGGCCATGGCAGTCTGGTCCCAGGGAGGGGAGCATATCTCATCCTATGACTGCTTCATAGAACTTTTCCAGCGAGTTTTTGATAACTCTCCAGAAGAGAAGGGAATCGGAGAGAAGCTCCTTTCTATTAGCTAAGGTCAACAAAGTACCACTGAATATGCACTCAAATGCTGTACCCTTTCAGCAGAGAGTGGATGGAATGAGCCTGCACTCAAGACTGCATATCACAAGGGTCTAAACCTGGAAATCATCACTGAACTCGCCTGCCAAGATGACCAACTGTCACTGGACTCATTGAGTTCGCCATCCGCTTAGTCCATCTCCTGCACAATCACGAAAAACCTAAGGCAGGATGGAATTCCCAGCCCGAGACCCACAGCCCTGAACCCATGCAAGTGGGCCAAGCCAAGCTGAATGACAAAGAATGTGAATGACGTACTGTAGAAAGGAGAGGGTGTTTTACTACTGTGGCAACCCAAGCACCACCTAACACAGTGTCCCCTTTGTGCTGTCTCCACAGAGCCACACACACACCAGCTGAGCGAGCCACCACCCTAGCTTGTTCCTCAATGGTGAGTCCTTCTAGTTTTTTAATCTTATCAGCCACTCACTTGAAGTGCCCAATTATGAGGTCTCTCTGATCTTTCAGCACTGATCTTTTCTGGAGCAGCTGGAATTACATCAGCCAAGCCATTGTTGAAAAGCTCAATCTCACCACTCTAGCACTACAGCATTCCATACACATTCAGGCTCTGGATGATGGACCCATAGGAAATGGAACTGTGACTCTATGCACCAAAGCCCTCATGCTACAGGTCAGCGCCGTCCATCAAGAACACATGACCTTCCTTGTTATAGTAACAACAAAACATCCCATTGTTCATGAATTCCCCTGGATGCACCATAGCCCCCTGATTTCATGGATTGGAAAATAAATCACCCATTGGTCCTCACATTATTTCATTCACTGTCTCTATTTTCCCTGTCACCTGCCTCAACCTCTGTGGACAGCCCTGAACCCAGTTCACAGGTGTATATCCCATCCATATACCTAGAGTTCAAGGAGGTGTTCAGCAAAACCTCACTGTCCCTATGACTGTACAGTCAAGCTAATGGCAGGGATAACACCCCTAATTAACCACATATACCTACTTTCCATGGGCAAAAACAAGGCTATGGAGGAATACATTAAGGAGGCACTTAAATAAGGGTACATCTATCCCTCCGCTTCATGTCAAACAAGTTCTTGCTTACCTCCTCCAACACCATCTGTATATCAAAGGCAAGAAATGTGAGTTTCACAGGCACAAGATCTCATTCCTAGGATATATCTGCCCCAGAGGAGTCACAATATGCATCAAAGCAAAGTGTCTGCAGTCACACATTGGCTGGTGCCCAACACTGTGAAAGAGCTACAGAGGTTTCTCAGCTTCACTAACTATTACAGGAGATTCAGTCCAGGTTTCAGCTCATTTGAGCCCCCACCTACTATCACTATTGAAGAAGGGACTTAAACATCTAAGCTGAAACTCGGCTGCCGAAGAGCCGAAGAGCTATCACCCTTTCATCGTAGAAGTGGATCCATCAAAGACAAGAGTGGAGGCTGTCTTGTCACAGCAGCTTGGAGAGAAGCCTAACCTCCACCCTGTAGCATTCTTCTCTAAGAAACTTTCACCTGCTTAGAGGAACTATGTCACTGGCTGTGAAACTGGGGTTGGAGGAGTGGCTCCAGTCCTGTACTAGATCAGAGACGACCGAATTGATTTCTGGCAGTACAAATCCCATCACCAACACACACACACACACACACACACACACACACACACACACACACACACACACACACACACACACACACACACACACACACACACACACACACTTCAGTAACGCTAATTAATAGTTATACTGACAAATGAATATTGACAATTGTGCTTTTTCAAAATGTATTCTATATTCGAAATGTTTTCTGAATATATTATTCTTTTTGTGTGTTTAAATAAAATAGTTTACTGGCTACATTTAGGCTGGTGTATTTGACATCCATCCATGAATACTTTTTCAAAATGTATCACATTACATGATGCAAAAATGTTTAAGAAACTGCCAAACATTTTCAGATATTTTTTCCCAGAAATTAGAAACCATTCGTAGAGAGGTTTATAAACAATGTATCCTATAAAGCCAAAAAGACTATTGTTCGAGGTCAAACAAGAATTGTGAAAGCCAAGCAGATTAAATGCATTAGGAAAATAAGGTACCTCAAACATATGATATTCAAAAAGCATCTTGAAATTATAGATGCATTTTGAAATGATTCCTAAAAAGGCCAGAAACAACATCTATAGACATCACCAAAAAGCAGATCAGTACACTCAGTAATCTAAATGACTAAGGAACAAATAATTAGATCAGTTTAGATGTTATCTCTTATCAGAGAACACACAATGTCATTTGCTTGTCATTGAAGGTCTTATCTATTTTCCTAGCTTTTCAGAGCTAGTATAGATTTCCTAAGAATGTTAGTGTGATTTTAAAGGAGAAATGAGGAAAGACTCAGTCATCTGCATTATGACGTTATCACACATTTCAAAGGAGAATTAGTGAAATCGTAAACAAGACTTAATTCCGTGCAATACATCAATACATAGCAGAAGAGTAGTAGTAATATGTAGGTGAAGAGATCCTTTGCAGGTGAAGACATACTCAAACATTCACAGGGAGAGGCAAGAGGTTTTTGAAGTCACAGCTCATGTAGTCTATCTTTTGTAGTGCAATACACCTTTATATGATAGCAATAAGTATAGAATAAAATATTTGGAGATCAGGTCTATAAGCAATTACACACCAGTTTTGAGTGGTGTTGGCTTTGAGTGACAGATGTTTGGTTTCCAGAGCAGTCTTTTTGTGAGAGCATGGATTAATTTTTTTATTGAGAGTATGATTACCCGTCAAAATATAAAATGGATAAATATTGGCCCACACACTGCATTTCACAGATAATCACACTGCTATGGTGAGTTTACTACATAAAAACTATAGCAAACATTATGAATATTTAGCAGAGTTGGAAAGGACAGATAACAAGCATGAAGGGTATCCTCAATGCAATGAGCTCTGGAGGACAAAAGAACAAACCAAATTTGTAATTCCTACAAAGGGAGTGCATAGAAAATTAATAAGGAATGAGAAAAGCCTTATGAGTGTAGAGTTTGGATTAGTAAATGACACTTCATTCACATAAGGATATTATTTAGCTGGAGCTAAGCTCTCTGTTGCTCAAAGGTTTATATTAAAAAAAAAAACCACTAAGGTGGTATATAATGAGACTGTTAATGTGTGAATGTGATAAAACATGTTGCTGGGAAATTGTAGGTGGGATTCTCAGCATGTCTTATAAATGCTTATTCATGTAGCTATTGTAATTATATCAAAAGGTCACTAGAAAGATGTTACAGTGGTACTTGAAAGTTTGTGAACCCTTTAGAATTGTCTACATTTCTGCAAAAATATGACCTAAAACATCATCTGATTTTCACGAGTCATAGAAGACAAAGACAACCCAATTAAACAAATGAGACAAAGATATTATACTCAGTCATTTATTTATTGAGGAAAATTATCCAATATTACATATCAGTGAGTGGCAAAGGTATAGTGGGTATAGAAAAGAATCATTCACATTTTGTTGCTTTTCAGCCTGAAATAAAGACGGACACAGTTTTTGTTTTATCCAGCTGTATTTACACAGTGCAACTTATAACATCCATGTGAAGGATATAACACCAACATGTCAGAAAAAAATAATAAAAATTAAAAAACCTGAATCCTGAGTTGGAAAAAGGATCACCCCCTATTTTGTTGAACCACCTTTTGCTTTAATTACAGCCTTTAGTCTGTTGGGATATGTCTCTACTAACTTTGCACATCTAGACTTTGCAATATTTGCCCACTCTTCTTTGCAGAACTGCTCAAGTTCAGTTAAATTTGATGGTGACTGTTTGTGGACTGCAGTCTTCAAGTCATTCCACAGATTTTCAATGGGAATTAAGTCTGGGCTCTATCTTTCAGCAGTGCTCCTCAGGTATCTGGCCAACGTACTGCAGGACTGCCCTCTTGATGCTGGAATACTCCTGCCATGTCTGTGGTGGCAGCTGCTGGCTGGCAAGCTGGGCTTCCCCTGATAGCAAGGGGAGGAGTTACAGTACCCATTCCTCCTCTGTCCATTCCCATGCAGCTGCTGCACACGCAAAAAGCTCCAAGAAGGCCTTTGGATCATTCCTGGAGACCACATGACATGAGCATCACATGTGGCAGGGGACACAGCTGAAGATGTGGTGGAGATGTGGTGGGTTGCAGAAAAAGCTTCTGGAGTGCCTGTTGGCTCTCGGCCTGCTCCTGTGCAAGGGTTTCAAAGTGTAGCTGCTGCTCGTTGCACAGGTTGAGAAGTGCTTGGTGTTGGATTTGGTGGAGGCTTCTATGTCTTCACAGAGCCCAGGATTCAGCACCATTGTAAAACCTGGTCTGTGAGGGTATGGGGGAAGAGGAAGGTAGGTAGAATTATATATATATATATATATATATATATATATACACACACACACACACACACACACACACACACAGTACTGCGCAAATGTTTTAGGCAGTTGTGAAAAAATGCTGTAAAGTAAGAATGCTTTCAAAAATAGACATGTTAATCATTTATATTTATCAATTCACAAAATGCACAAAATGCAAAGTGAGTGAACAGAAGAAATATTAATATTTGGTGTGACCACCCTTTGCCTTCAAAACAACATCTATTCTTCTAGGTACACTTCCACTCAGTTTTTGAAGGAACTCGGCAGGTAGGTTGGTCCAAACGTCTTGCATAACTAACCACAGTTCTTCTGTGGATTTAGGCAGCCTCAGTTGCTTCTCCCTCTTCATGTAATCTCAGACAGACTCGATGATGTTGAGATAAGGGCTCTGTGGGGGCCATACCATCACTTCCAGGACTCCTTGTTCTTCTTTACGCTGAAGATAGTTCTTAATGACTTTCGCTGTATGTTTGGGGTCAGTGTCATGCTGCAGAATAAATTTGGGGCCAATCAGATGCCTCCCTGATGGTATTGCATGATGGATAAGTATTGCATGATGCATAAGCCTGTACTTCTCAGCATCGAGTAGACCATTAATTCTGACCAAATCCCCAACTCCATTTGCAGAATGGATGCAGAATGCAAACTTGCAAGGAACCTCCAGCATGCTTTACTGTTGCCTACAGACACTCATTTGTGTACCACTCTCCAGCCCTTCGGCAAACAAATTGCCTGCTGCTACAGCCAAATATGTCAAATTTTGACTCAGCAGCCATTTTTATGCACCCCAGTTCCTGCATTTTCATGCATAGTTGAGTCGCTTAGCCTTGTTTCCACATCAGAGGTATGGCTTTTTGGCCACAAGTCTTGCATGAAGGCAAGGACAGTAGATGGGTTTACCAGGGTCCCACTGATTTCTGCCAGGTCTGAGCTGATGGCACTGCTGGACATCTTCCAATTGCAAAGGGAAGTAAGCCTGATGTGTCTTTCATCTGCTGCAGTAAGTTTCCTTGGCTGACCACTGCGTCTACGGTCCTCAACGTTGCCCGTTTCTTTGTGCTTCTTCAAAAGAGCTTGGACAGCGCATCTGGAAACCACTGTCTGCTTTGAAATTTCTGCCTGGGAGAGATCTTGATGATGCAGTATAACTACCTTCTGTCTTGTTGCTGTCAGTCTTGCCAAGGTGTATGACTTCAGCAACCTCACCTTGTTAGCTGAGTTTGGCTGTTCCTCACCCAGTTTTATTCCTGCACAACAGTTTCTGTTTCAGTTAATGATTGTATTTCAACCTACATATTGAATTGATGATCATTAGCACCTGTTTGGTATAATTATTTAATAAATACACCTGACTATATGCCTACAAATTCCCTGACTTTGTGCAAGTGTACCTAGAAGAATTGATGCTGTTTTGAAGGCAAAGGGTGGTCACACCAAATATTGATTTGATATAGATTCTTCTTCTGTTCACTCACTTTGCATTTTGTTAATTGATAAATATAAACTATAAACATGTCTATTTTTGAAAGCATTCTTACTTTACAGTATTTTTTCACAACTGCCTAACTTATATACAGGTGCATCTCAATAAATTAGAATGTTGTGGAAAAGTTCATTTATTTCAGTAATTCAACTCAAATTGTGAAACTCATGTATTAAATAAATTCAATGCACACAGACTGAAGTAGTTTAAGTCTTTGGTTCTTTTAATTGTGATGTTTTTGGCTCACATTTAACAAAAACCCACCAATTCACTATCTCAACAAATTAGAATACTTCATAAGACCAATAAAAAAAACATTTTTAGTGAATTGTTGGCCTTCTGGAAAGTATGTTCATTTACTTTACATGTACTCAATACTTGGTAGGGGCTCCTTTTGCTTTAATTACTGCCTCAATTCGGCGTGGCATGGAGGTGATCAGTTTGTGGCACTGCTGAGGTGGTATGGAAGCCCAGGTTTCTTTGACAGTGGCCTTCAGCTCATCTGCATTTTTTGGTCTCTTGTTTCTCATTTTCCTCTTGACAATACCCCATAGATTCTCTATGGGGTTCAGGTCTGGTGAGTTTGCTGGCCAGTCAAGCACACCAACACCATGGTCATTTAACCAACTTTTGGTGCTTTTGGCAGTGTGGGCAGGTGCCAAATCCTGCTGGAAAATGAAATCAGCATCTTCAATAAGCTGGTCAGCTGAAGGAAGCATGAAGTGCTCCAAAATTTCTTGGTAAATGGGTGCAGTGACTTTGGTTTTCAAAAAACACAATGGACCAACACCAGCAGATGACATTGCACCCCAAATCATCACAGACTGTGGAAACTTAACACTGGACTTCAAGCAACTTGGGCTATGAGCTTCTCCACCCTTCCTCCAGACTCTAGGACCTTGGTTTTCAAATGAAATACAAAACTTGCTCTCATCTGAAAAGAGGACTTTGGACCACTGGTCAACAGTCCAGTTCTTCTTCTCGTTAGCCCAGGTAAGACACCTCTGACGTTGTCTGTGGTTCAGGAGTGGCTTAACGCGAGGAATACGACAACTGTAGCCAAATTCCTTGACACGTCTGTATGTGGTGGCTCTTGATGCCTTGACCCCAGCCTCGGTCCATTCCTTGTGAAGTTCACTCAAATTCTTGAATCGATTTTGCTTGACAATCCTCATAAGGCTGTGGTTCTCTCGGTTGGTTGTGCACCTTTTTCTTCCACACTTTTTCCTTCCACTCAACTTTCTGTTAACATGCTTGGATACAGCACTCTGTGAACAGCCAGCTTCTTTGGCAGTAAATGTTTGTGGCTTACCTAGTGAACCAAACTGAGAGACCATTTTGAAGGCTCAGGAAACCTTTGCAGGTGTTTTGAGTTGATTAGCTGATTGGCATGTCACCATATTCTAATTTGTTGAGATAGTGAATTGGTGGGTTTTTGTTAAATGTGAGCCAAAATCATCACAATTAAAAGAACTAAAGACTTAAACTACTTCAGTCTGTGTGCACTGAATTTATTTAATACACGAGTTTCACAATTTGAGTTGAATTACTGAAATAAATGAACTTTTCCACGACATTCTAATTTATTGAGATGCACCTGTATATGTTTGTGGGCCTCCATGAATAGTCATGCTTTTCCAGTTCTGTCCACAAGTTTTCTATGGGATTCAGGTCAGGGCTTTGATTTTCTGAAGTGCATGAGCCCCTTTTCCAGGGGAAAAAAAAAAAAAAAAACCATAACATGATGCTGCCAGTTTCATGCTTCACAGTTTGGATGGTGTTCCAAACTAGGATTTAAAGCCTCACCCTTTTCCCACCATGCATAGTGCTAAACATTATGGATGAATAGTTACATTTCTGTTGTTTCATCTGACCAGAGAGCACTCCTCCAAAAGGCTGGGTCTCACCTGTAAAGAAATGTATGGTGGCATGAAATGTGTGGAGTTTTGAAAGACTGGGATTGGATATCTTTAGCCTAGGTATATGAGCAGTAACTAATTACATTTAGTTGGAAAGACACTGGCCTGGAGATAGTTGAAGTGGTTATTTAAAAGGGTAAGGCAAACATGTCGTGGATGTCATTATCAATCACAAAGACTTCAACTGTGACATGAGTGGATCAGTGGAGAGATGTAAAGCATTATATCAGACTAAAGCTGTGATCAAATGGTTACAACCCTGGTTATCTGACTCAAGTAGAAGCCTGTGGCTAGCCTGAGGGCTGTGGATGCCAGGAGGATGTCTTCACTGAAAACAAGTAAATAAAAGATAGGATGGCTATCACTCTGCAAAGACACTGAGAGAAACCAAACACCTCTGTAAAAAACAAAATCACTGTGAATGTAGATGAGTCCAACTTTTTATATGTCCTGCAAATACTACCATTTGACCCAAATGAAATGAACATTTTCACAGACAATATGTATTTTCATTTACATGGCATAATTAAGTATACAATATTGTTCAATCAGCATTTACTTATTCACTCAGCTCAGTGTCAGTAACCATTTTATCCTGGTCAGGGTAGAGGTGGATCCAGAACCAATCCTGGGAACACTGGGCATGAGGCAGGAATACACCCTGCATGGTACACCAATCCATCACAGGGCACCATGCACACACAGATTCACACCTAGGGGTAAATTACCTTAGTCAATCCACCTACTGGCATGTTTTTGGGAGGTGGGAGAAAACTGGAGAACCTGGAGGAAATGCACCCATGCATGGAAACATCGAACAGACAAACCTCAACATGTCAAAAGTGTCAGGGAGAAATAATTTTCTAAAAACATGCTATTAAATTTGCTATGTGATTATATGCAGGTTGCAACAATCTGAGTATTATTAACAAGTATGAGGATCCATGTGCAAAAGTTTTAAGATCCCTAAAACGAAAAAGCCCATTGTATACACAATCCAATAAACAACGTCATTAAGTAAGCAATGTTCAAATACTTGTAATAATAGCAGTCAAGGCTGAAAGGATAATCCAAATACACTAATCCAAATGTGCATCCCATTCCAGAAGTCCTCACTTAGTCCCCAGTTTTCAGCTGAAAAATAATTCACCCACTAATATTTTCCTGAGGTTATCAAAACTTGTGTTGACACTAAACTGCTTCAAGTTTAAAGAGCTTTAAGTTTTACTCTCAGATAAGAGGCATCAAAATGGGACCTTCTTTTACAAACTTCTTTGTTGGATTACTTGAGAAAACAATTCACTGGACAGTTAATTCCAGACGTTAATTTCTTCCTTCAATCTATTTCACCCACCCAATGGAAAATACTATATATGGGGTATCACAATCTTGCATATCTTATTTTAAAAATTTGAAATTTCTTTGTTGAAAACCACCATCCAGCACAAACCTCCAGACTCTCATTCCTACCTATAGTACTTCTGCATGCAACTGTTCAAGATTAGAGATTACATTTTTGAGTATTTTCAATGAATAGAGTCAGTTCAGACGATTAAGTTAATTGATTTATTTAGATTTGGTCAGTTGCATAGTTTGTACGTGTTTAGAAGAATGCGTTTTTCACACCTCACTCCAGTTCTGATGGAATGAGGTTGAATGGACTCACTGAACATACAGACACAACTGACTTACTGAACAAGAAAAGAGTGAATCTCAGACATGACCAACAGGATTCAGTGACTCAATGTTCAGCATACATGAAAATACAGATATGTTTAACGTGTTTAAAATTTTCAATGTTGCAATTTTGCTATTGTAAAGCCCCTCAGCAGCAACTGAAAGAAAGGAATGGATCAGTCAATAGCAGTGATCAATATCCATTTGTTCACTTAAAGTCAAAAATGTAATGAAGCCATGTGCAGTTTATATTATGTTTGAGAATATAACCTCTATTCAAGAAGTTTCACTTTATCATTTTAATTATAAATTTATTAACACAGACACTACTCCTATCAAACCTCATGTATCACTGCAAGAGTTGTTTATTGTTTATTTATGGTACACTCTCTTTTCCAGTGGTGAAATATTTTAACAGCAATGGACATAACATTAATGACATAAATTTGTAACTACTGAATTTATACCATTTATAAAATGATAGGTGACAAAGGAAAAACTTGTAGCACTGTTATGCTGTGTACAGCATTTTTTTTTTTTTTTGTTGGCCCATTTGTGGTGCTGTGCTGGTGGCTGCTTTGACTGAGTTGACCTAACAGACTTGGGGTTGTCAAAGATCTCTAGTGGCTAGCCAGACTCTGTCTTCTGGCTGGTAGCGGGGAGTCTCTGTTTGCTACACCGTCTTTCACAGCTGGTGAGTCAGTGAGATTGGTGTTCCAGGGGAAAAGTGGGGGTTAGTACCCACGCACACACTGAAAAGGAGTTGAGTGTCACAACGAGTTCTGGGCCTATTCTGCCCACGGCAGGAACTAGACGCAACCAGGCCTGATTACTGCAAACCCTGTTCAATCAAACCAACACTTAAATACAACTTTAACATGAAGTTGGTTAAAAGGTCACACTATGCCAAAATTTAAAGAAATTCCAGAAATGATGAGGAAGAACATGATTGAAATACATCAGTCTGTGAAGGGTTACAAAGCTATTTCAAAGGCTCTGGGACCCCAGAAAAAGACAGTGAGAGCCATTATCTTCAAATGGAAAAAATCTCAGTAGTAAACCTTCGCAGAAGTGGCCAACCTTCCAAAATTCCTCCAAGAGCACAGTAACTACTCATTCAGGAACTCACAAAAGACCCAAGGACAACATCAAAGGACCTACAGGCATCTCTTGCATCAATACACGTCACTGTTCATGACTCCAATAGCAGAAAGACACTGGGCAAAATGTCATTCATGGAAGAGTGGTGAGGTGAAAGCCACTGCTAACAGAGAAGAACATTAAGGCTTGTCTGAATTTTGCCAAAACAGGAGGAGATGAGGAGAATGTTCTGTGGACTGATATGTTGAAAGTGGAACTGTTTGGAAGACAGGGGTCCTGTTACATCTGGCGTAAACCAAACACAGTGACGAAGGAGGTGTGCGCCCATGTGATAAGTTTGGCTCGCAGCTTAGCTGGTACAAACAGTTTGTTTGGGTGGCATGAACAGGGAATTTGCTGCTATGGGGTGCATCAAGAAACCAGCTAACATGGGAGACATGGACGGGAGGATGTAGCCCTGTTGTAGTGCTTCATGGATGTACTCCTCCATGGGTTGCTGTTTAGCTATGCAGAAGAGGTAAACCCACTTGCGAAGAAGTAGTCCCTGGCAGCAGCTCGATAATGCAGTCATATGAGCAGGGTGGCTTTGTGAATTTTCGTCTGTGCTTTCACAGAAGTTGAGGCCATGTTGAGGCCATGATGCAGTGGCTGTGACAATGAAATGACCAGCAGGTGATTTCCTTGTCCATCCAGGTGATCTGGGGATCACTAAGTTGATAATCAGGGTGCTTCAGCGTGATAGTCACCAGGAAAGAGATGTGCTCCTGATTGAGCATGCTCACATGCAAGAGGAAGAGCTGTGTGCAATGGGTGATGGTGCCTCCCTGATGGGTCCTCCATTGATTGCATGCATAGGTAGGGGGTTCACTGTTACTCGGTTGCTCCTACTCAAGACTGGACCTGGCTTAGCCGTGGGCTTGTTGCGGAGGGGGCATTGCCAAATGTCTAACCTCCTTTCCCTCAGGTGAGTGATTGAACACTCGCTGAAACAGTTCAATGAACTGTCCATAGGAGGTGGTTTTCTCACCTTCATGCTCTCATACAGCTGTGGCCTATTTTCATTTGATGTACCATGTGTGTGCTTGTCTGGTCGCAGAATCAACATGGTGGCCACCGGAGCTGGCCTGCAGGGTGCTGCGGTTGGGTTGGTAAAAATCTCCTGTGACCACATCCATATCTCACGCAACCCCATGTGGGGTCACACTTCAAAGGTTGACAACCTATGCCACAGAAAGAGTCAGTGCAAATCAGTGCAAAGTTATATATGTATACAATCAATACAAACCTTTATCTATCTATAAAACATTTCTATCCTGATGGAAGTGGTATCTTTCAGCATGACAGTGTCTCCATCCACAATGGTTCACTGAATGGATTGATGATTTTAAAATGACATAAATCATATGCCATGGTGTTCACAGTCACCAGATGTCAATCCATTTGAACACCTATGAGAGATTTTGGACTGATGTGTTTGATAGCTTTCTCCACCACCATCATGAAAACGGCATTGGAGGGAATATCTTTTGGAAGAATGGTGTTCCATCCTTCTAGCAAGTTTCTAGAGACTTGCTTAATATATGCCAAGGTATTTGAAGCTGTTTTCTAAGCTTGTGGTGGCACCTTACTAAATCACCATTGTGATTTCAGCCTTAGAAGCATTTTGTTTGAACAGCTAATGAGAAATTTTTGTCTGAAACATTTTGTCCTGTTTTTAATCAAACTATGTACCATGCTTAATTGTGTGTGTGTGTGTGTGTGTGTGTGTAAGTTGTAGCTTTTAGCAAGTTTAGCAATTTAGCAATTGCTTTGCTACTGGATCTAATGAAACAAAAAATATGACTGCTGCAGATAATAATGGTCTTTGTTATTCAACATTTTTGCTTTGTCTTTTTGTTTTGATGACTGGCAATTTTGGCTTTGTTTTTTGTTTTCTTCTGGGTTTTGGCTTTGTGAATTGAACTGTGTCAATAAACATACACTTGAATCCAACCATACACCCCAAACTTCCCCATGCACATGGAGAGCAAATAATCAAGGAAGTACTACAACTTAAGCAGCACTTAACTCCCTTAAGTTGATGGAGACAGAACCAATTATAATGTAGGAAGCAGAGAGCTCTAAGCTCTATCATTTCTGGCTCCTGGTATCATTTCCATCATATAAGAAGGAAAATCTTGGAGGAAATTTAACAGGCTTTTGACCCTGTACCATTCATAAAAGCATGGGTTCAGACCAGGGAACTCAGTTTCCATAACGTGTTGTAGGCCTTCTGTAAGCACCTGAAAACTAATTTCAGTCTCACATTTGGTTACCATCATCAATTCAACAGGCAAGTTTAAAAAGAACAAATCAATCTCTCAAAGCTCCCGCTGAAGCCACTCACAAACTGACAAGAGTTGCTATTTGCAGTATATGGTCACAACATACTTAGAAGCTCATCTGCAGGTTTAACCCCTTTTCGGTGCAGGTAAATTTTCAGGAATTACAAAAACAGGTCAAACAAGATGCACACATTGTTGCTGGAACAGTGAAATGATTCCATTTCATTGTAAAGCTGACAAGGAAAAAATCACATTTCACTTAAATCTTGGATCAAGATTATACCTCCTCTATATTGTTGTTTCTGATAATGTCTTTAATTCAGACCACAATAAACCAACAATAAGTCATAAGAATGCTGTTATATCATCTTGGTATTTTTGTAGACATTGGTTCAGGCATGAGTCTTGTAAGGAGCAGCAACATTGTAAAAAGAGATGGGATTACAATTAATACATTATCTGGAAGGTTAGGCATGCTGCTGGGATGTCTAATCAAACCAGCTCCTCTCATTCACAGTTGGGTTGAGGTTTTGGTGTTGGTAATGGAAGGATACCATAGACTTAGACTCTCCATATGGGTGTGATGGTCCGGTATCCACATACTTTTGGCCATATAGCATACATTGGTTTGGATTTGGACTTACAGTATGATGTAGTAACATTGAGAATGCACAGCAGAGGGCTTAGAGCCTAATGCCTTAATGGATTTACAACTGAATAGAATTAGAAACATTTATCGAAATGGCTATTGCTGCACAAAATGGGTCTGACTGATTGCAAAATTAGGGATAGACTATTCTCTTAAGCCAATCACATATCAATGCATCTGCTTTTGTTTTTAGTGTGAACTTGGAGGGCTCCTTTTTAAGGAAATGTCAACCACTGTAAGTAATTTAAAACCTACAACCTACTGTACAATTTCCCTTTTCTTTTTAACTGCTCAAGTGTATTATTGTGTGGCCTGCTCATCATCTTATCATTATAACGCAACCACACACATGCATACATACACAACATTGTTTAGGTACACTAATCAGTGGAGTGTGCATATCCACAGTCATGGACAAACACTGTCCTGGAAATTGGCAGGGACCAACATGCAGCTGGTTGTAAAAATTTGCATATGTGCTAAACTCCTGAATAGCAAATACTGAGCCGATGTGATAAAGCAAAAGAGGAGCTAACACAAGGCCCATAAATTAACATTCAATCTCCTCCATCAATTTGCCTGACACAAATGACCATTTCAGTGGTTGGTTAGGCATCTTTCTCTCAGTCTTTCATGTTCTTGCTCACCTCTGAGACAAATGCTATTTGACTATTTGATAAAGCGCCCAACTGTGCTTAAAAAGTTGAAAATGTCAGCAAGTATACTCTACAGCAGTGATCACCAAACCTCTTCCTTGAGATCTACCTTCCTGCAGGTTTCATCTCCAACCAAAATCTAACACACCTGTTTTAGTTGATCAGGAACTTCTTAAGGCAGTGATTAGATGGTCAGGTGAGCACAATTATGGCTGGAGCTAAAGTCTTCAGGAAGGTAGATCTCCAGGAACAGGGTTTGTGACCTCTGCTCTACAGCTATGTCACTGTCCAAATGAGGAGTAGGACTGTGTGTCAAATATGTTAAGTACTTCATACAGCTTTACAATAAAATGTTTGTGTACTGGTAGTGGGTAAACTTTCAACTTAGTCAGACACCTGCAAAGTAACAACATTTGGTCAGCAATTTTAGTTTTGTTCAAACAGCACAGGAACATACTCTCAGTTTAAATACAAGAGTATTTACAACAGTTTCACTTACCAGGTAAAATTATTTGACTCCAGCTTCTGAGTAGCCAGAGATGAACAACACATGCTGTAATACGGTAAAATTGATTATTGGGTTAGAAATCAATTTAATTATATCTACACAACCCCAGATAATATTAAATCCACAGTATGACAAGTCATCATCAATATGCTATCGAATGAGTCAAAAAAAAAAAAAAAACTGAATAGAAAAATTGTTTATAGGATGAGTTAAAAACATAAAAGTCCCTTGAATTATTTCCTAAAGTCTCAGTCAGTAAAATAAAAATAAAAGAACTTCATATTTGGCCACATATGTCTTCATATGCCCCAAATTTACATATATTTTACACATAGCACAAGCCATACGCAGTCAACCCGAATGGTGTCACTGCTGGAAACCAGGCCCATTTACTAGATGAAAGACTTTTCCATGTCATGAAAATAAACACAAACAAAAATGTAGGATGATAAAATTTAAAATCATAGAGCCAATCATCTGAATCAGTATGACACCTAGAGCTTTATTAATGTGATGCGATTAGCAAGCTAAACACCTACTTCACACAGCAAAATTGGGATGCCAAACTGAATACAACACAAAGGTACAGAACATAAGCCTATACATATATCAAGCATTTACAGGTATAGAAAAGAATCACCCCCATTTAAAATAATCACATTTTGTTGCTTTTCAGCCTGAAATTAAGACGGACACAGTTTTTGTTTTGTCCAGCTGTACTTACTCAGTGCAACTTATAACATCCAAGTGAAAGATATAACACAAACATGTCAGAAAAATTTTAAAAAATAAATAAAAAACCAGAATCACTGGGTTGGAAAAAGGATCACCCCCCTCCTAAAAATGACTTGTAAACTCAATAAGGTGTAGCTAATCACCTTCTCAATGGCACACAAAGCCATTTGACTTTCAACTGTGATCAGCTGTGGTCATTTTGATTAGCTCAGCATGAAAACAGCTTTCCTGGACCATTCTGTAGTGCAACTGAAGCAAACAATCAACTATGGGTGGCAAGGCACCGTCAAAAGATCTCCGGGATAAAGTTGTGGACAGGCACAAGTCAGGAGGTGGATACAAAAAAATTTCAAAGACTTTATTAATGCCTAGAAGCACAGTGAAGTCTATTATTAAGCAGTGGAAGGTATTTGGTACAACACAGACCCTCCCTGGATTAGGACGTCGCTCCAAACTGGATGAAAGAGCCAGGAGGAAACTGGTCAGAGAGGCTACCAAGAGGTCTACAGCAACTCTGAAGCAGTTGCAGGAATTTATGACAAAGAGTGGTCATTGTGTGCATGTGACAACAATATCACAAATTCTCCACAAATGTGGCTTGTATGGGAGGGTTGCAAGAAAAAAAGCCACGCACGACTGAGCTTTGCCAAAACGCACCTTGAAGATTCCGAGGCCACAAGGAAAAAGGTGTTTATGGTCAGAGGAGACTAAAATTGAATTATTTGGCCTCAACACCAAACGATATGTCTGGCGGAAATCCAATACAGCTCACCATCCTAATAACACCATTCCTACAGTAAAGCATGGAGGTGGTAATATCCTGTTATGGGGGTGTTTCTCTGCAGCAGGGACTGGAACACTTGTCAGGATAGAAGGAAAATGGATGGGGCAAAATACCATCAAATTCTTGAGGAAAATCTGCTGTCCTCTGCCAGAAAGTTGTCAATGGGAAGAAGGTTTACCTTCCAACATGACAATGACCCAAAGCACACAGCAAAACTGACCACACAGTGGTTGAAGGAGAAAAAGGTGAATGTCCTTGCATGGCCTAGTCAGAGCCCAGATTAAACCCCAGTGAAAATCTGTGGAATGACTTGAATGTCTAGATGTGCAAAGTGAGTAGAGACATATCCCAACAGACTGAAGGCTGTAATTAAAAAATTAAGGCAAATTAAAGCAAGGGGGTGATCCTTTTTCCAACTCAGTGATTCTGTTTTTGTTTTTTGTTTTTTTCTGATATGTTGGTGTTATATCTTTCACTTGGATGTTATAAGTTGCACTGAGTAAATACAGCTGGATAAAACAAAAACTGTGTCCGTCTTCATTTCAGGCTGAAAAGCAACAAAATGTGATATTTTAAAGGTGGGTGATCCTTTTCTATACCCACTGTAATTGTATTATTAATCCCTGTTTAGTAATCCCACACCATTATTAAAGTTGAGCAAACTCCAATGCATGTGAATTTAATGTCAACTTTTCACACTATCAACTATTTTTGTTACAGTGGGTAAATAAGACACACCTTTCCCATTATCTTATAAGTGCTGAGGAGATTAGGAAACTGCAGAACCTGCAGGATTGAACCATGGACCCTGACTAGCCAATTTAAAGGGTTTTTTGTTTGTTTGTTTATTTTAATGACTAACTGGGACTTTATGAAATAACTAAAGGCATTATAACAACTCGTCATTTTAGTGATTCTATAACATAAAGCAAGAAGAATCACACCACATTTCTCCGTATGCTCCAAAAAATTCTGTATATGACTCATATATTTGACCTACTTCATAATAGTAACCACACATTATGAATGATTGTGTGAATGGGTGTGTGCATGGTGCCCTGCAATGGACTGGCAAACCATCCAGGGTGTATTCCCGACTCACGCCCAGTGTTACTGGGATAGACTCTGGATCTACCATGGATCGACCCCAACCAGGATAAAGGAGATACTGAAAGTAGGAGATAGGAGATACTGAAAAATTACACACTTGGTGCATTCCAAACAAAAGGCAGCAAATTGGGCAAGCAGCATTTGCATTTGAAGAGGACTGTAAAAATCAGAAGGCAGCCGTCCACTATGGTGTCATTTTTTGTCCACATTTGAAGGAAGCATTGAATGTATCCATCTCAAGAAGGCATAATTCAGTGCGCTGGACTGGAGTTCTGACATTTTTCCAACAGAGGAGTTTGTCTACAAATGATGTTCAATAACATTTCACTCCCAATTTTTCAAAGATACAAGTGATTTTTGATTGTAGATTATCAGAATTCAGTCTGATGCAAAAAATTAGCATCAGCCTCCATTTATGTACATAGCTTATGAGGCTAATTAATAGGTAGCGAGCTAGCTAATATTTACTCAAAAGTGGTCAGATTTTATTTTAATTGTACTGCGGTAGGTATTGTTTAGTTTCAGTGTTTTTTTCTTGCAAGCTGTTTAATACTGTGCTGTAGCTTGAAAGACACTGTTGTGTCTACTCATTTTGATCTCATGAAGTCATGGGCTGAGGGAGAAACATTTTGCTGGTCATGGCTGCTAACTCTCAGTTAACTCAATTTTCCTATGTGCACGGAAGACAAATATAACTTTTGATATGACTGGACTTAACTTGGGTTATATCAGACAAATTAACATGCCTTTTTTATTGAGACATATCACACTTATACTGTTAATTGTTAGTGAATAATCAATCTAATAAGACTGAAAATAAAGAAGAAAAAAAATCTCAGATTTAAATTAATTATTTATTAGAGAAGCATGCGCATGAGAACAACTCTGGTGATGAGCTTAATGTCCTGAAGAGATAAGCAAGGAAGAAGAAATTTTATATGCAAAGCTGTCCCAGCTTTAAAAAATATATTTGTTAAATATATGTGTGCCACAATTATTGGCAGCCCTATGAATTCTAATTAGAAAACGTATTTGAAATATATTCCCATTTATTTTACATATATTTTACATTTTTTATGTTTTTGTGAATTTTTTGAACAAAAGATCAAAAGGTTAAACAATAAAGACAATTTTTCATATTTACCAATGGTGCCAATATTAGTGGAGGGCACTGTACATGTGTATTCTGTACATCTATTGTCCAAAAGAGTCAGGCACAATCAATGTATTTCTGTTTTACAGCAGATAATGTTTTGATAATTAATAATGTTTTGGATATTCAGCTAAATATGTATATCACTGAAATAATATATCACTAGAATAACTGTGATAAATAATTCTGTCACAAAGTCAACAATCAATCAGTCAATGTATTTTCAGTGTACGTATAAACAAGACAGACGCAAAGATTTGCTGCAATATTTTATGCGTCTTGGTGGAAAGCAAAATTTGGTATATTACCAACCTGGTAAATATGTCAGAATCATCCTGGACTAAAACCTTACAACACAGGTGGTAGTGAGGTACTTGGCCCACAGCATGACACATCTCTAGCATATGGATGTTCACTGATCCAAAGGGCTAGGCCAGGTGTACATCTGCTCCTTAATTCTTGTGTGGAAGAGGTTTCTATGCCGCCACAATACTCAAGCCAAGCAACCTCTTGCTATAGATATAGCAAGCAACACTATATAACCAAAGGTTTGTGGACACCTGACCATCACACCCGTATGTGAGTCTTCCCCAAACTTTTGCCACAAAGCTGGAAGTATACAATTGTACCAAAAATGACTGTGTACGCTCTAGCAATACATTTTCCCTTCACTGGAACTACGGGGCCCAAACATGTTCCAGCATAACAGTGCCCCTGTGCACAAAGTAAATACATCATTTGCAAAGGTTAGAGCAGAAGAACTTGAGTGTCCTGCACAGAGACCTGACTTCAACCCCACTGAACACTTATGGGATGATTTTGAACATAGACCAAGCCCCAGGCCTCCTCACCCAACCTCACTAATGCTTCACCTTACTAATGCTCTTATGGCTGAATGGACAAATCCCCACAGTCATGTTCCAAAATCTAGTGGAAAGCCTTCCCAGAAGAGTGGAGGTTATTATAATAGCAAAGGGGAAATTCAGTCTATAATGGGATGGGTACATTTACACATGTGTAAACAAATGCCTCAGCTGATGCAAGATTTAGTGCTCGCTTATTATTTTTAATATAATACAGTATATTATTAAATATTTTTATTGGCACAGAAGTGAATCAAAATAACTTCCATGTCTGACTTTCAGCCTTTACCTTGATTGTTCATTTCATGCTCCCAGCTGTCTGTGCACTTGAACTTTTATGGAGTTTTGTGGGTATCACTATGACCTGTGTCAGGAACGCACTTTGCATGTTACAGTTGATTAATATACGCACGAGTAGGAAGAAAATCAGCCTTTCCAAAAACAGAACTCTTCGGCGATAATACAGCTCATCATGTTTGGTGAAAGAAGGGTTGCGCATATGATCCCAAGAACTTCACCCACAGTGAAGTACAGAGGTGGAAGTATCATGATACTGGGCTGCTTCTCAGAAAATTGTACTGGGGCATTACACATCATTGAAGGAAACATGACAGATTAAACATATTAGAGGACAATTTAATCTCACCGGCCAAGAAATCTGGGGAGAAAATGGAAGTTTCAACAAGACAATGACCCACATACAGCCAAAATAACAAAATAAGTCCTTGCATGGCCTAGCCAATCTACTGAGTTGAATCCCATTGACAGTTTATGAAGGATCTTGAAATTGCAAACCCATCAAAGGGACCTTCTTAGCCTTGAGGAACTGAAAATGACTTGTCAAGAGGAATGGGCCACAAGAGGAAAATTGAACCACTATGCTGCAAAAAGCTAATTAGTTCTTGCTGTAGACATCTCAAAGCTATAATTACCAACAGCTTTGAAAAAAGTACTAATGTTATTAGTTTGTCATACTTGAACTTGGAGTGGATATATGCACTGGAAGTATATTAAATAACGAAAACAAATGTGTCCAAATACTTATTGCCTGATCTGTCATGTGATTGACTATGATTTTTCAATACATCCTCAAATTTAATTTTATTTTTGGTCTTGAAAAGGCATATTTCACTTTGGACACCCATTTCCTTTCATTTGGACACAGGAAATTTGTTTTTGTGTTTGTTTTTTTCTCAGTCTTATTATCCATATGTTCTATAATGAGATTTATAGCAACATATCTGTAAACCAAGGTTGGTCACCCAGATTCCAGCTTAGACAAGGAATTTGTGAATATTGTCCAATCTCACTCATTATTACTGTGGCAGGAAAATTAATGCCGAATTTAATTAAACAGTCAAAGAAAATAGAAGGCATTCTTTGTCCTTTATTCTTGAATAACAAGGACATGGTTCCTTAAGTAATGTGTAAATTGTCAATTTTCTCAAAGACATCTGGTTTAATTAAAAGGTTTAGTACAACTGCCAAACTGGAAAGTAAGAAAAAATTTTAGTACCTAGAGACCTCTCTATTTTTGTTCATATTCTCTTATCCAAAATCGAATGTGATAAATCCTTATTAGAAAAGGATGACAAAAGTAAGTACAATATGCAATATTTCCGAATGGCTAGCCTGGAACATATTCAGTGTGTTCAGTACAAGATGTTTGCATATTCTTCTTCCTTCATTAGTAAAGGTTTACATGTTATTTACTTATGTGTAGATTAGTAGATAACTGTAGGATTAGCACTGTAGGTGCACATCCAGATATTAGTGAGGACCAATGCTAGCAAGAGCAGTACTATAGTTTTAGCAGATGGAGGTCTTGGTGCCTTAGGCCAGCGTTTCTCAACCCGAGGTCCGTGGACCCCTTGTGGTCCATGGCATAATTACAGAGGGTCTGTGGGATTGTTTCTAAAAATATTTATAATATGTATAAGTGGTATTTTGTAATGTTTCAAAATATACTTCAAATATAATTTTTAGGCCCCATAAATTAAATAAAGCCACAGACTTACTGTTTTTAAATTAACCTATATTCTTTGTCATGCACATTCACAACACTTTCACTAACGTAGCTTAGCTTGCTCATTGTGAAGATTATTTCAAACTGGACAGTTGAAGACTGGAAAAAGGCCAGGTGATTTTTTTTCTAATCTTCAACTGTCCAGTTTGGGTGAGCCTGTGCCCATGACAGCCTCAGATTCCTGTTCTTGACTTACAGGAGTGAAACCCAACGTGGTCTTCTGCTGTTGTAGCCCATCCACCTCAAGGTTTTATGTTTTGCTTTTCTGCTCCACAGTTTCTGCTTCCACAGTTGTAAAGAGTGATTATTTGGTTACTATATCCTTCCTGGCAACTTGAACCAATTTGATCATTTTCCTCTGACCTCTCTTATCAACAAGGTGTTTCCACTCACAAAACTATCGCTCAGTCAATGTTTTTTTGTTTTTTGTACTGTTTTGTGTAAACTCTACAGACTGTTGCATGTGAAATTCCCAGGAGATCAGTAGTTTATGAAATACTAGCCATTCTGGTACCAACATCCATGCCACGATAAAAGTCACAGAGATCACAATTTTTCTTCATTCTGATGTTAGATGTGAACATTAACTGAAGCTCTTGACCTGGGTCTGCAAAATTTATTTGCATTGCAATGCTGCCATATATATATATATATATATATATATATATATATATATATATATATATATATATATATATATATATATATATATATATATATATATATATATATATATATATATATGTTATTCACAATAGAACATAGAACATAGAAAACATATCAAATGTTTAAACTGAGGAAATGTACCATTTTAAGAAAAAAATAAGGTCATTTTGAATTTGATGGCCGCAACATGTCTCAAAAAAGTTGGGACGGCAGAAACAAAAGGCAGAAAAGTAAGTGTTGCTAAAAAGAAACAGCTGGAGGTACATTTTGCAACTAATTAGGTTAACTGTCAATAGGTCAGTAACATGATTGGGTATATAAAGAGTATCTTAGAGAGGCAGAGTCTCTCAGAAGTAAAGATGGGATGGAATCTGGATGGAAGCATATGTTGCTCTAAAACCTGTATATACCTTTCAGCATTGATGGTGCCTTTCCTGATGTGCAAGCTGCCCATTCCATAAGCACTAATGCACCTCCATACCATCAGAGATGCAAGCTTTTGAACTGAGTGCTGATAACAAACCGTATGGTCCCTCTCCTCTTTAGTCCTCTTTAGTCCTCTTTAGTTTAGAGGATGCTGCGACCATGGTTTCCAGAAAGAAATTTCAAATTTCTGCCAGTTCAGGTATTTCATGTGTTCCAGCTCTAGCACACCTGGTGCAACTAATGAAGCCCTTGAGTCTGACCAAGCAATATCTATAAGTAAATTACTTATAATGTCTATTAGTAAATGTTTAGTGAATTGAGAAATCTGGAAAAAGCAACTGAGCTCATCCTATATCACATGCACATCACATACAGTGGGGGAAAAAAGTATTTGATCCCCTGCTGATTTTGTACGTTTGCCCACTGACAAAAAAATGATCAGTCTATAATTTTAATGGTAGATGTATTTTAACAGTAAGGGACAGAATAACAACAAAAAAATCCAGAAAAACGCATTTCAAAAAAGTTATAAATTGATTTGCATTTTAATGAGGGAAATAATTATTTGACCCCTTCGACTTAGTACTTGGTGGCAAAACCCTTGTTGGCAATCACAGAGGTCAGATGTTTCTTGTAGTTGGCCACCAGGTTTGCACACATCTTAGGAGGGATTTTGTCCCACTCCTCTTTGCAGATGCTCTCCAAGTCATTAAGGTCTCGAGGCTGACATTTGGCAGCTCGAACCTTCAGCTCCCTCCACAGATTTTCTATGGGTTTAAGGTCTGGAGACTGGCTAGGCCACTCCAGAACCTTAATGTGCTTCTTCTTGAGCCACTCATTTGTTGCCTTGGCTGTGTGTTTTGGGTCATTGTCATGCTGGAATACCCATCAACGACCCATTTTCAATGCCCTGGCTGAGGGAAGGAGTTTCTCACCCAAGATTTGACAATACATGGCCCCATCCATCGTCCCTTTGATGTGGTGCAGTTATCCTGTCCCCTTAGCAGAAAAACACCCCCAAAGCATAATGTTCCCACCTCCATGTTTGATGGTGGGGATGGTGTTATGACTTGGGGTCATAGGCAGCATTCCTCCTCCTCCAAACATGGCGAGTTGAGTTGATGCCAAAGAAATCTGACCACACCTGACCACAACACTTTCACCCAGTTCTCCTCTGAATCATTCAGGAAAACTTCAGACGGACCTGTACATGTGCTTTCTTGAGCAGGGGGACCTTGCGGGTGCTGCAGGATTTCAGTTCTTCATGGTGTAGTGTGTTACCAATTGTTTTGTTGGTGACTATGGTCCCAGCTGCCTTAAGATCATTAACAAGATCCTCCCGTGTAGTTCTGGGCTGAGTCCTCACCATTCTCATGATCATTGAAACTCCACGAGGTGAGATCTTGCATGGAGCCCCAGACCGATGGAGACTGACAGTTTCTTCCATTTGCGTATAATCACACCAACTGTTGTCACCTTCTCACCAAGCTGCTTGGTGATGGTCTTGTAGACAATTCCAGCCTTGTGTAGGTCTACAATCTTGTCCCTGACATCCTTGGACAGCTCTTTGGCCATGGTGGAGAGTTTGGAATCTGATTGATTGATTGCTTCTGTGGACAGGTGTCTTTTTTACAGGTAACAAACTGAGATTAGGAGCACTCCCTTTAAGAGAGTGCTTCTAATCTCAGTTCATTACCTGTGTAAAAGACACCTGGGAGCCAGAAATCTTGTTGACTGATAGGGGATCAAATACTTATTTCACTCATTAAAATGCAAATCAATTTATAACTTTTTTGAAATGCATTTTTCTGTATTTTTTGTTGTTATTCTGTCTCTCACTGTTAAAATACACCTACCATTAAACTTATAGACTGATCATTTCTTTGTCAGTGGGCAAACACTGACAAAAATACTTTTTTCCCCCACTGTATCACCTTATCACAGTATAAAATCAGTGCTGGTTAAAGTAGTAAATGACCTGCTACTGGCCTCTGATCAGTGTTTCCTGGCTTTTAGGTTGTAGATGTTAATGGTAACTTTTTTGTTTGTTTGTTTGTTTTTGTTTTTTTTTTGCATATCTGCTTTTTTCATTGTATATCTATTGGATATACATTTGTCCTACTGTTGGAAAAATTGCAAGTTCAAGTACCAACAATGCCACAGCCATCCATGGCCAGGATTTGGATATATAGCATTACTCTCACCCCTGTTAATCAGTGTGACACTAGACAATCGTGGGTGGAAGAGGGCACTTTGCACTTTCCAAATGTGTTCAGCTGCCTTGTGTTGTAGCATTAGCAACAGTTTGAGAAGATGTGATGGCTGGCTTCACGTGTCTCAGAGGAAGCAAGTGCTAACCTTTACCTTCCCTAGTTGGTAGCTGAGAGAAATTGGAAAATGTGATCTTGATTGGTTGTTCAGTGCAATTCGATTCATAAACCGCGTTGATGCTGCAGCATTGGCACTCAGGTGACCATGGCATAAAACAGAGCAGCACTAGTCCCCCTTTTTTATTTTCTGTGACCCCTGATCATAGACAGTGTATAAAATGACTGTATGGATAATAAAAGAGGAGAAAAAACATCAGAAAGCTGTGAGTGAATTTTAAAATGATTTGCTTGTAGTGAGAAGGATCAAATTTATCCTAAGGAAATATTGAATAGTAGGAATATTTAATTGGGAATATTAAATCCCCAATTACTAAACAAATGACAAGTAAATGTATAAAGTGAATCAACTGCATAAGTGAGTCATGCTTGTACAGTGTGTGCTATCTCGCTCAAAACTTGCCAGTGATGCATTTGGCAGAGAATACATTTATCAAGACTGTCTTGATCACCCACAAGTAGGTTATGAGTTTCTCTTGGCAGAAGAACAGAAACATTGCCATGAATAACCAGCTGTCAATATTGCTGGTTTACACTGGCATAACTTTGTTTTGAGATGTGCAGAGAACATGAATGCTTAAAAGGCAACTCTATGGGATGATGAATGTTTTGGAAACAGGAAAGCAACTTGCACATGCCATGATAATTAGTAGCTGTCCGGATGTGATTTTTATCAAAGATGAGAAATTTTATTACATACACCACCCTCACCCTGAGAACAGGGCTGTTATTTTTAGAAAGCACTTGGGTCAGTTTCTGCTATTAATATTTTAATAGACTGTATTTTCAAAAAGTGGTGGGAACATAACCAGGCATATCAAAAAGTGATGGGGAGTGTAAGTTATACCTATGCTGGCTTCCTTTTAACTTTAATTAATGAATTACTTAATAATTAATAATTAAATTCCTTAATTTATATAGTGCTTTTCTAGACACTCAAAGCACTTTACACTGTATGGGGGGAAATCTCCTCAAACCACCACCAGTGTGTAGCATCCACCTGGATGATGTGACAGCAACCATAGTGCACCAGTAGTGTCCTGGGATTTTTTAATGACCACAGGGAGTCAGGACCTTGGTTTAATGTCTCATCCGAAAGATGGGGCTGTTTTTTTTTTTTAATAAATGTAGTGTCCCTGTCACTATCCTGGGGCATTAGGACCCACACAGACCACAGGGTGAGCACCACCTGCTGGCCTCCCTAATACCACTTCCAGCAGTAACCTTAGTTTTCCCCAGGAGGTCTCCCATCCAGGTACTGACCAGGCTCAACCCTATTTAGAAACCAGGCAAGAGCTGAAGGGTGATATAGCGCTCTGGCAGTATTATTTCAGTAGTAACCCTGTGGTCTTGTCACTCTAATATGACGTTTTATACTAAATAGCAATTTTGCTCATGGTGTTGACTGTTGCAGTACAGTAAATCAGTAAATCAGTAATCAAAAATACAGACAAGATACACATCAAAGATATGTGATCTCAATTCTAAGGCAAAAAAATGTTTGATTACTATTTCATGAAGAATCATACATTCTGACATGCAACTATGTGTTCCAACCAAAACTGATGACAGAGACCAGCATACATTGACATTAGACAGCGAATACTGATTAACATTTGCCTACATGATTTTGACAAAAAAGAAGTGTTAGAACCTGGTTGCTAGAACTAAGCTTTCTGATTATGTAACTCTTGATGACCTTTCAGTTATAGCACTGAAAGACCGTGGTATGATTAGCACATAAAGATAACAATATTAGGATAGCCTTTTTTTTTTTAAATGTCAGAAACATTGGCAAGCTGAGAAATGGTGTTACATGATGCAGAAAAACTAGTTAATGCATTTGTTACTTCTAGGTTGGACTACTGTAATGCCTTGCTGTCTGGATAATTCCAGTAGGTGCATAAACAAGCTCTAGTTAGTCCAGAATGTAGCAGCCAGAGTCCTTTCTAAATACAGAAAGTTTGACCATGTTACCCCAATTTTATCCACACTACACTGGCTCCCAGTAAAAGACTATATTGATTATAAAATACTACTAATGACATCTAATTACAATCCTGCTTCACTGGATAATTATACCTGTGTACACTTCCTAAGAACTGCTGCCATAAATATACAGATTTTTCCATGCTCATTTTTTTTTCTCAATACAATTTTAAGAAACAAACTGAACCCTTTCAACACATTTATTACTGTTTGACTTTTCTCTGTATGACTATATGTTGTAATTATCAACACCCCACAATCTGGTGTCACCCAGAAAAGGATGGGCTTCCTTTTGAGTCTGAGGAAGGTTTCTTCCTCATGTCATCTTAGGGAATTTTTCTTGGCAACGTTTCCCTCTGGCTTACTCAATAGGGATCTAGATCTACATCCGGACTTCTATAAAGTGCTTTTCTGACGGTGTCTATTGTTTGAAATTAATTCAAACAATAGACATATTCAAACAATAGAATATAAAATCCCTGTTGCATTATACTGTACATAGCAGGATTTTATGCTTCTCTCCATGACAAAAGCAGAAGCATAGGACTAGGTCTCATTTATCTACTGTACTATATTCATTTATGTCTTTACAATCAATCAAAAACCTCTTAGTAATATAATTTAAAACATTGAAGACAACTCTATATATTATTTTTAATCTCAACCTTTGGTATTAAAAAATATATAAATTGTACTAGTAAGGATTTCAGAGGCACTGGATCTCAAAATCTGCACAGACAGTATGGTCAGCATGTGTGCATACATATGTGTTTGGCCCACACAGGAGGTGTTCTGGGCTCCATGTTATTTTACAGGATGACAGCTGGTGAGGAACTCTGCCCTCCAATGAGGAAACCAAAGCCATGCAAAAGGTGAAAAAGTCTCAGTTTCCTCTGCTTGCTTCTTCCTTCACATTCCGAAATCTTATGGGCTTCTGTATATTGTGGGAAAATGTTATTTGAAGGGAATATAATGAATGTCCCCCATGTTTTTGCCCCCACCCCAATTTCTTCTGTTTTTGTGTATGTCTCATAATAAATAGTTTTACACCTATCACCAATGTGAAAAACTAATTGCCCCCTTAAAATTAAAATCTGTTTCGGCCACCTTTAGCAGCAATAACTACAACCAAATGCTTCAGATAACTGGAGATCAGTCTTCCACTTACTTCTAGGACTAGGATTAACTCCTATGCTTTGGATCATTGTCTTGCTGCATAATCCAGTTGCGCTTGAGTTTCAACTTACGGACTGAAGACCGGACATTCTCATTTAGGATTTTCTGGTAGAGAGCAGAATTTATGTTTCCCTCAATTATTGCAAGTTGCCCAGGCCCTGAAGCAGCAAAGTATCCCCACACCATCGCACTGCCACCACCATGCTTGACCATACAGTAGGTATGATGTTCTTTTTGTGGAATTCTGTGTTTGGTTTACATCAGAATTAATGGGACCTCTGTCTTCCAAACAGTTCCACTTTTGACTCATCAATCCACAGAACATTCTTGCAAAATGTTTGAGGATCATTAAGGTGTGTTTTGGCAAAATTCATACGAGCCTTAATGTTCTTTGGGTTAGCAGTGGTTTTCACCTCGCCACTCTTCCACGGATGCCATTTTTGCTCAGTGTCTTTATGATGGTGGAGTCAAGAACCTTTATTGATGAAAGAGAGGCCTGTAGGTCCTTTGATGTTGTCCTTGGCTCTTTTGGAACTTGCTGGATGAGTCGTTGCTTTGCTTTTGGAGGAATTTTGGAAGGTTGGCCACTTCTGGGAAGGTTCACTACTGAGAGTTTTTCCATTTGAAGATAATGGCTCTCACTGTGGTTCTTTGGAGTCCCAGAGCCTTTGAAATAGCTTTGTAACCCTTCCCAGACTGATGTATTTCAATCACCTTTTTTCCTCATAATTTCTGGAATTTCTTTCAATTTTGGCTTAGTGTGTTACTGGGTAAGCCCTTTTAACTAACTTCATGCTGTTGAAAAAGTTCTGTTTGTTTTAATTTATGAAACAATTTAGTACGAGATATTAACAAAAACAGAAGAAATCAACCACAAGGCTCTCTTGTCCACCCTCAAGAGTCTTGGAATTCGTGGTGCAGCATGGCAGTGGTTTGCTTCCTACCTGGAATGTAACTCATACCAGGTGACATGGAAGGGATCCATATTTGCTCCCCGCAGACTCTCCAGTGGTGTCCCACAAGGCTCAGTACTTGGTCCTCTTTTGTCCTCCCTCTATACTTGATCTCTTGGTGGGGTCATATCCTCACATGGGTTTTCATGCCACTCCTATGTGGGTGACACTCAAGTCATCCTCTCCTTCCCTCCCTCAGACCCTCTTGTTTCTGCTCAGATCTCAGCATGGCTGGCAGACATCTCATCATGGATGGCAGCTCATCAGCTGAAACTTAATCCCAGCAAAACTGAACTGCTGTTCATCCCAGGTGATTCATCCCCATGTCAGGATCTTGTGATCTCCCTGGACAAGTCTCTGATCCCACCTTCAGTTACTGCATGCAAACTTGAGGTAACCATGGACAATCAGCTGTCCTTTTCCTCTCACATTGCTAATCTGACACACTCATGTCAATTTCTCCTTTACAACATTAGAAGCATTTGCCCATTTCTATCCATACAGGCCACTCAGGTGCTTTTTCAGTCTATTGTCATTTCGAGACTGGACTACTGCAACTCACTTCGACCTCTGCAACTGATCCAGAATTCAGCTGCTCGACTGGTTTTCAACCTTCCTAAGTTCTCCCAAACCACCGCATTGCTACGCTCCCTCCTCTGGCTTCCTGTAGCTGCCCGCATCAGATTTACAACACTGATGCTTGCCTACAAAGCCAAAAATGGACTAGCACCCACTTACCCCAAATCACTTATCACACCCCGCACTGCACCACACTCCCTCCGATCCTCTTGCGGGTGCCAGGAACAATTTGATTCGGACCGCAGCAAATGTGCCCAATGTGAAAACCACCATACTGTCTACCTTCAAAAGTAATGAGAAACACCATCATGTGTTAAAAAATATTTGCCTTCAATGTTACATGCCCAGACTGTTACATATACAGACTTTACTTGTAAAGTCTTGAGTTTTGAGTTTTTGTAAAGTCTTGAGTTTTGTTCAGTGTTTGCCCACCTTCAAATGTACTGCTTTGTATACAACAAAATTGTAAAAATATTGATTTGATGTAGATTTTTCTTCTGTTCAATCACTTTGTATTTTGTTAATTGATCTTACTTTACAGCATTTTTTTCACCCTGCCTAAAACTTTTGCACAGTACTATATATTGGTACCCTTGGTAAATGTGAGCAAAGAAGGCTGTGAAAAATTGTCTTTATTTTTTAACCTTTTGATCTTTTGTTCAAAAAAATTCACAAAAATACTCTTCTCTCATGAATATCAGACAATTGCAAACAAAACACAGGTTTATCCAAAAAATATATATCTTTGTTAAATATAGGTGTGCAAGAATTATTGGCACCCTTTTAGGCAATATTTTGTGCTACCTCCCTTTGCCAAGATAACAGCTCTGAGTCTTCTCCTATAATGCCTGATGAGGTTGGAGAATACATGGCAAGGGATCTGAGACCATTCGTCCATACAGAATCTCTCCAGATCCTTCAAATTCTGAGGTCCACTCTGGTGGACTCTCCTCTTCAGTTCACCCCACAGGTTTTCTATGGGTTTCAAGTCAGGGGACTGGGATGACCATGGCAGGACCTTGATTTTGTGGTCAGTAAACCATTTTTTTGTGTTTAAGATTTTTTTGTGTTTAAGGTTTTAGATCATTGTCCTGCTGGAAGATCCAACCACGGCCCAATTTAATCTTTTTAGAAGGGAAAGTCAGGTTTTCATTTAATATCTGTTGATATTTGATAGTCCATGATGCCATGTATCCTAACAAAATGTCCAGGTCCTCTGGCAGGAAAACATCCCCAAAACATTAAAGAGCCGCCACCATATTTAACCGTGGGCATGAGGTACTTTTCCATATGGTTACCTCTCTGTGTGCACCAAAACCACCTCTGGTGTTTATTGCCAAAAAGCTCTATTTTGGTTTCATCTGACCATAGAACCCGATCCCATTTGAAGTTCCAGTAGTGTCTGGCAAACTGAAGATGCTTGAGTTTGTTTTTGGATGAGAGTAAAAGCTTTAAATCTCATTGGGAATATACTTCAAATATATTTTTCTCATATGAATTCATAGGGGTGCCAATAATTGCTGCATACCTATATTTAACAAAGATATATTTTTGGATAAACCTGTGCTGTGTTTGCAATTGTTTGATATCCATGAGAGCAGAGTATTTTTGTGAATTTTTTGAGCCAAAGATCAAAAGGTTAAACAATAAAGACGATTTTTCACAGCCTTCTTTGCTCATATTTACATATTTAATATTAGTGGGGGCACTGTATTTATTTGTTTATTTGTGTATTTATTTATTTATTTTGCATATGCCATAGTTTTCATAGAAATTAAAACCTCCATTCTTATTTCTGATGTGAGTTTCTTTTTCATTGAGGTGTGTGAGATGGAAATTTGAAAAACCATTTACAACAGGCCTAAATAACTTGTGTTTAACTATATTTAATTGCTGTTTATTTACATAAAATACTTTTACAGGTTTCGAGCTGCCAGTATTTCACAGTAAAATGGCTGTAGTTATAGAAAAATGCTGATATATCGGGTATGGCACTATCGTTTTTTTCCTGGCAACCACCTACCAGCATTTTATCATAAAATACACAGAAAAATGATGTTTAATGTACAGCAATACCACATATTTTAGTATGCTATAAAAAATAATACTATAAAAGCAACCACAAAGTTTGGCTGTTAATTTTATGGCAAAAATCTGACCTTCAATTTATGGTATTGTCTTTATATGTATTGTGCATTCCTATAAATAAACAACATTCTTTTACTATAAAATATAAGGCAGGGAAATATTTGTCAATGTAATGTCTTTTTTTTTTTACCACACAGTGTGTGGTAACATGAAATGTGTTAAGTTGTGGAAAACAGAGACTGACTATCTTTAGCCTATGTATGTGTAAGTTTTTGGCCTCAACTGTATGAACAGAATGTTATGTTTCTGGATTAAGATTAAGCCTTCAGAAAAGGTAAAGCATACACATTTAAATTTATAAATATTTATAAATATTATATGCTGTGTTGGATTAATTAGCCTATTACATTAGGTAGCTAACTTTTTTACCTATACTATCCTGTACTGTATATAAGACACTGGCTTGTATTTAACACACTTGTTTATCTAGTGGATTTGTAGGCCTGCACATGACTGTCTGATTTTCTGTTCTGAGTAAATTAAGTCATCTTGTGAGGTACGATTTAGCCACAGCAGCTGTTAGTATAAGAATGCACAAATCTGTCTGAGATATTATGTATTGTATTTTGTATTATGTGGAATATTTCAGTAATATGTGTTTTATGCTGGCAACAAGCTAAACAATCTGTCTTGGTTGCACAAACAGCTATTGATTTCACAGATGTCTTTGTAACATTAAAGTACTGTAAGTTTTAATGTCATAAGCCCTTATATTTCAGTTGATTAATAAAAAGTTAATTTATTTGTATTCTTCCTTTTATAGGTTGTACTGCGCTATTAGGGAAAGGTCAAGATAGAAAGGGAAAGGTCAAGATAGCCATTGCTTAAAATGATTACAGATTAAAAATACAAATTTAAACAGAAATAGAAAACACAATTACTGCATACTATTATTATAAAAACTTTAAAAAAATGAATAAAATAAAAAATAAAAATAAAAACACACACACACTCCATATGTATGGGACTTGTTTTTAGCCCAATTATTGAACTTATCATAAACTGAAACATGCAATATGTGAAACTATATCAGTGGCACATGCAGAGTCATTAGTATTATGTTTTATTATTCTTTTTTAAAATGCTTTTTTGTTATGAATAAATTGCTTGTTTTAATAAAGTTTGTATTTTTAATGTATATTATGTACATTGATGTGTACTCATACATCCTGTGTAAAAGAGTGTTAAAAGGTTTCAGTCTGAATTGGTCTTTCAACTGAATTGTTTGTTCTTTTTTGCTATGAATAAAATAATTATGTCTGTGTTGTCTTTATTTAGTATTTAGTATATGATGTCTATTTATGTTGGGGAGATATAAATAGTGAATATCCATAAAACCAGGGAGTAAAAAAATGCTGTAAGTCAGGATAATCATATATCTCCACACTAAGAGGGGTCTCAGGAGATGGTTTTCTTCTTACTCTATGGTCAGCTCCAACCTCAACTATGGGATGTAGTTTGTTTTTGTCGTAAAGGATAGGTGGAAAACAAAACTTCAGCTGCAGGATGTAGCGGTGTGTGAATGTGTTATGTGTCCTTGACTCTCTGATCTAAATGAAACTAAAAGATTACATTTTACATGTGATCCTTTGTGTGATTCCAAATAGGAATGATTAGGAAGGAGGTATAAGAAGTGTAAAGTATTTTCCATATAATATTTTAGTTGTGGCAGTTTGATCTGAAACATAATGATGTTGCTTTAAACATCAACTTCAAATCGTGTTGTCAGGTGTAGTTTTGCCTGGTAAAAGTCAATCATGTGGTTTTAATATGTTTGTTTTTAACTAATCATATACAGTAATTACAAAGATTTTTACATGCTCACTGCTGAGCAGTGGAAAGATATAAGAGATGGATGTGGAGTAATTACAAAAATCTTCTTAGATGCTGATACACCTAATGTCATTGCACCTGATATCATCTCTTAACAAAAAAGAGGAACAAGTTTGACTGTATGTCCGTACACATTCTTACAGCATGAAATGGGGTTTCCACTAGCTCTGGTGTTTATAAAACACAAATAGTCACAAATAGGAATTATTCTGTTAACAGTCAAATGCATTACACAAAATCCAATAGACCATATGTCAGTTGTAGTACTGAGTGATGTTTATTTAACCCTCATTTATGTAGTCCATAGTTTAAACATTTTATAACATAAAATGTTACTTACCCCAGACTGAGGCTGGTGTTAATTAGAAGGTGTTAATTAATTTTCTAAATCACTGACCGATAGTGCAAGGCAAATCACCAGTTTATATTTATGCACTCTTATTGTTGCCAGTAATGAGAATCCTATCATACAGACAATCTCTCTTATTTTCATTTGTTACTGCATAAAATTCTTCTCTCTTTAAGTGGTGACATGATCTTCCCCTGCCTGTCCAAACAACTGAGTCTCTGCCAGTCTTCAGACAAAGACTGAAGACCCACCTCTACACTAAGCAGTAAAAAAAAAAAACAGCTTGTCTTGAACTCTGTTTGTTGCTATACTAAATCGTTGTACTAACTCTTCTCTAATTTTTATTTGTACAAGCATGAGGATATGTTCTTGATGGAGACCATAAAGCAGTTTTATAAGTCAGTGTGGATAAGGGTGTCTGCTAAATGATGCTGTTAATGTACAGTTTAGCCACCTATTTGACTTTTGGCACTGTAACAATAATTTGCCAATTTAACACTGAAGTGAGCAAAACAATTAACAGTTCATGTAGCTGAAAGGTGTCAGTAGAACTGCTGCTGGGGTTGGGTAACATTAGCTTTGCTAAGATTCAGGTGAAAGGACTCCACTTTCACAGTTTCAAATTTCACTTTCACAGAATTAATAAAAACGACAAACCAGGGCTTCATAAGTAATTATAACTTTACTCATTAACCAGAATGCTTAACTTTCGTTTTAAAATCACGTGGAAATGTGTCAGAAACAGATGGTGCCTTCCATCAAAGAATACCAAAAATAAAACAACTTAAGCGCTATACATGATGAATTATTGATAGCTTTTGATAGTTGTTTTGAAGAGAAAAAAACCTAAAGGGAAAACTGTTCAAAGAACCATTGGCCTTAGGAAAAGCTGATCATAAAATAGACGTCGTTGATGTGTTGATAACTATTTAGGTTTACAATAGCAAACCAAAAATGATTGCAGTAAACATACTAGCAGATATTGCTCTTTAGACTGCAGATCATCTCTGTCTCAACATTTCTGTCTCTTTTATGACAACTGTACAAATATTGCTTTTAACAGCAACAAATAAGTCTATTCTGAGATATTTTCCAGATTGTAAGTGAGACCATTAACATTTTTCTGTTTGATGTTCTCTTCAGGATGAAAACCAAAGAAAGATGCACTGAAACTGAACCAGTCAATTGTGCTTTTATTTTGGGGTGTCTCAGTGCTAAACAATTTTTATTCTGAGCAATGTTGTTTCCCAGCAGGTGTTTTAAGGCTAATTGAGGTTAAGTGTACTTTTATTATGTCAATGTTGCCTAGGGTCACAATACATAACACTGCCTTCATATGTATGATTGTTCTATATTATGAACAAAATAGACATCTATTTCATGTCATTAAGCAACATGAAATAGGTGTGGAGCATGGCAGGGTGAGTTGAGCACTACATGATCGGGTGTTGGCGCACCTGGAAGTGGGGAGGACAGAAAGCATGTGGCGAAGGAAATAAGACTTGATTACATTCAATTACATTAACCAGAATGCTTAACTTTCATTTTAAAATCACATGAAATCACAGCGGTGTGTGGTTTTTGAACCATTTTCACTCCTCACAAGGTTTCATGTCTGAAAAACGTAGATGCTTGCAATTTGAAACAATTGGCAATGGTCCAGAGGCAGCTAAGACATATTTAACCTACTGACATACA
Organism: Cranoglanis bouderius; assembly: GCA_023630585.1. Lineage (NCBI taxonomy): Eukaryota > Metazoa > Chordata > Actinopteri > Siluriformes > Cranoglanididae > Cranoglanis > Cranoglanis bouderius. Next base: position 16,375,003 of record CM042546.1, read on the forward strand.
CATCATGGCACAAAGAGCATTGTTTTTTGGTTTGTTTGTTTTTTGTTTTTCACTCTTATAGACTGCTGGGCCATTTATGCAAATCTGACTTATTTGGTTGAAGCTGGAAAATCACAGAGGTCATTTCATTGGCTAACCCTCTTGATGGGCATTAAAAGAGCAGTGAAAACTTGTTGTGTGCTTTGGGAAAGAGGTGAATAGGTGGGTTGAGGGCTCTGAAAGGTGTGTCAAAAACTTTGGCAGTACATTGGAGCCAGCTGGTCACCACAAAACCCCTGTCGTGTAACACCTCTATCCTTCCTTTTCTGAGCCTATTTGGAACTGCAGTCTTTCTCCCTGGAAACAAAGATAGGGCATTTGTGATGTCAGCACAGTGTTTAGTGTTTGGAGATGGAGCTTGATATGTGGTGTTGGTAGAAGAATGGAATCATTATATTACAAGCTTCACCACTCTTGGCTCTGAAACAAAAAAAAACAGCATGTGATTTCTGAAGGCATCCCTCATGTGACCCTGAAAAAGGGAATACTGTGTTGGACAATGGCTGACATGAACATCCCCATCTAATCCCCACCGCCCCACCACCCCCACCCTCACCCCTCTCACTGGCTCTTTATTTACTTATTTCTCTCAACCTTCATTTAACTCTCTCTGCTTTCTGTCTTTTTCATGCAAACCCTTATGGTGAACAAAAATAAAGCGAAATAAAAAGGAAAGGCTTAGCTGACACACAAAGCAGGAAACTTGGTGGCACAGATGTACAAAACATTACAAAAGGCAGGGGTGGAGAGGATGTGTCGCCATGATTACGTCAGCACTGCTGGCCAGAGCATTTCCTTACAGGTGAACTTTTAAATGGAGACTGACAGATATATTCTTCCTGCTATTTTATTAAACATCTAAACCTGCAGCATTTCTCCGGCTAATCAGGGTTGTTTTGAGGTACATAATTATCCGCATTTTCAGTGTGAGATCAAAGAGGTAATGGGGAATGAGTTATCTCAAATGAATGAGAATTATTGTTATTATTGTATAAGCAATAAATAAAGAGAACATTTATTTTTAAATTTCCGATTTATTTTTAATCAGTTTCCTACTGATTAAAGTATATACCTTGTTCTTTTTAAGTGACGTTGCCTGATTATATGGTAACTAAAAATTCAATATCAAGAGCTGGAAAGCATTTGACCTTGCCTACTAAACATTAAAATATGCTGCACTTTTGGAACTAAATGCAAACCTTGTATGTGTTTGTATGTGTATATGAGTGTGTTTTAGTCATTTAGAGAGATCTATTTCATACTGTAGATCTCATTCATTGTCAATCCTAATTATTTGTTTTTTTATTTCTCTTGGTAACAACTGTTAAAATGGATTGAATAACATGACAAATTCCTTTTTTATTGTTTCAAAATGCCAAACAGATCTTCCCTGATTTCCTATCTCTTCTAAAAACATCGCAATGTTTGTCTGTCATAGACATAGACTGAATGACCTCCTGAAGTAATCCTTCACTACATAAGACAGCTGAATGATCTTATGGTAGGGGAAGCACATAATAACTGCCCCCACTGCTATTTATCCAGGATGTTCCACATTGACAGCATCCTCATAGTGAAGGATCCTTGTCTGTTTGTCCCAGAATGAGGGTGAGAAGGGAGACACTAGGAGATGAAAAGACTTCAGTCCAGGTTTTGTTTTCTATGGGTGGAAATGTGTCAGAAACAGATGGTGCCTTCCATCAAAGAATACCAAAAATAAAACAACTTAAGCGCTATACATGATGAATTATTGATAGCTTTTGATAGTTGTTTTGAAGAGAAAAAAACCTAAAGGGAAAACTGTTCAAAGAACCATTGGCCTTAGGAAAAGCTGTTCATAAAATAGACGTCGTTGATGTGTTGATAACTATTTAGGTTTACAATAGCAAACCAAAAATGATTGCAGTAAACATACTAGCAGATATTGCTCTTTAGACTGCAGATCATCTCTGTCTCAACATTTCTGTCTCTTTTATGACAACTGTACAAATATTGCTTTTAACAGCAACAAATAAGTCTATTCTGAGATATTTTCCAGATTGTAAGTGAGACCATTAACATTTTTCTGTTTGATGTTCTCTTCAGGATGAAAATCAAAGAAAGATCCACTGAAACTTCACCAGTCAATTGTGTTTATTATTTTGGGGTGTCTCAGTGCTAAACAATTTTTATTCTGAGCAATGTTGATTCCCAGCAGGTGTTTTAAGGCTAATTGAGGTTAAGTGTACTTTTATTATGTCAATGTTGCCTAGGGTCACAATACATAACACTGCCTTCATATGTATGATTGTTCTATATTATGAACAAAATAGACATCTATTTCATGTCATTAAGCAACATGAAATAGGTGTGGAGCATGGCAGGGTGAGTTGAGCACTACATGATCGGGTGTTGGCACAGCTGGAAGTGGGGAGGACAGAAGGCATGTGGCGAAGGAAATAAGGCTTGATTACATTCGAAAATTTTCTATATTATCTGTTTTAACTGATATAATACCATCACAGAGAGGGAAGATCTTTTTCTTTGTGACTGATTCACCTGAAGCTAGTATTGAATCAAGGTCATTTAATGGATGTTACAGCACAAACAAAAGTGCTCTAAGCATTCCAGGACAGACATAACCTCGGGCCGAAACATCAAAATTCAGGTTGGACATTTGACATTCCCACAGGCACTAAATGCCCTGGTGGTGATTTGGAGAGGAAAAGAAAGGAAAAAATAAATATACCCATCCTGTTTCTACATGCTCACTATCTGGTGTTCTGTATACAGAATATACAACATGCAGCAATATATGTATATATAAATAAATACATTATAAGAAATTCAAAGGAATGCTGTAGAGCAAAGATGCCTTCAAAATAATGAAATTAAATGTTTCTACATTTAATAAAAAAAAATACTGTAAAGAGCAGTAAACAGTAGTAAATGAAACAAAGTCAGTATTTGGTGTGACGATAAAATAAAAATAGTAGTCTCTGGTACAATTAGTGCAGTTTTATAAGGAAATGAGCTGGTAAGTTTTATTGAGCATCTTGCAGAACCAGCCACAGTTCTTCTGGAGACTTTGATTTTTGCACTCGCTTCTTATTTTTGCAGCAAAACCCAGCAGCCTTCATTGTGTTTTTTGTCTGAAAAGAGTCTCTTAAGTAACATGCTGCTTTCTTTAATGACATACAGACATTTTTCTGTAACATTTAATTTTGTGCTAGAAAACTAATGTTTGGGAATCTAACATACAATCTAAGTTTTTGTACTGACTTGATAATGTAGAAGTCATAAAATAAAAAAATCTACAACAGTGTTTGTACTAAAAAAAATAGGGTGCCTAAAACTTTTGCATATTCTACATATATAAATTCTGCTTATTTCCAATTTTTAAAAAAATTAAATCTGGCCACGTTGAAAATCTGGGATTTTTTTCAATTGGAAATAAACTGAATGTTTTAGAATTTTGAAACATTTACAACAAAGAAAGGAAATGTTAAATATCTTGAATATTTAATGTTCATGATTCAAGATTTCTAGGTCCCTGTTTAAATGTAAGCAAATTGTTAACTGTTTAACTGCTTTGTACAAAAGCTGCCATGCCTAATCTCTTCTGCAGAAGCATGTGTCAATAATATAATTTGTAATGGAAATTGTTGAAAAGAATGGAAAAAAAGCATTTTCACTAATGGTCTCAGACTTTTGGATCCCACTGTACATATACTGTATACTGGCTATTTAAGGCTTTTTGGTAAACTTGCTACTGATCATCTGTCCCTGTAACTACAAGACAGCTTTGATGATGGTTTCATCAGAATGGTGGTATATTACTTAAAATAGTCCATTCTGCATTTTGCAAAATTCTTTGTAATTTTTTAATTAATGTTTGAAAATCTACACACGAATGCAGAATTGATCATTTAAAAAAAGCTAAATGTACAGTATATTAAAAAATATATACTTCTCCATTGTACTCTCTAAACGTCTTGCTCCCATTTTCTGTCTTTCTTTCTCACTCCCTCTCCCCACTCTGTGTGTGTGTGCCCAAGCATCACTGGTTGTGTCCTGCAATGATAATAACGGCAGTCGGAAAGATTATCACAGTCAGCCACTTGTGAACTTCAAGGTTAAAAGAGCATAGCACTTGTGGCTTTGTGTTTTCAAAAGAAAGGCTAATGATGAATTAATTAGCTTTGCACTGTGCCTGCTCTTACTGCCCCCATCTGAGGACCTTATGCACAGAGCAGAATAATAGTTTTTCTCAGAAAGAAATATTTGGTACTTATATGTTTTATTTAGGCCATTTTATAACTAAAATTTTGAGCGTTCATTATTTTTTCAATTATCGTTTTTACTGGTTTTGTAGCTAGAAAGTGCAATGGGAATAGTTTGACTTTACATATTTGTTTGATGTATTGATTATTACTGGTATAATAGCTCAGGCTTTTATATTAAATTAATAATTTATTTTATTAAGAAATAAGTGGTCACTCTTCAAAGTAGAATGCAGGAGATAAGAGGTGGAGATTTTTTATTTTTTTTTCATTTTCATTGATAACATTTGTTAATGGATGACTGCAATTATAACAAAGACAATGAGAATGATTTGGACTACAGTTGGTGTACTGTTAGGGTTTTCCCCTCCGCGCTGCTCGCTGAGGCTAGCAAGTAGCGCACTTCCGCATTTCCCATTCACAGACTTTCGCTTTGTTTATTTCGCCACGTGTTTCTTTGTATTGGTTTATGTCATATCGTCGCCCCTGTATGTTTATTGGTTCTTTGTTTTTGGTTCACGTCATGTCTCCGCCCCTTTTTACTCATTGGTTCGGTGATTATGTTTCATCATTAGTTTCAGGTGTTTTATGTTTACGTTTAGTTTCATTCCCTTTATTTAAACCCTTTTGTTTCTCTGCCTAAACACGGAGTATTAGACTCGTTGTCTGTTCCTTTGCTTTTGCACTTACCTCGCGTTTCCTGGACTGTGGATTACTGCCTCGCCATTTTTGTGGATTATAGCCTTGCCATTTTGTGGATTACTGCCCTGTCATTTTTGTGGATTACTGCCTTGTCATTGTGTGGATTACTGCCTTACTGTTTTGTGGATTACTGCCTTGCTATTTTTGTGAATTATTGCCTGGCCTTATTTGTGGATTACTGCCTTGCTAATTTTGTGGATTAGTGTCTGTTTTTTGACCCTACTGTTGCGTTGTGTTTTTCCCCCGTTCTCATAGTTTTGAATATGTTCTGTTATTTTTGGTTACCTTTAATAAAGTGACTTTTTCCCCAGCGCATGCATCCAGCCCCTGTTTGGTTCCCGCCTATGATTCGATTTCATTTCCCCAGTGGACATTTAGTTATCCCCCCAATGCCTACAATGGCTCTTGCGTTTACTCCCAGTATTTTCTTATGCAGGCCCAGTATTATTTTTTTAAGTTGGAGGACCCCAAGCCCAGTGAGGAACAATGGCTGTGGTTCCTCCTATCCCGTTTAGTCAGCTCAGCTCGCCGATGGGCGGAGCTTCACCTCACCAGTAGATCCACAAAACTGAATACAGTTTCTTGTTTTGTGGATCTCCTGATCCCGGTGTACAGGAGTCCAGATTTCAAGCCTGACCTTAAGATTTTTTTGAATAGGAGCCACCTGTCTGATCGGCCCAGCCGGCCATTCACCGAGCACTATGGGAGGGAGCTGGCCAACATGGTGGCCTGCACGTCTCAGCCCCTGACCCAGGAGTGCGCGACCGGGGGCTGCATCGGACAGGCCATTCTGCGGCATGTCAACTCTGAGCTCCAGCCGGAGACCCAGCAGGAGGTCTCCCCAACAGAGCTCCCACTGGAGGTTAACCTGGTGACCTCCAGCCCCGAGCTCCAGCCAGAGACCCAGCAGGAGGTCTCCTCAGTGGAGCTCTGACTGGGGGTCAACATGGTGACCTCCGCTCCAGCCCTGTTCCTGCCTGGGGTCAAAGTGGTGACCCCCACTCCAGCCCTGTTCCTGCCGGAGGTCCACGAGGGGACCTCCACTCAAGCCACGTTCCTGCCGGAGGTCCACGAGGGGACCTCCGCCCAAGCCACGTTCCTGCAGGAGGTCCGTGAGGGGACCTCCACCCAAGCCCCATTCCTGCCGGAGGTCCGCGAGGAGACCTCCGCTCAAGCCCCATTCCTGCCGGAGGTCTGCGAGGAGACCTCCGCTCAAGCCACGCTCCTGCTGGAGGTCTACGAGGAGACCTCCGCTCAAGCCACGTTCCTGCCGGAGGTCCACAAGGGGACCTCTGCTCAAGCAACATTCCTGCCGGAGGTCCACAAGGAGACCTCTGCCCAAGCCACGTCCATGCGGGAGGTCCACGGGATGACCTCCCCTCAAGCCACGTGCATGCGGGAGGTCCAAAGAAGGACCTCCTCTCCAGCCACGTCCATGCCGGAGGTCCATGGGATGACCTCCTCCCAATCCAAGTTCATGCCGGAGGTCCACGGGGTGACCTCCTCCCAAGCCAAGTTCAAGTCGGAGGTCCACGGGATGACCTCCTCCCAAGCCAAGTTCAAGTCGGCGGTCCACGGGATGACCTCCTCCCAAGCCAAGTTCAAGTCGGAGGTCCACGGGATGACATCCTCCCAAGCCAAGTTCATGTCGGAGGTCCATGGGATGACCTCCTGTCCAAGTCCATGTCCAAGTCCAGGTTCCTGTCCTAATCCAAGTCCATGTCCAAGTTCCAGTCCAGGTTCCAGTCCAAGTTCCGGTCCAGATTCCAGTCCAGATCCCAGTCCAGGTTCCTGTCCTAGCCCCTGTGCATGTCCAAGTCCATATCCCTGTCCATGTCCAGGTTCCTGCCCTAGTCCTAGTCCATGTCCAGGTTCCTGCCCTAGTCCAAGTCCATGTTCAAGTCCAAGTCCATGTCCAAGTTCTGGCCTAGATTCCAGTCCATGCCTCAGTTCATGCCCAGAGTCATGCCCCAGTCCATGTCCAGATTCATGCCCCAGTCCATGTCCAGATTCATGCCCAGATTCATGTCCCAGTCCATGCTTCAGTCTATTCCTCAGTCCATGCCCAGATTTATGCCCCAGTCCATATCCAGATTCAAGCCCAGATTCATGTCCCAGTCCATGCCTCAGTCCATGCCTCAGTCTATTGCCAGAGTCAAGCCAGGAGTCATGCCCAGAGTCAAGCTCCATTCCAAGCTCCAAGCCTAGCTCCATTCCAAGCCGAATTCGATTCCAAGTTCCCATCCAGTTTCCAGTCCAAGTCTCATGTCAAGTTCCACGCCAAGTTCCACGCCAAGGTCCAAGCCCTGTTCACGCCTGTGGCCGACGGGACGGCCGGCCACGCTCCCCTCATGGCTGTGGCCGACGGAATGGCCGGCCACGCTCCAGTCACGCTTGTGGCCGATGGGACAGCCGGCCACGCTCCACTCATGCCAGTGGCCGACGAGACGGCTAACCACGCTCCGCTCTGGCCTAGGAACTATGGACTATGCCTGCCTTGTGACCTGGGGGGTAGAGATTATTATCTTGACCAGGGGCCCGGGCCCGCCAGAGGGGTCAGGACTTTGGCACTTCGAGAGAACTGCCTTTGGGGGGGGGGCTCTGTTAGGGTTTTCCCCTCTGCACTGCTCGCTGAGGCTAGCGAGTAGCGCACTTCCGCATTTCCCATTCACAGACTCTCGCTTTGTTCATTTAGCCACGTGTTTCTTTGTTTTGGTTTATGTCATATCGCCGCCCCTGTATGTTTATTGGTTCTTTGTTTTTGGTTCACATCATGTCTCCGCCCCTTTTTACTCATTGGTTCGGTGATTATGTTTCATCATTAGTTTCAGGTGTTTTACATTTACGTTTAGTTTCAGGAGTATTAGACTCGTTGTCCGTTCCTTTGCTTTTGCACTTACCTCGCGTTTCCTGGACTGTGAATTACTGCCTCGCCATTTTTGTGGATTATAGCCTTGCCATTTTGTGGATTACTGCCCTGTCATTTTTGTGGATTACTGCTTTACCGTTTTGTGGATTACTGCCTTGCTATTTTTGTGAATTATTGCCTGGCCTTATTTGTGGATTACTGCCTTGCTAATTCTGTGGATTAGTGTCTGTTTTTTGACCCTACCGTTGCGTTGTGTTTTTAACCTATTCTCATAGTTTTGAATATGTTCCATTATTTTTGGTTATCCTTAATAAAGTGGCAGTGGTAGCTCAGTGGTTAAGCTGTTGGGCTACTGAGCGGAAGGTCGTGAGTTCAAATCCCAGCACCACAAAGCTGCCACTGTTGGGCCCTTGAGCAAGGCCCTCAACTGCTCAGATGTATAAATTAAATAAATGTCAGTAGCTCTGGATAAGGCTGTCTGCCAAATGCCATAAATGTAAAGTGACTTTTTCCTTAGCGCATGCATCCAGCCCCTGTTTATACTTTCTAACATGTACCTTGTAGGTGAATAGTTAGAAATTATGTGTGTCCAAAATATCACAAATTCTGCTTACTTGGACAGGTTTCAGTGGTATAAAATGCTGAGAATCCCTTCATCTGGCAGCTTTTTAAAGCCAGCATACATGTATATTTTGTTGTACTAAATATCCCAGTCAGCCTGGTCAAAGATGGCAGAAAATACTGGCACAGTAGAGGAGCAATTTGTGGACAAATATGAATTATTACTATTGAATTAAATACATTTTTATTTCAGTCAAAATTTGTTGATGTAGTTTTAAAAAAAATGCTCTATTATCTATAGTGTTTATTTATTTTTAGGGAAAATACCCTTTGCAGAATTTAAATATAAGAATGATTGACACCTCAAAAAAAGAGAACAAGGAAACATATTTTTTACAGGAAAATTTTCTTTTTGTATATACTGAATTAGACTGTAAGATCAACTGAAAAAAATTCTTGAAATTTGTGCAAACTAGGGTACTGTATATTACTGTTTAAAACTTTTTTTTTTTTTTAGATTTTCTTTAACTTAACTAAGTGCTTACTTAATGGTCTTAATGGTGAATGTGAAGTTTGGTAGGTCTTGAATTGGAATTGAGTGGCCTTATCATGATATAACTTAGCTAGCTTTAGGGATATGCCACATTAGCTTACACTATGTAACTTTTTCAATTTATAACGAATATGTTGTATTTTTACATGAAGCTTATTTTTTTCTGATTGTATCATGCATTAAATGTGAATTCATTTAACAAGTATATGCAAAGGGTACAATTGTTTAATATTATTCAATGTTAAAAATATTTGATTCCAGTAACACAAAAGTCACAACATTTCACTAAATATCTGGAAAAACATGCATGGTCTTTTTTCAATCTTCAACAGCTCACTGTAGCCTCACATTCCTGTTCTTGGTTGACAGGAGTGGAACCGTTCGACAGTTGAAAAGAGTGGTTATTTGACCTATCACAGGAATGTCAGCTTGAGCTAATGGCCTTCCCTAAAATATCATTGGACACTCCAGTGGCCAGCCTAGAGTCTCTAGGTTGCTGCTCAATGTGTACTTTCATATTCATATCTTGATGGAGAAAAAAACAACCGCCTTGTTAAACCTCCTTGTCCATGGGTGTGTGAATGTGTGTGCGATTGTGCCCTGCGATGGATTGGCACCCAGTCCAGGGTGTCCCCCTCCTCATGCCCCAAGTCCCCTGGGATAGGCTCCAGGCTCCCCTGTGTAGGATAAGTGGTATAGAAAATGGATGGATGGATGGACATTGAATATGTAACCATGGTTCTATGTCTGAGTGGAGGACTACCAGGGTGTTTTCCTTCCAAACTAGTGGAGTATTCCCAGGTGTCATTGCCTTGCAATGGAACAAAAGGTTGGAAAAGTAAGTGTTACTAAAAAGAAACAGCTGGAGGAACATTTTAGGTTAACTAATTAGGTTAATTGGCAACAGGTTAGTAACATGATTGGGTATAAAAAGAGTATCTTAGAGAGGCAGAATCTCTCAGAAGCAAAGATGGGATGGAATCTGGATGGAAGCATATGTTGCTCTAGAACCTGTGTATACCTTTCAGCGTTGATGGTGCTTTTCCAGATGTGCAAGCTGCCACAGTTTGCATTGCACTCTTGGTCTTGCTTTGATTGTCTTCTCTTGTCACATCATTCTCTCCTGTCACTGGTTTATTGTTTTATGCTTGTTTTTTGCCACGTGTTCATAGCTTCTTTTGTGTTTATTTTCATTATTATTAAAATCATCTTCCCTTGCATCTGCCTCCATTACGCGACAGAAAGCAAGACCTTCAATGAATGCAGCAGATTTTTTTGCCACCCAAAAGAAGATCTTGGAGTCCCTGAAGTTTGAACCTAAGGGGAGGGAATCATGGATCAGGGCCACAGAAGCATGGCTGAAGGCCATGCCTAAGATCTTTCCCCACCCTCCCTCCCCTGCTGCGGATCTCGCTCAGCCAACCAACTCACCGGAGAATGCCGCTCAGCCTCCCTGTTCAGCTGAGGACGCCACTCAGCCTCCCTGTTCAGCTGATTACGTTGCTCCGTCTCTCAGTTCGGCCAAGAGCTCCGCTTTGCCTCCCTGCTCCGACTTGGATATCACTACGCTAGGCTTCTCTTCAGACGTCACTCCTCCTTCTTGCTCGGATGAGGACGTCGCTCCACATTCCTTCTCGACTGAGGACATCGCTCTGCCATCCTGCTCCGCTGAGGATGTCGCTCTGCCTCCATGCTCCGCTAAAGACATCACTCTGTTGCTCTGCTTTGCGCTGCTTGTCGCTCCCCCTTCTTGCTTCACGGAGGACATCGCTCCCCCCTCATGCTTCACAGAGAGCATCACTCCCCCTTCTGGCCTCACGGAGAACTTTGCTCCCCCCTCTGGCCTCGCGGAGAACTTCGCTCCCCCCTCTGGCCTTGCGGAGAACTTCGCTCCCCCCTCGGGCTCCGCCTTGAGCTTCATTCCCCTTGCAGGAATGCAATCGATCCATGCCCAAGCCAGGCCAGGGATAACTCATAATCTCTCTGCGGTATGGAGGAGACCACCCAACATCTGTACCCCAGAGAACACGTCAAGCATCCGCTTTATGGCCCGGCAAGAGCTGACACTCAAGTAAGTTTTGAAATGCTTAAGGACCTCTGGTCTGGGTATCCAGGACCCCCTCCTAAACTTATTATGTGCTTCGGGAGCCGCGCGTTAAGGGGGGGTTCTGTCATGGATATGCCGGAAAGAACTCAGAACTGGACTACAGATCCCAGCAGCCACTGCACCCCACTGCATCACTATCACATGACCACCTGCACCTGATTCACATGTTCATATGTTAACGAGCAATTGTGTGTATATAGTTACAGTTTACATTGTACTCTTGATTGCTTTGTTTGTCTTATGTTATCACGTTATGCTCTTATGTTTGTTTTTGCCACATGTTCATAGCTTCTTTTGTGTTTGTTTTCATTATCATTAGATCTTAATATGCACTTGCATCTATCTCTCCACCCATTATATGACAGTCATGTTCACATATGGCTTCTTCTTTGCATAATAGAGTTTTAACCAGCATTTGTGGCTGGCACGGCGAACTGTGTTCACAGACAATGAGTTCTGGAGGTGTTTGTGAGCCCATGCATGATTTCCATTACAGAATCATGCCTGTTTTTAATGTAGTGCCACCTGAGGGCCCGAAGATCACGGGCATGCAATATTGATTTTCGCCCCTGTCCCTGGTGCACAGAGATTTCTCCAGATTCTCTGAATCTTTTGATGATATTATGTACTGTAGATGATGAGATATTCATAGTCATCGCAATTTTACATTGAGGAACATTATTCTGAAATTGTTCCATAAATTGTAGACACAGTTTTTTGCAGATTGGTGAACCTCTGCCCATCTTTACTTCTGAAAGACTCTGCCTCTCTAACATAAACTTTTTATACCCAGTCATATTACTGATCTGTTGCCAATTAACCTCCAGCTGTTTCTTTTTAGTAACACTTACTTTTCCAGCTTTTTGTTTCCCTGTCCCAACTTTTTTGAGACATGTTGTGGCCATCAAATTCAAAATTACCTTATTTTTTTCTTAAAATGGTACATTTACTCAGTTTAAACATTTGATATGTTTTCTATGTTCTATTGTGAATAACATATGGGTTTATGAGATTTGCAAATCATTGCATTCTGTTTTTATTTACATTTTCCACAGCGTCCCAACTTTTTTGGAATTGGGGTTGTAGAAAGAAATGAACAGCACTCATAAATAGTGCTGATACACTAATATACTGAGGCTGATAATCATTGATGTTGAAGCTTCTCTCCAGTGCTTGGGTTGAGACAAATCAACATTCAGTCTCCATATCATTGTTTCACACATGTCCACAAGTGACAATCCTTTTAGTGCCACCCAGGAGGTATCCATAGCATGCTTTGATTGGAACCTCTTGACTTGCAATCAAGTATGCTTGTGCAAATACTTCCTTTACCCAATGGGCTAATCTGCATTTTGACATTGGAGTCCCTTTACAATGCATTTCAAATCATACAAATAAACTGTGAAGAGCCACTGGTGGTTACTTCCACTTCCACCATTCACATTTGCAAGAGCAGATACGTTGATAGATCTACTGATTTACTGCAGAATCAATAACTTTGGCAGGAATTTAGCAGGAATTTCTCACATAGTCAGAAAACATCCCTTTTACCTGCAACTAGCACACAGATGCAGCATGCACACTCACAACAGTGCACATGCCAGTATGCTGGGGTCGCTCCCCAGGGATAGACTCATAATTTCAAGGTGTATGGTCTACTGTGTTACTGTACTGTGACCTGCAGGTCTGACTGTAAGGTCTTTCAGTAATATTAACAACAAGAACAATGGTCTTTTAAAAGAAAATGGGTGTCATCCATGTTATCCATATCAGCCATAGTGGCTGAAATACATACAGCTGTAGATTATGTGTGCCAACACATCCTGGCCCAAAGCATTTGTCATTGCCTTGTACGTGAACCATGTTGGAAACTGAGCTGTCTGTATTATTGCAAACTGATCTTCTCTGTGGGTGTTTTTACCTTAATTACCTACTCGTAAATTTGGTGATCCCATGGCACTTATGGGAGACAATATGTCCCAAGTCTGATCAGCTTGATACATAGGCAGTTCTTCAGACTGGTGTTCATCTGTCTGCTTCCAGAGCTTGCTAGCTTGGCCGCAACATCACTTTTAGCCCCCTTAGTAATTGATGTACAGTAAAACACCATTTTGTTTTTTTTTTGGGTCTAGTGCTAGCCACACAGATTTCATTTCACATATTTATCTGGCCTGGCTGGAAGGTTTCTGTCAGTACAGTTTCCTTATTTACAGGGGAAAAATGTTGTGCTGGATCCATGCTTTCTTAACTGCATTAACAATGCCTGTGATTTACCACATTTCACTGCTATATTACCCATTGCTTGGTTAGTGTTGCCTGTAGGCTTGCCCGTGCAGTTATGGGCATTATCTCATTAGCAGATAGGAGCAAGTGTGCCCTGTTTGTGATTTTAGTGGCTCTGCATCTGGTATAGCAACCAGTGTACATGCTCTGTTCTTTGGTTGCATCTTCAATGATGGGATAGCCCAGGCATCTAAACCATGAGCATTTGATCAGCTGTGTCAAATGGAAAATCCAGTTTCAGTTTCAACTGGCTGCCTTAATACCTGCGATGCATTCACCACTGCTGCTGAGTCGCACTCCTACATTACACTCAGATCTGGTTGGCAATGAACACTCTCCGCCAAAGTGGGCCTCTAGCTTAGTGAATGAGATGGACCCACTGGGGGCACATAAGTGTCTATCTCTGCATGAGAGGCGGATTTAGGCTAATACGTTGTCACAAGCTGTGCACTTTATTGAGCTGTTGCATTTCCACTGATGGCTCTTGCATTTGGGCCTTGCCTACTGCCAGCATCTCTACACTGCATTCCAATGTAATAAAGGTGCTCCTCTTCCATGGGACTGAATAGTGGAGTCTTCTGCCCACTTCTGTTCCTGCCGCTGCAAGCGCTCTGCTGCCATTTCTCCTGCTCATATACCTCCTCCAAAAGAAGTAAATGCATAGCCAGCAATATTTCCATGCTGTATTTTGAGAAAAGCTCTGCAAGTGCCTGTCGGAAATATCTAGGTCCCAAACCATATGGGCATTGATCATGTCCATCATCCAACTCCATGGGGGCTTGGCAAAATGAACAGTTCCCATTCCTATCCTGAAATACATGAAAGGTTGGGAAGTTACAGAATTTCAATAATACACACAAGTTATAAAATAATTTTTTCTGCATCCGCATATTCTACTCTGCAACATACCAAACTTGCTAAGTGACACAATCAATAAAGGTGAACATATTAATAAGTTAAATATTAGAATTACTCTCACTGACAGTGCCCATCAAAACACTCTATCTGATGCAGATTTATCAATAAACAGATTAGCAAAAAGTAAAAGGATTAGAGCGCTATATTCACTTCCTCAACTCCTCAAAAGACAAGAATGGGAAAGAGTTCTACTACTGGCAGTGCATCAGTGGAAGGAAGGCATTTATTTTCAAATATTGTTTACTGTGGCCATTAATTTCTATTATTATTATTATTATTATTATTATTATTATTATTATTATTATTATTATTATTATTATTATTATTATTATTTTAGCCTCTTGAGAAGTGAACTATAATGTCTGTATTTTATGAGCACCTGATAACAATGGAAGCAATGTGGTTAAAAAGGAAGAAGTTTGGAAAAGCATAATACCCATCAATGTATTTGGGAGAAAAGAAGTCTTCAAATTAGGACAGCCAGGTCACAGGAGGATAAGAATAGCTTTTGTTACAGGAAATGTTTTTCCAGTGTTTTAGTGGAAATTCTAAATCATTGTGCAATGTTGATTTTATGCAATAATTTTGAGTTGATTGTAACACTACAGATTGAGCAGACATTGTAACTAGAGCATTAATAAGTTCAGGATGTGCCTATTAGGATGACAGCTTTGGAGGTGCAAAGGAATAACAGTTATCAGTTGGCACAGGCTGATCTCGCCCCATCTGCTGAGACTTTGCATATATTTTCAGCTTCCTGAGCAATGATTAGGGCTGTCAGAACCTCTTTAACCTTCTAACTGCTGGTCCCAACTGGCCCTAATTAGAGACTAATGATTTCTAAAGACACAGGCTGTGATTGGACTGCCTCTGCAGTTTGTATACAAATTAATCAGCAATCACATCAGGCATCCAAGTCATTGCTGATGTATAGACAAAAAATCATACATAAAGGATAATTATGAGAGGACAAATGAAATAACAATAACTTTTTTGCCAAAGCATATAGAGAAGTTTGACATATGAGACATGACATACCTTTCATCTCTTCACCCATCTTTTTACAAAAATATTTTGAATGGGAAAACTTACATAGGCATACACACAAACATGTACTGTACATGTACTGTATAAGAGGCACCTTTTTTTTGCATATTCAGATACACTTAATGAAAAACTGCCAGTAAATGGTTAATCATGCATCAAAATAACCTTCTTAAGTCCAATATGATAAGCAATGTATCTCATACTGTCAAAAAAAAAAAAAAGTCAATCTAGATTTTGTGTGTTGTAGCTCAAATGTTGGCTGCACATTTAACCCCAACATATGACTCTTTGAGGCCATCTGGAGAGTTGGCTCTTGTTGGAGAAATCCATTGAGGCTCTCTCTCACAAGTCGCGCAGTCTTCCCAGATGATGGAAACCCCAGAGATTTTGTGTCACACTGATGGTGGAATCAGACAGCTCATATGGAAATAAACAAAGAGAACCTCAACATTCACAAGCTCTTAAATAATGTTTTGGAGTTCATGTGTGTTATTGTTTATGTGAATACAAGGAATTAGTGACTAATCACTTTATTATGATTCAAAATGGAATTAATTACACAGGGGGCATAGGTGAGATGGAATATACCAATAAATAAACATCTTAATGATTGTCTCAAGTTATAATTAATCTTCATGCATTTTTTCATAGGAGCTCTGCATTTTAACATTGGAGTGTGCTGGAAAATACTCCAAAGTACAGTACTTTAAAAAGAGCTGTCATCATTTCATTGCGCTGATTTTTTGAGCACTCTGATATAAATGGACATTCTGGAAGCCCTACCCTTTTACCCTGTCTTATACCAGTAATGATCTGGCCTGTGTATGCAGTGCTTAAAAGGTGCACTGATGCAGCATCCTCGCTTTCTGTCAAGGTAAATTGGTATTTCAGAAAAAGGGCATTTGAAAGAGAGATGTATTTGTTTTCTTTTTCTTAGTTTGTGCATGGGTAACAAGTTCACCATGTTGTGCTAAATTGTGCATAAAATTATATAAAATGTCTATAAATTTTTATAAAACTTGGCATAAAACCACCCTGGCAACCCAGAGCTCAGCTAATCATTTTGTAATGGGTTTTGAAGCATATGGTCCTGAATTTTCACTTTCATATAGTACTGAACCAGGAAAAAAAAAAGTAAAGAACTTTTGACAGTTTTTGCAGATCTGTAAAGTAGACATAAGCATAAGCATTGCATATACATTATGGTACTGTGCACATGCCAATACAAAACACACCTTTTATCCAAAGCTATGTACCAGTGAGCCATTGACAAATTTCTATTGACTGACCTAAAACACTTGCTGGGGGCGGGGGGCGGGGGGGCGGGGGGGTGTGTGTGGGGGGGTTGATGGCTACAACTTATACTCATACTACAAAGTTAAATATAAATAAAACTTTTTGTCATGTAAAAAAAAAAAAATAAATAAACAAAATTCATTTAATTCTAAAGGTTAATTAAGTGTCTGAATATTATGCTAAATGTATTTTATAATGAAACTATAATAAACTAGTATTAACAAATTTCAACATGCCCTATGTATCAGGTTATTTGTTTGTTAACCATGTGCCAGTTGCATGGAGAACAGACAGTCATATATCTGAGGTGTTTTCCTACAACATCAATTATTTTAGCCTGAAGCACTAAATGTCAGTTCTAGGTGGAGTTATTGGATTATTGTGTGTTCTTCCAGATTTTGGCCTTTGTGCTTTACCAAACCTAGATATGATTAATATCTTTTGTAGGTATTATTTTTTCATAACTACACTGAACCTGTCTAAGGTAACCAGTGACATGTAGAGCTAAATGATTTTGCTTTCATAGTGATGGTAAAAATAAAT
Source organism: Cranoglanis bouderius (assembly GCA_023630585.1). Taxonomy (NCBI): domain Eukaryota; kingdom Metazoa; phylum Chordata; class Actinopteri; order Siluriformes; family Cranoglanididae; genus Cranoglanis; species Cranoglanis bouderius. The sequence continues at coordinate 16,392,183 of CM042546.1, forward strand.
TACATGATATATGAGGGTTGATCCAAGTGCACAGAATGCAGAAGATCTTCATCTAACAATTTTAGAGCTAAAGAGGAGCTGTATGAACAATTAGGTTTAAAAAAGATGGCAGTGATTTGTGAAAGTGAAAGAGTTGTTTTTGTTGTTAATATATTAGAGGTACGCACACACACACACACACACACACACACACACACACACACACACACACACGCACATACACATACACACACATACACACACACACACACAAAAAAGGCCTGGGCACTTTTGTTATATTTGCTCATGTATGCATGGGTGAGAGCACCCAAACCATATGCACCTGAGTCCTGCTCCTATTTTTTTAATTTAAAAAAAACCATTCATTTTCTCTAAATAAAATAAAAAAAACATTTTAAACCTGTTTTTAAGCACTTAAATGAGAGCAAATGTAGTAGTAGTAGTAATACTACTACTACTAATAGTAATAATAATAACTCAACTTGTAATTTTTTTCTTGCTGTACCAACATTTACTAACTCCTGTCTAAATTTGAACCTGACCTCTTTGTTCTAGCATGAGGATAGTTTATATTTTTGATAGAGACTACTTCTGAGCACAGCTCTAAATGCTGCAGATGTTAATCATTTGTAAACATATATTTTGATCATTTGTGGCATAAAAACACTAACTTTTCATCAACTCTTTGGTGCCCTTGGTAGGATTCAGTCTGTTATTGCTCATTTCTGTGTTTGTTGTGAGGGACATATAAAATGTTTGTGCTTGCAATGGAAGGAAATGACCTTCATAATCTAAGGCCATTTATGCTAATTTGAGCATGTTTTCAGACAGGACTCATATGTGGTTATTAAAGCACAGAGGTCTGAACAATGGCTGCAAAGTAATGTGCAAAAGAAGCAAACCTTTAACAGGACTTAATGCCATAATGCCAGAAAATAGCAAAATAACAAGTGTCCCTTACCGTGTCTTTGTGATAAGATTTTTAAAAGCACATCAGAAAGACCAACCTTTTTTTGTCCTATAATGGAATTTTATTTATCTGAATATGCATAATAATTGCATTCTTCCTAATTAAATATAGATTCAGCATTGTCCTTCATGTAATGTGTCCATCTGAGTTCAAAACCTGTCCATAATTGTCCATACCTGCTGTGCCACTGTGCTGCTCGAAAACATCAAGGTGTCTGAAGTAAAATGTAGGCAATGGATTGAAACTGCATTCTGCAAGAAATCATACTTTGTGGTGGTAATCGTCATATAGTACTGCATTCAAGTTGCATAATTCTTTATTGTAAGTGTTAGTCGTACTACTAGCTTTTGTGTTTGGTTTGAAGGTGTGACAACTAATAAGTAGAAGCAACTTGCAGTTTAAAGGTTTTATTTATTTATTTATTTATTTTTCACATTTACAACTATTTGGAGGCAGACATTCAGTCATATAGGTTTATCTCAGTCTCTGTTAGCTAGGCTGAATGTGAATGCTCTTGGCATGGAAGGCCATTTCAGATTTCCTCTCAAGCAGCAGCTGTTTTCTCCTGACATATGCTCTGGAGTAACATGAGCCATGGATATTAAAGCTAGAACCCTTCATGCATGTCCAAAGCAGAGGATTCAGAGAAGAAAATGGTTTTGACATTCTGTCCAACAGGCTGTGCAGTGAGCTTCTTTTCTCAGACGGCTTGATATGAATTCCCTGAGAGGAGGAGATGTTTACTTCTCCACAGACACCAGCCAGTATGAGTTGTTATGGATGCAATCCAGTGATATCTGTGATATTCTGAATATTTACTAAAGTGTATATAAAAGTTCCAAAAACAGACTTGATATGGCCAAAACTCATATAGGAAGGTATTTCTCTGACAAAGATGAAATGAGTGAAACTGGATGATACAGGAGTAAAATCTGTAAGATTCCAGAAACCAATGTCAAGTGTTGAATGCCCAGGATGATGCTTGGTTATTGTTCATGTTATAGAAGATTAGTGATGGTGATGGTCTCTGAAGAATCCAAGGTATAGTATTTCTTCCTTGTGCCCAGTGTTCCCAAACTGGTAACATCAAGGACACCCAACCATCACATCCATACAGTATGTGCCCATTCCATAACCATGGACATTAATATGGAGTTGGTCCACCCTTTCCTGCTGTAACAGCCTCCACTCTTTCCAATAGTGGCTTTCCACTAGATTTTGGACTGGGATTTCTGCCCATTCAGCCACAAGACCATTAGTGAGATTTGGAACTGATATTGAGCGAGAAGGTCTGGTGCACAGTCTATGTTCCAATTCATCCTGGAGGTGTTTATTGGGTTGAGGTCAGCGCTCTGTGCAAGCCACTTGTTTACTTTTGCACCAACCTTGGGTTTTTGGTTGTCTCTTTATGGTTTTTGAACTGTGCACAGGGGAACTGTCCTGCTGGACCATTTTAATTGAGAAATTGTAATGCTACAGCATGCAGAGACATTCTAGACAATTGTGTGCTTTTTACTTTGTCTCAAAGGTTTGGGAAGACCCACTTATGGGTGTGATGGTCAGGTGTCCACACATACTTTTGTTCATATATTGTATACAAGAAACAAATTTCAGATATACTCCTGTATGTATCCGATTGGTTTAAACTTGAGAGAGGACAGTCCTCAGAAGCCTTTGACTCAAAAGGGCAGAGGGATTCCCCTCCCAAGAGGTGTAATACTTTAAAAGATACCCATAAAGCATGACTCCAGTAGTGATGGAATGCACTACATTGTTGGCAGGAGCTGTTTATTTGTTTATAAACTAGTCTATTATTTGCTGATTACTTAAACTTTAACAGCCATTTGAGTTGATTACATTATTGGACACAAATTTTGATTCAAATAAAGAAAGGATTAATTAACATGTAATTAAAATAAATTCCGTCCCAAGGACCTGTTTTCAATCACATGTTGATGAGGACTATGTTTTAAGACAAGCTCCAATTCTGTGTTATGTAAATAAGGTTTGAAGATTAAGCCTGGGGTTTTTAATTAAGTTAATTACGCATGCACTAAATATAAAATTTAAAGGTCATTTTAGGACTTTTTTTCTGAACTTTGATAAACGTTGTTTATCAGTATGTTTAATTGTGTCACTGTTGAAAAGTATACAAGGCTTATTACTAGTATATGTGTGCACTTTATAACTTTCAATTTCAGTCCTTTATCTCATTGAATGATTATTTAGGTTAATTTGTTTTTAATAAATATTTTTAATTAATTGGTACAGTTTATGGTTAGGGCTAACCTATGATACTGATTGAAACATAGTTGTGCTGTTGTGTTAACATAATTTTTTTCTGTGTTATCTGCTTTTCTTCCACCTTCCAAAAACTGCCACTATGTAAATTTGTGAGGATTCTAAATTGCCCCTCGGTGCAAATGAGTTTGTGCGTGATGCCCTGTAACAGTGATGCCCTGTAACAGTGATGCCCTGAAAAAGACCTGAAATTACTTTTTATAATCCCCTGGTATGGCCATTGTCCATGCCATAATCCCCTTTTCCCTCACCCAATCTTTGCAATATATTTTACAACATCATAGATACACTGTCTGCTCGTACATTTTCCCTTTGTTTGCCATAACCTGTTTGGGGAAAATGATTATATTTAATTCCAGCAATTTTTTTTAAAACAAGATCTCAGCATCTGTAGATCCTGAGATCCTGTAGATCCTTGCTTTATGGAGCCTTGATAATGCAAGTACAGTGCTGTTAAAAAGTATTTGCCCCATCCTGATTTCCTCTTTTTTATGTGTATATCTCATACTAAATAGATTTAGATTTTCAAACAAAATACAACATAAAACAAAGGCAACCTGAGTAAACACACAATACAGTTTGTATTTATTTATATATTTTTATTGAAGCAAAAAAAAGTTATCCAACACCTATCACCCATGTGAAAAACTAATTGCCCCCTTAAACTTATAATCTGATTGTGCCACCTTTAGCAGCAATAACTGTAACCAAATCCTTCTGGTAACTGGAGATCAGTCTTTCACAGCACTATGGTGGAATTTTGGCCCACTCTTCTTTGCAGAACTGCTTTAGTTCTGCCACACTGGAAGGTTTTCGAGCATGAACTGCCTGTTTAAGGTCCTACCACTGCATCTCAATTGGTTCAAACCAGGACTTTGTCTAGACCACCCCAAAACTTTCATATAGCTTTTTTTTGAGCCATTCAGAGGTGGAGTTACTCCTATGCTTTGGATCATTGTCTTGCTGCATAATCCAGTTGTGCTTGAGTTTCAACTTACGGACTGAAGACCGGACATTCTCCTTTAGGATTTTCTGGTAGAGAGCAGAATTCATGTTTCCCTCAATTATTGCAAGTTGCCCAGGCACTGAAGCAGCAAAGCATCCCCACACCATCACACTGCCACCACCATGCTTGATCGTAGGTATGATGTTCTTTTTGTGGAATTCTGTGTTTGGTTTACACCAGATGTAATGGGACCCCTGTCTTCCAAACAGTTCCATTTTTGACTCATCAGCCCCATACACAGCAAGCTGTGATGCACTGTGTGTTCTGACACCTTTCTCTCATAGCCAGTGTTAACCTTTTCAGCAATTTGTGCTACAGTAACTCTTCTGTGGGATCAGAACAGACGGGCTAGCCTTCACTCCCCACATGCATCAATGAGCCTTGCAACCAAAAGTGCCTACAATGTGCACATGAGCATAAGAACTGGACCATGAGCAATGGAAGAAGGTGGCCTGGTCTGATGAATCACATTTTCTTTGACATGATGTGGATGCCTGGGTGCATTGCTGACCTGGGGAAGAGATGCACTATGGGAAGAAGGCAAGCTGGCGGAGGCAGTGTGATGCACTGGGCAATGTTCTGGTGGGAAACTTTGGGTCTTGGCATTCATGTGGATGTTACTTTGACATATACCACCTACCTAAACATTGCTGCAGACCAAGTACACCCCTTCATGACAACAGTATTCTCGAATGGCTGTAACCACATTCAGCAGGATAATGCGCCCTGCCACACTGCAAAAATTCTTCAGGAATGGTTTGAGGAACATGGCAGAGAGTTGATGGGGTTGTATTAGCCTCCAAATTCCCCAGATCTCAATTTGATCGAGCATCTGTGGGATGTGCTGGACAGACAAGTCTGATCCAATGTAGATATTTGCATTACTAAACCTCATGTTCTTTTTTCAATTTATATATACACAGTACTGTTCAAAAGTTTTAGGCACATGCAAAGAAATGCTGTAGAGCAAAGATACCTTCAAAATAATTAAATTAAATGTTTCTACATTTAAAAAAAAAATACCGTAAAGAGCAGTAAACAGTAGTACATGAAACAAAGTCAACATTTGGTGTGACAAAAAAATTAAAATTAAAATTAAAATAGTAGTCTCTGGTACAATTTTTGCAGTTTTATAAGGAAATGAGCTGGTAAGTTTTATTGAGCATCTTGCAGAACCAGCCACAGTTCTTCTGGAGACATTGACTTTCGTACTTGCTTCTTATTTTTGCAGCAAAACCCAGCAGCCTTCATTGTGTTTTTTATCTGAAAAGTGTCTCTTACGTAATATGCTCCTTTCTTTAATGACATAAAAACATTTTTCAGTAACATTTAATTTTGTGCTAGAAAACTGATGTTTGGGAATCTAAAATGTTTTTGTACTGACTTAATAATGTAGTCATAAAATAAAAAAATAGGGTGCCTATATAGGGTGCCTAAAAAATAGGGTGCCTAAAACTTTTGCACAGTACTGTATATACAGTATATACTCCAAGACGACCACTGCCTTGCTAAAGAAGCTGAGGGTAAAGGTGATGGACTGGCCAAGCATGTCTCCAGACCTAAACCCTATTGAGCATCTGTGGGGCATCCTCAAACGGAAGGTGGAGGAGCGCAAGGTCTCTAACATCCACCAGCTCTGTGATGTCGTCATGGGGGAGTGGAAGAGGACTCCAGTGGCAACCTGTGAAGCTCTGGTGAACTCCATGCCCAACAGGGTTAAGGCAGTGCTGGAAAATAATGGTGGCCACACAAAATATTGACACTTTGGGCCCAATTTGGACATTTTCACTTAGGGGTGTACTCACTTTTGTTGCCAGTGGTTTAGACATTAATGGCTGTGTGTTGAGTTATTTTGAGGGGACAGCAAATTTACACTGTTGTACAAGCTGTACACTCACTACTTTACATTGTAGCAAAGTGTCATTTCTTCAGTGTTGTCCCATGAAAAGATATAATAAAATATTTACAAAAATGTGAGGGGTGTACTCACTTTTGTGAGATACCGTATATATATATATATATATATATATATATATATATATATATATTGCATTTGGGGGGTTGACTGCATGTTAGAAATATGGCCAGGTCAAAAGAATGGTACAAAAAGTTAGGAGAAGAGATCATCACCCTTCACAAACAATGAATACACAGGATACACAAAGATAGCGAAGGCACTGAATGTTCCTAGAGACACCATTAGTGTCATAGTTTGCAAGTTCAAAGTTAAGGCAACAGATTTCTGAGAAGGCAGATTGTGAAAAACCCTCGAGTGACTGCAAAAGACCTGCAGCAAGACTTGGTGGCAACAGGCACTGAGGTTTCAGTGAGCACAGACATACACCACTACTGACCCAAAAGCACAAGAAAAGTCGGCTCCAATATGCTCAAAATCATATAAATAAGCCACAGAAGTTTTGGGAATCTGTTTTGTGAAACTTTTTGGCATGATGGATCAGCAGTATGTCTGGAGAAAGAAGAATGAAGAAAGAACACTCTGTCCACAGTCAAGCATGGTGGTGGCTCAGTGATGCTCTGGGGCTGCTTTGCATCCTCTGGTACTGGAAACCTGCAGTGTGTGGAAGGCAAGATGGATTCATTGAAGTATCAGGAAATCCTAGGAGAAAACGTGATGCCATCTGTGAGGAAGCTGAAGCTTGGGCGTCATTGGACCTTCCAACAGGACAATGATCCCAAGCATACCTCAAATTCCCCAAAAATATATATTTCTGCCACATGCTGCACATGGTTTCTAGGTAGAAACAAAACAGAATTAAATGTTCATACTATATTGAAATAAATAGTAGGCTACTTCATTAATGCAGGTATTATGCAAACATTTTTTAACTAAACTTAAACTTTTGCACTCTACTGACTTAATTTTGTTTCATGAGTAAATACCTTGGGCTGGAGATGGGCTGACTGATTAAATAAAGTTTGATGATTTTGAGATCATTTTTGAAAGTGTGCGTAAATCTAAATGTCATAACACAGAAAGCAAAAATACAGCATGACTTATAACTAGTACTGTGCAAATGTCTAAGGAAATACTGTAAAGCAAAGATGTTTCATGGAAATATTTTAGATGTAGCAGAAACGACTCTAAGACTTTTGCACAGTACTGTAGGTGACTTAGTTCTAAATAATAGAGCAATTCTACTTTTACTGTATTTGGATGGATCTCTACATATTTATTCTTCACTTAATTGAGCATAAAATAAATGCACGTGTATGTTTTCACAGCGCATATCAAAAGAGAATTCTGGTTAAAATGAAAGTGTACATAAAAGCGTTCAGTGTTAATTGGTAGTTGTTTGTTGTCATTTGTTCCAGATAAAATAATTAAGTCTGTTGTATTGAGTTTGTATGAAGTGGTGTAATCTAAATATGTATATCCACAAAACCACACTGTAAGAAATAGGACAGGGATTACAAGGCTACACATGAAGTTTGCACTAAGAACAGGTTAAAATTTGTCAATCAAAATGGTTCAAAAACACCACTGAACAGGCAGTTTTTAAATGTCACGTGACCTGTGACTTGTTTTGATGGCTCCACCTACTTCACTGCAGTCATCCTCATTTATGACCAAAAGAACAACAATAGAGCAAAAAATAGGTTGGCATCCAACAAAAATAGAAGTTATTTTCCAAATAACTATCTTTTAAAATAATATTTTTCAAAAATTGTTGATGGACAACATAATATCATAATGCCCACATCTACTGTTAATTGTTTGTCAAATGTTTAACTGGAATCAAACACTTGGGTTAGCATTCCACGAGTTTATTTCAAATAATGTACTTTCTCTCTCACAAGAATTTTTGCTCATTCCTCCTGACAGAACTGGTGAGACAGAACCCAGGTTTATGGGCCTCTTTTCTCAGACACACTTTTTTTAGTTCAGTCCACAAATTTTCTATGGGATTCAGGTCAGGGCTTTGTGATGGCCACTCCAATTTGTTGGTTTGAAGCCATTTTGTCGGGTTAAAATGTTTCTAGATAATCCTCCTTCCTCATGATACCATCTATTTTCTAAAATGCACCGACAACATGATACTGCCACCCCCATGCTTCACAGTTGGGATGGTATTCTTTGGATTAAAAGTATCACCCTTTTTACTCCATACATAACACATACCTAAAATTATGGCCAAACAGTCTCATTTTTGTTTCATCTGACAAGAGAATACTCCTCCAGAAGGCAAGGTTTTCATCTTGGTGATCATCTGCAAACTTCATTCTGGCTTTATGCTACTCTTCTCCTTCCTTTCAGGCCATGGAGATGTTCCTTCGCTGTTGTCTTGGGGTTCAGTTGAACCTTCAGACCAAGGTTTGTTCATCTCTGTGAGTTAATTTGTGTCTCCTTCCTGAACAGTGCAGGGTGTGTGGTCCCAAATTTTTTTATTTTTGCATACAATTGCTTGAACAGATGCTCATGGTACCTTCAGTTGTTTGAAAATTGTTTCTAAGAAGGAACTGGGCTTCTGGAGGTCCAGAATTGTTTTACTGAAGTCTTGGCTGAGTTGCTTGGATTTTCCCACAGTATCAGGGGCAAAAAGGAATTGCTCCTTAAATACAGCCATAGTTGCACTCACAATTTGTACTGTTTCAGACATTTGCCCTGTTTGGATCATGTCCTAAATCAAACTAGTTCCTCTGCTAGTTACAATGATAATTCCCTATTAATCCTACAAACATTCAACCACTCATTCTTGAGATATCACTCTAATAAGCATCTCGGTGGATGGACGCACAGACAAAGGATGGACAGGCAGATGGATGGATAAATGGACGGAAGCACAGAGGCACTGACAACCCACAAATATAAAACAGCTCTACATGAAAAATGTTGGTGAATACAACACATTATATTTTATATGAGCAAGTGTAAGTACTGGAAAATCAATATAATTATAATGGATACAATCCAGTGTTTGTGTGTGTGTGTGTGTGTGTGTGTGTGTGTGTGTGTGTGTGTGTGTGTGTGTGTGTGTGTGTGTGTGTGTGTGTGATATATTTGAACAAATGAGCATGTAAACAAATCAGAAAGCTCTGGGAGAGGTCAGACCCTTTCGACCAATCACTATTCACAGTCACCACCAAGGTAAATCAAGCGTGGGACATTTCAAAGCCTAATTACCAGGTACATCTCAGCAAAAAGAAACGTTTATGGGTAATCATCAGCAGGTGGGGTACTTAATATGGTGGATGGGTGGCCAAAAATGATTTTCTCAATTTTTGCCAAGCCATAAAAAATCACAAAAATGTATAATGTTGGAGATGAAATGTGATAAATGCATTGGCCCAAGACCCTAGCTTTCATTGCTGACAAGGAGCTGCATAATAGCTTTGAATTATAATGATGTTGAGGATGCTTGAAGAAGATGTTTGTCTTGAAGACCAAGATGTTGAACTCTCAACAGATAGAGATCATGTCACAGCTGAATTTATAACAACAAATTGTATCTTCTTAGACACAGACAATATGGAAATATTACCGTGACAAAAATAATCTTTCAAGATGGGGTGCTGTAAAGGGGAGGGACAGTGGGTATGGTTCTAAGGGCCCAGGTAGAACACAAAATGTTCAGAAGAAGGACAACTACTGGGGGAAATTCCAGTGATATGCTTGTTTCATCTCAGCAATTTGATTAATCACATGGACATAATAATAATAATGATGATCAGGGATGTTTCAATACGGATACTAGTATTGGGTATTGCTGCAATACCATGCCCATTTATGCATACAGTATGCTGTGCTAATGCACAGACACAAAATTAGAGAGATCTGGAAATATTTCATGATTACTGGTAGCAATCAAAGCAGGCAAAGCAGATTCAAACTGTCATCTTGGAAAATACCAATCTTAAACATACTGTAAAGCTTAGCATGAGGAACTAATTTCTAGCAGCACACAGCAACTAAGTGGGTCTACAGTTGTCTACAGACCATACTACAGTCCTTACCCAGTGTATTGGTACTGATAATCAACCATTCAATAATCAGCCACCTATCTACGTATCTTTGACTATCAGGGATACTCAACATAATGAACTCAATAATATGTACTATACATATAGCTATAGCTATACAGAAGCATTTCTTTATAGCTACAAAACTCACTCTTCTCCAATGCTACCATACTTAATCCGAGGTAATTAACATAGCTAGCTAACGCGTTTCATTTAAAGTTAACTAGCTAATTCTATAAAGAACAAGCCTAGCAGTGCATGTACTGTATGTGGATACACATTGGCCATTATGCCAAGCATGAAACATAAACAGAGCTAAACAAAATGTTTTGAGATGCCCCTGATTGCTTAATATTAAGTATGTTTCTAATATTAGTATCAGTGATGTCAATGAGTGACAGAAACCATGTACTAGTACACATATCCATGCATAATTATTAATGATGCTAGTGATGATGCTACATGTAGTTGGTGGAGTTTAAGTTATTTCGTAGACTGTGCACACAAATAAGTTTTTCGTTTATGCTTTCTTTGAGGACATTTCAGTTCAGCTAGAGCAAAACAAGGATATTTATTGACAAAGAAATTTAATGTTTTTTTTTCTTCTTTCTGTTCATGGAACATATGGACCATATTGTATGGTTATTGGCAGCCCAACATTTTGTTACTTATTAGTAAACAACCTTATTGATTCACAATGAATACCTGAATACCCATATTAGACTGAATGAAACTAAAGGCTAATAGCCCTTTTAAAAAGTCTCTTTTGTGCAAATGGCCTTTTTGGGAGGGATTGGCAAACATGTTCCTGTGCAAATGAAAATAACCAAATGGAGCCAATATGATTATGTTCCTTTATTGACAAAAGAATGTAGCCACACATGATAATTTCATCAGAAATAGGTCTAATATTATTGTATAGCAACCTTAGTCAGGATCCTTCTTGGGGATAATCACATATGCACAAACACACACACACACACACACACACACACACACACACACACACACACACACACACACACACACTTACTATCCTTATGTTGACATAATGGCCTGCCTATACTTAAACCTAACTCTGACCTGAAGGAAATGGTTTGGCTTATTTAGTTTTTTGTTTTTGTTTTTTTAATACAAACCGGAATTTTTTTGTTTGTTTGTTTGTTTGATATTCCTATAATTGTGTGTATTGTGAAATGATTTTTTCAGCTCACCACATTTGTGAAGAATAGTTATTTGAGTTACTTTAGCCATCCTTTCAGTTCAAATCAGTCTGACCGTTCTCTTCGGATCTCTCTCATCAATAAGGCATTTCCACCTACAGAACTGCCGCACACTGCATGTTTTTTGTTTTTCTCACCATTTTGTGTAAACCCTAGAGACTACCAGGAGATCAGCAGTTTCTGAAATACACAGCCCATCCAAAAACCAGCCCATCTGGCACCAACAGCCATGTCACGGTCAAAGTCACTGAAATTACTTTTTTTTTCCCATTCTGGCACAGTGCTGCTGTGTGTGTATGTGTGTGTGTGTGTGTGTGTGTGTGTGTGTGTGTGTGTGTGTGTGTGTGTGTGTGTGTGTGTGTGTGTCTGTGTGTCTGTGTGTGTCTGTGTGTTATATGATTTTAGGAAAAAAAATTATTATTTTCCTTTTTTAGTGAGAGCCCAGAAAAAAACAGCATTAAACGCTCTTTTCTTGTTTTCCCATTTTCATTTCGAAACCAAAAATGAATGAACACAACGTCCCACCAAACATACCCACACACATACAAACAAGACTAAAGCTGTCCCCAAGCTGTTTCAGTTCTATTGAGAAGTCATTGGAGGAAGAAAAGGCAGATAGGATTGTTCACTTAACATGCTGCTTTAGTTGAGTGCACTGGTGTCTGAAGATCTCTGTTCAAGCTGGAGGCCAAAGGAGCAGTAGGTCTAGTGTAGGGCCCTGCAGGCACTGAGGCATGAGGCCAGGCCCAGTTCTCTTTCCTCTGCCAACTTGCCTCAAACCCTGACTTAACAGCCAGACTCAACAGGGGATTGTGAGACAATGTGTGCAATTTTGCCACAGTGGTTCACTCATTCAAAAAGATTATCACAGCTTATCACAGCTGACAATGGTGTGTTGTTATGTATTTTTAGACCCCTGCTTTAAATAATTTTTTTTGAAAAACACAGCCTCTATGCTGTTAACACTGCTTTTAAACTTATATAGTGAAAATTTTTCATGAAGAATGAATCCACCAACATTTATCCTTATCCATAGTGGTGAAGGGTTATTTCCCATTATGTATTCATATTTATATCTCTCACTTATTGATAATATATCGTGTTTCTATCCATAGACTTAGACTGCTTTGCTTGTTTATTATTGCAATTGTGGAAAGGTGAGACACATAACTGGTTAACACAGATCCAGTCTCAGAACTGGAACTCAGAAATAATGCCTCACGTATATAGAACATGCAAAAACTTGCATGTATTTTAGCATTTATTTTGGACCAAGTGTTCTTGCCTACATGCCCTTTTACCTGTACTCCTTTGACCCCACCTGACTGAATTTGGTGAGGCAGTGGCTCACATTACAATATCATTTTCACACATTCGGCCTATGGTCTTACAGCATGTCATACTGTCACGTTAAGTGGGTGTTTTTTTTTTTTTTCCTTTTGTGTAACGGGTCCCTTAAACACTGCCCACTTTCAGTGCCACATCCTTTTTCCTGAAGACCCCCAAGACCCTTCTGAAGCATAAGAGCTTTTAGCCAGCCTGCGCTAATGTGTGGAATAATAGCTACTCCCTGAATCTTGATGGCCCCTCAAAAAGCTGTCTGAATTTGTACACAAGAGCATCTACAGCAGAATATTATCCTTCTTTTTCTATCTATTCTTGTGCACTTCCATATCTAATCTTATCTTATTATATCTCTCCCCTCCTATTATCTTTCCCTCATGTAACCTTTCTGTCATATCATTAGTGAGGTGGAGGATAATATCTCCTCACAGATATGATGGAATACTACGAACTGAGAATAATATTACAATTATGTTGTGCTTTGCAATTACAGACAATAACACAAGAGGTCTCTCAGCAAAGAGCTTTTAAGTGAATTGTTACATCAAGGGTTGACTTACCTTCCCATTATATGTGGTTAGAAAACAAGCTAACATAATGTAAAAGTTACACTTTTAAAGTAGAATAAATAATTGGTCCCTTAAGAGTTTTGGAGTTAGTACTATATGTATGAATTAAGAGATGCATCATTTAACACAGTAAAATCCACCATGGTGGATAATTGCTTGCATCGATCTTTTACCAAAACATAATTATAAAACAATAGCAGCAATGATCATTAAGATTTTAAATCAGTTATTGATGCTTATTTTAATCTTTTGCTACTGTATTTTGTGATTTGTGATCCCTTCTTTAGTTCAGTAAGCGTTCAGTGTATAATATATTATACCATGGAATATGGTCACTGTTTAATATTCATTACATAAAGAGATAATATACTATACAATACAGTTAGACTTCACACATAGTACAGCAAAGATGGAAGCATAGTATGATGCAGTAAAGACATCCAATACAAAACTGAAAAATATCACATCATTGAAAAACATAATGTGGTTATGATAGTTTGTACAATATTGTTGCTCAGGACGTACAGTAAAGACTGTTCGGGTGGTCAGTGTTTTCATACTGTTGTACCTCATATTAGAGTGCAAATGCATTTCTGTACACACACAATAAAAAATAAAAGACTCAGAATTTATAAAGAAATAGATCCTCTTAAACCTCATATAAAACACACACACACACAAACCTCATATAAAACACACACACACACACACACACACACACACACACACACACACACACACACACACACACAGAGAGAGACAGAGAGAGAGAGAGAGAGATGGAGAGAGAGAGAAGAGTATATACATAAGGGTATTATTCTACAGTATTTGTGTGTGTTATTCATCTTACTATATCATTTCCCTTCATGTGATACAATAAGTCTACTTTAGGCCTGGGTGGAAAAAGAAGAAATAATACAAAAATGCATTGTAATGCAGGCCACAATATTTAAAGCCACTACCCTTAAAATTGAACATAATGAACAGTAAAGTTTGGAATGTTACCCAATTTTTTTAAATGATCCGAAATTTACGCAAAATTTCTTTTGCAGGAGATTCAATAAATGACTTCTTCACGAAGAATTACAAAAATTGAGTGTTTAGGCTCTGTGATATTTGTTGCTGTATCACTGTATTACACTGCATAATGTTTTGTAAAATGCATAATGGAATAATGGAATAATATAATAATATAATATAATAATAAATAACAATATTTGATATGCAGTATAATAGCCCTTGGAAGAAAAGTGTGTGTAAAAATTTGCTCTTTTTAGATGCTGTTTTTCTTCCCTGTGTAGAGGTTTACAGGACACCACAAAGATCATAAAAAAATATGCAGTGGCAGTGTAGGGGTACTGCTGCATGCAACATAGTTACATAGTCATTCAGGGATAGTTTGGATGTTTCAGGTAGGGACAAGAAATTCAGAGAACAGTGAGACAATAGACAGGACAGTTACAATTTTAATATGACAGTTAACATGAGGGTCAAATGAGTTCTTATTTCTTTAAAATACACACCATGCCATCAGGACATACGAAATGACATCAGGACTGGCAACCTTAAAAAAAAACAGCAAATTAATGAAAGAAGACAAAGAAGAAGAAGAAGAAGAAGAAGAAGAAGAAGAAGAAGAAGAAGAAGAAGAAGAAGAAGATCCAACAAATCCAAATATAAGTTTCACCCACACAATTCACACACCACCCCCCCAACACACAACACAGAGTATGTATGTACACTCTTTAACAGTTCTTTGAGGGTTCTTGGCTGAACCTTTAAGAGTCCCCCAGAGGGACAACCGAAGAATCCCTAAGGGTTCTAAATTTTCTAAGCGTGTAAATATGAGCTTAACTGTAATCAGTAGCACTGATCTGCAACTGCAGAGCAAAAGATTTATACTATAGTTTGATGCAAGTAAATAATAAAGATGCTATAGCCTATTACTATATACTACTATTACTATAATGGATTTTAGTAATTATTACTACACTATTACTATAATGGATACAAGCCAATTACTATAATGGATAGGACACGTGTATTTTGCAATGTAATATATTTTACAGTTGTATTAACTGTTTAACTGTAGGTCATGAATAACTTACAATATAGTAAGTGTAACTCTAGTGGTCTCATAGCAAGATCAGGTCAGATGTTTGGTTTGTTACCATAAAAGTTTTTTTTTTTTTTTTTTTTTTTTTTTTTACTGTTTTAAACCAAATTATTTCCTTGTGATAGATTCATTCAAGTGCCACGGTGAAGAGACAGGGGGAGAGAGAGAGAGAGAGAGAGAGAGAGAGAGAGAGAGAGAGAGAGAGAGAGAGAGAGAGAGAGAGAGAGTGCGTGTTGGAGGGAGAGGGGTTATTGTAGTTGCAATCTAAATCGAGGCTACAGGTGATAGTGCGAGAACTATTTAATCCACAGAAGAATATAATGGGGGCGATTCTGAGATTGCCCCCGAAAAGAACTGAGTCACTTTCGAAATTAAAACAGAGAAAGTCTTCTCTATACTAATAGACGTTTCTTTCTTCAGTCGCCAAGGTTTGGTGCGTTAATGTTTTTCCATACTGGTGGCGCGTTTGGGGAAAGTTGCCGCCGGACCGAAATTATGCTTGCTTGCGACTTGAAAACAGACTTAACGACTCTGTTCCCATGCACGGCAAAATAATAGACGTGACAAAGGAAGAGCAGAAAGAGTAGAGCTACCCTAAATTCTGTCATCACGTTGAAGAATATGTTTATTAGAAATATTTTTAATCATCTGCCATCATTGTATTCTTCTCCTTCTTCTTCTTCTTCTTCTTCTTCTTCTTATTATTATTATTATTATTATTATTATTATTATTATTATTATTATTATTATAAATAGCATAATAATAATAATAATAATAATAATAATAATAATAATAATAATAATAATAATAATGATGATGATGCGTGTGTTTGTAATGGACCAGCTATTGAAGTCTGTATCAAAGGCATTGTGAACTGCACCCATTAATACATATAATTATATATAATTTTATTTGGTACTTTGGCATGAATGATGCGTAAAGCCTTTTCTTCTTCTTCTTCTTCTTCTTCTTCTTCTTCTTCTTCTTCTTCTTCTTCTTCAGACAGTAGACTGTAGAAACTGGCACCAAGTAACAAAATCTGGGAATTTTATCTTGATGCCCATATTTTGTGATGATAATAATAATAATAATAATAATAATAATAATAATAATAATAATAATAATAATAATAATAATAATAATAAAATCTATTTAACACGGCTTTGAATCTCGTAACTTGCACTACAAAAGAAAAAATAAATTAATTAATTAATTAAAAAACAGCAACAAAATTAGAATTCACAGAGGAAATTCTGGCGCACCTAATGCGCCCAACTGGATAATGAGAATAATAATTAGAATAGGCTACTAAAGGTTTGATAGGGTTTTTATTATTATTATTATTAGTCAGGTTACCCCAATGTGTATTTGGTAAAAGTCTGTACATAACATAACCTGATAAAGCGTGCTCAGTGCTCACTCATTTTCGCGTTCTTGATATTGGGTGTGCAGAAATGCAGAACTCACTTTCCAAGCCTTAGAAATATCCTTATTAATTAAAGGTTTCACGAATGACATAAAACATCATAAGGTGTAAAGGGTACAGTTTTCAAGCAGATAAACATCTGGTAAAGAAAAGGCATAAAACGATTAAATTTACCTTTTGAAATTCTTAGACTGATTGGCTGGTATTTGCGGGGCTGATAACTATGTCCGCGCCGGAGTGAAAGAATGCGCCGTGGCCTTTTTACTTGAATGTAGAGCTTCAGCACGAGCGCTTGCTGAAATTTTATTCATCGTTTAGATGCTGGGTTTTAATTATGTGTTCAGTGATGACCAAAAGAGTCGACCTCGGAAAGTCTGACTTTTCATAATCCTACAGTAGCCGGCAAGTAAATGATTCCGTTCTGAGTTCATAAATAAGTTTATGATTTTTCTATGAGCCGTGAATAATACTACCATATTTACCAAAACGGGTTTTTAAACACATGTGACAGTAGTTAGACTAAGTGATATTAAGGTTGTTTTAGCAACATCTTGATGGATTTGAAAAGTTTCAAAATGTGGTCAGGTTATAGGCCTACGCGATTTACAAATTAGAAATAAGAAATAGAACAAGAGTTTCTGAACAAAACAAAACAAAACAAAATAGAAAAGCAGTGATGGAGTGGAGCAGTCCAAAATACAAGTAATATACTTAATTTACCCCCTTGTTTTCTTTGGTGCCTTTGGATGATTGGGTGTCTGTCGACAGCGGAGAAGTTCAGGGTTTTGTATTCCTCTAAATCCAGTGGACTGCTCTTATTGGTAGCTGAAATCGTTGCATCACGATGATCATGACGCGCCGTCTTCCTGCTTCCTTTATTCGCGTCTTAAAGTGAATCTTGTTGATGTGAGCGCGCGCTACAGCCTCGTCCTGTTGGTGGTCGCTGAGACGGACAATTTCCAGGTAGAGAGAGGAGCGGCGCACAAGAGCTCTCTCTCTCTCTCTCTCTCTCTCTCTCTCTCTCTCTCTCTCTCTCTCTCTCTGCGCTCTCACTGTCCTGAGAAATTACAACATTCGTCAAGGGGTGAGCAGCCCTATCAATCCTCTGTTACACTATTCCAAAAGAAGCTCAAGCGTTTCTCATCTTCAGAGTAAGTAGTCTATCCGTGCCGTCGTGTAAATTCACTGTTTAGCGACAGCGGATTATTTCTAGGTAGATGCAATGTAAGCTTTATTGTTAGTCAATATCACGGCTACGCAAGAAGGCGCATTGACTGAGGGTTTTTAAATATACTGCGAGTGCGTGTCATTTGTAAGAAGTGTACCCATTTCGGCTACTTTTCATTTTTAAAGCTGTTTCACAAAGTAAAAAAGATTCAGAGCTACCGTAAAGGCAAAATACGTTTCCCTATACACCCCTTTTCTCAAATCGGTATTTTCACCATGTAGCTTATTTATTGCTTTAATGACTTCATAATTGGGTTGGTTGCGCATTTTTTTTTTTTAATGTTACGTACGCGTTTGCTTTCAGTTTGCGTAGAGGCGCTTGCTGGTTCACCTCACTTTGTTAACAGTTTCCATATCACAAAAAGAAAAGAAAAGAAAAGAAAAAAAAAAACTTATAATCATTGTTGTTTACGGGTGCGTCATTACGCACGGACAAAACGTGATCATGTTTATCACGTCGTAAAAGTAATGCGAGTAATTCACTGCTGAGGGGCATTGCTGGTGTTGAGGTTGTTTTTAGCTAGAAAGCGTGTGCTGAGAGACGGTGTGCAGGTGGAGGCTATTTAACTGACAGTGTAAAACATTGTGCACATATGCACATATGTTTCCTGCTTAGATATCCAGTTATTACACTTATTCTGTTCCAAAATATAAGGTTTGCCAAGACCCCCCACCCCCTCAAACCCCCAAAAAAGAAAAAAAATCATCAAAATAACAATGACAATGACATATAGTGTATATTTGCCTGAACAACAACAGTATATATATATATATATATATATATATATATATATATATATATATATATATATATATATATATATATATATATATATATATATATATATATATATATATATATATATATATATATTCTGTAGTTTATTTTAACTTGTCATATTATAGCCTACGACAATAAATATTACTTGACTTATACACTCGATTGATTTGATGTCAGTTCATCAAAACTTTTCTCTTACCCGAGGACAAGTTGTGGGTCTCTGTTCAAATAAGCATTTACTGGAGAAAAAAAAAACAAACTGATGTGGTATTTTATAACAGGAGTTTATGCTCTTCACATATGTATCAAGGAGTTGTCTTGATTAAATATTAGTATGATAGTGATAACTAAAAATAAATATAATAATTAAATTTTTTGATTAAAATGAGAATTGAACTGTGGTTTTTTTATTATTTATAAAATATTTTAAGGTACCGTGAATAGGCAACATATATATATATATATATATATATATATATATATATATATATATATATATATATATATATATATATATATATATATATATATATATATAAAATCGGGCTAAATCCTTGTCATAGATATATGTCTTGTTTTACGTTTATAAATGTAATGTACATTATAAATGTAATTCCATTGTAATGCAATGCAGATGTTACATTTCTTTGGTAGATTTAATACTTATCATTTAATTGAAATAAGAAAATCATTATCCTTTAGCTAAAAAATAAATAGAGATGAGATAAAGTGACCATTTTTCCCCCAGTGTAATCATAATATTATTCCACTAGACTTGATACAGTTGTATATTTATGAATGCGCGAGTGATATTTTAAAAAGTCTTTATCATTAAAATCCGGTCTTTTTGAATGTCACGTTAAAAAGGCATGATACTCTTAATGATAATAAAATATGGATTTTAAAGTCCCTGTAATGTTGTTATGTAGAAAGAACTTTATTCAAGTAATATTTAATCTTTTTTCCCCCTCACCTGTCTCGCAGGGTTCTCAAGCTGTGTCCAGCTGGCAGGCTTTTAAAATGGCGTGACAACATTTCCAGTGATGCCGGACCATGACAACACATCCCTCTTAAGTAGACAAACCAAGAGAAGAAGAGTTGACATTGGAGTGAAAAGGACTGTAGGTACAGTGTCTGTAGCTTTTGACCATTTAAAAACAAGCAATTTTAGTGCCATGAATCCCCACGGAGCTGAGCAGGATGTCAACTGTTCAGTGGTGCAGCACACAGACAGTGAGAAATCTAATGTGCTTCACAAGTTGCTGAAGCGGGCCAACTCTTATGAAGACACCTTGGTGACCTTTCCTGGGGCCACCATCATCTCCCAGCTGCTGAAAAACAATTTAACCAAAAATGGGGCAAATGAATCTGACTACCAGAGCAATGGCCTGTCCAGGACAGGCTCAGAGATCCACCAGGAGGATGCCTGCAGCACCTCATCACGGGGCAGCCCTCAGGAGTGTCTGTCCCCTTTCAGCAGGCCTTCCATGGCACAATTTGACATTGATCGTTTGACAGATGAGCACCTGAGGGCTAAGCGTGCCAGAGTGGAGAACATAATCCGTGGGATGAGCCACTCTCCAAATGTCACACACCGTATAGGTGAGACTGAGCGTGATGGGGCACCTCAACCCCTAAGCCCTCGAGAGAGTTACAGGGAAAACAAGCGTAAGCAGAAACTACCCCAGCAGCAGCAGAGTTTCCAGCAACTAATTTCTGCTCGCAAAGAGCAAAAGCATGAGGAGCGCCGTCATCTCAAACTACAGCTAGAGGACATGCAAAAACAGCTCCGTCAGCTCCAAGAAAAGTTCTATCAGATTTATGATAGCACTGACTCTGAGAATGATGAAGATGGAAACCTCTCAGAGGACAGCCTGCGTTCTGATGGAATGGACAATCATATCTCTGACTCTGTTACAAACCGCTCAGAAAATGAGATGTCTGACCTGGATCCAGGACATTTCTTGGACCAAGCCCAGGCACTTATTTGTGAGCAAACCATGATGACCGAGGGAGAGAAGCCCAAACGCGATGGCTCTCGAGCAAAAGGTCATAGATCAATGTCCATGCATGCAGAAGGGAAACAACTAGCAGAAACGCTGAAACAGGAACTAAACACCGCAATGACCCAGGTGGTGGACACAGTGGTAAAGGTCTTTGCAAAAACCCCATATCCACTTCCTCAGGGCTTCCCAACTGTGCAGACACCCTCCGACCGCTTTGTAGTGAATCGCGAGAACCCAAATTTTCATACCGCTAACCAGCGTTTACCATGTTTTGGTGATGTCATTATTCCCAATCCCCTCAATTCATTTGGCAACATGCGAGTGCCCAACTCAAATGACCAAACAGAGGCCCTGCCTCTAGTGGTGAGAAAGAACTCTACTGACCAGCCTGGATCTCTACCCACACCTGCTAATCACCACACAGGTCTTCACCCATCACCATTATCCTCAACTATGGCCTTCAGTCCTCCATCCTTCCGACATCCTTTTCCTCTTCATATTATGGGTTATCCTTTCCAAAGCCCTCTAGGTGCCCCAAGTGGGCCTTATCCAGGCAAGGACAGGTCTTCTCCCGAGTCTATGGACCTGTCTAGAGAAACCACTAGCCTACGGACCAAGATGTCATCCAACCATCTCAGCCTCCATCGTCCTATCTCGCCAACACATCCAGGAAACCCTGAAGGCCTTTCGATATCTCTCATCAAGTCTGAATGTGGGGACCTCCAAGATATGTCTGATATCTCTCCATATTCAGGAAGTACAATATCCTTTCACAATAATTGACTCCCTGATGCATTAATGTAGTATGTAGTTGCTGTGGTTTTAGAATTAATTGTTCTTGTTGATATTTTTGCAAGTCACAAATGTAAATTATAAATCTGTATAAACAAGCTTCAGAAGGATACAAAAGTTTGCCTAAAAGAATTTATGGATTTAATATATATATATATATATATATATATATATATATATATATATATATATATATATATATATATATATATATACATATACATATATACATATACATATACATACATATACATATATATATATATATATATATATATATATATATATATATATATATATATACATGCACATTATATACAAAATATCTTGTAGGGTGGTTAAAAATGATGATTAAATGGCCATTGGTCTTGAAGAACGTCAATGTATATTCAAATCCTGTGTTCATTCATGGTCAAAAAGGAGCTCTCTGGTTGGGGGCTTTTAAGTGTGCACTATAGGGCCAAGTGCTGAAAAGCTTTGCCATGACAAATATACCTCCCATCTTCTCTGTTCTCAAATTATCATAGAGAGACTCACAATACCCCACCCCCTTTCATCACAGGCCATGCAAGACTTTGTACATAATGCTCAAAGCAAATCATATTTCAAAGCCAGGAAGTAAAAGGCCAAGTGCGATCCTTTGCCAAAAGATCTTAGCATCTTGTGTTTAGAAAGATGAGAAAATATATCTGTCAGTGAGCGGGCATTTTGTTTCAGAGAAATTTTGTAAACCCTTGTTTTCACTGTGCTTCCCCTTAATTCACATCTAGTGCTTCAGAGAATATCTGCAAATTGTTGTATTCTTTCTGATCATGAAGAGCTTGCTATAGTCGAAAGCACTTGCAGCACTAATAGCTGTTGCCTGGCAGCAGGTCCTTTCTTTTCATCTTTCTCTTTTTTTCAGATGTGAACAGGTGTTTGCAGGTAGCTGTTTATCTTTTATCCTTTGCCTCTTTACAACCGTTTTTGTTTTGTTTTTTAACCAAAAATCTGCTAGAAGTCTAACAAGCTTTGGCTGTCTACCTTTGTCTAAGAATAAACAGAGTTGACAGAGTACTCTGTACATTTTATGAATTATAGATTAATTTCTTTCTAAGTCTAACGCTGAAGTCTTTACACAGAATGAAATTGTATATCCCCCCCCCCCCCCCACCTTCTTCTCAAGAACAATGTCTCAATATTTGCACAATAGGGTAAAAAAAAAAAAAAAAAAAAAAACTCTACACAGATTTGTCTGAATGTATTTGATGTTTTTATCCTGGACAGAGTGATTTTCCTTGTCATTTACCCTCTTTGCATCGCAAGACAAATAGCCTTGTTCATTTTCACTCCGAGATTTGCATATAGAGAAAGAGAACAGCTCTGACATGGTGCGTTTGTAAGTAACAGGGGTGGGGAGTGTTTAAGTCAGTTTGCATGTCTAATGCACTAGACAGAGCTGAAGTCAGCTGTTTTCCTAACAATGATTGTTACTTCTTTTAATTCAAAACACAGACCTCATATATGTTAAATATATATGACAGTTAAAAAATAAAAAATAAATAAATAAAACATTTACCTGGTAATTTACTTCATACTCATTATTACAATGGGAATCATCTTTATTTAATCACCTGTTTCTCCACTCAGTTATTTAAAAAAGGTTATGTTTACCCATGCTATTTATTTATTTGTTTACTTTTAATAGAATGCTAGGTTGAGTTGTCTAATCTTTCATGTTGTTGAGCAGATGTCTAGCATTAATTTATGGATTTATCATCCCTATGTTTTCTCCCCTTACACCTGGCAGTTGGATCAGATTTCAGTAGTTATAGTCTCTGTTTCATGAAACACTGTGAATCCAAATCCAAATTCAGAAAAGACTAATGATGTGCACTATCCATGGCTCTGCTGTTTTTGTAGCATCTCATTTGTCTATATACTGCGGTCACCTGTTTCCCCCACTCTCCTTCATATTCATGTTTGCATTATTTCCTGGCTGACCTTGCTTGTGGCCTGGCTTGTTTTACACTGTGGGGTAATGTTTACCTGGTATTTTGTCACTGCACATATTTGCGTATCCTAGAAACAGCTGTATGGACAAGAGGTTTCCTTGTAGGAAATAGGCTTATGTTGTTGTAGATGTTCAAGGCATTAATGCTCTGCTTCAGATTATAATCCTTTTTTTTTTTTGGATTATATAGCGAGTATAGATGGGGAGGGGAAAATCGATGTGGCCCTTGACCAAGACAGGTGATTACATTTGCGTGTGGTAAGCCTTGATGATTAATTATGCTTCTTTGGCATTTTCAGATGGACATTATTTGAAAGGAACAAGTAATAATTAAGATGAAGACAGTGAGGGTGTTTCCTAGTACTCTATACTCCTACTATGAGCCAATGTGTATTGTATTCTTACACTCACTTGCTTTTCTACTTCCTTTGCTGTGTTGTCAAGAAATGGTTTGAGAAGGGGCCTTCACTTGAAGAGCCATGCTTCTATATAAGCCTTCAGACTTCACTCTCTTTTGCTCTCTCTCTCTCTCTCTCTTTCTCTCTCTCTCTCTCTCTTTCATCTTGTTACCCAGTCATTCATGGCTATTCTTTGTTGTATACATTATGACAGATGGCAGAAGAGAGAAGCTAGTGCTCTTTTAGTCTTTTCTATCAGCCTAATGGAGGGAATACCTCCTCCCCTCCCCTTGTACAAGGAGTATGTCAGTCAGCATGGATAGCTTGATGACACTGTTGAGGAGCTCCTGCAACACAAACAGCATTAAGTCAATTCGACTACTTATAATGTAAAACCGAATTTTACACCTGTATTGTGAAATGGATCAAGTGCAATTCTGACCACATAAACTGACTTGAAGGCACCACAGTGATGGATTAGTGCCTGTGCTCCACATCACAAGGAGGAGGTAGGCCTATGCTGATCAAACCTCTTAATTGACCTTGCATGGGTCCATTGATTTAGCCCCACATGCATCTTCATTTTGATAAATTATAAAGCCATTAATCTGTCAAGGAAATGGCATGGCCAGTCTATATCACAGATGTGGCTAAAGCTGGAAAAGCTGGCGACACATGGGCTGGGCCAAGAGCCTGTGGGGGGCAAAGAGTTGTTTGGTTGTTAGGAGTGAAATGTAATGGGTAGATAGCTGTGGTTAGCTATGGCTCCTCCTGGGACTCCTCACAATGCCCATCTGTTTATCAACCTATTTATCTGGAACAGGCAGGCAATGCAAACTCCACATAAATAGAGTTTTTTTTATTAAGATAAACAGGTGTGTATTGACCAGTAATGGTGAGTATAATGACTGGTACTCTTTTTGGACTGTTTAGGATCTTAATGAACTGGTTGAGAACACAATAAGGGTTTTTTTGTTTTGTTTTGTTTTGTTTTGTTGTATTTTTGTGCATCTTTGTGTTTGGCATAGTCTAGTCAAGTACACATTTCTTTCTACATTAATTTACATATATTGTAAATGTATGTTAATATGTATTAATGCACTTTCCTTGACCACAAATTCTGCAAATCCAAGAAGGCTTATCTCCCAACCACTTGAAGAAGGCAAAGCTGATGTTCTTCTACACACGCTATCCCAGCTCCAACATGCTGAAAATGTTCTTCTCTGATGTGAAGGTGAGTGTATCTTTAACCACATATCATGAGCTTTGCCACATTTGATGGGTCCTGAACAGATGGTCAACTATCTCTTCCTTCATTCTCCCAACTAAAATAACCGGCCTTAATATCCTCGAGTAGGTAAATACTATAGAGCTAAGGCTGAAGGCCCATGTTTCCTTTCAACTGCATTCATTTAAAACATAGCTTGTCAGGAAAAAAAAGATTCAATTATTATTAATAGCTATTTAATAGCTATGGACCTTTAATGGGTCCCAGTTCACTCACTTTTAACCCCTATTGATAAACTGATGATGTTGGCTGAAATGG
This sequence comes from Cranoglanis bouderius, assembly GCA_023630585.1. Lineage (NCBI taxonomy): Eukaryota > Metazoa > Chordata > Actinopteri > Siluriformes > Cranoglanididae > Cranoglanis > Cranoglanis bouderius. The sequence continues at coordinate 16,417,861 of CM042546.1, forward strand.
TTGATGTGAATGTGGTCTAAGTAATATGATGCATTGTAAAAGCAGGAGACCATTTCAGAATGAGTAATAAAAAAGACTAATATGATAACATCAATGAGAAGATGGCAAGCACTGGAATAAACATCTGACAGGATTCTAGTATATTGCCAATATATTGCTACATGGATTTTCCTTGTAGATGTATTTATCGCATTAATCACTGCAAATTTGGCTTAATTTAACAATTTAGGCTTCCACCCTCATTATTCAGCAGCTTATAAAATAACACTTGATCCATCACATTATATTGCATTTTATTTTTTTTTATATCATGTACCAACAGTTAAATGTGTGCACAACGTATAGAAGCAACAAGATACTAAATCAAGGTCATGAAATCGTAATGTGTGTGAGACAGTAGTAGGATATAATATCACACTACCTTAATCTGTTATTTTGAGTGGTCAAATTAAAATAAAATAATGTTTTGGTTAATTCAGTGTGGTTTCCTATAAAGAAAATATACTCCCAGTTTGAAGGATAAGCTGACCAAGCACTCATCTGCTATGCTTCCAGGTCACTTTAATTAAATTAATAAATAATTTTATGCATATAAATTTTAGTCCTCAAGATGCAGTGTCTCCGATTAACATTCTTTTTCTTTGATGTCTTCCATGTGAAAAAAAAAACTTTTTCATTGACTTTAATGGGAAGATACTATTAATTAATGAATCATGCCATATTTATGTATTTAATATTACATGTAATTGTATTTCGTATTGGCCTCAAATAGCATTCCATTGTTTTTGACCTGCGTCTGTTTTAGGTGAACTCTATCACGTGTGCGTAACTCTTGTGTAACCAACTCAATATTTTTAGAATTTTAAGAATTATGTGGCTCTTAAAGATCTTTGTACCAAAGTTGTCTAATTACATTGTCTTCTTTTACAGGTCACGCCTTTCTTAATAAACTACATGTTAAAATATTCTAAAACAACATTGGGGTGCTGGGAACAATTAGTTTAGAGTGCGAAATTAATAATGAGGAACAATGGGTGGCATGTGTTTTATGGATCAAAAAGTATGTATGCTAGGTAATTGTGCATAAATTACTGACTAATTACATGGAATAAACTCATGAAAGCTGCAGGAATGACTAATTAAAAAACTGTATTTAGCAGAGTGATGGCATCCGAATAGGAAATAATGACTGGGAGAAATAGATCCATTTGACAGCTTCCACAGAAATCTAAGAAAGATACATAATGGAATAATGAAAAGACCACAATATCTATGAAGTGACCACTGTATTTATAATTAAAAACATAAATTAAGGATTAACACTAATGTCTTTTTCTTAAGTATTGCTTTTCGCAATTGGTCAACCAATAACATTTGTAAGAGTAAGTTTTGCTGCATTAAAAAACACTTAAACTAAAAACAGACTGGGGTAGGGAAAATGGTAGCTTATGTATTAGGGATGTAACCGAATACGAGTGCATTATTCCCACATGAACAGACATATATAATGCAACTAAATGTAAAAAAGTTAAATACTCTTTTCTCTCTGACTTTTATGAACATTTGAGGCCCTTCTGATACATTTAGTGACTCATGTCAAATAACCGCTTTAAGTTTCCATGTAAACTTTCAATATAAATATAAATGTTAAATGTTAATGTTAAATATAAATCAAATTGTTAAATGTAAATTTTAAATGTAGACGTTAAATGTTTCATTCATATGCTAATTGACTCTGCCCTCTCAGAGTGTGTGTCACTGGGAAAACACAGTGCCAGTAGATTTGCCAGTTTTACACAATACTGTGCTAGTTTTGGAACAAGGCTGGGGATGTAAAAAGCAAGTCTGCTGATACCATTTTTGGGCAGGTTTAAAAACAGTCTATGACTGCCAAGATCTTGTTTTAAAGCAAATAAATGGAATTAAATTAAATGAATTTCTGTAGACATATTCTATGGGAAAGGGGAAATCTACTTCTGTAATGTGTATGTCTGTAATTTAACACTCTGAGAGAGTAAAGCAATTAGCACATGAACAAAACTTTTAACTTCTAGATTTAACATATACATTTATATTTAAGATTTGAATTTATAATTAACATTTACAGGTATACACTATATGGCCAAATGTTTGTGGACACCTGACCATCACACCCACATTTGCTTTTTGAACATCCCCCCCACTGTTATAATAACCTCCACTCTTCTGGAAAGGTTTTCCACTAGACTTTGGAAAGTGGATGTGGAGATTTGCCCATTCAGCCCCAAGAGCATTAGTGAGGTCAGGCTCTGATGTCAGGAGAGGAGGCCTGGGGTGCAGTCAGCTTTTTAATTCATCCCAAAGGTGTTCCGTGGGGTTGAGGGAGTCAGGGCTCTGTGCAGGCTACTGTGGTAGCCGTAATCTTTTGGCCATATACCAAATATCAAGTCTTTTTTTTTTTCCATCAGCTGTGTCCTGCATGTGCCTGGTAATTTACCAGGGATTGCCATTCATCAACATATGCACTCAAATACAAAGGAAATCAGCCATGTCCAAAACTTAAAATTTTATTTTATTTTTTTACTTTTACTTCAGTTTGGCTTACGTAAACATTGCTAAAATATGTTATAATGATATTTTACAAAACAACTTTACTTAAATATTGATAAATGAGACCCACTGAGAAGACAAGAAAACTCCACTAGAAATCGCCCTGGTGGCCGCAAACATAAGGAAGTAGAACAGAATTTTAAGAGTTGTTTTAGTCTTAGCAGTCCACCGACAATAACTTCTTTTGAGTTCATGTCCAAGTTAGAGCAGGAAGGGGTTTTTTTTCTTCAGTTCATTAATTTTAATGCTTATGTGGCAGATCTTCTTCCTCTCTCTTTTTCATATTCACTATATATTTGGTGACAGGCATCAGATGCCTTCATAGTTAACATAAGAACCTGGTTTCCCCAAATTTTATAATGTATGTGTTAAGTGGTGATAGTTCTGTTGATATTAGTAGGAGGAGTAGAGACTCTGTATGAGCAAAAACTGATGAAGAGAGTAGGATTTCTATTGGTATTTGTTTTGTTTTTTTGTTTTTTACAAAACTGTGAGTATGCATGTGAAAACTTTTGTGTAGAGACACACAGGTATGCACACACAAAATGTTTATCTGCCCTCTGAGAAGCATGGATTGGGCTGTCTTATATTACAAGAAAGTCTAACAATGTTACATTTCTGACATTTCTTACAAGTCTAACAGCTCTGTTTCTATATTTCTAAAATCTACAGTAAAAGATTTCTTCTAAAAGCATTGTTTAAAATAATTTTCATTTCTAACATTTCTGAAATAACTATGTTTTTGTACAGTTTAAGCACCCTAGCTATGCGATGATGTTTGTGTGTTTGTTTGTCTGTCTGTCTGTCTGTTTGGCTGGTTAGTTAGTTAGTGGTAAAGTTTATCTGTACTTACATTACCCATTTTTGTCCCAGGACTTTTTGTTCGACAGGCAGATGACATGTGCTGAGTGCTGAATGTGCTGAGTTGTCACATTCCAGAACATTAATATTTGGCTGCACTGCATTTTGAACCTCTGATTTCATTCTTTTCTGTATTCCCCTTCATGTAATCCTCTGGTCACTTTAGAAACCTCACTTTCGCTCCTCTGCAAGCTTTTATATATGACCATATCATCGGACAATGAAAAACTTTTGTGGTGGTCTTTTTATATTGTAAAACAGATGTGTGTGTGTGTGTGTGTGTGTGTGTGTGTGTGTGTGTGTGTGTGTGTGTGTGTGTGTGTGTGTGTGTGCGTGAGTGTGTGTTTGGTGAAACAATTATACAGTACTGTGCAAAAGTTTTAGGCACCCTATTTTTTTTTTACTACAAACTTTGTTGTAGATTTTTTATTTTATGACTTCTACATTACATTCTACAGTACAAAAAACATTTTAGATTCCCAAACATTAGTTTTCTAGCACAAAATTAACTGTTACAGAAAAATGTTTGTCATTAAAGAAAGCAGCATATTATGTAAGAGACACTTTTCAGACAAAAAAACACAATGAAGGCTGCTGGGTTTTGCTGCAAAAATAAGAAGCAAGTACGAAAATCAAAGTCTCCTGAAGAACTGTGGCTGGTTCTGCACGATGCTCAATAAAACTTACCAGCTCATTTCCTTATAAAACTGCACAAATTGTACCAGAGACTACTATTTTTATTTTTATTTTTTTGTCACACCAAATATTGACTTTGTTACATTTACTACTGTTTACTGCTCTTTACGGTATTTTTTAAAAATGTAGAAACATTTAATTTCATTATTTTGAAGGCATCTTTGCTCTACAGCATTTCTTTGCATGTGCCTAAAACTTTTGCACAGTAGTATATATAAATTTTATAGTAGTCAGTACTTGAGTAGTACATTATGACCTCTCATTTAGTTCGTTATCTTAAATGTGAGAGTATGAAGACAAATTACCAAATTACATCAGCCCACACACAAGGTATAGTTTTCCTTTCTCTCCCACAGCTGTTCCCTCAGACCCTGATCCTTACTCTTTTTATCTCTTCTTTATCTCATTTTACTTCTCAACCATCATCTAAACAACATCCAAGCACAGTGTCAAGGTGATTCCTGTTTGGAGTATAGTTTTGGGGTATTTGAGGCATATAAATTAGTAACAAGTTGGACTAAACTTGTTGGTGGCAGAGGTATCCTGTCGATGTCAGTGGCATTGAGTTCTACTTGTTAATTAATACTCTGGGAGGGATATGTAGTGAAAGGTAACTGAGGGCTTAACGATTACCAAACATTTTATATCTCATATATTTAACTTGGTGATGCCATCAGCTTTTACACAGCAAAGCTGACCTGTATTATACCCATAAGTGCACTTTAGCCTACCTGTCTGTGTTTCAGGATAGCTGTGCTCACACATAGTCTAAAGGCACTTATGAGTATCATACAGGTTGTTCAGGGAAATTCGGCAATATTCACACATGACCAGTCATCCCATTTTTTTACTGGAGCAAATTGCACATTAATGTCTCTGGACTTGAAATAAAGCCATTTCTATTTCATTATGCTATTTCATTACCAAAATCTCTGAACTGTCATTCTTTTGCATAAAAAAAAAATTATGCAACACAAATAACTTGCAAGGTTTTAATTAAATTTCCTGTTTCCAGTTTCATTAATTTTAAACAATTTCATCCACTTAAGTTGTTTCCATTTGTGCAAACATCTGTACCAGTCATGAAATTCGGCCTCTAAAACCCTGACCACTCAGCCACAAACGAGGACACGTTTGCTTACCCGTCATCCTCAGGGTCAATCAGAAAACATGTTTGTAGAATTGAATATCTTGATGACACTGGTTGAACTGCATTACTCATTTAATTTGATGAATTATTGAAATGTGTGTAAGTATTAGTATTAGTAAAACCTTCTATGAATATTATAACCAGACAGTCTTGCAATAAATTGTAAAATCGAATGTCTCTGTTTTCTCTGCAAAGTTCAACCGCTGCATCACCTCTCAGCTGATCAAGTGGTTTAGCAACTTCCGTGAGTTCTACTATATCCAGATGGAGAAGTTTGCTCGGCAGGCCATAAATGATGGTGTGACGGGTGCAGAGGAACTAACGGTCAGTCGAGACTGTGAGCTCTATCGTGCTCTCAACATGCACTATAACAAGGCCAATGACTTTGAGGTAAGCTCGGTGCATTACAGTGCATGTGTACGTGTCCTTATTGAATGGCATTTATGTGTGGCAAGATGTCCGACAATATTTCTCTCAATATTATCAAAATTAAAACACTGAAATATTAGTTAAAGAGAGGATTTGAAAATCTATGCACTTTGGGCATATGATTGAAATGTTAGAATGGTGTTTAAGGATAGCAAATAAATTATTTTCATGTACGCCAGTGTTTACCTGTTATTAGTGCTACCACATTTCAACATAAATAGGCCAGTTCATCTAACTACTAACCGTACAACTGATGGAATTATTTTACCTGTAACAAACAATATCAAACAACTACAACTTTTACTGTATGTTGTAAGCCAGTACATATACTGTATTGATTGCACCATAAAAAAAAAGTACAGTGTCGGCTAGTATTGATTCATTTATTTACTTAATTGTTTACATTTATTTATTTAGTTTGGTTAGACATTTTACTGATTTAATTAAATATGGGATAATCTGTGATTAATGATGCATCAAGCTTTCCGATTCATATTTAGTGGCCACAGCAGAGTTCTCCATTTTTTATGTAGATCAGAGGTTCGCAAACTTTTTGCAACCAGGGACCCATTTAATGCTAAAAGAAATTCCATGGACCCCCTCAATACAGATTTACTGTATACCATGAACATTATTTAAATCTATAACGTAATATTGTGTCTATTGATTAGAGCTTTCTATTCCTTCTTTCCACTGATAGATTGATTTTTAGGATTTAACACATTCAATTCTAGTGACCAGTCAAACAGATTAATAACCCTAACATCTCAATAATATATAATAATTCTGATAGTAATAGGTTGTAATTTCCACCACCGTAAGAAAAAGAAAAATCACAGACCCCTCGGCTATGTTTCACGGACCCCTGGGGGTACCTAGACCCCACTTTGAGAACCACTGATGTAGTCTATAAAATAATTGTCAGTTATATATTTGCTTAGCAGCTGGGTGAAGTGGCCTACACTGTAATGGTATGACATTAATAGTGAATACCCACAAAACCTAGTTGTAAGAAATGGTACAGGCAGCACTTAAAACATTTTGGCCTTGCACTTGTGCATAGAGTAGGCCAATATTGGTCCAAAGTGGGTTTGAATATAACATGCCAGATTTCAGATATGACATCCTGTTGTGCTGCTCCACCCTTTTCAGTGCAGGCACCTTCATTTATGACCTGTATGAGAATAGGAAAAGATGCCTAGAGACTTATGCCTACAGTAGGCTACAACAGACACCTTATTTTTATTTTCCCCATTATCATGAAAATAAGACATATAATCTGAATACAGCTGAATTATAGAATTCCTCAGTCTGCACCACATTAGTATTTTGTGGGCCATGTTTTACATGCTTAAAAGATTCCCTCTCATACATCCTTCTGTTTTCCTCCCTCCTGAGGAAAATTAATTGAACCAGCCAGGTCTTTATTTTTTTCCTTAAAAAAATAAAACAGCCATGTGTCTTCCTGTTGGATAAAGCAAAAAAGACTGCGATGCTTCAGGCCCAAATATTCATGTCATGTTCAATTTGCAGTGGTCACATTTAATGCTGAGTTTTAAAAAAATAAATAAATAAAAATAAAATAGAAAATATTTTTACATTCAGAGATTTATGAAGTGGAGAAGCCCTACATCTTCAAACAGATGTGATTCATAATTGATTAAATGTGATTAAAAGAGATTTTTGATATACTGTATGTTTCTGTATGTTGGCTTCATGAGCATTAGTGTGCTAGTACACAGCCCTGTCTAGTGGTTGTCTGTTAATGTGATTTATTGGTATTCTTTATTATTATTTAAATTATATGCACCAATAAATTCATAAATATATCCTGCATTAAAAACATAAATAAATAAATCTGTTAATAAATCTGTCATTACATGAATTAATAAATACACAACTTCTTTAATTATTTTTAAGAGTCAAATAAATAAATATAATTTATTTAGACATTTATTTATGAATTATTATTAGTAGTAGTTATTTAATGAATGACTGATTGATTTATTATTAGATATCCATCCATCCATTTTCTGTACCGCTTATCCTACACAGGGTCGGGGGGAGCCTGGAGCCTATCCCAGGGGACTCAGGGCACAAGGCAGGGGACACCCTGGACGGGGTTCCAACCCATCACAGGGCATATTGTTAGATATATTGATGGATTTATTGATAAATATATTTCGAGATTTATATATTATTTATTATGTAAAGATTTCATACTTTAACATGCAAATAAAGGATGGGCAGCCTTTAGGATGAGTTGTTCTGATTGGACAACAAGCCAACATGCTGGGAGCCAGCATACAGTACAACACACAGAAGTCTTATTCAAATGTACTGACAGACTTGGACAAGAAAAAAAGGATAACCCTGTGCTTACACATTAATTCTGAAAATAATCTAAGTAATTTTATTGATCTGATTCTTGCGACTTTTGTAGACCTTCATGTTTCAGTTGAAAGTGGAGTAACTCTTTTTTCCTGGGTCGTTTTTGCATGAGTATGGCTGCAATTTAGTGTATGTGTGACTTAAATCCAGAATATCATACTAAGTGGCATCCAAGTAAATTAAAACTTAATTCCAGCATTTTCAGTAACAAAGCTGAAACTTCATTTTTATCAGAAATTAACAAGGAAAATACCTAGCCTGGTGCATAGCAAGACATCTATAAACAAAATTATGATTACTTACTATTAGTAATATATCGGGACATATAGAAACTGCAGAAAGAGTTAGATTATGTAGTTTAGCCACCTTACAGTACAGCATCATTCATTACTGTGTGATATTATATATTGTGTGTTATTAGCAAAATTATTTTCATAAATAATGTAAGGCTAACCTTCTCTTTTTTAAATCTGTTGATTCATTCGTTCGTTCAAGCCATCCCGGGAATAATGGGCACAATACACTTTGGATAGAATACTTCATTCACACCTAGTGGCAACTTATATTAGCCGATCCACCTATAAGCATGTTTTTGGACAGTAGAAGGAAATAATAGAACCTGAAGGAAACATAAAAACAGGCGAAACGCCACACGAACAAGGACCTGATCTCTGTGAATCTGTAGAGCTGTGAAACAGCAACACTATCCATTGTGCCACCCTACCACCCATGTCTTTCCTCAATTAAATGAAAAATAATAATAATTATAATTATAATAGTAATCCTCAGTGTGTTGTACTGTCCAGTAAGATTGCTTCCAGCGTGTAGGCCTGCTGTCCAATCAGAACAACATCCTAAAGGAAGCCCACCTGTTATTTGTATTTTAAAGCATGAAACCCTTAATAATAAATCAGTAAATAAATATATAAAATAAACTATTAAATTAAGCAGACTGATTATTTGTTTATTTGTTTGTTTATTTGTTTATTTTATTTAAAGAATTTACAACCCCAATTCCAAAAAAAGTTGGGATGCTGTGAATAATGCTGACGCTGTAAATAAAAACAGAATGCAATGATTTGCAAATCTCATAAACCCCTTATATTATTCACAGTCGAACATAGAAAGCATATCAAATGTTTAAACTGAGGAAATGTACCATTTTAAGAAAAAAATAAGGTAATTTTAAATTTGATGGCAGCAATATGTCTCAAAAAAGGTGGGACGGGGCAACAAAAGACTGGAAAAGTAAGTGCTACTAAAAAGAAAGCTGGAGGTTAATTGGCAACAGGTCAGTAACATGATTGGGTATAAAAAGAGTATCTTAGAAAGGCAGAGTCTTTCAGAAGTAAAGATGGGCAGAGGTTCACCAATCTGCAAAAAACTGCGTCTACATATTGCAAATTGTGGAACAATTTCAGAATAATGTTCCTCAACATAAAATTGCGAAGACTATGAATATCTCATCATCTACAGTACATAATATCATCAAAAGATTCCGAGAATCTGGAGAAATCTCTGTGCACAAGGGACAAGGGTGAAAATCAATATTGCATGCCCGTGATCTTCGGGCCCTCAGGCGGCACTGCATAAAAAACAGGCATGATTCTGTAATGGAAATTACTGTCTGTGAACACAGTTCGCCATGCCATCCACAAATGCAGGTTAAAGCTCTATCATGCAAAGAAGAAGCCATATGTGTATACGTAAGTTACACTTACTTTCCCAGTCTTTTGTTGCCCCCGTCCCAACTTTTTTGAGACGTGTTGTGGCCATGAAATTCAAAATTACTTTATTTTTTCCTTAAAATGGTACATTTCCTCAATTTAAATTTATTCGATATGTTTTCTATGTTCTATTGTGTATAACATATGGGTTTATGAGATTTGCAAATCATTGCATTCTGTTTTTATTTACATTTTACACAGCATCCCAACTTTTTTGGAATTGGGGTTATAATTACGTATTAATTAATGAATATACTTCTTTTTTTATTATTCACACTCTCTGTCCTCCATATTTATCACAAAGTATACTTAAATATATTTACAGAGATTGTATTAGAAATTACTTACAGTACCAGAGCTAAGATAGGCTTGCCGTTCACAACTAAATATTTAATTCTATGCTTACATCATTTAGCTGACTGATAACAAAAACTGACCCTCATCCCCCACATACCTCCTATTTCACTTAGAGCATGTCAAAGTCAAATTATATTTAAAAAAAATTGCAGCTATATAAGGAATATGTTTGCTAAGGCTTTGCAAACAGGAACATATGCAGGGGCTGCATTCCCTATTTACATACATGAATGTGAGATTTGCATGACTGGAGAAGAAAATGCATGGGCCTGTGAATAAGACTGTTGTTGCAAGAGAAGCTGAAGTGAGGGAGAAAGTGATTTGCATAGCAAGAGCAGACTGAGCAGGTGTGCAAGCAGGTCTGTATCATAGACCACTGATTTGCTTTCCTTTTTTCACACAGGGAAATTTTTTAGCTTTAATGCAAATCAAACAAAGAAAGATGGACTTGCCTGACAAGTGAGCACTGTGTTTATATCCTTGCAGCTGAGATGTCACACACACTTCCAGTGTAGTGCAAAAGAACTTTTTTTTTTTTTTTTTTAAATAATTTACCAACAGTCACACAGCAAGTTATCACATGCAAAGTTCTACTTTGCTAATGCCTCCTGGATAGACTCTATGTTGTGCTTATGTCTGAGCTTCATTTAGTCTGTCAGTGTCTGATATTAATGTGCTGTGTCATGTTTATTAGAAGATTTTTTAATCATTGTTCCTGTTCCTTGTCTCTTTCATCCTCTTAAAATAATTTTTCATCCTCTTTCTGCTCTTCCTTTATTCTTCCACAAACTGTTAATCACAATTGTTGCAGTCCTCAAGAAGGAATGACCAGAGACATGCTTTGTTAATTACCTTATCTAATGCTTCAATTCAGGTTTCCGGGACATGTTCACTAATTTAATCTTTTATTTCACTAAATTTTATATTTAGTGCCACTTTTAGTGGTTCCTAAGGGTCGTATACAGAATTGAATTAGGCACACGTAGTGAGAAGTTCATTCAGAAATTGCTCACATTGGTTTTCAGACCTCAGATGTAACTACAGATGTAACTGCTACTCGGACAGAAAAACAGCTTGTCTTTTTGCATGGCACACACTTGCTTATTAACAAAAGTTTTCATTTTAAATTCACCAACTCTAACTCTAATATGGCCCAAACCTACATAAGAAGGCATTTGTGGTACTAATGGTAATACAAAATTTTAAAGACCCAAATATATACATAAATACACCAATCAGCCATAACATTAAAACCACATGCCTAATATTGTGTATGTCCCCCTTGCGTTGGCAAAACAGCTCTGACCCTTCGAGGCATGGACCCCACAAGACCTCTGAACGTGTGCTGTGGTATTTGGCATCAAGACATTTGCAGCAGATCCTCAAAGTCTTGTAAGTTGCGATCAGGGGCCTCCATGGATCAGACTTGTTTATCTAGTGCATCCTACAGATGCTTGATCGGATTGAGATCTGGGGAATTTGGAGGCCAAGACAACACCTTGAACTCTTTGTCATGGTCCTCAAACAATTCCTGCCCCCACATCGCAACTAACAGACTTAAAGGATCTGATGCTAATGTCTTGGTGTCAGATACCACAGCACACCTTCAGAGGCCTTGTAGAGTCCATGCCTTGATGGGTCAGAGCTGTTTTGGCAGCAACCCTAATAATAGGTGTTTATACTACAGGACAAAACAAGAGTGAAAATTTTACTTTGACATAGAGCTTTACAGGCAAGACTGACAGTCTTTTCAATGACAGTTCAACTGAGTGTTTTCTGGAACACTCCCATGTTCAGAAAATGGGAGCTGTTTTAATATATCAGTGGTGAAGGCCAATTATAAGTCAATTGTGTCCTCGTTAAGATGATATGTTTCATTTGGAGCTTCCAGAATCTGGGGGTTTGAATACTTATGCAAGCAGCATTTTTCAGTTTTTGATTTTCATATATAAAAAAATTTAATATATTGACAAATATTTATTGGAGATATTTATGTTGATCAATATTTAAGAACAAGAGAGCTTAAAAAATATTTGGACAAAAACATTTTTGTGAAACATTTGGACATAACTTTGTAAATGTCCAAATCTGGCCAGGGGTATAAACCATTTCTAAAGCTTTGAATGTTCTCAGAAGCGCGGTATAGTAGGCTCCATCGTTGTGAAATAGAAGAAGGTTGGAACCACCAGTACTCTCCCTCGGGTTGCCCCTCTGGCCAAACTCAGTAACCGAGCTAGAAGGGCCTTGATCAGGGAGGTGACCAAGAATCCAATGGCCATTCTACTTCTGACTGGTCAGAAGTGAGGGAATGATGAATGCAGCCACATACAGAGAGGTCCTTGATGTAAACTTGCTCCAGAGTGCAAATGACCTCAGACTGGGGTGAAGGTTCACTTTTCAGCACAACAACGAACTGAAGCACATAGCCAGTACAGCACTGGAGTGGCTTTGGCACAAATCCCTAATGTCCTTAAGTGGCCCAGCCAAAGTACAGATTGAACCCCATAGAACATTGTACAGAGACCTGAAGTTGCTCCGCATCCAATATGATTGAGCTGGAGAGGATCTGCCAGGAAGAATGGGAGAAATTCCCAATTCCAGGTATGCAAAGCTTGTACAGACTTACTCAAGAATACTTGAAGCCGTAATTGTTACCAAACATGCTTCTACAAAGTACCGAATTAAGGGTCTGAATAATTATCTAAATGGGAGTTTTTAATTTGCAATAATTTTGCAAAAATTTCTAAAAACTTGTTTTCACTTTGAAGGGGTTTGAATACTTTACGAACACACACTCTGTGTGTGTGTGTGTGTGTGTGTGTGTGTGTGTGTGTGTGTGTGTGTGTGTAAATATAGATTATGTGTGTGTATATACAGTACAGCATGTGTATGCTTTTGATTGAGAAAAGATTGTCATTAGACTTTTTTAATTTTGCTGCATAGTACAGCTTTGTTAGTCAAAATGGTGTTTTCAGGCCAGACAGCTGAGGTCTCTGATTCTCAGGAACAGCTTTCACACTTGTTGTATCACATCACAAGCACTATTCAAGAGCTCCAAAAGCAGTGGGGTCCTGAGGCCCCAATGGAATAAGGAGACATTTTCTTGACAGGTCTTGGGAAGGTCTAGGTTTTCACCTAGACATTAGTTCAAGACTCTTCTGTCAAAGCCTGTTGAGTGTACACTTAGTTTTCCCTAAATCCCCCTCTCCCTCCCTCCCCCAAACTAGTCTGAAGTGTGCACAGAAGGGTCTGTCTCCCTCAGTCTCATTCTTTCTCTCTGTGATCTTTGAGCCTATGTGTGTGTGTGTGTGTGTGTGTGTGTGTGTGTGTGTGTGTGTGTGTGTGTGTGTGTGTGTGTATATATATATATATATATATATATATATATATATATATATATATATATACAGTATCTCACAAAAGTGAGTAGACCCCTCACATTTTTGTAAATATTTTATTATATCTAAATATATGACACTTTGCTACAATGTAAAGTAGTGAGTGTACAGCTTTTATAACAGTGTAAATTTGCTGTCCCCTCAAAATAACTCAACACACAGTCATTAATGTCTAAAAGTGAGTATACCCATAAGTGAAAATGTCCAAATTGGGCCCAAAGTATCAATATTTTGTGTGGCCACCATTATTTTCCAGCACTGCCTTAACCCTGTTGGGCATGGAGTTCACCAGAGCTTCACAGGTTGCCACTGGAGTCCTCTTCCACTCCCCCATGACGACATCACAGAGCTGGTGGATGTTAGAGACCTTGTGCTCCTCCACCTTCCATTTGAGGATGCCCCACAGATGCTCAATAGGGTTTAGGTCTGGAGACATGCTTGGCCAGTCCATCACCTTTACCCTCAGCTTCTTTAGCTAGGCAGTGGTCGTCTTGTTGGAATACTGCCCTGCGGCCCAGTTTCCGAAGGGAGGGGATCATGCTCTGCTTCAGTATGTCACAGTACATGTCACAGTACACTCCCCAGTGCCGGCAGCACTCATGCAGCCCCAGACCATGACACTCCCACCACCATGCTTGAATGTAGGCAAGACACACTTGTCTTTGTACTCCTCACCTGGTTGCCGCCACACACGCTTGACACCATCTGAACCAAATAAGTTTATCTTGGTCTCATCAGACCACAGGACATGGTTCCAGTAATCAATGTCCTTAGTCTGCTTGTCTTCAGCAAACTGTTTGCAGGCTTTCTTGTGCATCATCCTTAGAAGAGGCTTCCTTCTGGGATGACAGCCATGCAGACCAATTTGATGCAGTGTGCGGCGTATGGTCTGAGCACTGACAGGCTGACCCCCCACCCCTTCAACCTCTGCAGCAATGCTGGCAGCAATCATACGTCTATTCTGCAAAGTCAACCTCTGGATATGATGCTGAGCATGTGCAGCTGACCATGGCGAGGCCTGTTCTGAGTGGAACCTGTCCTGTTAAACCACTGTATGGTCTTGGCCACCATGCTGCAGCTCAGTTTCAGGGTGTTGGCAATCTTTTTATAGCCTAGGCCATCTTTATGTAGAGCAACAATTCTTTTTTTCAGATCCTCAGAGAGTTCTTTGCCATGAGGTGCCATGTTGAACTTCCAGTGACCAGTATGAGAGAGTGTGAGAGCGATAACACCAAACTTAACACACCTGCTCCCCATTAACACTAACGAGTCACATGACACCAGGGAGGGAAAATGGCTAATTGGGCCCAGTTTGGACATTTTCACTTAGGGGTGTACTCACTTTTGTTGCCAGCGGTTTAGACATTAATGGCTGTGTGTTGAGTTATTTTGAGGGGACAGCAAATTTACACTGTTATACAAGCTGTACACTCACTACTTTACATTGTAGCAAAGTGTCATTTCTTCAGTGTTGTCCCATGAAAAGATATATATATATATATATATATATATATATATATATATATATATATATATATATATATATATATATATATATATATATAAAAATGATATATAGTGCATATAGAAAAAAATCACCCCCCTTTAAAATAATCACATTTTGTTGCTTTTCAGCCTGAAATGAAGACGGACACAGTTTTTGTTTTATCCAGCTGTATTTACTCAGTGCAACTTATAACATCCAAGTGAAAGATATAGCACCAATATGTCAGAATTGTTTTTTTTTTTTAATTAAAAAACAGAATCACTGAGTTGGAAAAAGGATCACCCCCTTGCTTTAATTTGCCTTATTTTTTTAATTACAGCCTTTAGTCTGTTGGGATATGTCTCTACTAACTTTGCACATCTAGACTTTGCAATATTTGCCCTCTCTTCTTTGCAGAACTGCTCAAGTTCACTTAAATTTGACCGTTTGTGGACTGCAGTCTTCAAGTCATTCCACAGATTTTCAATGGGGTTTAAATCTGGGCTCTGACTAGGCCATGCAAGCACATTCACCTTTTTCTCCTTCAACCCCTGTGCGGTTAGTTTTGCTTTGGGTCATTGTCATGTTGGAAGGTAAACCTTCTTCCCTTTGACAACTTTCTGGCAGAGGGCAGCAGATTTTCCTCAAGAATTTGATGGTATTTTGCCCCATCCATTTTCCTTCTATCCTGACAAGTGCTCCAGTCCCTGCTGCAGAGAAACACTCCCATAACAGGATATTACCACCTCCATGCTTTACTGTAGGAATGGTGTTATTTGGATGGTGAGCTGTATTGGATTTCCGCCAGACATATCGTTTGGTGTTGAGGCCAAATAATTCAATTTTAGTCTCATCTGACCATAACAGCTTTTTCCATGTGGCCTCAGAATATTCAAGGTGCGTTCATGTGGCCTTTCTTGAGGAGTGGCTTTTTTGTTGCAACTCTCCCATACAAGCCACATTTGTGGAGAATTTGTGATATTGTTGTCACATGTACACAATGACCACTCTTTGTCATAAATTCCTGCAACTGCTTCAGAGTTGCAGTAGGCCTCTTGATAGCCTCTCTGAGCAGTTTCCTCTTGGCTCTTTCATCCAGTTTGGAGCGACGTCCTGATCCAGGGAGGGTCTGTGTTGTACCAAATACCTTCCACTTCTTAATAACTGTGCTTCTAGGCACTGATAAACCCTTTGAAATTTTTTTGTATCCATCTCCTGACTTGTGCCTGTCCACAACTTTATCCCGGAGATCTTCTGACAGTGCCTTGCCACCCATAGTTGATTGTTTGCTTCAGTTGCACTACAAAATGCTCCAGGAAAGCTCTTTTCATGCTGAGCTAATCAAAATGACCACAGCTGATCACAGTTGAAAGTCAGATGGCTTTGTGTGTCATTGAGAAGGTGATGAGCTACACCTTATTGAGTTTACAAGTCAAGTCATTTTTAGGAGCGGGGTGATCCTTTTTCCAACTCAGTGATTCTGTTTTTTTTATTTATTTATTATTTTTTTTATGACATGTTGGTGTTATATCTTTCACTTGGATGTTATAAGTTGCACTGAGTAAATACAGCTAGATAAAACAAAAACTGTGTCCGTCTTCATTTCATGCTGAAAAGCAACAAAACGATTATTTTAAAGGGGGTGATTCTTTTCTATACCCACTGTATATATATTTTTTTAAAAAGAGTTGGTAACTATATGCCCATAGTGGATGCACACAAATCTTATATTACAATATTTAAATATTTCGGGTTTTTTTTGTTTTTTTGTAAACCTGTGCACTATTTCTGAGCACATAAATGTATGAGTCTTTGATCAGTCCTATCTTTCCACCACAAAAATATAAATTATTCCACATCAGCAACAGCTCTCCCTCCTGCTTATGATCCTATTTTGTTTCTCTCATCATGTCAGTAGATCCTCTTGTACTCTTGCCTTATTGACTTATTGCTAATAAGCAATGTCACTTTATTTTTTTACTTTATTGTCCATTATTGTAAAAGTTTCAAAGTTATTTCTGTATGGATAATTAATTGATATATAGATATTCATCATTTATCCTTGTTTTGGAACTGGCTCAAAAGGATACGCATAGAGAGCTACCGCTGTGTCTGCCACATGGGGTACTGTTAATGTGTATGGGGTACATAAATGTGATCAGGTTCTGGTCTACAAAATTCTACCACATTTATTGCAGTACAGTTATAAAATGAAGATTGAATGATTTTATTTTCTTCATTCTGTGTGTAGGAACAATGTTGCAATTGACAACAGACATATTTATATTTGTTTATTTGTGGGTATTCATGTTATTGTTTGTACAAGCAAATTTAATATATATACACACTGATCAGCCATAACATTAAAAACCACTGAAAGGTGAAATGAATAACATTGCTATCTCGTTACAATGGCACTTATCAAGGGCTGGGATATTTTATCCAGCAAGTAAAAAGTCCGTTCTCGTAGTTGATGTGTTGGAAGGAGGAAAAATGGGCAAACGTAAGAATCTGAGCGACTGGGTAAGAGCATCTCCAAAACGGCAGGTCTTGTGGGGGGTATGCAGTGGTTAGTACCTACCAAAAGTGGTCCAAGGAAGGACAACCGGTGAACCAGTGACAGGGTCATGGACGCTCAAGGCTCATTGATGCACGTTGAGAGTGAAGGCTAGCCCATCTGGTCCGATCCCACAGAAGAGCTACTGTAGCACAAATTGCTGAAAAAGTTAATGCTGGCTATGTTAGAAAGGTGTCAGAACACACAGTGCATCACAGCTTGCTGTGTATGGGGCTGCGTAGCTGCAGACCAATCAGAGTGCCCATGCTGACCCCTGTCCACTGCCAAAAGTGCCTACAGTGGGCATGCGAGCATCAGAACTGGACCATGGAGCAATGGAAGAAGGTGGCCTGGTCTGGTGAATCTCGTTTTCTTTAACATCATGTGGACAGCCAGGTGCGTGTGCGTCGCTTACCTGAGGAAGAGATGGCACCAGGATGCACTATGGGAAGAAGGCAAGCCAGCAGAGGCAGTGTGATGCTCTGGGAAATGTTCTGTTGGGAAACCTTGGGTCCTGGTATTCATGTGGATGTTACTTTGACACGTACCACCTACCTAAACATTGTTGCAAACCAAGTACACCCCTTTATGGCAACGGTATTCCCTAATGGCAGTGGCCTCTTTCAGCGGGATAATGTGCCCTGCCACACTGCAAAAATTGTTCAGGAAAGGTTTGAGGAACATGACAAAGAGTGCAAGGTGCTGATTTGGCCTCCAAATTCCACAGATCTCAATCTGACCGAGCATCTGTGGAATGTGCTGGACAAACAAATCTGATCCATGGCGGGCCCACCTTAAAACTTACAGGACTTAAAGGATCTGCTGTCAGCATCTTGGTGCCAGATACCACAGCACACCTTCAGAGGTCTTGTGGGGTCCATGTACAGGTCAGAGCTGTTTTGTTGGCACAGGGGGGATCTATCTAATATTAGGCAGGTGGCCTAATAATGTTATGGCTGATCGGTGTATATATAGGAAACATATCAGGTACAGACTTTGTTCTTGGGGTAGCTAAGAAGTGTCAGCCTAGTAAGAAAATGTGTTTAGCTTGTTTACATTGCAGGTCATGCACCACATCTATCTCTGGTCATATAGCTCAGTTATTGCCGTATTTCACTCTTGAGAAACCTTATTTAAATGAAAATTAGTCTTTTGGTTGAGAAGTTTTTCAAATTTTCCAGATCTTGTTGGGAAAGTTTTTTGAGAAGCTTGCTGAGAAATGGTTTTGTGATCCCCTCTCATAGTACCTCTTATACTATCCCTTATAGTATAAAATGTTATCTTGCTGTGTTCTGGTTAATCATTGGCAAAGCTGATTTAGAGAACTGTACTGCATCTTTACTGCATCATGTATGCTGCATCATATTCTTTAAGTGTTACATTGTAAGAGTAATAATGGGCTCAGCTCAACGGCCCAGCATAGATCAGCCTTTTTGCAGTCACATTCCTCTTGACCTGAAGATTTCACCCTTGTCATAAAGGCACCTGTGATATCATAAACAGGGCTTGCAATCTTTGTAAAGCTAGAGATGTGTTTTGGCATAAATTTGACTGAGACTCAATGCTTACACTTATGTACAACTCAGAAATGTTTACACCAGTGTTGTTTCTCTCTCTCAATTTCTCTGTCCTTCCTTCACTTCAGTTCCTGTGTTAGTTTGTTTTAGATAGATAGGTGTTCGCTGTCCACCTATTCACGCTTGAAATTACTCAGCCGTCATATTGTTCCTATACAAATGCATATATGGACTTTTGAAGCAAGATTAAATAAGTTGATTTTATAAATGTGTGTTTGAACAAATGGGATACTGTATACTGTATGTATCCTACATGTTTCATGGTTTTGGGCATCCGTAAATAATTAAAAAATCATCTGCAATTTCAGTGCAAACTTTCTAATTGGCTAATGTTATTGCTTTTTATTGACTCGTGCGTTAAATCACAGCCTCCAAGTGTATATGTTAGTATACTGTAGTGGTTTGTTTGTTTGCTTGCTTAAATCAAATAGTGTTTATATTCAGCATTCATTTTGCATTCATTTTGACAAACAGACATTATGATTCAACATACAGTTGAGGCCAAAAGTTTACATACACCTATTCTAAAGACATTCAAACTCAATATTTCCTAACTCCACACATTTAATGTTACCATACATTTCCTGTGTTAAGTCAGTTTAGAGTGTGTTATTTCCATAAGTGGTCATTTCAAAATAATAGCTAAAGGACAGATTTAATTAGCTTTTATTTACTATATCAGATTTTCAATGGGTCAAAAGTTTGCATACACTTGTTAGTATTGGTGGCATTGCCTTTTAATTGCTTAACTTGAATCAAACACTTGGTGTAACCTTCCTTCAGGTCAGGGCTTTGTGATGGCCACTCCAATACTTTCACATTAAGGTATTTTGTTACAACTTTTGAGGTATGCTTGTCCTGCTTGAAGAGCCAGTTGTGACCATGTTTTCACTATCTGACTGATGTCTTGAGGTGTTGCTTCAGTATTTCTAGATAATCCGCCTTCCTCATGATGCCATCTATTTTCTGATGTGCACCAGTCCCTTTTCCAGCAAAACACCACCACAACATGATGATGCCAACCCCATGCTTCACAGTTGGGGTGGCGTTCTTCAGATTAAAAGCCATAGATAGCACTGATTATTATGGCCAAACAAATTTTTATTTCATCTGGCTGGAGAACACTCCTCCAAAAGGCTGGTGATCACCTGCAACATTTTTCGTCTGTCTTTCTTGTGCTGGTCTTAGAGTAGGGGTTTCTTCCTTGCGTGATACCCGTTCAAGCCATGGTGATGTAGGTGAATCATCATAATGGTGAATGTACTGTACATACGTCTTACCATAACTTCATACCAGATGCCTCCAACTCCTTTACCAGTTCCCTTGTATTTTTGTGCTCTTGGGGGTCAGTTGAAACTTTTGTGTCTATGTGGTCCGAAGATTTTTATATTTTTATATTTGTACAAATGCTTAGTTGTTGCTCTGGAATGTGAAAACTCGACTGGAAACACAATATTGTTTGCAAACTAAAACATATGCCTCATATTATTAAATATACTGTACGTATCGGTGAACATTTTGAAAAAAGAACTCTTGACATCATTACAAAGAGGGGTCTATGGTCAAGAAGCTACAGTGGTTTTATTTTTCATGTTATTAGTTCAGTTAGAGAACGCTGAAATCAATTGCTTCGTGTGCCTCATTCCAGATATACACCTACTAAAGATTATCTTTCCATTTAAACTGGAAGACATATTATCACAGTTTAGGCCATCTTAAAGACTCTGTCTAAGTGGTGAGAAACACTGAGTTTGTCTAGGAACTATCCAGTCAGAATAACACTGAAAGAGAAAGCAGACTCATCTCCTTTAATAATTAACCCCAGTCAGTAAACCATTGAAGAAAAAATGGAAAAACTCAGGGAACATGGGGACATGAGAGAGATGGAAGAAAGGTAATACATACAAAGAATAGCAAGGGAGACATCTTAATGTATCCATTCTAACCTTTAGTGGGTGTTGAGTTAACTGATTAGGTCCTCATCTGGACTTCTTGCTCAGAATAAAACACTATCCAATATCAATCTACATTATTCCTCTCTCCTCTCCCCTGATTATGCAAGTCCTTGGTTTGTCTGGCAGTTATTGGAGTTAAATCACTCATCAATCAATATTTACCCAGTAAACCTGGGGACTTTGGAAGGCAGGATTTGTTTAGAGAGACCAAGCATACTTGGAAGGTGAATGAATGCATGGTTGAAGTGCTGGGGCCACCCATCTCAACCCCCCTGCAGTACTTTATCCCAGACCCCTCCCCCAGCTTCTCATCTTGCATTTCTCAGCGGAGCAGTGACAGAATACACTGCTTTTCATAAGGTGGCCTCTGTGCATTCTTATCAGTGGCAGCCGCAAAGCTGATATCTTTGCACTGCCAAAGAGGCGATCAGACAGACGGACAGGCATTGGTGGCTGTATTCCATGCTGTAAACACCCAGATTTCATATATCTGCAACAGCCAAATGAGTTCTTTAGTCGTACTAGAGCAGTCAAGCTAATAGTGAAAAGGAGCGTGAAAAATAACACACAGAGAAAACAGTGGGTCAGACAGCATGACTAATACACAGGGTACAATGTGGTCTGTGGTTCCTGTTAGGGACAATTAACTACAATTCTCTGAGACCTTGAGAGTGACCTGTTTAACCTGCACCTAATGTATTTTGCTTTTAAATTCAGATGACTCTGGGTCATAAAGAGGGAGTATAAAATACTAATGTGAACTTGCCTGGTGCACAATTTAACAGTACAGCAGAGAGGTCACAGGCTTATTCCACACAATAGCTATAACAAAAGCACAACAGCTGATCTGTGAGAGGCGAGGAGGTGACAAAACAGTTAAAGAATGCTGCTGGCTAGAGGCTAGCAATCAGCAGATGTAGACAAAGGGTTTTGTGACAAGAATAACGCGCTCTCCCTCCCTTTCTCGAACTGTCTTTCTCTCTTCTGTCTTCCAAGGCAGGCAGTCAAGGGGTTCCAAAAACCAATACTCTTTTCTCCTTGACATTGTCTTCTGTTTCGTAGTCAGCATTTTACTGCCACTTTATAGCAAAAACAAGAGCTAAATTCCCTAATGCAATACATACATGCAAAAAAAAAGTTACTTCTAGGCAGAAGGCAAGGGGTCAAAACTCAAGGCCTTTTACCTTTACTTAACATGTAATGAAATCCAAACAATCCTTTGTTTTCTTTTTTCAGGACACTTCACTTTGTTTTTATTCAGCCATTTAAGTCACTATTATATTACTGTTGGGGGCACGGTGGCTTAGTGGTTAACACGTATGCCTCCAGGGTTGGGGGTCTGTTCTGTGTGTGTGTGGAGTTTGCATGTTCTCCCTGTGATTCAGGGGTTTCCTCCGGGTACTCCGGTTCCCTCCCCCAGTCCAAAGGCATGCGTTGTAGGCTGATTGGCACTTCCAAATTGTCTGTAGTGTGTGAATGGATGTGTGAATGTGTGTGCGATTGTACCCTGCGATAGATTGGCACCCCGTCCAGGGTGTTCCCCATGTCATGTCCCGAGTCCCCTGGGATAGGCTCCAGGCTCCCCATGACCCTGTGTAGGATAAGGGGTACAGAAAATGGATGGATGGATGGATGGATGGATGGATGGATGGATGGATGGATGGATATTACTGTTGATATGGTCATTTCCGCACACTGTAGACCAGCCTATATATATACAATTCCTCTCTGTTCTTAATTGTTATTAATTTTTACGTAATTGCAACTGTGCACTTTATAACGTGAAATGTAATGACAAATAATTAAGAAAATAATTTCTTTTAAAAATTGGGTGATTATAGTGATATAGCAGGTAGTGCTGGTGCCTCACAGCTTCAGGGTCCAGGATTCAATCCTTTTGCACACTCTGCTAGTGTCTGAGTGGATTTTAGGTTGCAGCGGTATATATTCTTGGTATTTTTGTGACCATCTGCACAGGCAGTGCTCAGGCACAGGGTGGCACAATTGTACAAAGTGATTTGGTTAAAATGAATGGTTACCAATAGGTATCCTATTAGGTATAAGGGTGTGTGTGTGTGTGTGTGTGTGTGTGTGTGTGTGTGTGTGTGTGTGTGTGTGTGTGTGTGTGTGTGTGTGTGTGTGTGTGTGATCTAATGATCTAATCAGTGACTCTATTTCCTTCTAAGAACAAGCAGTAAGCATGTAATGTGTAACATTGTATGAATATGATTTTAAACAAAAGGTTGTAGTAAATGGAAATAGGGATTATTAAATTTAAATGGATGTGTTTGTAATTTATGCTTTGTTCACCAACACAGCGTGTGAAAAAAGCTGGTGGAAACCTGTTTGTTCTGCAAGAGACACAGCTCAAAAATGCATCTGAAAGGTGTTCAGTGTGAATTGTCTTTAAAGCACACAGAGACAATGGGACTGTGGGAACTGAACCACGCAAAAGAAAAGGCGAGATTGTGAGGAAATAACCATCTAATAGAAACTGTGTAATAGAAATAACTGTCTGGCTGACACATTTATGCCAAATGCCATAAATGTAAATAACTTACAACAAATGTATTTATGTAATGTATTCTTGTGCACTTTTGTGGGTGATCTCTTATATATGAGTCTCCAGGACAAATTCATACCAGTTAATTCCTTGTCTCTTAAGAGAGCAATAAATTTGATGGGCATGGTATAATTTGTTTATATTTTTTTTTTAAACGCATAACGACGTCAGCTGTCTGATTCATTTACTTGACTGAGTTATTTGCCACAGATAACATTTTTGGTATTTGGTAATTGGGTAAAATGCAAGCAAAGAGAGCAACCAAATTTTTATTTATATAAATATTTTCTAGATTCACTCAGATAGAACTAAAATACTTAATAATTTGACAAAAAACAGGCAATAGTGTAGACCACAAAAGAAAAAAAAGTCTAAACTGTTCTTTATGTAGTTATCATTACATCTTCACATGGTGTCCAAGAGTACTGATTTAGAACTGTGATTAAATTTTTGACTGCTTCTTTATCTTGATATGAGGAAAAGTTATCTTGATATAAGGAAAAGTTATCTTGATATAAGGAATTAACATCGCACCTTCCTATCCTATTCGTATCCTACTTGTGCTCTTGAGTGTGTGTAAATTTACACATAAGATGTCTAACTAATGTAACCGTCCATTGATCCACTTCATATCATATCAATTGCATGGATTACTTCAGTTTTATATATATGGATTACACTGTCAAGTTTAAACAGCTTATTTATGTACATTTACAGCATTTAGCAGATGCCCTTACCCAGAGCAACTTACAGAAGTGCTTTGTGTTCTCCATTAAAAACATATCCTAAGAATAGGAACTAAGAATACCACTGAGAATATTTTGTGAAACTCAGTCATTTTATATTATCGCCATTAATTAAAGAATATGAAGCATAAAAAATTATGCCAAAAGAAATGTCACCGGATAAATGGAGGATGGTCTGTCTGTGCATATTGTAAATAAATGCCTCAGCTGAAGATTTAGTGCATACCGCACTTATGAGGGAAAGGTCTTTAAACATACTGGTATGATTTTTTTCAGCAGTTGAAAGCTGAGGATGGAGCTGTACTCTGCCCCATCCCCTTTTTACGTGACATTCATTTATCAGCCAAGAGTGTTTGGCAAGCCCTTTGCCTACAAGAGCTGTCCCAGTGACCACTAACCTTGGTATGTCCTGACACTCATGATGAGTGTCTGCAGAACACAGTAGGCAAGCTGGCTGCTATGTCAAGTCTTTATTGTGTACTGCCAAGGATGGGGACAGTCAGTATAATCAAACAAAGGACCCTGAAGACTGTATACAGTACCTCATCAACGGAGAAGGAAAAGGAGATAAACCTCTCTCTCCTTCCCCCATTTAGTCCCCATATAATCATGCCATAGGAGAAACCAGGAGAGGAACACCGAAATTATTGTACTGAACTGTGCAAAAAAGTATAAATATAGTCATAAAATGTGTAGTGTAATTAAATCCACTGAATCAAGCAGTCCATCCAAAATGACTAAGTTATACCTTTATCCTCTTTTTTTGTCTGACAATGTTAAATGACCTATTTACAGCTATGCTTTCATTTTCATGCTGCATAATCAGAGGTCAGGCAGTTGTAATAATGGTGGAGCTCCCAGAGGTAACCCATTAGTCAAGGTCTTCTAAACCTGATGACTGTATTTAAAACATTTAATGAAAAAGAGGGTGAGAATGCTTACAGTCACACGGATGGCATGCTTTATTCTAATATCTGGTGCAGAAGCATTATTCAGGGTGTGATCAACTTAAATGCTTGACTACTTGATTTTAACTCTACAACACAGAATCAGAACACAGTGTCATCAGTTTTTAACAGTATTTGCCTGTAAATGTCAGAGACAAATGAATGCGTATCAAAGATGTTTATTTGTCTTTCATTCATAAAATAACCTGAACCAATCTAACCATAGGCCGCATTTTTAGCTACTTCAGTGCTTATGCCCCTGGAGTCCCTTAATTCATTAATAGAAATACCTGTCTTCTGATTATGTGCAAGAGAATTTTCAAGGCTTTTTTCTACACAGTCTCTACTAGAACTCATAATCTCACAGTGTTCTAAGAATAGTGAAATGCTGGCACTATTGTAACTTTTTTTGTTGTTTTTGTTTGAGCTAAATTTCTAAACAATGGTTTAAATTACAGACTTTCCACATATGCATATGTGCACATGATGCATATGTTTGTGTCTTTTATGAAGTTCAAATTTACCCATGTTATCAGCGAATACATTTTCACAACTGTACAACTGTACAGGCAAAGCAGTACAATTGTAACACATGGATCAATCGTAACACCACTCATGAACGCTGTAAACTTGCATGTACGTCAAGAAAAAATCAATATTTTAATATTTGTTCTCATACATAAATTACTCTGTGTGATTTAGCCTCAAAGGCAGCTTGGAAAATATTAAGTAATTACAATAGCTCATTAGATGTCCATGAATCACATGCAGATCAATCACCCATTTAAACATATACTGTAATCGATTAATGTAGCAATGTAATGTAATATAGCAAAGCATAAATCCTTTTTTGTTTTGGTTTGGTTTTATTTTGTTTTATTTAATTTTTTGGTTATATCATAGTAACCATTATTACTATGGCATGGTATTACTGTATGGTTACTATGGTTTAATCAGAATGCGGAGTTAACAAAGGAGACACGGCTGAAACCTTATTACAACATTACCAATATTAAAAGAAAATAGAGAGTTAAGCCAGTAATCAATATTTAAAATCTGATAAATGTCAATGGTAATTTTTGGTTATGCTAAATAGTAAGATGACCCCAATTAACGTCTATAAATGTTAATAAATACTGCAGTGAAAGTTCTACTGTGACTTCCAAAACATATATCTTTATGGTTAACCAGTTGTGGGATAAACAAACTTGCCAAACTTGCCAAATTGATAAAATTGATCACTCAGAACCATTTTTACATTCTTAAATTCAACAGATTGGGAAAAAAAACCCAGAAAAATAAGTATTTGGAAGAAGTAAAGCTTATATGCAATCTAATTGTAATTCTTTGAGATGAACTGGATAGTTAATGATAGTAAACGATGGGACATCCACTCTTAATGGTGGATGTACGTACTTTGGTACCTGATTCCTTCAACACCTTTGCCATTTGTTGTTGTCTTGGGGTTCAGTTTTTTTGTTTTTTTTTTTACCTCCATGCTGAACGATGTCTTTGTGGTCCCAAGATTTTTATATTTGTATACAATTTTTTGTACAGATACTTGTGGTACCTTCAGTTGTTTGGAAATTGCTCCTAAGGAGGATGGGCTTTTTTTGTGTGTTGGGAGGTCTTGGCTGAGTTGCTTGGATTTTCCCATGGTATAATTTGCAAAAAGGCACTGTCTCTAAAGGTAGACTCAGCCACAGGTACACTCCAAATTACAAATTAAATTAAATACAGTTAAATACAGCCACAGGTGCACTCCCGGTTAACTCCTAATTATGAGAGTTGGCCAATCAGAAGCTTCTAAATGTTATTACATCAATTTCTGGAATCTTCCAGACTGTTTAAAGAGACAGTTAACTTCATGTATGTAAACTTCTGACCCAAGTAAAGCTCAAATAAATCCGTCTCTAATCAATTGTTTTAAAATTACCTCTGATGTCAACAAAGTAGAGGCCCTAATTGACCTGGCAAAAGAAATATATGGTAGCATGAAATGTTTGAAGTTGTGAAAAACTGAGATTCAATATCTTTAGCCTAGGTGAATTCAAAAACGTTTGATCTCAACTGTAAGTGTAAGCCATTTAATGTAATGGAAAATATATTGTATTAATTAAATGCAGTTCAAATAGATAAAAAATGTCAATAAATTTTTGCATTTGGTTTTGGTGTTTGAAATTAACTGGATTATTTAACAGTCCTAGTACCAAACAAATTTTAATCATAAACTAAGAAAAATGATAAAAATGACATGTGGTTGGGTCCTAACCTATTAAATTAACTCAGCACTTGTTCTGTTATATACTGACCCAGCATTGGGTTATAGAAAGGACCCAAATTGGGGTACATTTAACCAAAAATTGTTTAGAATGCATCCAATAATTTTTGCCATACTTTGGACTCGGGATACGATTGTACCTCTTGCCTTATTTGGGATATTATCCATCTCCATTTTACTTTGCCTTGGTTACTTGGAACATGGGATTGAAACTTAATATGTTTATTATTGTCATTGTCTCCTTGTCTCCTTGTGTATCAGCAGGTTCCGGAACGATTTCTGGAAGTGGCGCAGATCACATTACGGGAGTTTTTCAATGCTATTGTCGCAGGCAAAGATGTTGATCCTTCCTGGAAGAAGGCCATATACAAGGTCATCTGCAAGCTGGACAGTGAGGTCCCAGAGATTTTTAAATCTCCCAACTGTCTGCAGGAGCTTCTGCATGAGTAATAACTGGTATTGCCTAGTACTTAACAACTTCACTCTCCCCCAGATCTGTATGAAAATTAAGGTAGCATTTTTAAATTTTTAAATTCCAGCTTTTGTTGGCTGTTTGTGCTTCTTTGTCTAAATAAAATAAGTCTGATAAGTTTTGACTGCATTAATCTTAGTCAACTCCTTGCTCCTGTCTGTATAAAGGGCATTGCTATATTTACCACAAGATGGTAAACTAATAGATGGTACCCAAGAAATCCCTCCAATTTTTTGGGCATTTTGTTAATAGTTTGTTTCATGCCAGAATGTTTGCAATGTGTGATTAAATTTTTAGCTGTATAGATGTGATTATTATTTATGAATAATATAATTATTACTATTAATGTTATTAATGCTTGCAAAAACACTTGTGGTATTCTTGTTTCTCATGGCATTGCTGAATAAATTATTCTTTGAATAAAAAAGATTAAGGGAGTATATTTTTAGGTCTATCATTCAACACTGGGCAAGTTAAAATGTTATTGTGTCTACTTTGACAGTGTTGGGTCTAAACAAGGTGGCCTACTCATTTGCTTTTTCCTTCACAGAACAAAGCAACACAACCATTTGATACCAGCATCAATCCAGATTAATTGATTAACAGATTGATAGAGAAACACAAGCTCACAAAGTCAAACAAATTCTAAGTCCTAAACCAAGGAACTGCCTACCAAATGTAAACCTGTATAATCTATTTTTTTTTTTATTCAATAGACCACTTTGTAAACGACACCAGCAACCATAACAATTTTCATTATCATTCAATATGATTACAGTCATCTGTCATTCAAATAAGCTAGATCTTGTAGAAGAATTTTTAAAATAATTGTAGGATTGACAAAGGCAATTTTCAGAAATTGAGGCGGGGGTTTTCTTCTGACCATTCCAAAACTGACCATTCAGGAAAATGTGATCTTCAAACTTTATGTGCAATGATTTCTAAATCAAGTAAATGGAAGTTTGAAGCCCATACAAAGGGGGGACAAAACCTGGTGATTGGGTGTATGAGAATAAAAAGAGATGCTTAATTCTGGTGCCAGACTGTCTGCTGCTACCGGACCACATACAATATGTGTTACAAAGTGCCAAGGTATTCAATATGCACAATAACTCTAAAATATAACAAAACCATAAAAAGTTAAGTTAAAAAAAGTTAAAAACTTTTACTGTAACTCCTTGTTTATGCATTGGACACCTTTACTTGTTCAGAACTTTTACATAAATGGAGAAGACAGAATTTTGAATTTTGTGATAAGTTACAGCAATGCACATCATCTGCCTTTATAATTGTGATATTTTCTTCCCCCACGCATATGTGAATCTAACAATTCACATATAATTTTCTAGTGGATAATAAAATGCATATGTAATATGCATTAGGTAGTACAACCCCAATTCCAAAAAAGTTGGGACACTTTGTAAAATGTAAATAAAAACAGAATGCAATGATTTGCAAATCTCATAAACCTATATGTTATTCACAATAGAACATAGAAAGCATATCAAATGTTTAAACTGAGGAAATGTACCATTTTAAGGAAAAAATAAGGTAATTTTGTATTTGATTGCAGCAACACGTCTCAAAAAAGTTGGGACGGGGCAACAAAAGGCTGGAAAAGTAAGTGCTATAAAAAGAAACAGCAGATGTTCACCAATCTGTGAAAAACCGCATCTACAATTTGTGGAACAATTTCAGAATAATGTTCCTTAACGTAAAATTGTGAAGACTTTGAATATCTCATCATCTACAGTACATAATATC
Organism: Cranoglanis bouderius; assembly: GCA_023630585.1. NCBI lineage: Eukaryota > Metazoa > Chordata > Actinopteri > Siluriformes > Cranoglanididae > Cranoglanis > Cranoglanis bouderius. The sequence goes on from CM042546.1 coordinate 16,447,807, forward strand.
ATCAAAAGATTCCGAGAACCTGGAAAAATGGACAAGGGTGAAAATCAATATTGGACGCCATGAACCATGGACGCTGCGTCCTCTAAACTAAAGAGGACTAAAGAGGAGAGGGACCATCCAGCTTGTTATCAGTGCTCATTTCAAAAGCCTGCATCTCTGATGGTATGGGAGTACATTAGTGCCTATGGAATGGGCAGCTTGCACATCTGGAAAGGCACCATCAATGCTGAAAGGTATATACAGATTTTAGAGCAACATATGCTTCCATCCAGAGTCCATCCCATCTTTACTTCTTAGAGACTCTGCCCCAATGAGATTTCTCTCTTTATACCCAATCATGTCACTGACCTGTTGCCAATTAACCTAATTAGTTGCAAAATGTTACTCCAGCTGTTTCTTTTTAGTAACACTTACTTTTCCAGCATTTTGAATGGTTTTGAATCCTTAAAATGGTACATTTCCTCAGTTTAAACATTTGATATGTTTTCTACGTTCTATTGTGAATAACATATGGGTTTATGAAATTTGCAAATCATTGCATTCTGTTTTTATTTACATTTTATACAGTGTCCCAACTTTTTTGGAATTGGGGTTATACCAAAAAAATCAAAGAATATGTCAATAGCAGCATGCATGGTGACAAAAAGATGCCCACAAAAAGATGGAGAACAAGGCAGTCTTCCCTTTGAATGACTGACCAATCAGCAGCACTGAAAAAAGTGAATCAGGAACACTCACCTCATCACGCCTCAGTATAAATCCCAGAATCTCACCAGCATCTGTGTGTTGAGCATTATATTGCAATTCATCTGGATTTCTGATCACCAACTTCAGAATTGTGAATCGGCTCTTAATTCTGGCTGATCCTGCCTCAATCTCAGCTAAGTCTCCACTGTTGAAGGTACAGAGAATTTCAGACCTTCTGTGAGATGTCCACTGAAAAATTGTCCACCGTGATACAGCTGTACTGACTAAACGGAGGCTGGATGACTAGACCACATAAATGGGTCTACACAAAATCATAAGCCTCCATCTGCAATCCCTGGAGGAGCAGACGTGATGGCCATGGCTAGTTTTTCAGCACGATTTCTGTTAAACTGTGCCACACTAGAGTCCCAGGACTCTAGGACTCTACTCTCTCTACTGACTAGACTGAAGTCACTTCAGTCAGGATCAGGACCAACCAAGGAGACACCACAGAAATGTAACTACACTTTGACTTTATGTGTAATTTGCATGCTTGCTTCTTCAATACCTTCTTCAGTGTTGGTAGTTTAGCTATAATTAGTTTGTGAAGTAGATCAATACTTTTGCCCACTTCACATAATAAGATTCAAATAACTGCCTACACTTTCTGCTTGTCTGCCATTAAGCTTCATTCCACTCATTATCCAATTGTCAATCAATTATTTTCACTACATTTGTACAGATATTCCATTGGCACATATTTTGCATTATATTGATGCATACCTTTACTTTTCTTTTTATTAAACTTTGTGCATTTTACTTGTGTGTGTGTGTTACGTAAACTGGAAGGAGGGAGTCAGTTTAATAGGAACACTTTATTCAAAAATAAAGGAACAACAAAAAACAAACCATAATCCATCCACGAAAGAGCAGTAATCCAAAAGGAGAATATCCATCACAAATGAAATAGTAATCCAACTGTTGGTAATGCCAAAAAGGAGAAAAACACACGATGCTAGGCTGTGGTATGGGAACCATGAACAACGAGCTAAGGATTACGAACTATGAACATAGAACTATGGTGTAGGAACCATGAACTAGGGAGGAGAGAAACCATGAAAGAAGCCGGCACACAGCACCTGCTAAGTCTAAATCTATTCTAATACTCCGCAACGAAGCGGATACAAAAGGGGGTATTTATACACAGACACATTAGGGGCAAACGAAGTGAAACATATAACACCTGAGATTAATGATAAATCAATAAACAGAAAACCAATGATAGAACGTGGGCAGAGACATGACGCAAGCCGAGGGACCAATAAACATAAAGGAGGCGGAGACATGACGCAAACCAAAACACAAGCACATCGTAATACAAACAGAGAGAGGATCTATAAATGAAAAGTCCAGCGGGTTTTTTAATAATAATGCTCGCGCTACTCTTCTCGTTAACGCGGAGCGTGGAATGCGGAAGTGCGCTACTCGCTAGCCTCTGCTAGCTGCGTAGCGAGAGAGAGACTCTAACAGTGTGGTTCTCTCTTGTCACAAATGAGAGTGGTGGTCTGCACTAGATAATAGTTTATTCACAGCCGTGAGTACATGTTTGATCCAGAATATAGAGCAGAAGAACTGTATCAACAATAAGACGAGGCAAACAGAGAGCAACCGTACATTTTTTCAATTTTACGCTGAGACAAATAACTGAAGTCCTTTGTGTTACCTTTGTGTTAACAACCATACTAGCCATGTTACTAGTATTTGCATGTGTGAGGACAAGCATTTCTTAGCGGACATTAAACTAGTTCTCCTACCACAGTCTCCTACCTCAGATCGCTTTTGTTTGGTTGTAAACATAAAGCGATGCAAGCTTATGCAAGCACTTATTACTATGAGTTACCACTAAGAGACAGGAAATGCTATTCAGCTAAACTAACACTTTCAAATGATGTAACTCTACAAGATCCTTGTGACATGGCATGAGTTAAGTTGCTAAATGATACTAATATATATATATATATATATATATATATATATATATATATATATATATATATATATATATATATATATATATATATACACACACACACACACACACACACACACACACACACACACACACACAGTGGGTATAAAAAAGAATCACCCCCCTTTAAAATAATCATATTTTATTGCTTTCCAGCCTGAAATGAAGACAGACACAGTTTTTGTTTTAACCAGCTGTATTTACTCACGGCAACTTATAACATCCAAGTGAAAGATATAACACCAACATGTAAGAATTTTTTTTTTTTTAATAAAAAAACAGAATCACTGAGTTGGAAAAAGGATCACCCCCCTCCTAAAAATGACTTTTAAACTCAATAAGGTGTAGCTAATCACCTTCTCAATGGCACAGAAAGCCATTTGACTTTCAACTGTGATCAGCTGTGGTCATTTTGATTAGCTCAGCATGAAAAGAGCTTTCCTGGAGCATTTTGTAGTGCAACTGAAGCAAACAATCAACTATGGACAGGCACAAGTCAGGAGACGGAGACAAAAAAAATTCAAAGGCTTTATCAATGCCTAGAAGCACAGTGAAGTCTATTATTAATAAGTGAAAGGTATTTGGTACAACACAGACCCTTCCTGGATCAGGACGTCGCTCCAAACTGGATGAAAGAGCCAGGAGGAAACTGGTCAAAGAGGCTACCAAGAGGCCTACAGCAACTCTGAAGCAGTTGCAGGAATTTATGACAAAGAGTGGTCATTGTGTGCATGTGACAACAATATCACAAATTCTCCACAAATGTGGCTTGTATGGGAGAGTTGCAAGAAAAAAGCCACTCCTCAAGAAAGGCCACATGAACGCACCTTGAATATTCTGAGGCCACATGGAAAAAGGTGTTAGGGTCAGATGAGACTAAAATTGAATTATTTGGCCTCAACACCAAACGATATGTCTGGCGGAAATCCAATACAGCTCACCATCCAAATAACACCATTCCTACAGTAAAGCATGGAGGTGGTAATATCCTGTTATGGGAGTGTTTCTCTGTAGCAGGGACTGGAGCACTTGTCAGGATAGAAGGAAAATGGATGGGGCAAAATACCGTCAAATTCTTGAGGAAAATCTGCTGCCCTCTGCCAGAAAGTTGTCAATGGGAAGAAGTTTTACCTTCCAACATGACAATGACCCAAAGCACACAGCAAAACTGACCACACAGTGGTTGAAGGAGAAAAAGGTGAATGTCCTTGCACGGCCTAGTCAGAGCCCAGACTTAAACCCCATTGAAAATCTGTGGAATGACTTGAAGACTGCAGTCCACAAACGGTCACCATAAAATTTAACTGAACTTGAGCAGTTCTGCAAAGAAGAATGGGCAAATATTGCAAAGTCTAGATGTGCAAAGTTAGTAGAGACATATCCCAACAGACTAAAGGCTGTAATTAAATCAAAAGGTGGTTCAATAAATTAGGGGGTGATCCTTTTTCCAACTCAGTGATTCTGTTTTTTTATTTTATTTTTTATTTTTTCCTGACATGTTGGTGTTATATCTTTCACTTGGATGTTATAAGTTGCACTGAGTAAATACAGCTAGATAAAACAAAAACTGTGTCTGTCTTCATTTCAGGCTGAAAAGCAACAAAATGTGATTATTTTAAAGGGGGCGTATATATATATATATACATATATTTGCGTGGAAAAACGGGTTTTCTCAGCCACCTAATACATTTGTGCTGAGGTCATTGCTTAAACTATTATTTTGTTTTTATCATGTTCTACATATTTTCCAGGATTTTTGTAAAGGTAAGTAAATAATAACAAAAAACAACTACTGCAACTTAAAAAGAAAAGCCTCACGAATAAAATGGGGAGTTTGATTAGTTGAACGTTAGTGTGTTGCAACTACACCAGGAGGTTGAAAGAAGCAAGGCAGCCACCGCTGTAATTTACAAGCTGATACAAAGAGACACTTTAGCTGCCTAAGCACTCCAGTGACTCCACTGAACAGGAGGCAGGGTCACTACCCATTCTGTGCCACAATGACAAGCAGAACCGTGTAGCGCTCCCCTTCTGTTTGATTTCATCAGCGCGCCATTGAAAGGCACATCTTAACAGCACAACAATAAAACAGCTGTGTTTATTCTGGCCCATTCATTGTTGGAAATTTTGCCACCAGGCTTTCTTTCCTTTTTGCTTCCCTAAAAAGATCTCACAGGCGTAATGTCAGGATCATGCTATTTCTAATAAAAAAATAATAAAAGAAAAAAATATTTGTAAATCATGGATACTCTTACTCTTAGATATTAGATGTATTTTAGGCTTAATAGACTTAATCATGACTAACCTCAAAACTGTTTTGTTTTTAATGTTCAAAAAATTGATTTGAAAAAATGGTCTTTGGTACATGCAAGCATGGAGGTGTTCTGGTGCTATCTGAGAGCTTGCTTATTTGATTATCACTTAAGGTGCATCTCAGGCACGTGTGATGAAATCTTGTTAATTCCTTCTGGCATCGCAGTCAATTGAAGATGCTGCTACAGCTGTTCGGACCTACTGTAGATGTCATTGCTGCAGACAGATGATACCCAAACCCTAAAGCCTGATTTATACACAGGAAAGCGACACAAGCTTGGGTGAATGTGCCAAATTTCTCCTGAAGAATGTTTACACATAACCTGTTTTTTTTTTCTCTCTCTCTCTTAGAACCACTGGTCCACCTGAGCCCCCCTCTCTCTCCTGCTCAGCTTTGAGCAGACGGGCTTCTTACAGTTGGGCTGAAGCAGCATCTTTGCATTACGCGAACAGTCTGCTTCATAATCAAACACCATCTGTCGCTACATCTGAACCTGTTTTAACATCTGTGCATTCTGGTCTTAACAAAGCTGTAAAAAAAAAAAAAAAAAAAAAAAAAAAAGTTCAGAACTTTCACAGTTCACTGAGCTAGATGTGTATATTTACTAACTTTAATGCATCTTTATACTACTTTTATGAGGTGCCCCTACTCTCTCCTGGCTAGGGGGCTGTAAGGGGTACCACGTTGCCAAATGCAGATGACCACTGCACACTATGGCACAGAGGCATGTAGCAAGATAAAGATGGCGGGAAAGCTTTAACGCATACGGCGGAAATCTTTAAAGTGAATTAACATTTTTGCCAACAAACAAACAGTTCTGCCTCTATTGAGGAGCCTTGAAGTTGATCATGCTTGAAGTCCTATTAGTGGAACTGGCACTACAGACTAAATGGCAACCAGGAGTAGAATCAGCAGCATGGTGAGGGTGAAACTAAAGTGCATTCTAGGAAATTTGGGAAGTGAAAGATCTCTCACAGGATGATTCAGCTGCCACCTCACCACATACTGAGTTTGTCGTGCTTCGACTTCAGATCCACTGAGAGGCAGACCTCAGCAGCCCAAGCACCATAAAACATGCTGTTGCATTTCATATGCACAGAGAAAGTGTTAACGGCTAGAAGAGGGACAGTTATTGTGTTTTCCTTTTTCTACATGTGTGGATTATCTAGTGTCCTCTAATAATAAAAGGAACTTGCAGCATTGTCCTAATTTTACTCGCTAATATTGCCTTATTAATAATTGCCACAAAGCAACTTCACAAAATTTTGACTTCAAACCCTCATCAAGTAAAAATGCCTGAAATAGGAATAAAAAAAAGAAAAGAAAATGCAGTTTCAGATGAAAGATCTATAAAAATAAATAAATAAATATATATATATATATATATATATATATATATATATATATATATATATATATATATATATATATATATATATATATATATATATATATATATATATTTTAAAGGCACAATGCCCCAGGCAGTAGCGGTACAGATAATCAAATTTATTTCACATATTAACATTCATATTATATCTGTCTATTCATATGAACCTATAGTGTCTTAGCCTCACACTATAAAGAATATACTTAAGGTAATATATGGCGTCTTTAATGTGCTACAGGATATGTATATTCTCTATTATAAATTCAAGCCACTAAATGCTTAATTTACTATATAATGAGCAAAAAAAATAAATTTGAAAATAGCCTGTAAACTGAGCAGTATGACAACAAAGGTTTTATTTTTCTAATTACAATTAGATTGTTGTTGGAAGCAGGAAATTTTGTCCTAAACAAGTTTCATATACCCACAGGATAAAAGCCAAAGTGTTGCTGAAATAAAACATGCACGTAATGTGCAATTTGGTAACATATTAATAAAACAACTAGTTTTAAATATCATATAATGCTAATGAGGATATGCATAAATATGTGAATAAACGTTTCCATTACATTTGCAAAGATTTGCAAGTGCCCCACAACAAGATCTCTTGGTGACATCTAGTGGCAACCGATGCTTTTTCAGCGTTAATAAGATCATTGAAAGTCAACATTCTAAAGGTTGCATTCACACGTGCATGCTGTTTTAATGTCTGTTTTTACACAATACTGTTTTTTCTGTTGTTGTTTTTTTACAGGAACATGGTGAAGCTTTCAAGTATGTCAAAATGAGCTGCAGTTTATAATCTGCTTTCATAAACTTTCTGACACATGCACATGCTCAGATAGATACTGGAAGGTAGATCTTGCTGAAATTATAACTACTAAATTAGGGCGGCTTAGGTCTCCTGTCATCACCTGGGTTTCAAGAGTTTCATCACTCTTGAGCATGCACCAGATATCTATGACTATTTCACCTTTTTTTTTTTTTTTTTTTACCAACACCCCATTGGTGTGTTCCCCTGATTGGCTCCCTGTAAATAGATTTAAAACACTGATGCTTGACTACAAAGGCAAAAACAGACCAGCTCCCACCTACCTGAAGACACTTAGCAAATCGCATTCTGTACCATATTCCCTTCAAGCCACAGCTTGCCATCCCTCAAGGAAACATGCATCAAGACTCTTCTCTGTTTTGGTATCAAGGTGGTGGAATGAATTTGAACTACTGACTTTCATGCTAACTACTGTACTCTCCAACTGCTTTGTGGTATTCACAGACCCTGACATTTTATATGATATTCAAGGGAGACTACAAATCACTTATCCAGTTGCTCTGGATAAAGGCATCTACTACAGTAGATGTTACTGTGAATGCTACATGAATGTTTGAGAGTGACCTTTATATGCTCTGGTGTTTCTGTCAATTTTATTTTCTTGTTTGAGGTATTGTTTAGTCAGTTGAGATTACTGACATTGTCCTTAAAAACCCTGTCAGCCTTGATGGTTTTAGAGGAGTTTTGGTCATATTAGCGCTGGTCCTAGCTGGTCAGACTGGTCAAGTCTGATGGTTTTAGAGGAGAAACCTTGTCAGTTTTTAACAGTCTGAAATAACTGTATCATCGTTTAATCAAATGTGAACATTATGCTTACAGAGATTGTCTAAAATATGATTTTTCACCAAGTAGGTTATATTTTATTGTATGAATGGTTTAGTTCACATGTCAAACTCAAGGTCTGCAGGCCAAATACTGCTCGCTGCCTCCTTTGATTCAGCCCATGCAAATTTGCAAAAACTAATATTGAAACAGCCTGTAGTAGCTACAACAAACATTTTCACACTATATCATATTAGAGCATTGTCATGAATCATTGTCTGTCATTAGTGTTGTTCTAGTAGAGTATTTTGTATCCGAATGAAATGCATCGTATGTGTAATTAAGCCATGTCTCCTTCCACAGCTGCCCAAGGAGAGTTATAACATTTTACATCAAGCCTGAGTTATCCCTGGTATCAAGTATCTGTTGTCCAGTATTAGATGCGAAATATCAGTTCTCAGGTTGCCAGAGGTTTTGAGTTGCCAGACACCAGATTGAGTGGCCACATGGACATGTAGTTTTCTATTGTGGTTGAATAGGTAAGGCTGCTTGCAAATGATCACTGGCAAAACTGTTTTGTGCCTGTGAAGCCCTTGTTTCCCTATAGAGAAAGCGGTGCTGTTTGGATTCAATGCCTTGGCGTTGTACTCAAATTCAACTTTGACCCAGTTTACACTGCCCCTTTAAAAGAACAGCCAATAAGATCAGTCAGTGGCTTAGTCAGGAATTAATTTCATGGGGATGAGTAAATATAATAAATAATCACAGCACGATCTGTCCAGTTCTACTGATAAGTGTCTTGCAGTTTGGTTTTGAAAATTTGGGCTTACAGAATTTTATGTCCAACTATAAATAGATCTTTTTATTTCTACAGATATTTTTTGCTTACAGTTCTAATACAAGGACAAGAGCTACACATTACATTGTAAAATATTTGCTACTGTTTGTAGTTTATTATTTATAATTGTTCTCATCTGATTCAGATATACAGTACTGTGCAAAAAGTTTTAGGCACCCTATATTTTTTAGTACAAACTTTGGTATAGATTTTTTTTATTTTATGACGTCTACATTATCAAGTCAGTACAAAAAAACCCAAACATTAGTTTTCTAGCACAAAATTAAATGTTACAGAAAAATGTTTGTATGTCATTAAAGAAAGCAGCATATTACGTAAGAGACACTTTTCAGACAAAAAACACAATGAAGGCTGCTGGGTTTTGCTGCAAAAATAAGAGGCAAGTGTGAAAGTCAAAGTCTCCAGAAGAACTGTGTCTGGTTCTGCAAGATGCTCAATAAAACTTACCAGCTCATTTCCTTATAAAACTGCACTAATTGTACCAGAGACTGCTATTTTTATTTTTATTTTTATTTTTTTGTCACACCAAATACTGACTTTGTTTCATTTACTACTGTTTACTGCTCTTTACTGTATTTTTTTTTTTATGTAGAAACATTTAATTTCACTATTTTGAAGGCATCTTTGCTCTACAGCATTTCCTTGCATGTGCCTAAAACTTTTGCACAGTACTGTATATAAAGCTTTATATAGTTGGATTAGTTATGTTTTGACACAGAGGGTTTCAGAATGCAGAGGGCTTCACGTTTTACTCCAAGGGTTTGTTCAGTTTTTGTGCATGTGTTATGGTCACCTGATTGGTTGTAGCTTACTGTATAAGGTCCAAATAAAAATAAAGAAATCTGCTTTGTATGTTGTTTTAGGCTCTTAGAAGGCATGCAGCAGAACAGCTGGGGCCTAAACTGCACACACACACACACACACACACACACACACACAAAACAACTGGAGCCAAAAAAATAAAAGGGGCACTTACACAAATTGTTTCATTTCTTCTTCAGAATAAACCATGTGTCTAGCCTATCAACTGTCCTGTGTTTATTCTTATGCCTCAAATTATATAGTGTTATTAGATTTTTAACAAGCAGTTCCAGCAAATAAAGGCACCATAAAAAGCCCACTGGAAGGGTTTATGGGACGTTCCCATGACGTACAGTGTTTTTTTTTAGCTGGGCTGGTACACTGCGGGCTTTAGGACTGCGCAGGTATCTGTGGTTATGCTTAGGGTTGCCAGATCTCCCATAGAATTGAAATCGGCGTGTTTTATGCATTAAATAACGGTAGACTTATGTATATGTGAACTACGGTTATGATTTAAATGTAGTGAATTAACAGCTGAAACTGCGACCTTCAGAAAACGAATGAATGGACTTTTAAAATCATAGGCTGTGAAATAAAAAAAAATTAGTAAACTAATTTGTTGTGTGCATTAGTGAATGTGTGTACTTATTACTTCATTTTTACATATAATAATACGAGATCTGTAATGTTCGGGATATCTGTGTGGTTTTAATACGTCTTAAAACTTTTCGTATGTTTGTACATATTACAATATATTTGGCTATGATAGTCTTGTTTAGGAGATTCAGTTTTGAATGGTTGATTTTATTATTAAGGGTTGTTTTTTTTTGAAGAACTGGCAACCCTGGCTGTACCGTAAGCCTCCTGGCTAGCTGTTTGTCTTCTTACCATGTGGTGTGCTTGGTTACTGTTGCTGGACTTTCTGCAGTTATTATTCTGAAATCCGCAGAATAAACTATTGTTCGCGAAGGGTATTTAAGTCGAGCTAACGAAGTGCTACTCGCGAGGGACACGATCACAAAATGAAATCTGAGGAAATCGAAGGTTGTGAGAGATTCTTAAGCCCTGGGAAAGGCCGAGGGGTCAGAGCAACGAAGCATTTCCAAGTGGGCGACCTGGTCTTCGCCTGCCCGGCATATTCCTACGTCTTGACAGTGAATGAGAGGGGTGGCCACTGCGAATTCTGCTTCACAAGGTAGCCTGCGGTTACCGGTTCGTGCTGAAGTGTTTGCTGTGTCCGCAAATTCTTTTTAAATGGGCGTGGTTCTGAGCCTAGAGTTTTAAGCCCCGTCTTTATGATTGTGACTTTGTCTTCTCAGAAAGGACGGGCTGTCCAAGTGTGGAAAGTGTAAGCAGGCCTACTACTGCAACGTGGAGTGTCAGGTAGGCCTAAAAGACGTCTCTTTGTACGCTTTGACAGAGTTCGAGGATCGAAAGACTGAAAATATGTGGCCAGTTCAGTTTGCATCCAGTTTTTGGAGACGATACTGAAGTTGGTTTCTCTTTCGCAGCTTCTTATTCGAGTTTGGCGTTCCACCTTAAATGGTTGCAGATACCATATAGCGCCGCTAGAGGGCGTTGATTTGGTTCAACCGTGTGGTGTATTTAATAAAACAGCCTTGTAATGGCCAATTATAGTAGCACTTGCACAAATGTACTGTATTTAGGGGCAAGGACTGAAGATGAATAGGCGCCCAGTTGTAATTATTGTATGTTTTGTTGTTGTTGTTGTTATGGGGCCAAGCACTGAAGATGCATAGTCACCTAATTGTAATTGTTGCTGAGCAACAATAGGCCAATATTGGACATAAGTTTGCAAGGGATGTTATTGTTTTTGTTTTTTTCTTCTCCTACAAATTATTTTGTCTTCTGGGAAACATGTAAACATCTTATGTAGCTTCTGAAGGGCAGTACTAAATGAAAAAAATAAGATCTTTAAACAAAATAGTAACAGATTACACCAATCATCCTGTTTGAAAGTTTACACCCCTCCTCCGGCTCTTAATGTATCGTGTTGCCTTCTTGAGCATCAGTGAATGTTTGCACCTTTTGTAATAGTTGTGTACGAGTCCCTCGGTTGTCCTCAGTGTGAAAAGATGGATCTGAACATCATATTCAAATATGCAGAAGATGCTGGAAAAGCAAAGAATGTGCAGGACCTGGAGGATTTTTCTGAAGAACAGTGGGCAGTTTAACTGCTCAGGACAAACAAGGGACTCATGAACAACTATCACATAACATAAACACAGTCGTTGATCAGTCAAGCGTATGTAAAGTTTTGAACTGGTTCATTTGTGTAAATTCAGTTATTATGTCTTGTGGACTATATGTAAACATCTATTAATTGAAATGGCTTATTCAGGGCAGAACTAAATAAAAAACAAAAAATGCAATTTTTATGATCCCTCACTTTAAAAAAAAAAAAAAAATTATTAACATTTTGCAGATTCTGCAAGGCAAATGTAAACTTATGACCTCAACTGTATATAAGCAGCCCTCGCAGTCGAGTTAATATATGTCAGCAAATGAGAGAGCCACTTTTGTCACTGCAGCAACAGCAATTTAAATGAGTTAAATGATATGATGAAAACTATTAAAGAAATGTCAATGAAAAATATTAATTATATTTATTATGAAAATATTAATGTTACTGTAAAAAAAAAAAGTTTATTAAAATAAAGTGCTCACTAACTAAATTGTTTCACAAAACCCTCTTAATTTCATGTCATCTCTGACAGTCTCTATGAATGTCTGCATGTCGTGACGGTCATTAAAAAAGCAGAGATTTTTCATTGCTGGTGCCATCCTGAAATTAACACAACAGTTTTCAGCACCGTCACCCTTAATAGGGAACGCTTGGCCGAAACAATAAGCAGTTAAGTACAAGCATGAAAACAAAACACTATTACAACATACTTCAGTCAAAAATAACTTGGAACAGGACTGGATATAAATTGAGACGCTTGTGAGTTGTGGTGGATAGTCTGAGACCTCACCAGCTCCCTGAAATGACACTGAAAAGACCTAAAAGCACTAAAGCATCGACCCAGGGGGCAAAGCATGCCTACATCAACATAGGTGCAAGCACTGAATCAACTCATATCCATGTGAAAATTGCTTTGGGCAAGGCAGAAACCAAATTGTGCCATTGTATACTAGTCTTGTTTTTCAGTATGTGGTGTTTTTTTTTTTTTTTTTTTTTTTTTTTTTTTTTTTTAATCCCCTTAAACAGTGTTTTGAACATTGTTTCCTATATAGAGAAACTAGACATTTTATCCAAAAAAATACCAGTCCTTTTAAGTGTGAAGGCTTTGGGCCAGACTGGAAATAAATGATTTTATTTCATTTTTTATTTTATTTTAAGTCCTTTTCCAGTTGCGCCAGGATTTTGCGATTGCAGAGAGCGCAAACTCAGCAATATTTCCACAGATTTGGGCCAAGATTCGTCTCACATTCAGCCAAAGCCGCCTTCGATTCACGTGCGTTGAACATGAGTACAGCTAAAAGGTCTCATCTACTAACAAACATTACTGCGAAAGAGTGCAAAACAATTTTGTGCAATTACAATTTCACCAGTTCAAGTAGTTTTCTGCAAAAGAAAATGCACAAAAACTCCTCAAGTTGCATTGCAAATTTTGAAAATAGCCACAGCAAAATCGAGCAGCTTTTTGGCCGCAACAATCACAAAAACTCCGCCCAATCCTGTACGGACTGCCTTTCCTTCAGGATGTAGTTTTGGTGGTCCAGGATGTTTTAACCCTTTAAACGGTACTTTGAACATTGACTTATAGGGAAATTAGGCATTTTACGCAACATATGATCATTTTAAGGGTGTCAAAGGGTTAAAAAAAACCAACAACAATAATGTACTAACAAAAACCAAAGCAGGTAAAACTACATTTGTGCAAGTTCTGTAATTGGCCATTTCAGTGCTGTTATAATGCGACAAACGGTTTTTAAAAACAAATTGTGCCCTCTACCGCACAATTTCTTACCTACAATCATTTAAGGTGGAATGGTGAATATGAATCTGCGAATGGGGAAACCAGCTTTATCCTGCTGCCAGACTGGCATTGCATCCTGACCCCCACCTTTCATCTTGCAGGTGAGCCCAAACGGGGTACGCAGGTTACCAGGTGCTTGCCTGCTGTCACCACCCCAGGATTGATTTGAGTGGTGGGTCCCAGGTACATAAGTACATAAGCCCCTTTTTCACAATATGGTCTGGAGCCACAAAGGGGTATTGAACTGATGTGTTAAAACGGTTGTTCATGCCCTCACTATTGTACATTAACTAAACACAATGCATCTCATTACCATGTTCACAATAAACTGCCTCAATAAACCTCATGTCTGTGAGCCATGATTTCTTACTACAGGCTCACCAAGATTTCATATTGAATTTATAGTGGTGCTTGAAAGTTTGTGAAGAATCTTCTATATATCTGCATAAACATGACCTAAAACATCAACAGATTTTAACACAAATCCTAAAAGTAGATAAAGAGAACCCAATTAAACAAATGAGACAAAAATATTATACTTGGTCATTTATTTATTGAGGAAAATGATCCAATATTACATATCCGTGAGTGGCAAAAGTATGTGAACCTTTACTTTCAGTATCTGGTGTGACCCCCTTGTGCAGCAACAACTAAACATTTCTGGTAACTGTTGATCAGTCCTGCACATCGGCTTGGAGGAATTTTAGCCCATTCCTCAGTACAGAACAGCTTCAACTCTGGGATGTTGGTGGGTTTCCTCACATGAACTACTTGCTTCAGGTCCTTCCACAACATTGCTATTGGATTAAGGTCAGGACTTTGATTTGGCCATTCCAAAACATTAACTTCATTCTTCTTTAACCATTCTTTGGTAGAATGACTTGTGTGCTTATTGTCGTTGTCTTGCTGCATGACCCACTTTCTCTTGAGATTCAGTTCATGGACAGATGTCCTGACATTTTCCTTTAGAATTTGCTGGTATAATTCAGAATTCGTTGTTCCATCAATGATGGCAAGTCGTCCTGGCCCAGATGCAGCTAAACAGGCCCAAACCATAATACTACCACCACTATGTTTCACAGATGAAATAAGGTTCTTATGCTGGAATTCAGTGTTTTCCTTTCTCCAAACACAACGCTTCTCGTTTAAGATAAAAAGTTCTATTTGGTTCTCATCTGCCCACAAAACATTATTCCAATAGCCTTCTGGCTTGTCCACGTGATCTTTAGCAAACTGCAGATGGGCTGACCAGTTCTTTTTGGAGTGCAATGGCTTTCTCCTTGCAACTCCTGCCATGCACACCATTGTTGTTGTGTTCTCCTGATGGTGGACTCATGAACATTAACATTAGCCAAGGTGAGAGAGGCCTTTAGTTGCTTAGAAGCTATCCTGGGTTCTTTTCTGATCTTGCAGACTATTACACGTCTTGCTCTTGGAGTGATCTTTGTTGGTCTCCACTTCTGGGAAGGGGAACAATGGTCTTGAATTTCCTCCATTTGTAGATAGTCTGTCTGACTGTGGATTGGTGGAGTCCAAACTCTTTAGAGATGGTTTTTTGTAACCTTTTCCAGCCTGATTAGCATCAACAGCTCTTTTTCTGAGGTCCTCAGAAATCTCCTTTATTCATGCCATGATACACTTCCACAAACATGTGTTGTGAAGATCAGACTTTGATAGATCCCTGTTCTTTAAATAAAACAGGACGCTCACTCACACCTGATTGTCATCATTGATTTAAAAAAAAAAAAAAACACCTGATTCTAATTTCACCTTCAAATTAACTGCTAAACTGCTAGAGGTTCACATACTTTTGCCCCTCACAGATATGTAATATTGGATCATTTTCTTTAATAAATAATATTTTTGTCTCATTTGTTTAATTGGGTTCTCTTTGTTTACTTTTAGGACTTCTGTGAAAATCTGATGTTTTAGTTTTACCTCCTGTAAAATAATTGTAATTGATCAATCCAAACCCTGAATTGACCTTACTGCAGGAAGTCACCCAAACACAAGGTGCAAACTGAGCGAACGGACAAAGCTGTAGCACTACATAAATGATAACAATTCTTTGTTATTTAAACACATTTTAACTGTTTGCTGCTTTGTTGGAGAGAAAAAGAAGTTCAAAGCATCTTCAGTGTTCCATGTTCAATGTGTGTGAAAGCTCCTTTGCCATTTCCTTAGAAAGGAGATTGGTCCATGCACAAGCTGGAGTGCTCTGCCATGTGTTCATATGGAGAAAACTGGTGTCCCTCAGAAACTGTACGACTGGTCGCTAGAATCATCATGAAGCAGGTATGTACGGCTCTAGTGGATTATTTTGTCAATGAAACTGCATCACAGTATATAGATATACATTTTGTAGCTATTGCAAGCCAAGCTAATGTTTCCTGCTTATAATTTGCCATTGTCGAATGGTACTGAATGAGATTTTTTAAAACTTGGAATCATCTGAATACTTTGGTCCAGGACAAGTTTTCTCTGACCTTAACCTATCCTCCAGTACATTTTACAGTCACCTTTAATTTAATTTGTTCAACATTTTAAAAGGTCTCATGGTACCATCAAGACCTGCTGAGTATAACTACATATAGGTGTTGTAACTCGCAGCAGAAACATCCACATGTTAACAGTCAAACACACTGCCAGAAAAACAGCAAGGACGGGACGGGGCAATTTAGGACTAATAGCGATGTGACAAGTTGAAATAAGAAGGTGACGTGAAACAGGTGAGGCAATCGTTTAATCATAGTATATAAGGAGCCTCCAAAAAAGGCCTAGTCTTGGGTCTGGGTTGAGGCTCACCAATCTGCCAACGGAAGTTGAAATGATTCAAGGAATCTCGGTGCATAAAGGGCAAGGCCGAAAACCACTTCTGAATGCGTGTGATATCCGATCCTTCAGACGTCACTGTCTTAAAAACCGTCATGAGTCTGTAATGGATATCCTGACATGAGCTCAGGAATACTTTGGTAAACCTCTGTCAGTCAACACCATTCGCCGCTGCATCCACAGATGTAAGTTAAGGCTTTACTATGCAAAGCAGAAGCCGTACATCAACACTGTCCAGAAGCGCCGCCGACTTCTCTGGGCTCGGTCTCATCTGAGATAGACAGTAGCACAGTGGAATCATGTTTTGTGGTCCGACGGGTCAACATTTCAAACAGTTTATGGACAAAACAGCCGTCGTGTTCTCCGGGCCATAGAGGAAAAGGACCATCCAAGCTGTTATCAGCGTCAGGTCCAAAAGCCAGCGTCTGTCATGGTATGGGGGTGTGTCAGTGCCCATGGTATGGGTAACCTGCACATCTGTGAGGGCACCATTAATGCAGAAAGATATGTACACATTTTGGAGCAACATATGCTGCCATTCAGATCAGGACAATGCCAAACCACATTCTTCCTGGAAAGACTCCTTTCTGCAGTCCTGACCTGTCTCCGATTGAGAACATGTGGCGCATTATGAAGTGCAAAGTAAGGCAACGAAGGACCTGTGCAGTTGCGCAGCAGAAGAAATGCTTAATGGATGAATGGGGGAAAATTCTGCTTGCTAAACTTAACCAACTGGTGTCTTCAGGCCCAAACACTTAAGTGTTATTAAAAGAAGAGGTGATGTTAGACAGTGGTAAACAGTCGACTGTCCCAACTTTTTTGGAGTGTGTTGCAGTCATCAGATTTTAAATGAGCGTATATTTTCAAAAGTAAATCAAATCCACAAAGTAAAACATCAAATACTGTGTTAATGATGTGTTTTCAGTATAGTACAGGGTGAATTGAATTTTCAAATGCCTCTTTGTTGTTGTTTTTTTGCATTTTCCATACTGTCCCAACTTTTTCGGAATCGGGGTTGTAAATAAAATGTACGTCTAGAAGTATTAGGGATTACTTTTTAACCATACTTGAGTAAATATGTAAAGGCAAAGACATACTTTTATGGACTTGCATTCGGCTCTGTACCTCGTGAGATATGTGACCACATCTCGTCCTCCGTGAAATAGTAGAACAATAGACGAGAAAAATATGGCAGGGATTTCAAAGACTCGCATGTGGCGAATGGCCAGCCGTAGAAACTCTTAACAATGTTTCCGATGATAAAAATAAGTTCCAAAGTGAGCTAAAGTTAACAGGAACAATGTTATGGACTTCAGGGATTACTTTTCCTTAGTAAAAATGGACATCTCTGAGTGATGTGTTGGTAAGTAGAGAGAGAAAAACAGCATATGAGAGAGAGAGCTCAAGGAGGGAGGGGAGATTTGCAAGGGTGCGTGGGAATCCCGGTATTTTGCCGACTGCGTTTGGAACAGTTGAAGCAGTTTGCTTCAATTTACTCAAAACAGGTAAAATTATGCACAACTTAAAAACCTTTTCCTGCCAGATGTACACAAGACAAAGACAGAGACCACTGATTTTCAACTGAGAAAGATTTTCCTCTCTGTTGTCTCACTTTGAGGGTTGAACAATGGCTTGCAGGTCTCTTTCATGCTTTAACCTTGTCATATCTGGTTCCAAGTCCGTCGGTCCAGTTTACTGTAGCATTACAGTAATGTAAGAGAACCCCCTACCTGTGGATGAATGGTACTTACATTCAGTCCTGTGGAAAACGTCATGTCTGGTGCCAGAACCTCAATGACTACGGTCCAGTGGCATTAAACATCACACACACTGGGAAGGATGATGCAGTTGCTGTAACCATTCTCTTCTTATCTTATCATATCTTCTCTTAATGATGTTTGTATGTATGCTTGGAGGCATAACATTGGATTTCTTCAGTAAGATATTAGCTACCGTTAGCTAATGATACTGAATTTGTAACATGTTTTTAGATGTAGCCTAATGTTATGTAAGCTATGACCTTTTTTGTAGCTTGCTAGATGATGAATGTTATCTCAATTTAATGGACAGGTTGCCGGCAGTTTTGTACATACATCAGCAGATGCAGGTGCAAAAGAACACCATGAGTAGAGATCAGTAGATGCATACTTGTTTAAATTGACTTGAAGTTTATTGGCTTTTTTGCAACATTCAAAAAAGTACAGTTCTCATACTGCTGCTCAGGAGTTTGCATTATCGTTACTACTATGCAACAGAGTCTTAGTTTTCTGTAGTGTTTAATGTTTACTGTTTATTTACTGTATTGTTTATTATATAGTTTTGATTCTATTTTATAGTTTATTACTGTTATTGTCTTTATAGCTTTTATACACCTTCTTGTCTTGCATCCCATGTTGTTTCTTGTTAATTGGAGCGCTGTGATTCTGGGGAACTAATGTTACTATAGAGCCATTATCACCCTGCAGCTCTTGCCTGGTTTCCCACTGAAGTTAAGCAGGGTTGAGCCTGGCCAGTACCTGGATTCCAGGCCTTGTGAGGAAAACTAAGGTTGCTGCTGGAAGTTGTATTAGTGAGGCCAGCAGGTGGTGCTCTCCCTGTGTTCTGTGTGGGTCCTAATGCCCCAGCATAGTGATGGGGACACTATACTGTAAAAACAGCACCGTCGTTCTGATGAGACGTTAAACCGAGGTCCTGACTCTCTGTGGTCATTAAAAATTCCTCCATTGGCCCTTATCTATCATGGCCCCCTAATAATCTCCATCCCTGAATTGGCTACATCACTCTCCTCTCCACCAATAGCTGATGTGTGGTGGGTGTTCTGGCGCACTATGGCTGCCGTCGCATCATCCAGGTGGATGCTACGCACTGGCAGTGGTCTGAGGAGATTTCCCCCCTATACTATGTAAAGCGCTTTGAGTGTCTAGAAAAGTTCTGTAATCTAAGGAATTATTATTATTGTTATTATTATTATTATTATAATTATTATATGTGGTGAGAGGAATGACAGTAAAGCATGCTTGACTAGTGTATATCATTTCATTCTTCTAATAGTAATCCACTGTATTAAATTGCCTGTATAAAAGTTACTTTAAGTGAGTGCCATTAGATACTACTTTCTGTACTTTATATTTTGGTATGTTCACATGTGTACAGTATGGATGGAGTCCATGTTTTCAAATATACAATATTTGAGAGAGTCTTAAAAAGTCTAATAGTAAATCTTTTTAAAATGGTAATCACAAGGGATGCATGCCAAGCACAATAGTAAGAAAGCATATCAACGATGAGTGGGTATGTTGTCACTACCTGCCAGTTATGAATGTTTTCACAGCATTGTTTTTGTGCTGTGTCTTCAAACATACCATAGATTAGCTGTAAGTCTGAAAGCCATCTAACACATACTTTACTTTTTCCAGATGCAGTTTAGTGAAAACATTGCAGTTTAGCAAAAAAAGGTGCAAGACCACCCTCATCAACATATAATTGCCATCCGTTTCATTGCTAACATGTCACTATTACGTGTTTTTGTCCCATGTCATGGTACATGTGTAGATGCTATCTATGCTATGTGGCTGAAAGTTTGTGGACACGGAACCATCACACCCATTTGTGCTTGTTGAACATCCCACTGCAGATTTAGTCCCTCTCTGCTGCTATAACAACCTCCACTCTTCTGGGAAGGCTTTCCACTATATTTTAGAGCATGGCTGTGGGGATTTGGCCGCAAGAGCATTAGTTAGGTCAGGTAGTGATGTTGGGTGAAGAGGACTGGTGTGCAGTCGGCGTTCCAGTTCATCCCAGAGGTGTTCATCGGGGTTGTGGTCAGGGCTCTGTGCAGGCCAATCAATTTCTGTCACTCCAACCCTGGCAAATCATGTCTTTACAGATCAACGAAGGGAAATTGTAATGCTTCAGCATTATGCATAGCAGACATCCTGTACAATTGTGTGCTTCCAGCTTTGTGGGGAAGGCTCACGTATGGGTGTGATGGTCAGGTGTCCACAGACTTTTGGTTATATAGTTTGTACATCTGATGAAATATTATTAGGTGACTCTTGTCAATTATAAACAACAGGGTTGTTTTGAAAGATAGCTTACACGGTCACATTAGATAGAATACTTGCCGGAAGGGTGCACAGGGCTTCAGGTTGAAACCAGTTATTAACTCGAGTAAAGTAGCTGAGGAACTGTACAAGTTCACTAGTTGAGTAAAGTTAAAAGGGTGAGTCTAATGAAAACCTTGAAATAATTGTGAATTGTGTGAAATAAATGATAAAAACAGATTGTACATAGCTGTAATTTCAAGTATCATCTACAACCAGGTCAAAACAGCATGGGTTTCTGCATACTGGTGTCTTGTTGCAGCACGACAACACAGGCACATACTGCACATCACACTGTTGCAACCATCAAGGACAGGCAGTTTGAGTGTCTGTCACATCCACCATCCTGCCCAGATCGTGCGATGAGTGATTCTCATGTTTTTGGACCACTAAAGGGTGGGAAAAAAACTTCCGGTCGGATAAGGAAGTGTAACAGATGGTGCATCATTCCTATCTACAATAAATAAATAAAATAAAATAACCAACTATATAAAGTTTTCATTTGATTGCCTTACAAATTGCTGTTTGTTATAATTTGTGAACAAAAAAAAAACAACAAAAACTAATTCCCAGCAGCCCCTCTCCAAAATGTCCAGGGACATAGTGGTAGGGTTCACATTAATATATATACAGTATCTCACAAAAGTGAGTACACCCCTCACATTTTTGTAAATATTTTATTATATCTTTTCATGGGACAACACTGAAGAAAGGACACTTTGCTACAATGTAAAGTAGTGAGTGTACAGCTTGTATAACAGTGTAAATTTGCTGTCCCCTCAAAATAACTCAACACACAGCCATTAATGTCTAAACCGCTGGCAACAAAAGTGAGTACACCCCTAAGTGAAAATGTCCAAATTGGGCCCACAGGTTGCCACTGGAGTCCTCTTCCACTCCTCCATGACGACATCACAGAGCTGGTGGATGTTAGAGACCTTGCGCTCCTCCACCTTCCGTTTGAGGATGCCCCACAGATGCTCAATAGGGTTTAGGTCTGGAGACATGCTTGGCCAGTCCATCACCTTTGCCATCAGCTTCTTTAGCAAGGCAGTGGTCGTCTTGGAGGTGTGTTTGGGGTCGTTATCATGTTGGAATACTGCCCTGCGGACCAGTTTCTGAATGGAACTGCTTCAGTATGTCACAGTACATGTTGGCATTCATGGTTCCCTCAATGAACTGTAGTTCCCCAGTGCCAGCAGCACTAATACAGCCCCAGACCATGACACTCCCACCACCATGCTTGACTGTAAGCAAGACACACTTGTCTTTGTACTCCTCATCTGGTTGCCGCCACACAAGCTTGACTCCATCTGAACCAAATAAGTTTATCTTGGTCTCATCAGACCACAGGACATGGTTCTAGTAATCCATGTCCTTAGTCTGCTTGTCTTCAGCAAACTGTTTGCGGGCTTTCTTGTACATCATTTTTAGAAGAGGCTTCCTTCTGGGATGACAGCCATGCAGACCAATTTGATGCAGTGTGCGGCGTATGGTCTGAGCACTGACAGGCTGACCCCCCCACCCCTTCAACCTCTGCAGCAATGCTGGCAGCACTCATACGTCTATTCTGCAAAGCCAACCTCTGGATATGATGCTGAGCACGTGCACTCAACTTCTTTGCTCGACCATGGCGAGGCCTGTTCTGAGTGGAACTTGTCCTGTTAAACTGCTGTATGGTCTTGGCCACCGTGCTGCAGCTCAGTTTCAGGGTGCTGGCAATCTTCTTATAGCCTAGGCCATCTTTATATAGAGCAACAATTCTTTTTTTCAGATCCTCAGAGAGTTCTTTGCCATGAGGTGCCATGTTGAACTTCCAGTGTCCAGTATGAGAGAGTGTGAGAGTGATAACATCAAACTTAACACACCTGCTTCCCATTCATACCTGAGACCTTGTAACACTTACGAGTCACATGACACCGGGCAGGGAAAATGGCTAATTGGGCCCAATTTGGACATTTTCACTTCGGGGTGTACTCACTTTTGTTGCCAGCGGTTTAGACATTAATGGCTGTGTGTTGAGTTATTTTGAGGGGACAGCAAATTTACACTGTTATACAAGCTGTACACTCACTACTTTACATTGGAGCAAAGTGTCATTTCTTCAGTGTTGTCCCATGAAAAGATATAATAAAATATTTACAAAAATGTGAGGGGTGTACTTACGTTTGTGAGATATTGTGTGTGTGTGTGTGTGTGTTTATGTGTATATATATATATATATATATATATACTTGTTTAAATCTGAATACAGATATTTTGAGATGAAAAATATTTCATCTCAAAAATAGACTGCCCAAATGGCAAAATTCAGCCAAAACCAAAGCCTGTATACACTGTATATAGATTTTTTTTTGTTGTAATGATTGCTGAATAGTCATCTGCCATACGCAGTTATTTAATAGTGCTTAAATAAACATTTTTCCCTCTCTTTGTCAGAAATTCCAGACAGAGCTGACTCAGTCTGAAAGATTGTTATCCCTGAAAGAGTTTGAAGCACGTAAGTATGGTCTCTTGTATGTTATGGCCAAACTTCATAACTATAGACCAGCATAATGCTGGTTTGCTCTTTAATTTTATAACAATTCCCTGTTTAGTTTGGAAACTAAATAAAGCTAATGTTTAATGTTATTTTAAACATTAAGCTAATGTTATGTTGGAGTAGGCTTTACATTGCTGAATAATCAAAACGAAGGAATATTACAAAGCACTGGGCAGAAAAGCTAACTGATGTGAAATCACTCATAATAAACATATCCTAATGCTAGCATGAAAAGGCCATAGGAGCATAATGAAGCTAAAACCCTGTTAGAGAGGAGTTGATACAGCAAGTTAGTTTTTTTCTTTTGTAGATTCAGTGCTTGTTTAAGTGCCTAGAGAAGAGGTGACACTTTAGTCTTTGTTTGGAGACAGTCAGTGACTCAGCTCTTTGGACAGCCAGGGTAAGTTTATTCCACCAGTTTGGTACCAGGACCGAGAAGAGTATTGATGCGTGTCCTTCTTGTGTCATGAGAGATGATGGGGTGAGTTGAGCCATGCTTGTGGCTTTAAGGGAATATTGTATAAATTGATAATTGTCTCCCGCTAGGTGGGAGCTAGTCTTTTTTGGCTTTGTAGGCAGCACTGTTTTAAATCTGATTTGTGCAACTGCAGGAAGCTAATCAACAAGGTCTGCAGCTGCATTCATTAGGAAATGGGGATCCTTAATCTACCAGAAATGTGGTAACAGTGCTATTCAGTTTATGTATAATGTGGAGTTCCTAAGGAGGGTGAGAGGAGCTATAGCAGTAGAAGGGTCAGGATCTGACACCGACATTAGGCAGCAGGAGTGCACCTACAGCTTCACAGAGCGAACAGGTTATTAGCTATGGTCTTTTCAAGTGATGGCACAATAAAAGGATGAGCCAGAACATACAACTACAACCTCTTCTAGGATCATGGAGAGAGTAGCTTCACTCCTGGCCTATAGTTTGACAACTGACAAGGGTCACGTTCAGATTTTTTAATCAGTGGTTTGGTAACTCTTAGTTTAACAGATTTAGCTACATAGCCAACAATAAGGGAAGAGTTTCTTAATTTTAACATTTTAACTGGTGGTATTTGGGGCAGTGAACTACTGATTGGAAGGCCATGAGTTCAGATCCCAGCACTCTCAAGCTGCCACTGCTGGGCCCTTGAGCAAGGCCCTTAACCCTCAAATGCTCAGTGGTATAAATGAGATAAATGTAAGTCACTCTGGATAGTCTGCCAAATGCTGTAATGTAAAATATTGAAAATTCAAGCTGATGATTATTGGGAGGAGTTAGGACCAACATACCTGTTATATATCCTCAAGCAATATAAATCTAGCAGGACTCTTGTCTAAGCTTGTACTGCCAAGGGTAAATACAGTAATAAGCTTGGAGAACTGGGGTCAGTAGGTGAACCAATATATCTGGGAGATTTTTTTTCAATCACAGTCATGTACTGTAGCTGACCTGACCTATTTGTTTCTGATTTATTGTTTATATTCTTTATTGTCCATGTGGTCTCGTTTTGCTGTATTGCTTTTTTGAGATGTTGTCAAGAGAAGAGCATGTAAAAATAAGAATTTTCTGTTCATATGACAACTTGAACCTGAATTAAGTTTGTTAGCCAAGGAAGTCTAGGAATATCTTGAACTCAACATACCACTTATTCAGCTATTCCCTGCTTATATTGTCAAAAAGCAGTTTTGCAGAGATCTGTGATAATAGAACTGGAGAAACCACCATGCTTTATGTGGTCCTGGGGTCCTGAGGATAAAAATGAAATGTTTAACTAAATATCGTAAATAATCATATTGTAAGTACTGGGGAGAAGTGAAAACCTGTTTGGAAACGTCAGATCTGTTAGCTGTTAGTCATAGGGCTGCAAGTGTTGCAGTAATAATTGAGTAATTGTGACTCTTGATAATCATGTAAATTCCCAAAAACGTGTGAGCATGATGATCCTTTCGTAATTAACAATGCTTAATGTGTCTGGTGTTTTTGAACACATGTTAATGTGGTTCCCTATTATTTTGTCAAGATCTGGACAAGATAGACAATGAGAAAAACGAGATGAACCAAACTGACATTGCTGCACTCCATCACTTTTATTCTAAGCATCTGGATATTCCTAGTAATGCTGCACTGGCCGAACTCTTTGCCCAGGTAAGTTACTTTACAGTGTTTCTCGGTAGTGTAAGAGGAATCTGTGAAACAGCACTGCTGACTTAAACTTCAAAAAGCTTTCTCATTACTTCAAACATTCCAACTTTAAAAGAAAAAACAAGTTAAGTTGCTAACATGCTGACTAACGTAAATGTTTACAAAACCATTCAGAATACCATTTGTAATGATGAATACTCCCAGTGTTAACTGGTATGCACAGTAGGTTTTAATCACATGTAAACAATGTCAATGGATATCATACTAGCGTTTATATTTTTGTTTTATTTTGAGTAATGTTAAGTCAATGATGGACTTTTTTTTTTTTTTTTTTTTTTTTTTTTTTTTTTTTTTTTTTTTGATAAGTATGTTGATATATTGAGGATTGTTCCATCAAGTTACAAGAATAGAAAGGCTGGTATGGTATCCACTGATTAAAAACTCACTGTGCTTACCAAGGTAACTGTGGAGCAAAAAAAATTAGACCAACTTGTTAAAAACTGACCTTTAGAGTGTGGGATATCACCTGTGACTGTGCCTCTTCCTCTCTCCTCCACCACAACCATTATCATGTTAATTAATCTGCCTTAATATAATTTTCTGGTTAATGGCTATCAGCAAATTTTCACCCTATGTTCATATATAAACTGTGTATCTCCAAGTACTATCAAATGGATAGAGTTTAATGCAGGTTGAGACATATAATACCTATGTGCATTTCTATATCAGTTATACATAGGTGGGACACGCAGATATATTGATGTCAAAGTGAACTTAAAAGCTGCAATTAAAAAATAATTTTTCTTCATTAGATGTCCAAGTAAAGTCAGGGACCACATGCAAATGCACCACTTACACTTGCCGCTTGTTTTAACCGAAGAGATCAAGTGACATCAAGGGTAATGCAATAAAGGTTTCGCTTTTCAATGTGGAACATTTTCTTCACGTGACTAAGGAAAAGCAATACCATTTGTGTATTGTATTCCACGTTTTATCATAAGTGCTTTACTTTTCACTCTGACACAGAATCGTCTCCATAGAGGACACACGTTTCTTCTTAACACGTCTCACTTGCACTCACTAGGACAAAGGCTCACCCCTTTTCATCTGAACCTGTTATTAACAGCAAGGCTCCATAAATGCATTTACGTCAAGCTAAAAACCCTGTTAGTGAGGCGTTAGTGCAGCAGCAAAAAACGTATAGGTTGAGGTATTTTTAATTCATTATCATTGAAGTGTTCAGTGAAGAGGTAGGTCTTCAGTCTTTGTTTGAAGACAGACAGCTGTTCAGACAGTCAGGGGATGTTCATTGTCACCTGGGTGCCAGTACAGAGAAGAGTTTTAATGCATGTCTTGGTTGTATCTTCAGGAATGGTGGGTCAGAGCAGAGCAGGGTTTGATAAGTGCCGTCAGGTAGGAGGGGGCTGGTCTGTTTTTGGTTTCGTAGGCAAGTGTCAGTGTTTTACATATGATGCAGGCAGCTACAGGAAGCCAGTGGAAGCAATACAGCAAAGGGAGAATGTGGGGAGATGACTTCTGGAAAGAAATGGCCAGATCCTTCTGATGTCCTGAGTCAGGATAGCAGTATGAGGAGGAAAATGGTTGGTTGTCCAGATCTACCCCAAGGTTGCATGCATTTCTCCGGCAATATCTCTGCATAGAGGCCACCCGTGTGCTGTTTAGTTTATCTGATTGAAACATTGACTCATACTGTTTTTGTTGCTGTACCATCTCATTGTATAAACTCCTCTCTAACAGGGTTTGATAGTATTCATATACCCTGTTCTTATTGTACTAGCATATGAGAGTGTGGAGACTACAGTGCACTTCTGTAAGTCATTCTGGAAAAGGATGTCTTCCAAATGCTGTAAATGTAAATAACATCAAAGAATAGAACTGTATTGATTATTAATGATGGACATGCATATCAGGGCTGGACATTAATGCTTGTCCACTTGTCCGGGACAAGTGAAAATTTTTTTTTGGACAGGCAAGTGAAAGAGAATTTTACTTGCCTGAGCGGACAAATAGCCTGAAAATGTCAATAACAAAATAATAATAATAATAATAATAATAATAATAATAATAATAATAATACTAATAATAACTGGCTTTGTTTGTGATATAGCCTTTGTGATATAGTCAGTTATAACCAAGTACACATTCTTCTGCTGCTGAAAATAATCTAGAGCGCGTAGGCTGCCACATACAGCGGAAACCAGAAAAGTGCAGGTTTAAACAAGCAGTTGCTTAGAGATAAGCTTGACCCATCAGAATCCAATTCGACTTTACCTCAGGCAACAGCAGCGAAGCGTGTCGTTTGTATTTTCTGAAATGCAATGTTTCTCAAGCCTCCGCAACCCGGCCAAGCGCCTGATAAAGCATCGAACTAAAAAATAAATAAATAAATAAAAATAAATAAATAAAAATCTGTTCCACAGAATCTAACACAGATTATGAAGATAAAAGGGAGAGAAAATGTATCCATGCCTGGAGAGATGAATTTGAGAGGTCATGTTCACAGCTCCGTACACATGCTATAATGTTACCATAAACACTAGCTAGCAAGTTTACTTTTCTGCCGCAGAGAATCGAGTTTATTGTGTGTGTACTATTAACTTGTCTTTCGTAATTTTAGACCACATAGAAACAGAAACCTTGACATGTTGCTTGAGTGTAACTCTTACTGTATTTAAAGCAACTTGTTATACAACTAGAAAAGTGGCTCATATTGTTATATTGTGATTTTAAGAAAGTGAGAAGTATTTCTCTATTACAGCTAATGTTCATTAGTCAAGGGAACAAGTGCCTTCAGGCATGATACACTTCAGTCCCATGGCAAAAGCAAATGCCACCAGCACGACATGAAGGCAAACATGACTTGAAAAATTAAGTTTGCGTTTGCTTCTTTCCATGACTGCACCAGTGCTGTTGCTATCTTCCACATCACTGTTTGGTGTGGTGCTGTTTAAAGTTGAGTGACTCACGTAAGGTTTTGTGAGGTTACAGAACACTGATGAAACTATATTGCTTCTAAATTTTTTTTTTTTTTTTTTTTACACCACAATTGACAAAATTGTCCTTTTTTTCTCTCTAGGCAAGTAACTTTTTTTTACTTGAACAAGTGAATGACAGATTTACTTGTCCAAAGGACAACCACATGACCATGGTTAATGTCAAGTCCTGCATATACTGTTACTGAGTAGGCTATTTAAAAAGAAAGATCAGTTATCAATATCACTAAGCTCTCTTTCATGAAATTCTATGCTCAGAACTAAGCTCTGTAATTTGAGTATCATGCTGGGTTACATTTTGCACAATATCTGTAGCCTAAACTGTGTGTTTTATTTGAATTATGTAAGACTGCTTTAGATGCAGAAAAAGCTAATTGATTAAGAAATGCATTCCACAATATTGGGCTTAGTAGAGGCCTTACATGTACATGGGTACACACTGTTCAGGAAATCGGGTTTACTCTTTGTTACAGGTGAACTGTAATGGTTTTACCATTGAAGATGAGGAGTTGTCTCATTTGGGCTCTGCAGTCTTTCCAGAGTGAGCAGGATGTTATGCTCTCCCTCACAACCTATTAATATTAGTATTTAAGTGTTTTGTTTTGTTTTTTATTGTTGTACACATTGACTTTTTTCACTGATCTCTTTTTTGTATCTCAGTGTTGCTTTGATGAACCACAGCTGTAATCCAAATGTGATCGTGACTTACAAAGGTACAGTAGCAGAGGTCCGTGCTGTTCAGAATATCAGCCCTGGAGAGGAGGTGAGAACGAGAACTGCTTGTCAAATTCCTTCTCAATTTGACCAGAGTTCAAGGGTTGATTGTTCAGGCACATATAAAAAGGTCTAATTAGAAAGAATAGGCACACGTCAACTCTACCATGAATACTGAAACATGCAGAGCATTGTCACAGAAAATTAATTATTCGTTATAGAACCCCAATTCCAGAAATGTTGGGACGCTGTGTAACATGTAAATAAAAACAGAATGCACTGATTTGTAAATCTCATAAACCCATATGTTATTCACAATAGAACATAGAAAACATATCAAATCTTTAAACTGAGGAAATGTACCATTTTAAGAAAAAAATAAGGTACTTTTGAATTTCAAAAAAGTTGGGACGGAGGCAACAAAAGGCTGGAAAAGCAAGTGTTAATAAAAACAAACAGCTTGAGGTTAACTGGCAACAGGTCAGTAATATGATTGGGTATAAAAAGAGTATCTTTTGGTAAAGTTGGGCGGAGGTTCACCAATCTGCAGAAAACTGCGTCTACAATTTGTGGAACAATTTCAGAATAATGTTCCTCAACGTATGCAAAAGCTTGCATCTCTGATGGTATGGGGGAGCCGAGGGAGACTGACAGTTATTTTGTGTTTCTTCCATTTGCGAATAATCGCACCAACTGTTGTCAGCTCCTCACCAAGCTGTTTGGCGATGGTCTTGTAGCCCATTCCAGCCTTTTGTAGGTCTACAATCTTGTCCCTGACATTCTTGGACAGCTCTTTGGTCTTGGCCATGGTGGAAAGTTTGGAATCTGATTGATTGATTGCTTCTGTGGACAGGTGTCTTTTATACAGGTAACAAGCTGAGATTAGGAGCACTCTCTTAAAGGGAGTGCTCCTAATCTCAGCTTGTTACCTGTATAAAAGACACCAGGGAGCCAGAAATATTGCTGATTGATAGGGGATCAAATACTTATTTCACTCATTAAAATGCAAATCAGTTTAGAACTTTTTTTTAATTGTGTTTTTCTGGATATTTTTTGTTGTTATTCTGTCTCTCACTGTTAAAATACACCTACCATTAAAATTATAGACTGATCATTTCTTTGTCAGTGGGCAAACATACAAAATCAGCAGGGGATCAAATACTTTTTTCCCCAACTGTATGCTTCCATCCAGATTCCATCCCCTCTTTACTTTGAGAGACTCTGCCTCTCTAAGATACATTTTTTATACCCAATCATGTTATTGACCTGTTGCCAATTAACCTAATTAGTTGCAAAATGTTCCTCCAGCTGTTTCTTTTTAGTAACACTTACTTTTCCAGCCTTTTGTTGCCCCCGTCCCAATTTTTTTGATACGTGTTGTGGCCATGAAATTCAAAATTACCTTGTTTTTTTCTTAAAATGGTATATTTCCTCAGTTTAAACATTTGATATGTTTTCTATGTTCTATTGTGAATAACATATGGGTTTATGAGATTTGCAAATTTTACAGAGCGTCCCAACTTTTTTGGATTTGGGGTTATAATATCGGTAATGTTTAAGCACAGTTACTAAAATTGTGTTAGTGTCAAAAGCAATGGATATATTTCAGCTACTGTATTGCGCTGGATGTCTTATTATACTACAATAACACTCTCTTTCCTAACAGATTTTCAACAGTTACATTGACCTCCTATATTCCACTGAAGACAGGAATGAGAGGCTGAAGGAGTCATACTTCTTTACCTGTGATTGCACAGAATGCACCACCAAATCAAAGGTGAATTATTTATTTATTTATTTATTTATTTATGTATGTATTTAATGATACCTAATAGGCCATATATACAGGTGCATCGCAAAAAAAAGTGGAAAAGTAATTTTTTTCCCCGTAATTTAATTCAAAAGTTGAATTACGAAAAAGTGGAACTTTAAAATTAAATTATGGAAAAGAATTCACTTTTCCACGAGGTGCACCTGTATATATAGCCTCATTTAAAGCTACATACTCATTTGGTCTAAGTCTCTGCTAAACAAAGTAAATTTACTTCATGATCAGTAATAGGTTCTTTTACAGCATTTACAATAAAATCATTTAAGTATTGTAGATGTATCTGAAGCAGTCATACCCTCACATCTAAGGTGGCTTTGCATTTGGTATAATCCACTTTTATACTAGAACAAACTTTCTTGCATTTTCTGAATTCTTGTTTATGTTTATCTTGGGGAATAGACACAGTCTCAGTATGGTGGAAAAATGGGTTCTGCCCCAAGGCAGCTAGCAAGCAGCTGGTTGGTCAGTTTAGCCTTCTTGTTTGCTGCCTGGCTTGACCTTGGTTTGAAACACTTAGCCAGTACCATTTTCAAGATGTTCTCTAAAACGCTAAAACGTTTTTGGCTTTCAGCCTCTATAGTAATGCACATTTTATGTAATTTAATATTCTCACTTTCTGTAATCCCTCATTTCCAGTAAATTTACTGTACTGTGGGATGTGGCTTTACAGGACAAGGCCAAAATGGAGATTCATCAGAAGCTCAGTACTACTCCAGAGCCAGAAGAAATTCAGGAAATGGTGAGGTATGCCAAGAATATCATTGAGGAATTCAGGAGAGCCAAGCACTATAAGAATATCCTTACCAGCCATTTTCTCTCTTGAAATAATCTTTAGGGTGTGTGATTATATGTACACGCCTACCATTCTACCATTAGGCAAACAGATTACTAAAATAAGAAGCATAGCATAATTGCAGACGTACTGTACAAAATCAAAATGTTATGCAGGTTTGTTCCACATTATCTAATCACTTATTAAACATGTTAAACAATTGTTTTAATTAAAAAGCTTTTTTTTTTTTTTTTAAATAAAAAAATGAATATACAGTGGGTATAGAAAAGAATCACCCCCCCCCTTGAAATAATCACTTTTTGTTGCTTTTCAGCCTGAAATGAAGACGGACACAGTTTTTGTTTTATCCAGCTGTATTTACTCAGTGCAACTTATAACATCCAAGTGAAAGATATAACACCAACATGTCGGAAAGAAATTTAAAAAAAAACAGAATCACTGAGTTGGAAAAAGGATCACCCCCTTGCTTTAATTTGCCTTAATTTTTTAATTAAAGCCTTTAGTCTGTTGAGATATGTCTCTACTAACTTTGCACATCTAGACTTTGCAATATTTGCCCACTCTTCTTTGCAGAACTGCTCAAGTTCAGTTAAATTTGATGGTGACCATTTGTGGACTGCAGTCTTCAAATCATTCCACAGATTTTCAATGGGGTTTAAGTCTGAGCTCTGACTAGGCCATGCAGAACATTCACCTTTTTCTCCTTCAACCACTGTATGGTCAGTTTTGCTGTGTGCTTTGGGTCATTGTCATGTTGGAAGGTAAAACTTCTTCCCATTGACAACTTTCTGGCAGAGGGCAGCAGATTTTCCTCAAGAATTTGACGGTATTTTTACCCCATCCATTTTCCTTTATCCTAACAAGTGATCCAGTCCCTGCTGCAGAGAAACACCCTCATAACAGGATATTACCACCTCCATGCTTTACTGTAGGAATGGTGTTATTTGGATGGTGAGCTGTATTGGATTTCCGCCAGACATATCGTTTGGTGTTGAGGCCAAATAATTCAATTTTAGTCTCAGCTGACCATAACACCTTTTTTCATGTGGCCTCAGAATCTTCAAGGTGCGTTTTGGCAAAGCTCAGTCGTGGGTGGCTTTTTTCTTGCAGCTCTCCCATACAAGCCACATTTGTGGAGAATTTGTGATATTGTTGTCACATGCACACAATCACCACTCTCTGTCATAAATTCCTTCAACTGCTTCAGGGTTGCTGTAGGCCTCTTGGTAGCCTCTCTGACCAGTTTCCTCCTGGCTCTTTCATCCAGTTTGGAGCGACGTCCTGATCCAGGGAAGGTCTGTGTTGTACCAAATACCTTCCGCTTCTTAATAATAGACTTCACTGTGCTTCTAGGCATTGATAAAGCCTTTGAATTTTTTTTGTATCCATCTCCTGACTTGTGCCTGTCCACAACTTTATCCCGGAGATCTTTTGAGAGTGCTTTGCCACCCATAGTTGATTGTTTGCTTCAGTTGCACTACAAAATGCTCAAGGAAAGCTCTTTTCATGCTGAGCTAATTGAAATGACCACAGCTGATCATAGTTGAAACTCAAATGGCTTTGTGTGCCATTGAGAAGGTGATTAGCTACACCTTATTGAGTTTACTAGTCATTTTTAGGAGGGGGGTGATCCTTTTTCCAACTCGGTGATTCTGGTTTTTTATTTATTTATTTATTTTTTTACATGTTGGTGTTATATCTTTCACTTGGATGTTATAAGTTGCAGTGAGTAAATACAGCTGGATATAACAAAAACTGTGTCTGTCTTCATTTCAGGCTAAAATGGCAGCCAAATGTGGCAGCAAAATGTGATTATTTTAAAGGGGGTGATTCTTTTCTAAACCCACTGTGTATATAGTTCAAAAAGAAAGTATTTCTCTGAGAACTCTTGAAAAATGATGAACCTGGAGCACTGTGTTTTTAACCTGATCCCTGGTGGGCTAACTCTTCATTCTGAGAAATTAGAACACAGTACAGAGCCAATGTAGCCAGCTAACTGGCTATTTTGCTTAATAGTATGTAAGTAAACCGATTATGTAATTGGTGTTAATATACAGACAATGAATGCTTATTAAAAGTGCATTGCTTTTACTTAAGGTCTTTTTCTTAAAAAAAAAAATAATAATAATAATAATAATAACTAGGGTGACGTAATGTACTACACACTGCAGAACTGACAATAACCAGTTGAGTGAATTTAATTAAAAGTTGATGCCAAAGTCTAACAAAGTTTTTCAATTTTGCAAGACACTAAACCACCGGATAACACAATCTAAAAAATAAAGGCACAAAAATAAAGTAGTAATTGATTTTAAAAAGTCCTTGACTCCACAGCACCTCCCAGTGAGCTGCTAGAGATCTGTGAGTTAAGTCTGGAGAAAATGGGATCCATATTTGTTGACACCAATGTGTACATGCTGCACATGATGTACCAGGCCATGGGTGTCTGTCTCTACATGCAGGATTGGGATGGAGCCATGAAGTATGGCGAGAAAATAGTGCAACCCTATAGGTACAATTGATTATTTGTATTAATAATGTTTGACAATAGTTATAATAAGACCCTTTATATCTCTCGTCTTTGACACTGATACACATTTTCCCCTTTTTCCAGTGTGCATTACCCTCAGTACTCTCTCAATGTGGCTTCTATGTACCTGAAGCTTGGAAGACTTTACCTGGGACTTGAGAAAAAGCCACAAGGAGTGAAAGCTTTAAAAAAGGTATTGTGTATTTTTCTAACTCTGTATTTTGAAAATCAACAAAGACACATAAGACTACAGAACCATGACTACAGAACTTAGGAAATGCTGCAACTTTATTTTACAATCACCGGTAGGGCTGTACAGTGCAACATGCTTGGAAAAGTATTCAATTTGAATTCAGTTGTATTCAATTATGTACTACATTACCTACTCTTACTACTTGATTCTGTATTGAATCACATTTCAAACAAAATATTTATTTTTCAGCAATAGAGAGTCAAGGCAAGATGCCTCAAGCAGAGAAAACAGAGCGAAGTTGAGACTGTATCATGTCTGAATCAACAATCCGCTTGAACTCCTTTTATTCAGATAACACTAGTGTTAACATGAAGTCTTTCAGTCTTGAGTGACTGATGGACTAATTTATGAGTAAGACTGAAAGTCTGGACCAGACATTGTTTTGCTTATGATGTGTTGGCCCGCAGCTGAGAAATTGTAGCAACGTTGTAGTCTTTGAAATAAACATCCCAAAATATTTTTATATAATAATTTATATTTTACAGTTTTATATTATGCAGTTATCTGCACAGGGCAGCACAGTGAAGCAGCAGGTAACATTGCAGCCCTAAACAGCCAGACGACCCTTGTTCAATCCTGAGCTCAAGTCACTGTCTGTGTGGTGTATCGCATGATTATGTAGGTTTCCATTGTTTATGTGGGTTTTATTCGTATCTCCCAAAAACATGCCTGCAGGAGGACTAGGTACTCTAAATTGTCTTTAAAT
The DNA here is from genome assembly GCA_023630585.1 of Cranoglanis bouderius. Lineage (NCBI taxonomy): Eukaryota > Metazoa > Chordata > Actinopteri > Siluriformes > Cranoglanididae > Cranoglanis > Cranoglanis bouderius. The sequence goes on from CM042546.1 coordinate 16,482,931, forward strand.
GTGAATAAATGTGTCACTGTGCACGCATGGTGTGCTGCAATGGACTGGCACCACCTTGTGTTCCCAGTTTTCCCCAAGATAAGCTTCCTTCGACATTCTCAACTGTTCATCTCTTACAGTTTCCTTTTTTAATGATGGTACTGATTGAGTTTAATGGGTTTTTTTTACTGTTTGTTTTTATGCTGCTTTTTGGTTGTGTTTCACCCTTCCTAATCATTAGGGAATCACCTGAATACCTTCATGTACAAGTGCACATGCATGCAGAGACCTTCAACAAAGTCACAAAGTGACCGTATGATGTAGCATTTGATCTAAAAAAACAGTTGTCATAGTCATTGCTCGCTTTGTTTTTCTCTCCTCATACGTGTTGGACCTCTTGCACCTTGGAGCTGTCTATGTAACAGCTTACAGTTGGAGCTACAGGTTACCTGTCCTCCAAAGCTGGCAATAGACTCTTATTACCTTTTCTCTCTTCTGGCTGCAGTAAGTGTATTTTGTACTTTTTGGAGCCAGCCAAAACTCGGTGGCAGCTGGCTTGAGTTGAGTTCCTTTCTTAGCTTGCTAGCTTTGTTATCTTTCACTCTTGCACTGCCTGGGATTGATCTATACCTCCATCTCCCTGTATCTCTGCCAAGTGGGACCCATCTCAGCTCTTTGGCACAATGTATAAGCCCCCTGGAAGCTACACTATATGGCCAAAAGTTTGTGGACACCTGTCCATCACACCCATATGTGGGTATTTCCCAAACAATTGTATAGGATGTCTTTTTATGCTGTAGCATTACAGTTCCCTTCACTGGGACTAAATGGCCCAAATATGTTCCAGCATGACAATGCCCCTGTGCACAAAGCGAGGTCCATGAACACATGGTTTCCCAGGTTGGTGTGGAAAAACTGCAGTGGCCTGCACAGAGCCCTGACCTCAACCCCACTGAACACCTTTGGAATGAATTGAAATGCAGACTGCGCCCCAGGCCTCCTCACCCGACATCAGTGCCTGACCTCACTAATGCTCTTGTGGCTGAATGAGCACAAATCCCCAACATCACACTCCAAAATCTAGTGGAAAGCCTTCCCAGAAGCGTGGGGGATATTAGAACAGCAAACTGGGGCCTAAATCTGGAATGGGATGTTCAAAAAACACACATGGTTCTGATGGTCAGGTGACCACAAACTTTAGCCCATACATACTTTTGGCACACCTGGGAGACATTTCTATTGAGAATGAAACACCAGTTGAACTTGCAGTAACTTCCAGATGGGTCATTTGTATTAGATTTTGTTCATTCTTTTTTATTTGTCGATTGTGAACTAAACCAAAGTGTGTAAAGTATTTGGCTGAATTCTAACATTGTCATTTTTTAACCCCATTGAAATATATAGTTTTTTTTTATTTTAAAACATCTTATTTGGCAAGCCATGTTTAGGATTAAATATCTCCAGTACTATTATTCCCAGCCACATGATATTTGGCAGGCATGAAGACAAACCTGTTTTCTGTCTGTTTAAATGCTCAGAGGTCACCACCAGAGGCCAGTTTTCTTTAGGGGTCCTCAAAATGGGAAAAAGTGCTAAATTTCCAAATGTGAGTGACATTGGGGACTTACAGACCACAAATTATAAGACAGATACTAAAAGTCACAGTTTGTGCTTTTTGAGGACCCCAAAAGAAAAAAAAAATAATTTGGGTCATTTCTGAGCATTTAGATAGAAAACAAAAAAAATAATAATTACTTTACAGACCATTAGTTTGTAAAAGTATTGGTTTTAGGTTACAAGCAACAAATAATTAAAAAGAATGAACAAAATCTGAGACATGCAGCTACAAACCTATCTGAATTGAAATGGAATGAACCAGAAAATCTGAATTAGCCTTTACCAACATGTATGCACCACTGGCATGGCTCAAACAGGAATGGATGCTGATATGCAGCACTGAATGCACTCTTCAGAATGGTGCCAGTAACAGAATTTCACTGTGCCACAATGTAAAGACCAGCATAAAGTGTTAGGAAGTTTTGGACCATCTATTGTGCCATGGCCGGGCTCCTTGGCATGCACCTTAGCTAACAGGACAGATTACAAACAGGTTGCTCTAGACCACATGCCTCTTGACATCGTGTCATTGGTGATTTCACAAGATGAAGCACTAGGTTCTGACATACTCATGACATTCTGATGAGGTCTTGAGTATTGTATGTAAAGGGAATTTGTTAGCTCCTGCTTCGAATGATCACTCCAATCTGCAGTCATTGTTCCCACTGGAGCTGATCAAGACCCTGGAAAGAAATGCAAAGGTTTCAGAAACTAGAAACCAGCACAGCCAAATTGACCAGCTGCGTGGCACCCTCAAATCGCCATAGCCTTTGGGTCATCCCCCCACCGCTAAAGAGCCCCTCAGGTGACATCACTGAGACCAACTCATCTGATCGGATGGCACAATGGTGTAGCAGACGCACTGTTGAGACAGTTGAGGCATGTGCCCGGGAGAGTGGCATCTGCACCCATAAATGTTTTCCCAGATCTGGAAAAAGTTTGGCAAGGCACAGGTAGACTTCTTCACTGATGTTTTGCTCAGTGTCAACTGTGGTTCTCTCTATGGTTCTACCTGCCCACTGTATACTTTTCCACCTCGTCCACTGATTCTGCATACATTGCACAGAATTCAGCAATCTGACCGCAGAGTCTTGCTTTTGTGGCCTCAAAGTGAGCCACGAGGCCTTGGTTTCCACTCCTTCTCTTACTAATTAACAGAAGGCCTTGGCAGCTTCCACCCTGTTGTCCCAAATGGACAGAATGATTTGACACCCTTGGCCTGGTTTCCTATTCCTGTAGGTTTAATCCTTGAGAGTGACAACCAGGTTAAGGACTATGACTCGGCAGTCGACGAGACCCTCTTGAACGCAAGAGCCCCTAGCACACATGCCTTGTATGCTCTCGGGTGGAAACCTTTCCTTGAGTGGTGTGCACTCCATCATTTGGATCCAGTGCACAATCCAATTCCTGGAGTACTAGCCTTCCTACTGAGGCTGCTAGATAGGGGAAAGTCTATGTCCACATAAATTTGCTCAGACATTTGCCACAGCCTCTCTGAATGGATTAAGTTGCCTTCATCTGCCACACTTCCCCAAGAATCAGGCATGGTATCTCACCCTTGTACTGGATTCCATTAAGACCTACCCTTATAAGCCTGTTGAGGATGTTGAATTGAAATGAGTCTGGCGTACTGGCTAGTGGATGGTATCACCTTGGCCTGCAAGTGGCCTGGACACCCAGGCCCTAATGTGGTTCTGTGAAGACCAGATTGCATCCAGGATTCCCAGTCATTCGGAACCAATGCCAAAGAGACAAGTAAAAGAAAAGGAACAATGGCTGCATGACAACAGCATTTATACTATATATTTTTTTTAAATATGATTTTTAAAGTTTGTTTGCCTTTTGATTTAAAAACATTATTGGGGATTCCATATTATTGGGGATGTCACAGATGATTTTGCCACGGATATTTTTGAGAGGGAAAATAGTTTATTTTTTGCTTAGAGGAATGGTGAATCTTTTTTTGCACTAGGATATATTATGTAGGCAGTATCAAGCAGTTAACCACACAGTTGCTTTTTTATATTTTAGAGGTATTAATAGAATTTGTGGTGTCACAATATTGGCAATTGAGTGCAGCTTAACAGTGCAACAAATACAGAAATAAGTTACAACTAAATTGCTTTTAAAGTGTGGGCATCAGAATGTACTTTCTGCAGTAGTATGTATGTAATTATTGTATATGTAACAACAATGTTTACCATCATCTACACTAGATGTATAACATTATTGTTACAGTGTGTTACAGTTGAGGCCAAAAGTTTACATACACATAGGCTAAAGCCATTCAAATGCAACTTTTCACAACTTCACACATTTCATGTTACCATACATTTCATGCGTTAATTCAGTTAGGGCATCTACTTTATTTCCATAAGAGGTCATTCCAAAATAATAGCCAACAGACAGACTTATTTCAGCTTTTATTTACTATCAGACTATTCACTATCAGACTATTTACTACCAGATATTCAGTGGGTTAACAGTTTACATACACTTTGTTAGTATTCATTGACTTTTAATTGCTTGAACTTGAATCAAAGGCTTTGGGTAGCTTTCCACAAGCTTCTCACAATACTTTGTCAGAATTTTTGCCCATTCCTCTTGATAAAACTGGTGTAACTCAGTCAGGATTGTGGGTTTCCTTGCTCGGACACACTTTTTCTAGTTCAGTCCACAAATTTTCTATGGGATTCAGGTCAGAGGATTTTTGATGGCACTCCTGTCTTTGAGCCGTTTTCTTGGAGCTGTTTTCTAACTTTGAAGTTATGTTTAGGATCATTGTCCTGCTGGAAGACCCAGCTGTGACCAAGTTTTAACTTTCTGGCTGATGTCTGATGATACCAACTATTTTTTGAAGTGCAGCAGTTACTTTTCAAGCAAAACACCCACACAGGATGATGCTGCCACCTCCATGCTTCACATTTGGGATGGTGTTCTTTGGATTAAAAGCCTCACACTTTTCCCTCCATACATGCTAATCATTATGGCCGAACAGTTACATTTTTGTTTCATCTGACCAGAGAACACTCCTACAAAAGGCTGGTGAATCAGTCTGGCTTTGTCTTGGAGTAGAGGTTTCTTCCTTGTGTGCCAGCCTTTCACACAATGGCAGTGTAGTAGTCTTTTTGATTCCATAGTGCCTCCAATTCCTTCACCAATTCCATTGTTCTTGTCCTGAGGTTCAGTTGAACGTTTTGGACCAAAGTTTGTTTACCCCTGGGAGTTCATTTGTGCCTACTTCCTGTAGGGTGCAGTGTCTGTGTTCTCAGGATTTTTATATTTGCATACAATTGTCTGTACAGATGCTTCAATTGTTTGGAAATTGTTCTTAAGGAGGACTTGGGAAAAAAAAAATGAATTGTAACATGAAATGTGTGGAGTTCGAATATCATTAGCCCAGGTATATGTGAACTTTTGGCCTTAACTCTTTTTATTGTCAAACCGTTTAAAGATTATGTGACAGATGGAAATATTATGTAAGGTTACTGACTCCCTTATAACAGAACTGTAGCCTTTATCTGGCATTTTAGAAACATTTATTTTGTTGTTTAAATTAAACTTTCCTGTTGGTAAACTCCATGGTTCTGAAGTCAGTATGTTGTTTAAAAATCGGACATGAAATCTCTTTCTGACTTCAAATGCATTGTGCTCAATTTTATTTCAGGCCGTTGCCATCATGAATGTTGCATTTGGAAAAGACCATCATTACGTTGCCGAGGTAAAAAAGGAAATGGAAGAGCATGAGTAAATGAGAGGACCGCTGTGAATTCAAGAATGGCTGTATGGCATGCAACTAATACCTCTGCTTGCATACAAAATATTGTCTGTTTCTCTTTGTCATTTTGAGTTTTTGTTTGTTTATTTGTTTGTTTTTCAAATGATTGCTGACCTGGGCCCTTGATATTGAGGTGCTGGTTCTGTTAGCTGTCTGTACTCCGAATAAATATGCACTGTTTGTGTGAGCAAGGGCTAATAATTAAGTATTAAATATAATTGTCCTAAAGATTGTCTTAAATGTACTTCTTTGCCATACCATGCATCAACCACACTGTAAAAACGACTGTTAGCTTGGCAAAAGAATTTACAAATGATTCAGTAATACCATATTTGGATGAGTATTTAGCATGACCATATTAATTGTCTAGATAGTGTGGCATGAAAGATTGCCTTTGTTTCATGCCAAAGCTCTATAATATGTGTAAAGCCTACACTACATCTTTTAACTACTCTGCAGTTTTTGGCACCACAAAAAAATTAAAAAATAAATCAAATAAAAGCCATTGGTTCTCTAACATTTTTTGAGGTAATGTTAATGCATAGATGTGTCAGTATAATGTTTTTTTTGTTTGTTTGTTTGGGGTTTTTTTTAACATTACTGTTATATGAAGTAGACTACTCAAAAACCAGTAATAGTATGTTTGTCAGTGTGTTATTGTTCAATAACACACTGACAGACATGACTACTAAAATAACAGATCAGGTAGAGGTGCTCAAATCTCAAAAAATTAGGATATCATGGGACAAATCCGTAATTTAATTCAACACATGGAACATTTCATATATTCTAGGTTCATTACACATACAGTGAAATATTTCAAGCCTTTTTATTGTGTGTGTTTGTTTTAATCTCGATGATTACGGCTTAAAGCTCATGGAAATCAAAAATCCAGTATCTCAAAATATTAGAATAAAGAATTTACAATACAGAAATGTTAACCTGAGAAGAGCTCTAATCAGCTAATTAACTCAAAACACCTGCAAAGATTTTCTGAGCCTTTAATCTCTCAGTCTGGTTCAGTACACACAACCACAATCATGGGGAAGATTGCTGACTTGACAGTTGTCCAGAAGACACTCATTGACACCCTCCACAAGGAGGGTAAGGCACAGAAGGTCATTGCGGAAAGGGCTGGCTGTATCAAAGCATATTCATGGAAAGTTGACTGGAAGGGAAAAGTGTGGAAGGAAAGGGTTCACAAGCAACAGGGATGACTGCAGCCTTGAGAGGATTGTCAAGGAAAACCGATTCAAGAACTTGGAGGAGCTTCACAAGGAGTGGACTGAGGCTGGAGTCAGTGTATCAAGAGCCACCACGCACAGATGTGTCCAGGAAATGGTCTACAAGTGTCGCATTCCTAGTGTCAAGTCACTCCTGAACCAGAGACAACATCAGAAACGTCTTACCTGGGCTAAGGAGAAAAAGAACTGGGCCCCCAAGAAAGACCCAACAATACAGATGAGCTGAAGGCCGTTATCAAAGCAACCTGGGCTTCCATAACACCTCAGCAGTGCCACAGGCTGATTGCCTCCATGCCACGCTGCATTAATGCAGTAATTCGTGCAAAAGGAGCCCCGACCAAGTATTGAATGCATAAATTAGCATACTTTTCAGAAGGTCGACATTTCTGTATTATAAATTCTTTATTCTAATATTTTGAGATACTGGATTTTTGATTCCCATGAGCTGTAAGCCGTAATCATCAAAATTAAAACAAAAAAGGCTTGAAATATTTCACTTTATGTGTAATGAATCTAGAATATATGAAAGTTCCACTTTGTGAATTAAATTACGGGAAAAAACGATATTCCACGATATTCTAATTTTTTGAGATGCGCCTGTATATAGTGGGGTCCAAATGCCTGAGACCACTAGTAAAAATGCTTCTATTTTACATTCTTTTTAATTAAAAAAAGAAATCATTACAAACTATATTATAAGCAGCAACTTAAGTGAAAAGTAAAATCTTGAGTCCTTTTTGGATTCTTACACTCCTTGGTGATAGAACTCTTGCATCTGGACAGCAATAAAATTACCACAGGAGGAGTGAGTTTTTGATGGGTTGTATTTTCTCCAAACGCAGATGTTTGCATTGCGTGGTCATACGATTACGCTCCTTTCACAACTTGGCATCTAAGTGGTCGAAGAGGCACAGGAGTAGAAAAGAGACAGTGGCTCTTATTTCAGTTTGGAGTGAACCAAGGTTCCGGCAACAATATGAAAACACAATTCGTAATCACAAAGTATAAGGAGTCAGTTTGGATGAGAGTTTGCGAGTTGTCCCCCTCCATCTGCACCATGTTTGACTGGAGCAAGTGTAATTGACTATTAGAAGAGAAAGTACTGTGAATGCTTGAAGCACAAGAAGACACTGACACTAAGCATTGCCCGTTCTACGAAGAGATTGATTCTGTCCTGGGTAAGCAACTTTGGCATTTTAGTCTACTTTTGTTTAATTCAGGCACAATATGGCCAAATATTTTGTTTATTTTTGCTCCTCTGGCAAAAATAGATCCCGAAGAAGCTACACTCACTTTATAGCCAATTGGCTATTTGGCTAGCTAATTCACATTGATTTGTACATTTCCGTTAAAGGTGCATCCAGCTTTTATATTATATTTATATTTTAAGTCAAAAGTTATATTCATAAAAATATTATCGTTTGCCATGTCCACTGATGTCGTTAACACTACTTTTAATAAGCGTTTCAAACTAGGAAGTGAAATTTTATGTGGTGAACACACACACACACACACACAAGCAGAGTGATGCACACAGTGAAACTTTTCATTGCAGTTATACTAAATATAAGCATGCAGCTCAACCAATCAAATTAGTGGACCAGAACTAACTGTTGTATAAATATTGAATATTAAATAACGTTTCCTTTCTTTGTTTGAAATTTTCCAGAATTCTGAAACTTTGTTTATTTCCAGTTTTAAATCTGGTCTCACACTTTTGAACCCCAGTGTATAACTTACCTGTTCAAGTCTGATCTGATATTTTAGTAGTCAGTCTTTTTAGGACTGGAGTGGAGTCCTAAAAAATCTATACTCCTCTTTCTATTGCTAGTCCTTTTTAACATCAGGATGCACACTTCTATGCTCTTGTCAGAATGGCTACTATTCTACAATTTTAATAAGAAAAACTATTACCAATGATGGAAGAAGTATAGCTAAAGATCTTGCACCTAACTGCACTGAATACATTGAATAGAATAGTCTTTAAACAAAAACATTCTTTGAAAGAAAGAAAAAATGTAGCAGCAGATGAAAAAAGGACAAACAAATGTAATCGTGAATATAAAGGAAGACATGAAACTTCTCAGTAGCAGAAAAATGTAGGAACTCCAAAGCAGTGAGAATCTTTTGCAGTTTTGAAAAAAAACACCATTATAATCAACATTTAATCATTCTGACATTCGTATCATTCGTGTCTGTAGGCAATCTGTGACGCGTTTGGTACACATCTGGGTGTTTTACCAGCAGATGGACAACAGTAAGCTCTAAAGATGGGACCAGTAACTGAATAACTTGTGTATTTATTGCCCAAAAGCAAATGACTTCCTATTAAGTGGAGACCAAGAAAATTAAAGCATGTATTTGTCATTTCTATTTGCAGTAAATAAAGAGACCTTACAGAAAAATGTCTTTTTTTTCCCTTTTTTTTTTTTTTTTTTTTTTTTTTTTTTTTTTTGTAAAAAAACAATGTGGTTGGAGTGGTGTCTGACATTTGTGTGATCAGGACCTTTGAGGCTCATTGTGACAGTGACTATAGACCTATAGTATATAATAGCATGGCATTTTGCTGAAACAATTGCCTAGACAATGTGATTTTCTTGCTTTCCAGTGATATTTAGCTAGTCCATAAAAAAAAAAACCATGTTTAGAAATATCAGTAGTGTCATTTTTATAGTATCGGATTCAGGTGAAAATTTTACTAGTTGTGCCACGCGTGCAATAATAAAGGTCTTAATAAAGGTGCACTGCAATGTAGTGACATTGTGTGTTCCAAAGTCTGGAGTTACTATGAATAAATTGAGTGAGGCGGGGCCGTACTGTATAACTGGTGGGGTTTTTTGTTTGTTTTAAGAGACTAGCATTTCGCTGGGTGTTTATTTACCCTATCTCTCACGCATAACTGTGCAACAGCTAGTCCAAGAAAAGCATGTTTCTAAAATCAGTTTGGTCATTTTTGAAGAATTGTTGGATTTGAGTGAACATTTTGCTACCCATGTAAGGCATATTTTAAAGGTAGCAATTGATGTGGGAGTGTGCAGTGCCATCCTGTATTCTAATGTCTACTCTAAACAAGTGTACCAGGTTTGGATGTAAACCTTTTGCGTTTTCTGATGCCAGATCTCCTCGATTAAACTCATAGATGTCCACTTGCTAGTTAAGGGATATCAAGTGTATGTAGATCATTTTTACAAAAGTTGTCCCCTGTTCAACAAACTACAGAATGATTTGGGTGCACAATTAGACCTTCCAGGGTTGGTTTTCCAAAAAAAAAAAGTCATTAAACATCACTGACTACTGAAGAACAACACATTAACACCCCCGTCATTAGTAATGGGTTGCCATGTATTTTACTTTACAATACTGTTCCAGATCATCATTAACTACTGAAGAACGACACGGTAACACTTTACTGATAATGAGTTTCACTTTGTTTACACTCATATCTATATAATTAAAATACATGCAAACAACATTCTTATGTGATTTATACAACCTGCTGTTATATTGGTAAAAAGCAGGGCTGACACTTTTAAAAGTTGTCTTCTAATTATTTAAAACAATAATGATCAACTGAACAAACATAAACAGCAGAACATCGTTTGATCGTATTACAAAACATGGAATGTGGAAAAAAAAAAACAAGCCTTGGGCTTGCTCATTAGGCAGGCTGTAACTGTTTTGTGACAATATTTAATGTTAAAATTACTATGCAAATACAGCTGAATTGAAATTACACCTGATAAACCAGACTGACACATTCCCAGACTTTCCAACAAAGTTTCCAAGCCATTTAAGAACCTTCTTTAATCTATAGTGTCAAATGCAACAGTTAAATAAAAGAGCATCTACACCAGCATTTAACCTCAGACTGAATCTTGTCATGAGTATTTTCAATGAAGAAATCATTGAGCTGCAAGACTTTTTCAAGTATTTTACTCAGAAATGAAAGATTACAGATTGGTCTATAGCTGCTAAAAACTGTCATCGAGGTTCAAGAAACGTCTCAACTTGTTTTGAGTGTGTCTATCTTGGTTTCCAAAGAACAGTCTGGGGGGAAAAAACCCTGTCTGACAGGTTTTGTTTTGTTTTGTTTTTTTATTTTGAAGTTCCATCTCATTCATTTAGCACTCTGTGTGCCATTGAGTAGAAACAGAATTTGTAATACTCAGTAAGATAATGACTGGTTGATTTAGGATTTAAAAGGTGATCAATAATTGAAAATAAAACTTGTGGGTTATGTTGGTTATGTTGGGTGTGTGTGTGTGTGTGTGTGTGTGTGTGTGTGTGTGTGTGTGTGTGTGTGTGTGACAAATTTAGAGAAATAATTCTCTGTTTTTGTTTGTGCCATATTATTGTAAATGTTAATATTTTGGCTTTCATCAACTGCCATTCAGCTTTGCATCAGTCCTTGTTTAGTTAGGTTCATTTTTCCACAGCATTTTTGTAGTCAAGGGTTTCTTTTTAGTTTGTTTTTTTTTCCTGGTGCAACAATTTGACAATTTTGGAAGAAAAAAAATAATAAAGGTTGCACGTTATCCCAAGATGATCATACCCACAGTGAAGTACACAGTGAGACCATAATGACATGGCGCTGTTTCTCTGCAAATTCTGGGGCATTATATGCTACCAAAGGAAACATGAATGGAGCTATGTTCCTGAAAAACCCAATATATCCAAACTTATATGGACACCTGAACATCACAGTCAAATGTGGGCCTTCCCCAACCTGTTACCACAAATGTGGAAGCAAATAATTGTCTAGAATGCAGCCTGCACCCTGACCACAACCACACTGAATACCTTTGGGATGAAGTGGAATGCAGACTCTGCTTCCTTGTCTGATCTCACTAATGCTCTCGTGGCTAAATGGGCATAAATCCCTACAGTGCAAAATCTAGTGGAAATCCTTCTTAGAGGAGTGGAGGCTGTTATAGTAGCAAAGGAGAGACCAATAAAACTCCATTTTAATGCCCATGGTTTTTGAAAGGGAACTGCTTTAAGTACTCATTGGTGTGATGGTCAGATGTTACATTATATGGCCAAAAGTATGTAGACACCTGACCATCACACTCATGTGGGCCTTCCCCAGACTGTCGTCACAAAGTTGGAAGCACACAATTGTTTCAACTGTCTTTTGTATGTTCTAGCTTTGAGTTTCCTTCACTGGAACTACAGGGCCTAACTCAAACACATTCCAGCATGCCATTATCCCTGTGCACAAATAAGCTCCATAAAGACCTCACTAATGCTCTTGTGGCTGAATGAGAACAAATCCCCACAGCCATGCTTCATATGGAAAGCCTTCTCAGAAGGCTAAATGTCAGGCAAAGTCAGGACTAAATCTTAAATGGGATGTTCACCAAATACATATGGATGTGATTGGCTCATTGGCCAAGAAATTGAATTTGGGGTGAAGATGGACATTTCACAAAGATCATAACCCAAAAATAGCTGAAGTTGCTTGCATGTCTGAGCCAATCTCCTTCAATTTATTTTGAAAGTGCAAGTCCATTAGAGGGACCCTTGTGTAACCTTGGGGAATTGAAAAAGATTTGGTAAGAGGAATGGGCCCAATGCTGCAAAAACCTAATTACTTACCATTTTTACCATCTCAAAGCTATGATTGCCTATAACAGATTTGCAACGAAGTACTAATGTAGTAAAGTACTAATTTGTGTATCAATTTAGCTTTTTTTTTTTTTTTTTTTAACATATACATATCAATGCATATATTTTGTTCATATTTTTCAGTACAAAATCAAAAGACATTATGTATACTTTATAAATAACAAAAGCAAGTGTCCAAATACCCCTTTATTCCCCCTCATTGTAGATTGATAATTATAGTTAGTTATATTTATTTCAATTTTTTAATGGCAAATAAATATATTTTTTAGGACGTTATTTTGATCAAAATGTTGATGTAATTTGAAAATGCTGATTTTACAGACAGATTTGACAGAGTGCAACTTTGATTAATAAGGGCCAATGTCTATTGTTAAAAGCATTACATAAATAAAATTGATAAAATGAACATGCACAACTGCACAGACAAGAACCCAAATTCAGACCCTTAGAACTATATCACTATCACTATCACGATCACTATCTGCTGTGCAGTCAAGCTTCAACAATAAGCACAGGTGGGCAGTACTTGAGTAATTGTACTTAATTACTTTTTCAAGAAAACAAACATTTTTAATCCTTTCATTTTTTTTATTTAGACATTCAAAGTACTCTTATCCAGCCAGTGTCTGTATGCGAAACAGCCATCGAATGGGCTCCGTTTAGAATCCAATCATTTCAATTTAGCATACAATCAGTTCAATACAAAATATAAAATCAATGTCAATTCATCAGCCATGAACTTCAGATGCTATACAGTGTAGTTTAGAGTGTAGAGTTATAGCTGTCCTTGTGCCTTTGAATAGGGATAAGCCATCTGACAGCAGTGTGGAATTTGAGAATGAGGAGTCCTCAGTCTCTCAATATGCTGGAGAAAAGACTCAAACTTGCAAAGACTTGTATAAATTGAGGTGTTTCCTTTGCCTCACTGATGGACTTCTAATTTGAAAAAGCATGTTGAGGTATGTTTCACTAATTAGCTAACATTAACTGGATATACATTGTGTATATATATATGGTTTTGTTTTTGCTGCTAATGCCAGGTTAACCTAGTATCAATTCCAGTAGCAAGCATACACTATAGGGCCAAAAGTATTTGGACACCTGACCATCAGACCCATTTGTGGGCCTTCCCCAAAAAGCACACAATTGTACAGAATGTCTTTGTATGCTGTAGCATTAAGATTTCCATGACCATGTCCCTGTCCACAAAGCAAGGTCCATAAAGACATGGTTTGCCAAGGTTGATGTGGACGAAATCAAGTGGCCTGAGCTCTGCCCTCAAACCCACTGAACACCTTTGGGATAATCTAGGACACTGACTGCACATCAGGCCTCCTCACTCGATTTTAGTGCCACCTTCCAAAAACAGAAAGCCTCCCCAGAAGAGTGGAGGCTGTTATAACAAGGGGAGGGTGGGGGTAACAAACCCCATGGTAAAACCCATGTTTCTGGAATTGGCACATGTGGGTGTGATAGTCAGGTGTCCACATACTTTTGGCCACAGTTTTATTGGCTAGGCAGCAAGTCATAGCATAATGAATGATGTTTTCAGACAGAACAATGTAGTTGCTTAAAAGAAAAAAGAAAACGTTTCACTGCCAATTACATTGCTTTACATATCAAAGTGTTTTTTAGGAACCATGTATAATACAATACATCAACTATAACTGCTAGTGTAGCTATTGCACCTGAAGCTACAGGAGCTTACTGCACTGCCACATGTTCTTACTGCACTGTTTTTAGTTCATTATCTTACCCCTAAATAACAGTACTTAAGAAGCCAGATGGGTTCAGAATCACCTGTGCAGCCAATAAATTAGCTAGTAATACAACTCAAAATTTCCTTTTTAGAAGTTTAACATTTGTGAGGACATGGTCCACATGTGACTTATAAAATGGTACAGCAAAAGCCGGTTAAGTTTTATCGCTTTAATTTGCATGACCATTAACAGATTGGTAGATTTTTGCAGGAAGTCATGTTACATTAATATTTTCACAGATATAAAACAAACTGGATAGATAAAACTATTGTCACAATTTGTTTTAAAAAAAAAGTAGGATATCATTTTATTTGAGAAAACTGCAGAATCACTTGATAAAAACCAAATATTGTTAAAACAAAAAACAATGCCCATTTATTAATCCAAAACAGAAAAAAAAAAAACTTAAAGAAATCTTGAAATTCTAAAATTTTTCTTTTAAAAAATTGTAAAATAATTTTTAGTTCTATAATGCCATATTTGAATGTTCTGAATTCATAATTTCCTCCTGCATAGGAGCTACTTAGGGATACCAGCCACAATCTCAGACTCTATGCCACAGTGGTCCTCACCTCTCAGGATCTTGAAATAACCTGAAACAGTAATACAAAAAGCAATATAATTAATCACTCCGATTTACGTTATGCTTTTTGTGATTCACAAGCCGTCCCAGGCATCCTTTTAGTTTATCATGGTTCACCTACTTACCTTACAAGTTAATCTTCAAACTAATTATGAGTCATGTCAGGTGTTTTGAACAGGCAAAACAAAAATATCAAGACCACTGGATGACAGCAGGGAATGTTAGAGAATTATTTTACTGCCGTTATTTTGAGTATGTAAACCTACATGCGTTCTTGATTCAACAATTAAACAACATACAACGTTCATTCAAAATAACTGACCACCGTATAGAGTACCAGCTATACACATGTGCAGTTTGTGTTCATTTCTCTCAGAACAGCCATCTCCTTCTCCATGTCTACAAATTGCATTTAGAAAATGTTCAGTCCCCTTCGATTTTCTTTTTTTTTCCTGCTACACTCATTCTAAAGTAAATCAGTCCTTTGTGGAGCACTTGGACAATGAAATGCAGCATTAAATTCTTTTTGGGTCTGATGCTACAGATTCAACACCTCTGTATTTGGGGATTTTCTCCAATTCCTCTCTGTAGTACCTCTCAAGATATCAGATTAGATGGGGAGTGTTCCTGTACCTGTATTTCCAGGTTTCTCCAGATATATTTATTTGGGTTCAAGTCTAGGCTCTGGCTGGGCCACTCATTCCCACTTCCATGTTCTCTTGGCTGTATTCCGAGTAATTTTTGTACTGGTGGGTAAACCTAATCTGAGGCCCCGAGTGCATATTTTCCACAAATATGTCTCACTAGTTTGAGCCATTCATCTTTTTCATCAGCAAAGACAGGGAGGATTCTTAGGATTGTGCAAAAGATCCATATAGCAGAATTGACCATATGACAAGTGGTTCCTGGTTTCCTCGAGATTCAGATTGCCATTCAGGCCAGTGTTCTCAATCTTGGTTTCATTAGACCATACAAATCTTTTCATCACAGGCAAAGAGTCCTTGAAGTGCCTTTTGGCAAATTACAAGTGAGCAGTCATGTAACTTAACTTCATGTACTTTATGTCTGACCACGCTACCACAATGGCCTGACTGGTGGAGTACTACAGCGATCCTATGTAACTGACTTCGTTCTTGTCTTTCAAATTAGTTTTCTGGAAGTGTACCTGCTGTGGCATACAATCTTTTTCCTACAACTAAAAATGCCTGCGCTTCTATATTTTTTTAGCTATTGCATTTTTCTTCATTTTTTGTGTTTTATCTGCCACAAGTTGCATAAACCCCCAAAGGTGGTGCTCAACACGGACGTTAGCAAGACAACTTGAGGAGAAAAAAAAAAAAAAAAAAAAAAAAAGGATATGTTTGTAACTGGCTTTAAAAGTTACAACATCTGATCCTAAAACTTCCTTAGTAGTTATTTCACTTGTGAGAAGGATAGACTATTAGCCTGAGAAGTAGCCAGAGAAGGTTGAATTTGAGGTGCACATCCAGACACCAGAGAGGGAAGTTCTAGGTGACAGACAAAGATAGGGAGCCCCTATCTCCAACAATGCTAAAAGCACACTAATATTAATGAGGCTTTTAGATGCACTAGCAACTATTAGTTGGCTGTATAAATGGTAAATGATCTGCACTTATATAGCACCTTTTATCCTTAGCAGTTCTACAAACTGCTTTACACGGTTTCTCATTCTGACACACACACCAGAGCTGCCACGCAAGGCACTAGGTCTGCCATCAGAAGCAACTTGGAGTTCAGTGTCTTGCCCAAAGACACTTTGTCATGTAGAGGCATGTAGGCTGGGAATCAAACCACCAACCCTGCTCTACCACCTGAGCCACAGCCACCCAGTGTATACCAGGAGCCTGGTCATTTCAGGTAATCTTTCTTGGGGCTCAATTTCCACTCCTGCTCCAACAGTTGACTCTTTTGAACATTTAGTTAAATCTGACCCAAGCCTCACAAATAATTTTGTTTGCATTAAGAATTGCAGTAAGTGGTTTTACCATTATCACCCCAATCGGTGTTCCAGGAGTTGGCAGCCAGCCAGTAAGGAGTTCCATTTTCCTCTCCCCAGCCTAGGATCTTGATAGCATGACCTCCTACTGCTTCACCAGTAATGTGCTTATAAACACCTGGAATGTGGAACATAAAAACAGAAAGAACACCGTACCTTGAAGGACAAGTGTGACTTCTTACTTTACAAACATTAAATCAGTGCTGATATCAGCTTCTAAAATAAACATGTGAAGTTGAAGGAGAGGTTGCTCATCTACCCAGGATTTAACATTAAGTGGCTGAGCTGCATTTTTTCCCCCCTATGACATATTACCAAGACCCTGCACTCTCAGACTGCAGTTCTAACCAATATATAATTCCAAACCACTTGACCAAGTTTCTAGTCTCAGACAAATCAAATCATTTATTCACACACACAATTTATTGAAGATTCATGCCTCACCAGACTTATACTGAAGAAAGTCCTCATATACGATGAAAGCTCCCTCCACTGGGCCATTCTTATAGAGCTCTTGCATTATCTGCTTCTCATCAGAGGGAACGTTATAGGCCTGTTTACCTACAACAATAAAAAGGTCCGTTATCTTCCTCAATATTCACAAAGCAATGTGGAATTGTCAAGGGCAAAATTAACTACAGTCTGACTATTTTAAGGTACCTTAGCTTTTATGCAGTTCACACTGGCAAACAGGTCTATAGATGTAGGTGCTTACCAAAGTGCTTGTCCTGCATGTAAGAGAGACTGTAGCCAGGTTCACATTTTTCGTCACAGCTTGGAGTGTCTCCACCTTCCCCTGTGCAAGGAGGGCGAGTGCCGTTTACGTGGTGCTCACAGGGCTCAATGGTGTATGGTCGACAGCCTAAGGAACACACAAGATCCATTTAACTAAATGCCACTAAAATTTTAACTATGTGGAAGAGTATACACTTACCTATATGAGAGTCATAGAGTCCACCAGTCACCAGACCTTGAGTAGTCCAGAATTCCCAAGCAGCAGAAGGGTACCCACCATTACATCTGAAGTATGAATAGAGCAAAAACAATTGATTTTTGGGTCTCAATAGTATTATGAACCCAGTATGGGTCATATTTGTTGGTTGTTGTTTTTTTCCCCCTTTGTTTTGCAGGATGGAGTTAGGGTGAGTGACGTCATGATGGCTGAGGATTTACACCCGTGTTGGAGCTGATGCCAGCAGATTTAAGCAGTTCCCTTCAGTTGCGAGGGGCTCACTCTTCCTTCCTCGTGCTGTTTTAGTCCCGTTTATTTTTTTAATTTAATCTTACTTAATAAATGTTATTTATTTTTCTTATCACGGAGAGGGAAAAAAGAGGGGAAAAAAAAACAACGACAAATATGACCCATACTGGGTTCATAACAATAGTGGACACCCCATTAATGTAGTAATCAACAGATATGGGAAGCAAAAAGGCTCTAATTTAGCACATTTACACTTGTCTTCTGTGTTTTCTTTCATGTTGTGCTGACCTCCAATAGAGTTTTAACTCTGGTATTCTTAAGCCCTGATCTAGTGAACTAGCATGAGGATATGTTTTTGATAGAGATTGCAACATACTATTTTCCATTTTCATATTACAGCACCAATCTGGTTATACAGCAAACACTTTACTCAGCATATTTCAGATGAGACCAGGTTTAACCAATGTTCTCAATCCTGTCATTAAAGCCAGTGCATATAACGTCATGTAACCCTTAAATTGTCTGCATAAAATGTATTTATTTATTAATACATTTATTTATTCCTCCCCCTAAAGATACATCCACGGTAAATGCCACAGTTTCGCTTATACAACAGATTACTTGTACTGGAACATGTTTGCAACATGAAACTGTTGACTGCTGCAAGTTTCAATGAAATAACTGGAAGTCTGCTTGCAAAATTTTGCTGACAAGAGATGGTGTGACTGGACCTTTAAGTCACAGATTAGTCATTCAAATGTTTGTAGTAAAAAGTAGGTACAAGGTGAAATTTTGGTAAATATAATTTTACATTGTCAAAAACTAAACATACACCAACATATTTAACTAAACACTAAACAGATTACTTCAAAAGCAAGGATAGTGACATGTAATGGCCATGGCTGTTTTTACTGAGGAGGCTTTAAAGTGTTTTAAATATTTGTGATAGTACCCAAAAGATGTCCGAGTCAGAAGTAGTGAAAGTGCATTATGTAATTTAGTAACGGAACCAAAAGGTTTTATTTCTTGTAAATAAAATTATAGAAAGAACTCCTTCAGTCTTCACCTTGTGATTTTTTTTTTGAGCCCATGGATTGGTCCCAACACCAGAAAACCTGATATGGTATTCCAATTTCAAAATATGTGGCTAAATGTGGAGTACCATTTCCCCACACATAGCTGATACTTTGACTCTGGGCCCAGTTATACTGATGATCGGCCAAATTTATTTTAGCCCATGAAAAGTGCATTTTATTTTTTTTAGTCTGTACAGAGAAGTTAACCCTGCTTGTTTCCAATTCAGCTGTGACATGCCTGTGTTGAGATTTGCATGTTCTCCTCATGTCTGCATAGCTGTTTTCCTGTTTCTCCAGTTTCATCCTACCCCCCATAAACATGCCAGTAAATGGGTGGACTATATTAAATTGCCCCTAGGTGTGAAGGAGTGTCCAAATGTGTGTTATCAATGGAACTGTGGTCCCATCCAGGGTGTTATCACACTTCACATCCCCCAAGGATTCACCACCACCTTGACCAGAATAAAGTGGTTATTAAAGATAAATGAGAGAATATGACTGGGAATGTTTGCTTTCCTCACGATTCAGGAAGATATGATTTGATTCTAAAAAAGATTCTCGATGCATCTCATTACTATGTTAATGATCAGTCACAGTTAGGAGTCTGAAGTAATGGATATCCATGAATTGCAGGTTACTGCCACTAGTCCTGCATTTCTCATCAGCTTCATAACTCAAGCTTTTGTGTCAAGTAGGTTTTTACTGTACAGCATTGGTATAAATACTGTACCTTGGCTCCACGGTGTGTAAGAGGAAACAAAAGCCTTTGTTTTCTACAACTGAGTGCAGATCCTATGCAAATAAATGTTGCAAAAGGTTTAGTTGGGTGCCAACTTTTGGCTCGTGTTTGAAGGTTCTCTGGTTAGTCACAACTGTTTTTCCCCCCCCACTAACACTAGTGCCAGGTGGAAACTCCTGATGCGATTTCTCTTGCCAAAGTCCATCTGCCTTATAAACCTCAAAGTGTACCCAAATGTAAGCTTTTAAAGAAGGTGCTGGTTTGACTTCTTGCCGTTAAGTGTTCCACATGTTACTACTTGCCTTCTCCGAAAACATATTTCCCTCTCTTGCTTTTGAATGCAAGCACAGCTTCCAGAACTGAAAATCTTTCAAAGAATCTTTCAAGAATGAATCACAATGCATTGTCCAAACTATATTATCACCCCACTCCCTGAAGGAATGTACAGTTTTGCCCATATTTGCACAGCATGCATAACATGGAACCAATTTTGTCTCCAAGGTAAATGTTTTTGAACACAGTCATAATTCGTTCTTGACCCCTAATAAAGTTCTGTAGATTTACAGGTTTGCTCACTCACCCCATCCCACACTCAGAGCAACAGGTTAGCAGGTCCTCAGCGGAGATCTCTACGCTCACTTTGGCATTACTATGGATGCAGAGTCTGTCCGAGATTGCTTCAGCTGCTCCAAAAGCCTGCAAGTTAGGTGGAACATTACTACTCAACCTGCAGGATGCAGACAGTCATGGAAAATCTAAATCTCTAATATATTTAATCAGTGCAGTCCTTTTAAGAGCATAAAGCACATACCCAGCAAGACCCACAAGAACCCTGGTCTCGGATCTCTTTTAGAGTTGGGCAGTTAGGCCACTGCTCTCTGGGGTCAAAATTCTTTGGAAGCTTGATGTCTCCAGCATACTGAACCCTACAAACACACCAAAAATGAGACCCTTTGAAGCAGAGAACACATCTGTGCTGACCAGTGCAGAAAGCAAATGAAACAATACTGTCTAATTTTCATTACATTATAATTCCCATAAAGAGTTAGATTTTACACTTATTTCATTTTTCCCCCTAGTCAAAATTTTCTGCATTTGTATGCATTCATTTATGCTGGAGAAAGTGCCAATTTGACCATTTTCAGGTGAAAAAAAAAAAAAAAAACTTTATATGTTGTAGTGTTCTGACAACAAAAGGTCATTTTAGTCTAAAATTTTTTATCTTACTGAAAAGAAGAAACAAGACATGTGATTCATCATAAGGGTGATGTGACTACAAAAAAAAAAATAAAAAAAAAAAACACCTCGTGACATTCTTTTTTGTTCCTGAACATCAGCAACTTCAAACTGATCATCAGATCATTCTTATACAATGAGCATGTTTTGCCAAGTCATTTATGCTTCCACCAGAAAGCGTCAATTCGTGAAAGTTAGAATGTTAGTTAAAATGCTTTTGTTTACTTTGTTCTCCTGTGCTGACAAGCACAGACACGTTTGTACATTTGAGCAGCAGCAGGTCAACAGTCAATACATCAGCCATGTGGAATAATTTCATGTTTTTCGGGGATACCCAACATAATTTATATTAAAAAAAATTCTGCCAGCCCACTGGAACTGAGATATAGTACTTTGTAGCACAGTGAAGTACATGTTGTAGCTTTCTGACATTAAATGGTAGTTTTAAATTCTCATCTAACTGAAAAAAAGGAAACAAGACATGTGATTTGTCACAAAGGTATGTGACCCAAAAAAAAAAAATTACCACAATATATTTCCTCCTAAGTTCTGTTGACATTTCATAAAAATTATACTCACATGACTGGGAGTTTTGGTCCTTTTAGCATTGTTCCACACAACTGCTTCACATAGCTGTAATCTACATTGCCAAAATTATGTCCAGCCTATAGAGAAAACCAAACAGTCCAAAGTTGAAAACTGATCTTCTAAAGCACTGACTGCCTTAACTTCAAATTCTCAGGTTGTAAACTTCTAATCTCTTCTTAACATAATGTCTACTTATATTACTGAATTACCACCATCCTTTTACATAGGCAAACCATATGAGTACCAGAACTCACTGTCCATGTAGTGTTCGCTTTGTTGATGTAGTTGACCATCTCATGAGAGAGCGCACGTAGATGTGGACGAGCCCAGCACACAGCCAGTGCTGATGCTAGGTACAGCAAAGACAGGCACCTCATTCTAAAACACAAAACAATTTGAAGCGCACATTTAGTGTGTGTAGCTAACCACCTCTGGAAAGCAAGTCCTGACTGTCTAGCACTGATTGCACCAAAGAAGTCCAATTAAATGGGACTTGAGGCTGCACATTAAAGAGTTCCATTTAGGTTGCAGTCATGCAGATAAACACTCTGTGCCTCACTTCATACAACAGTGCTAAGAAGCCATAACCCAGACAGCAGACCAATTCTAAGCCAAGTATGAGAAGCTTTAGGAACATAAGTCAGTCTGGCAAGTGTATTGTGGGCCAAATTGACTAAGCAATGACATCTACCACCAAATATGGCTTGATGCCTGATCGAATCTTCCCAATCATGCTCAAGCTTTAAGCTGTCATTTCTGGCCCATATCGTTGCTGAGATATAGTATTATAAAGGCGGATTTGAGGCTATGCTCTGGCAATCAGTTCATTGCCTACAGTTCACATTGGGATGTAGGCCAGAAGAAAATGGTAAGTGCAGGCTAGTGCTGAGTCATCCTGCCTTTAAATGTTCATGTGACAAATTACACAATTCACACATGGGGTGGGGGTGGAGGGGAATGGGGGGGGGTGGATGTTTCACTCCCCTGAACATGCAATATTTTATTTATTTTATTTAAACAAACAAACAAAAAAAGTCTCATCTAGGAACCCCATGTTTAGGATTTAATATTTCCATAAATATTCCCAGCCACATGAAATTTGGCAGACATAAAGACAAACCTTCCCCCCCCTATCAGAAGTTGCAACAGAAGGCCAGTTTTTTTTTTGTTGTTGTTGTTTTTTTCCTTATGGGGTCCTCAAAATGAGAAAAAAGTACAAATTTTCCAGACGAGAGTGACCTTATTGGCTTACACACCCCATTTTATTAGACGCAGAAGCTAAAAGTCACAAAAAAGCCAAATCTGTGGTCTGAACAACCAGTAAAACTCGAGATATTGACAAAATTACAAGACAAGCTCAAATAATTGTGCTACTTTTCTGAAACCTGGCAACCCTGGTTAATTCTATTCGCACTGTGTTCGTCTCTCGCACACTG
This sequence comes from Cranoglanis bouderius, assembly GCA_023630585.1. Classification (NCBI taxonomy): domain Eukaryota; kingdom Metazoa; phylum Chordata; class Actinopteri; order Siluriformes; family Cranoglanididae; genus Cranoglanis; species Cranoglanis bouderius. The sequence continues at coordinate 16,505,813 of CM042546.1, forward strand.
TTAAACCTGCTGTATCAAAACACTGTCGAGGAAATGGACGTTTAAAACGTCTCGAAAACAGCTGCTGTGTTTGGTCGACTCTCAAATACATATTACGGAGATACTCTAAATATTTACTCGATGTTAGCCTATAGTACAAGTCTAGTGTGATAGCATTTCGACTTACTTTTGTTTGTTTTTCCGTTATTAACGTCGCCCTGCCGCACCCGAATCTGTGGTCACGAGCTTCTGCTGCAGATGAAACGCGTTAAACAAAGCAACATTGTGTATTAACCCCATTAACAAGGTTTTTTTAGACTGATTTGGACTCTTAGTCTTTGACCTAGTGACTTATCATGAGGATGTGTTTACGATAGAGACTACAAAACACTTGTGTAAATGGCTCGGGCTGGAATACCTTCCCAAATGTGGTTTCAAAAACAGTAAACAACAATTCGACGTCATATCCTGTTTAATTCAAGCCTATAAAGACAGATAACACTTCAAACTCATGACATAAACTACTGTTTCCATGAAAACTCCTATTAACAACTATCTAAATTCTTATTTCCTTTAGCTTAAGTTAACCTAAGCCTGTTAAAAGACGAAACATGCAAAAATGCATCGACCGAATACATTTATAACTCATACAATATAGACAAAGCATTGTCCTCTTACCTGAATTAGTTGTCCCTTATGCGGCGTGTGACTTGATTGTGCTGCCTTTATGAAGACGACCCCCGTGTTTTAGAGAAATCATGTGATTAGTCATGTGCGTTTCTGACAAAGTGACAAAGGCAGGTTGGGAAATGAAACTGTGGTTGGAAAAAAAAAACGTCTTGCGTCAAAATAAAAGCCTGCAAATTCAGCATCTAAATTGCATGAATATGCAAACTAAAAGACATCCCCGCTGAAAAAAGAAAAAACAAAAGAAACAATCACGGAAATTCTTATGGTTTCCATTACAAATACCATCAGCTAACCATTAAAACCATTACCGTTACTGGTCCTTAATGGTATCCACTAGACATAACATGCCACCATCAGAAGGCAACAAATTACCAGTAGAGATCCACAGGGACTATTACAGTTTCCTTTCAAACCAATACAATTCCCATTATAACCATTAAAACCATTACAAATTCTATAAGTTTCTGTAGTTTTTGTTTGTTTGTTTGTTTGTTTGTTTTTTCAGCACGGATATTATGAAATAATGCACACTGTGTGTTCGTATGAAACTTTAACAAATAAAAATATTCACCAGTCACCAATACTGTACTTGAATTATTATTGCAACCCTATATTTGAAACTATCTTTTGGATGTATGCAACAAATGTTGTATGACACTGTCCCACATTACCTGAACATGTTAGATAAAGTAGGATAATATGATATGCTTTCTATTTCTGCTGTAAATCTATCCTAACGTGTTACACGAAACCTGAGGCTGGGGGTGGGGAGGGGTTGGAGCTTTAATTCTTCAGTTTCCCAGTGTGTGTGAGCCTGTGCCCACTGTAGCCTCAGAGTCCTGTTCTTGCTTGAGAGCAGTGGACCCCAATGTGGTTTCTGGCTGTTGTACCCCATCCACTTAAAGATTTGATGTGTTGTGCATTCTGAGACTTTTTATTTTCACCACAGTTATATAAAAAAAATAATAAATAAAATTAAAAAAGGTGATATGAGTCACTGTAGCCTTCCTGTCAGCTTGAACCAGTATTTTTGCACCATTCTATACAAACTGTATCGACAGTGCATGAAAATCCCAGGAGAGCAGCAGTTTCTGAAATGCTCAAACCAACCCATCCGGCACCAACAAAAGTCAATGAGGACACATTTACTTTTTCCCCATTTTCATGTTTCATTAACTGAAAATGAACATTAACTGAAGTTCTTGACTTGTATCTGTATGATGTTATGTATTGTGGTGCTGGTTGGATAATTGCATGAATGAGCAGAGGTACAGGTGTTCAGGTGAGCACAGGTTGTTTATCTGTATCTATACATACACAAACATACTTTCACACAGAGAGAGAGAGAGAGAGAGAGAGAGAGAGAGAGGGAGGCACATTCCTGGAAAGTTGCCAAAACAAACGAGCTTGTCTGTCTCCTGTCGCATTAAATTCAAACTTCTGCTCCTCACCTTCAAAGCCTTAAATGGTCTAGCACCCCAATATCTTTGTGACTTACTGCACATTTACACACCAACACGCTTCCTTCGCTCATCAAACCTAGGTCTTCTCTGTGTCCCTAAGTTCCATCTCTCCACTGCTGGTGGCCGATCTTTCAGCGTAGCTGCCCCTAAGTTATGGAACTCACTCCCCCAAAATCTCCAGAACATATCCTCCATTTCCTTGTTTAAATCACAGTTAAAATTCTTTCTCTTCTCCCAACACTATCTCTCTACTTCTGATGCCTGACCTTCTGGAATTTCTTTGTCTATATATTCAATTGTTGTGTGTTCCTTGATTGTAAAGTGTCCTTACTTCTGTTGTCTGACTTTCTGAATTTCTCTCTCTGTATGTTCAATTGCTGTTGTTTCTGATTGTAAAGTGTCCTTGAGCTATGGAAAGGCGCTATATAAATAAAACGTATTATTATTGTTGTTATTATTATTATTATTATTATTATTATTATTATTATTATTATTATTATTATTATTATTATTTCCAATGAGGAAGCAGTAGTCGGCTTTTAAATAATAACGAATGACATGCAAGTAAAAATGTCATTGTTCTCTGGTTCACATGGCGATAAAGTAATTTGACAAAAAGAGCATGTGTATTGAGTGGTAAAAAATGGTGGGGGTTGGGGGGAATCCAACATGGTCAAAACCTCATTCATCTTCAGTAACTGATTTTTCCTGGTTCGGGTCGCGGTTGGCCAAAAGTTCTCAAACGAAAAATGACAAACAAAAGGTGGAACTATTACTTGTGTGACAGAGTTGGAATTTTGTTATTGACAAAATGTGATTTTCACCAAAATTATTTTATTTAAGCACCATGCTGTAAAAAGGTATTTTTGTAAAACATTATAGGGAGTTATACTTACTTCACAGCAGACCAGTATCTCCCTCCGGTCTTTCCTTACATCCATTAGATGAGTGTGGGCTCTAAGATGGGATGGTATGTAGTTCTCCCATGCCATTTCATTTATTTTGAAAATTTTGTATGAATTAGACTATTTTGAGCCCAAACGCAAGTATACTACACTTGTAGCACACACAAATGTATAATGTGAGATTTACTGAGTAGTTTCAGCTCATAACTGTAATTTTGTCATGCCACGTTGTGCTTTAGCTGTTAAACCCAAAGGACGTGTCTTGTTGGTTTCCATAACATGAAGGTCTATTCTTTTATTTATTCCTTATTTATTCATTTTGCAGAGTGTCAAGTCTGCAGTCATCATTTCACTAAGAAAAGACTTATGCATTTTAAAATGTCATCCAGGTATGTACAGTGGGGGAAAAAAGTATTTGATCCCCTGCTGATTTTGTACGTTTGCCCACTGACAAAGAAATGATCAGTCTATAATTTTAATGGTAGGTATATTTTAACAATGAGAGACAGAATAACAACAAAAAAAATCCAGAAAAACACATTTCAAAAAAGATATGAATTGATTTGCATTTTAATGAGTGAAATAAGTATTTGACCCCTTCGACTAAGTACTTGGTGGCAAAACCCTTGTTGACACTCACAGAGGTCAGACGTTTCTTGTAGTTGGCCACCAGGTTTGCACACATCTCAGGAGGGATTTTGTCCCACTCCTCTTTGCAGATCCTCTCCAAGTCATTAAGGTCATTTTCAATGCCCTGGCTGAGGGAAGGAGGTTCTCACCCACGATTTGACGGTACATGGCCCCGTCCATCATTCCTTTGATACGGTGCAGTTGTCCTGTGCCCTTAGCAGAAAAACACCCCCAAAGCATAATGTTCCCACCTCCATGTTTGATGGTGGGGATGGTGTTATGACTTGGGGTCATAGGCAGCATTCCTCCTCCTCCAAACACGGCGAGTTGAGTTGATGCCAAAGAGATCTGACCACAACTGACCACAACACTTTCACCCAGTTCTCCTCTGAATCATTCAGGCAAACTTCAGACAGGTCTGTACATGTGCTTTCTTGAGCGGGGGACCTTGCGGGCGCTGCAGGATTTCTGTCCTTCACGGCGTAGTGTGTTACCAATTGTTTTCTTGGTGACTATGGTTCCAGCTGCCTTGAGATCATTAACAAGATCTTCCCGTGTAGTTCTGGGCTGATTCCTCACCGTTCTCATGATCATTGAAATTCCACGAGGTGAGATCTTGCATGGAGCCCCAGACCGAGGGAGACTGACAGTTTCTTCCATTTGCAAATAATCGCACCAACTGTTGTCGCCTTCTCACCAAGCTGCTTGGCGATGGTCTTGTAGCCCATTCCAGCCTTGTGTAGGTCTACAATCTTGTCCCTGACATCCTTGCACAGTGCTTTGGTTTTGGCCATGGTGGAAAGTTTGGAATCTGATTGATTGATTGCTTCTGTGGACAGGTGTCTTTTATACAGGTAACAAACTGAGATTAGGAGCACTCCCTTTAAGAGAGTGCTCCTAATCTCAGCTCATTACCTGTGTAAAAGACACCTGGGAGCCAGAAATCTTGCTGATTGATAGGGGATCAAATACTTATTTCCATCATTAAAATGCAAATCAATTTATAACTTTTTTGAAATGCGTTTTTCTAGATTTTTTTTGTTGTTATTCTGTCTCTCACTGTTAAAATACACCTACCATTAAAATTATAGACTGATCATTTCTTTGTCAGTGGGCAAACGTACAAAATCAGCAGGGGATCAAATACTTTTTTCCCCCACTGTAGCTCCATATTCTGTTTATTTAAAACCTTTAAGCTGTTTTATATGAAATGTTTTGCTTTGCTATGATCCTTTTTTTTCTTATTACAATAAAACAATGTTGGAACATTTATAGCTTGTGTAAAACTTTATGATCATGTACTTTGTAACGCCACACCTCTGTTGGATGAGCATGAGCTCTAAGATGAATGAGTGTGAAATCTGCAGTTGTCATTTCACAAAGAAAAGATTTATGCATTTTGAAATGTCTTCCAGTCTTCCGGAATAAATGGATCAGAAAGTGAGTCCTGTATCCAACTGAGTCTGTGGATGAACAGCCATGGTTACATGTGCGTCGTCGACGCCAAGGATTCCTAGCTAAAATGTTTGTTAAATACTGTTCTGACCCAGTACTTGCTTATGTTTACAAATGCAAGCCCAGTCATGAGTGGAGTGCAAAACAGGTTCAGGGAAGGTTTGATGAATATAAGGGTGAGAAGAGATCCTTAACTAACATACCAGGTCAAGTACATTTAACGTACCGTAAGACCGCTGTGGCTTGTAAAGAAAGCTGTAAGGACAAGCTTAGTGAGCAAAAAGCAGAAACATGTAGTGAAACCATTGTTGTGTTATCACAACAGTACCACAGTCAAAACTATGTAATGGTGAATCGTATGATCATAATGGGCACACTTATCATTCTTGTAGTAAAGTTGAGTGTAATTGTTTGGGTAATTCAAACCAAACAGAAATTTTCTGCCAGATTTAGAAAACGTTTGGAAACACTGATCTTCTTCATACATGCATCCCATACAGCTGGGAGCACGAAACAAATGACTGAGGTAAAGTCTAAAAAAAACAGAACTGAAAGTTATTTTCACTTGAAATGAATGATGAGGATAAAGGCTAAAAGGCATAAGTGGACTTTTTTTTGTTTTTGTTTTTTTGTTTTGTTTTTTTACTCACGTCTATGCCAATAAAAAATATGCAATAATATATAATAAATAATAATAAGTGAGCACTAAATCTTCTGTCAGTCTCTCATTCTTATTGAACTAGCACGAGGATGTGTTTTTGATAGAGACTATAAAGCACTTTTATGAGTCACTCTAGATAAGGACATCTGCTACATGCTGTAAACGCAATAATTTAAACTTGAGAGTATATTCTATATATAAAAGTGCAGTAATCCATGCAAATGATATGATTTAAAGTTGATCAACTTGAAGTTTACATTAGTTAGTCTTCTGATGTGTAAATGTCCACACATTCAGGAGCATGAGCAGAATATTTTTTCTGAATTAACAGGATTTTCATGAATACCTAATTTCTTATACGAATGATTTACAAATAAATCTGTTCATATCCAGCTTCAGAGTGTGAGAAATTTCTATCTTTTCGCTGGCTCAGTGGTGACATCCCTGAAAAAGTTGGCACCATTAGATGCAACAAAGCTGTCATGCTGGCTCCTGGCAATGAACACTTGGTGTGGGCTAACCTGCCAGGCAATACTGCAATTTCTCAAGGCAGCACTGTCATTACAGATACTACCTCCTCATTTTCAGATCCCAGGGACTTAATGGTTATTTGAATAGTCAAGCCTGGGGTGATAGATGGATTTCACTCTAAGTGCTAAACATGTCTGCCAGTCCCATCACAGTGTGGAGAAATTTCTAAACTCACTTTAAGAAGTTTTCCAAGAAGTTTTCACTTGCTTGGCAGTGGAGGACATGGAGACTTCTGAATCAATATGTACCAGAATCCTAGTCTCAAGCTATCAGCAGATGACTGCAACTGTCCTTGGTGCGTCAACATCTCACAGTAATATGGCTATAGATGTGAAGGAACGATTGAGGCAAAATGGCAGAACTGGTAATAAAGCATGAGGATATATTCTCATGTCATCATCTTGATTGTGGAGAAGATAAGGGGTTTGTCCACAGAATCCACCTGGTGGATAAGAAGCCATTCTGGGTACCATTTCACAGAGACCACCTGCTAAATATCAAAAGCTATAATCAGAAATTCCACCTGTGAATATGCCTCATCACTTGTGCTTCCTTGGGGGGAAAAAGTGGTAAATTAAGGGTATGCACTGACATCTGTTGGCTGAACAAACAGTGCAAGATGCTCATCCTCTGCCTCATCAGGCCGACTGCTAGATGCCATTGGAGGGAATGTGGTTTTCAGTACTATGGACCTCACAACTGCCTTTTACAGCATGCCTCTTCATGAAGATTACAAGAAAATACTCTGCATTCACAACACTGATGGGTCTATATGAATATAATCATTTCTTTCAAGGGTTTTGCAATAGTCCTGGTAGCTTCATGAGCTCATGACAAGTATATTCAGTGACCAGAACTTCCTTAGTCTCCTACTTGGATGACCTTTTAGTTTTTGCACCAACAGAAGCACAGGCTTTGGAAAGTTCTTCTGCTCTCTGGACCTGACTGATCCATGGTGATTCACTACTTCTGGTTGGAGTTCTCATCACCTGAAATCACTCAGTGCTGCTGAGGATGGCCCCACATGGACAGCCTGAAGATTAATGAGATTACTGTGGAAGGTACCACATAGAAACCATAACAATATCTGTGGATGTTCTTCCTTATATAGCTTTAGGACTGCAATTGCAGTTGCTTGAGTTTTGTACTCAAGTCTCCATCACTGAACAGCTGATAACTTAGACTTCAAGTTAAGATTATAATGAATTCAGAAATGACTCTGATGCTTATATTCATAAGGTGCTCATAAGTTCATAAGTTCCTGTTTATACAATTGCACCTTTTGATTATATAGTATACAGTTATAGAAGGGAAATTATTTACAATCATACTATCCAGTATCACCCAGATGAGGATGGGTTCCTTTTGAGTCTGGTTCCTCTCAAGGTTTCATCCTCATATCATCTCAGGGAGTTTTTCCTTGCCATCATCACCTTTGGCTTGCTCATTAGGGTTAATTTTATAAATTTAAAACTTATATCCGGAATTTATATATTTCTGTAAAGCTGTTATGTGACACTGTCCATTGTTAAAAGTGCAATACAAATCAAATTGAATTGAATTAAATGTTTACAGATGGATTTTAGTCATCTATGTCTGCACAACTTAAAGTTAGTACCTAAAAAGTGGTCTGTCAAGTTCCTTGGCCATGTTGTAGATGATTCAGTGGTGTCTACAGAACCTAGGAAAGTAGAGGCTATTAGTCAGATGAGCACCAAAGACCTCATGGAGCCAAATGGCAGTACACCATTCAGACTCACAGTTGATCCTTCCTAGACATGGTTAACTATCAGCATTTCATCCCAAACTATTCTGCTACTGCTAGGTCCCTGTTTGTGTTGATAATTTACCAGAAACAAAAATGCCAAGGTAGTCTACACACAAAATGTGGCAATCAGTCAAGAAAGTTATTCCCCGCTGACTGGACAATGGCTCATCAACAGGTTTATGAAAAGCTAAAGTTGCCTCTGTTGCAGTGTTGTGCTTGCACATCCTGACTTCACAAAGCCTTTTATTCTGTCCACAGATGCTTCTCAATCCCAGATGCCACGTTTTAACATTCTGGCTGATGGTTTGAGGTGTTGCTTCAGTATTTCTAGATAATCCAACTTACTCATTATGCCTCATTGTCACTTTCCTGAACTGAAGCAGTTTCTTTTCCAGCAAAACACTCCCACAACAAGATGTTTAAGATGGTGTATTTTGAATGAAATACCTCACCCTTTTTCCTCCATACATAGCACTAATCATTATGGCCAAACAGTTATTTATTTATTATAGTTATTTATAATTTATTTCATCTGACCAAAGAACACTCCTCCGAAAGGTTGGTGATCACATGAAAACTTCAGTTTGGCTTTTTATGTTAGTCTTAGAGTAGGAGCTTCTTTCAAACTCCTTTAATGGTGGATGTACCTGATGCTTCCAACTCCTTCACCAGTTCCTTTGCTGTTGTTCATTAGAGATAGATAGATAGATAGATAGATAGATAGATAGATAGATAGGTAGATAGATAGATAGATAGATAGATAGATAGATAGATAGATAGATAGATAGATAGATAGATAGATAGATAGATAGATAGATTGATTGATTGATTGATTACTTTATTAATCCCAGAGGGAAATTCAAATATTACAGCAGTAATCCAAAAGTAATGTTGAATGCTAGAGTATTCAGAATGATCAAAATAAAAGTAAACATAAACATATTCAGTACAAAATTATAAAGTGGATATAAAGTGAATATAGCCTTATATACACAAGTCATCTGAGTGATGTGAAAGTGTCAGTGCAGTACTGGAGCATTAACCCTGGGGAAGATGAATGATTAGTGTAATGTATAGTGCAAGTGGTGTAAATTAGCAGGTATGGAACCACGGGGATGCAGCAGAGTAACTGTGATGAACAGAGCATCCACAGTTGTTCAGTTGTTCAGTGCAATAATATAATGTGAGCTGCTGTAACAGGCTGCCACTAGCATGGTGCCATCTTGTGGCTATTTGTGCCTATTTCCTGAACAATGCATTGTCTGTGTGGTCCCAAGATTTTTATATTTCCATACAATTGTTTGTACAGATGCTTGTAGTACCTTCAGTTGTTTTTCTGGAGTTGTGGCTGAGTTGCTTGGATTTTCCCACAGAATTAATGGCAAAAAGCCACTGGCCCTAAAGGTAGGCCCTTAAATACAGCCACAGGTACATCCCCCAGTTAACTCCTAATTATGACAATTGGCTAATCAGAAGTGGCTTCTCAAAGTCATTATATAAATTTCGGGAATCTTCCACACTGTTTAAAGAGCCAGAGGCTGAGTCAATAACTTCAACTCTTTGTCATCTTCCTCAAACCATTTCTGAACAAGTTTGCAGTGTGGCAGGGCATTATCCTGCTGAAAGAGGCCACTGCCATTAGGGAATACCGTAGCCAAGAAGGGGTGTACTGGGTCTGCAACAATGTTTAGATAGGTGGTACGTGTCAAAGTAACATCCACATGAATGCCAGGACCCAAGGTTTCCCAGCAGAACATTGCCCAGAGCATCACACTTCCTCCTCCGCCAGCTTGCCTTCTTCCCATATTGCATCCTGGTGCCATCTCTTCCCCAAGTAAGTAACGCACTCATCACTCACTCATCTTCTTCTTTTCCTTTCGGCTGTTCCCTTCAGGGGTCGCCACAGCGAATCATCTGCCTCCATCTAGCCCTATCCCCTGCATCCTCTTCTCTCAGACCGACTACCTTCATGTCCTCCTTCACTACATCCTCATCCATGTGATAAAAAATAAAAAGCTAATTCATCAGTCCAGGCCACCTTCTACCTTTGCTCCATGGTCCAGTTCTGATGCTCACGTGCCCACTGTAGACACTTGCGGCAGTGGACAGGGGTCAGCATGAGCACTCTGACTGGTTTGCAGTTACGCAGCCCCATACACAGCAAGCTGCGATGCACTGTGTTTTGACACCTTTCTATCATAGCCAGCATTAACTTTTTCAGCAATTTGTGGTACAGTAGCTCTTCTGCTGCTGCTTTGTGAAAATGCCCATTGTTAAAAGGGCTACATAAATAAATTAAATTGAAAATATTTTTATATCCTCACACGGTTTTTCATACCACTGCTATGCTGATGACACTAAGCTCAATCTCATAGACACTAAACACTTACATCTCAGCATCTGTCACTGCATGCAACCTTCGGGTAGTCTTGGACTACCAACTATCCTTTTTGCCTCACATCACTACACTGACCCAGCCATGCAGGTTTTTCCTTCGCAATATCAGAAATATCTGGCCATTCCATTTTCTTCCCACAGGGGCCACTCAGGTGCTTGTTCAGTCCCTTGTCAATTTAGACTGGACTACTGCAAATCACAGTGGTGACCTTAGTCCCTGATGTAGTGAACTAGCATAAGAATGTTTTTTGATAGAGACTAAAAAGCACTTCTGTGCTTTTCTTGGATCCCAATGGATCCCTCTATCCTGGGAGTCTGGCTACTCAGTCCTTCCTGGCCATTATATTTGCCTATCCACACATTTATGCCTGTTGTGGTACTTTTTTTGCCTTGCAGTGGGGGTCTTCCTGCACTGGTTATAGATTCTTGGCCTTTTAGGTATGATCAAGTTGAGTACCTATTCTTATCACTTTAATGTGTCCTACCTGCTCTAGATGAGAACTTCACATCAAAGTTATTTTTTATTTTCACTATTTTATTTGTCCGTGGGTCTCATTCTTTTTATTTACTTTCAGTAGCAATTGCCAAGGGTTAGAGTTGTGATAGAATACGGTTTGGCTATGTTTAGGGTTTGCTTTGTGTTAGGTTTTGGCTAGGGTTAATGTCTGAAATTATTATTCCTCCCTCTTTTATTGAGCAGAGCACAGCTTTTTGCTAATTTGTTGTTTTTGCTAATTTGTTCCCTTCTTTTTGGTCTTTAATTAGTACTGTGTCTACCAATCCTATTGGATGAATCACGGTTTCATCTATCATTCCTATTTTAGAAGATGTGGTTCCTGTGTTTGTCCATCTTATTGTAGAAGGTGTCTCCATCAATCTCTATTAGAGGAGGTATGGCTTCTGTGACTATCAGTTTTAATAGAGGAGGCATGGCCTCTGTTTTCATCAAGCATATTGGAGGAGATGCGTCTATCAGTCCTATTATAGGAAGCATGGCTTCTGTACCTGAGTGCCACAGTAATCGGCTTAAAATTTTTCTGTCCTTTTAGAAAAGCTATCAAGGCTTTCAATGGGGAGAGGAGTAAACCAGCTCAAGCTACCTTTCCTTGGACCTGCTGGCAGGAGCAGCAATTTGATTAGGATTCCTTCACTGGGTAAAAGGTATTGGAGAGATCTATTAGGGTGGAATCTGGCTGACAGTCCTCCCCAGACAATCTTTTTGCCCCACTCTATATATAGTCCTCCAGAGCATGTGAGCAAAGTGAAGTAGTGTGACACTCCTCTCAATATTCCACTCTATGCGTGTGTGCTCTGCTCAATCGCTCACAGCCCAAGAAAACGCTCCACTCATATACTGCTCAAGTTCGCTCAAATTCCGCTCTGACATGAATTCTCTGTAGTATACTTGTTTCTGTTTGTAATACATTGCTTGAATAAATTCCTCAATTACAGTAGTAGAGATAATAATAATGATGATGTTTGTAAGTGACATTTTGTTACAGGCTGTACCTTTTATTAATTTTATTAATTTATTTAAATTTATTACAAATGTCTAGCTAGCCCCCTGGTAAACCTACAGTATATAAAAGGCAATAACTGAAAAATAATATTTGATATTTGTTATTTGTTATTGTACATTTACTGTACATTTTTAGTTTAGTTTACAACTTTATTAATCCCACAAGGGGCAATTAGCAATAGGACTTAATACAACACACAACCAACACATTAAAAGACATGTCTAAACATATAAACACATGCTAAAACATATTAAAACATACATATAACATAATGCAGCATGCTTCAATATAAATTCAGTTACTCATAAATACCGAATAAATAATATAAATTAAGAATCACTGGAAAATTTCAAGTTGCATAGACTGATAACCTCTGGCACAAAGGTCAATTTCTAGCGGTTGATCATACACCTGATACTCCGGAGCCGCCTTCCCGAAGGCATTATCTCAAAATATGTGCAGGGGGTGCATATCATCACCCATAATGCTCCAGGCTTTCTTTTTAACTTGCTGCTCATAATGCTTAGTTAAACTCTGTAGACACACATCAATAATTTTTGAACAGGTCCTAACTATGGTTTGCAGATGATTCTTACTCTTGAGAGAAAGTGATGAAAACCAACATATAAATGAAAAACACAAGATACTCTCAATAAAAGTGTTATGAAAAGTTTTCAATATAGATCTCTGGAGTGTAGTTTTCTCAGAACATAGAGCCTTTGATGAGCCTTTTTAATAATGGCCTCTGTGTTCTGCTAAAACTTTAATGTAGCATCAAAAATAGTTCCAAGATATTTGTACTCCTCTACTCTATCAACCCTCATGTCATGAATATTCACAGTTTTCAACTTGGGAGCATTTTTTCTAACCCTCTAATTTTGCCTTTGCAATGGGCTGCTCTTCTACCAGGATCAGCTGTCTGTTTATAGTTTCCTGGTCTTTTGGTTAAGATCAAGTGTAGCATCTGTTATTATTACTTTATTATGTCAGACATCCTCTTTATATCAAATAGATTTTTATCCTTATGCATGTATTCAGTTATTTTCAGTGGCACTTGCCTAGGGTTAGAGTTGTGGCTAGGCTGAGGTTTGTGCTAGAGTTAATGTTTGAAATTATTATGCTCCCCCTTTGTTTAGGTGGAGCACACAATTTGCAGCTGTGTCCTTTCCCCAGTTTGTTGTTTTCCCTTCTTTTTTCTTTTATTTGGACTGTGTCTATCAGTCCTGTTGGAGGAGTCCGGGCTTCTGTGTCTATCAGTCCTGATGGACGAGGTATGGCTTCTACATCTATCTGTCCTATTGGTGCAGGCATGGCTTCTCTGTCTATCAGTCCTATTGGAGAAGGTGTGGCTTCAGTCTTAATGGAGGAGGCATGGCTTCTGTGTCAGTCATGTCTGTGTCTGTTAGAGCTATTGGAGGAGGTTTGGCATCTGTGTCTCTCAGTTCAATTGGTACAGCCACAGCTTCCATGTCTATCAGTCTCTACTGGAGCAGGCGTGGCTTCTGTGTCCATCAGACCTATTGGAGGTGCCATGGTTTCTGGGTCTGTCAGTTCTATTTGTTGAGGTATGTCTTCAATATCTATTAGTGTCAATTAGTTCTTTGGGAGGGGGGCATGTCTTCTGTCCTTCAGTCTTACAATAATTTGTCTTAGATTGTGTTGTCCTTTAGCAAAAGCTATCAAGGCTATTAAGGGGGAGGTGAGTCAGCTTTCCTTGGACCTGCTGGCAAGAGCAGCTATTTGATTAGGACTCTTTCACTGGTTAAAAGGTCTTGGAGAGATCTGTTGGCCAGGAGTTTGGCTACACAGTATTCCCTAGATAATCCCTTCATCCTACCCTATGTATGGTCCTCCTACAGTGGGGGAAAAAAGTATTTGATCCCCTGCTGATTTTGTACGTTTGCCCACTGACAAAGAAATGATCAGTCTATAATTTTAATGGTAGGTATATTTTAACAATGAGAGACAGAATAACAACAAAAAAATCCAGAAAAACGCATTTCAAAAAAGTTATAAATTGATTTGCATTTTAATGAGGGAAATAAGTATTTGACCCCTTCGACTTAGTACTTGGTGGCAAAACCTTTGTTGGCAATCACAGAGGTCAGATGTTTCTTGTAGTTGGCCACCAGGTTTGCACACATCTCAGGAGGGATTTTGTCCCACTCCTCTTTGCAGATCCTCCCCAAGTCATTAAGGTCATTTTCAATGCCCTGGCTGAGGGAAGGAGGTTCTCACCCACGATTTGATGGTACATGACCCCATCCATCATCCCTTTGATGCGGTGCAGTTGTCCTGTCCCCTTAGCAGAAAAACACCCCCAAAGCATAATGTTCCCACCTCCATGTTTGACGGTGGGGATGGTGTTATGACTTGGGGTCATAGGCAGCATTCCTCCTCCTCCAAACACGGCGAGTTGAGTTGATGCCAAAGAGATCTGACCACAACTGACCACAACACTTTCACCCAGTTCTCCTCTGAATCATTCAGGCAAACTTCAGACGGGCCTGTACATGTGCTTTCTTGAGCAGGGGGACCTTGCGGGCGCTGCAGGATTTCAGTCCTTCACGGCATAGTGTGTTACCAATTGTTTTCTTGGTGACTATGGTCCCAGCTGCCTTGAGATCATTAACAAGATCCTCCCATGTAGTTCTGGGCTGATTCCTCACCGTTCTCATGATCATTGAAATTCCACGAGGTGAGATCTTGCATGGAGCCCCAGACTGAGGGAGACTGACAGTTTCTTCCATTTGCGAATAATCGCACCAACTGTTGTCACCTTCTCACCAAGCTGCTTGGCGATGGTCTTGTAGCCCATTCCAGCCTTGTGTAGGTCTACAATCTTGTCCCTGACATCCTTGGACAGCTCTTTGGTCTTGGCCATGGTGGAAAGTTTGGAATCTGATTGATTGATTGATCGCTTCTGTGGACAGGTGTCTTTTATACAGGTAACAAACTGAGATTAGGAGCACTCCCTTTAAGAGAGTGCTCCTAATCTCAGCTCGTTACCTGTGTAAAAGACACCTGGGAGCCAGAAATCTTGCTGATTGATAGGGGATCAAATATTTATTTCCCTCATTAAAATGCAAATCAATTTATAACTTTTTTGAAATGTGTTTTTCTGGATTTTTTTTGTTGTTATTCTGTCTCTCACTGTTAAAATACACCTACCATTAAAATTATAGACCGATCATTTCTTTGTCAGTGGGCAAACGTACAAAATCAGCAGGGGATCAAATACTTTTTTCCCCCACTGTACATGTGTTAAAAGCGACTGTCTGTTAATTTTGGCTTTGCTTTAGAGTAGCTTTTCTGTTCAGTTTCCCTGTATTTTGGCTAAGATCAGTTGTAGTACTGATACTCTATATGAGGACATCGTAGAAAACATTTGTTGTTTGTTTGTTTTTATTTACTTACTTAATTACTTCTTTTCAGTTTCATAATTTGCAGCTGTACCCTATCACCAGTTTGTTGTTTTTGTTTTTAGTAGGACTTTATCTCAGTCCTACTGGTGGAATCGTAGCTTCTGTGTGGCCTCTGAGTTGTGGTTTCACAATATGAATATGACATATGACATAAAATATAACATATACTGACAAACCGCACAAACTTATAAACCCCACATGATCACTCAGCTGCACTATGGATATTTTAATTTAAATGATTGAATAGTTAGTGTCTTCTTAATTCCATCTTCCTTTTTAAACTAATATACGGTATGTATCAAACATTGGCAGTTTAATGTTTTGTTTTGTTTTTTCACTTCAAGCACTGGATAAATGTAATTATTCAGTCTTTCATTGCTTCTGACAGTAAATTTAATGGAGTATAATCTGCCTTTAACCCTTCACTTCAGTTAACCATAAATGTTCAGGAAAGGATTTTAACATAATTCAGATCAAACATTACTCATGACACAAAATAGCATTTCAAACATATATCACAACATGAATCTTTTGATTTCACAGCAGTGTAGCCACAAGATGGTAGCAAATCATCACAGACATTTTGGCTGCAGCATTGGGGATAATATAAAAACCAGTGCTGGTTTGTGCATCGGTTTTATATTATCACCCTTAATAATCATATGCATTTATTAAAGATCAAAGACATTTATTAGATCTCATAAACAAGGCACTGAAAGAAGAAGTTCAGACAGGCCTATAGTTGAATTCTTTTAAAATTCTACAAAATCACATTTACGCATAAAAGTGGCTATAAAAGTGGCCAAGAATATACACAAGATGAAGACGTTATAGCCACAATGCAAAAGATGCTAGTTCACAGCAACACAAATATTCATTTCCATTTTTACAGATGTTTATTCATATTACAGTTACCACAAAACTAAAGATCACACTGAATGCTTATTTGAATGGTACATTTTAAGACATTTTGAACTTGGTTAAACTTAGAAACGAAAGTTCACCCGCTGCCTTAAAAAACGTGAGTAAACGCAATTGAAAATAACCTTTGTTTCAACTCAAGTGTGGTATATGTAGGTAAATGCAGAAAATAATGAAAGAACATTAATATTATTTGAGGATGGAATGCTTTTATTGTGCTGTAAAGTGGATTTATTTAGTGGCAGTGTGTAGCTGGAAAATGTACTGAAGCATGGGCTGAATGAACATTTTGTCATCAACAAAAACAAATAATAGAGCTGTTAGGCTAGTGTGTATATACATCAAATGTTTGGACAAAAGTACTGTGCAAAAGTTTTAGG
The DNA here is from genome assembly GCA_023630585.1 of Cranoglanis bouderius. Lineage (NCBI taxonomy): Eukaryota > Metazoa > Chordata > Actinopteri > Siluriformes > Cranoglanididae > Cranoglanis > Cranoglanis bouderius. The sequence continues at coordinate 16,522,538 of CM042546.1, forward strand.
CACCCTATTTTTTTTTAGTACAGCCATTGTTATAGATTTTTTATTTTATGACTTCTACATTATCAAGTCAGTACAAAAAACATTTCAGATTCCCAAACATTAGTTTTCTAGCACAAAATTAAATGTTACAGAAAAATGTTTGTATGTCATTAAAGAAAGCAGCATATTACGTAAGAGACACTTTTCAGACAAAAAACACAATGAAGGCTGCTGGGTTTTGCTGCAAAAATAAGAAGCAAGTGTGAAAGTCAAAGTCTCCAGAAGAACTGTGTCTGGTTCTGCAAGATGCTCAATAAAACTTACCAGCTCATTTCCTTACAAAACTGCACTAATTGTACCGGAGACTATTATTTCAATTTTATTTGTTTGTTTCATTTACTACTGTTTACAGGTCTTTATTGTATTTATTTTTTAATGTAGAAACATTTAATTTCATTATTTTGAAGGCATCTTTGCTCTACAGCATTTCTTTGCATGTACCTAAAACTTTTGCACAGTACTGTACACTTCATTGTTTGACTTCGTATTACACAGGCTCATGTTTGAAACTTTGTTTCTAAAACATAAGGCGGATGTTACCAAATCCAAATTACAGTAAAATATTAGCATAGTAATTTTTTTCTTTTCCTTCATAGTACAGTAGACTAACTAGATTTTTTTTAAAGCATCATTTATCTTCAGTATATATTCTTCACATCTAAGATAGAGTATTGCACCACATTACACATTGCATTGCCAAATACATAATATAAAGCTATTTATTTAACATAGGTTTAGTCTACTAGCTAGTTAAAACTTTCATCTCGTCTCATCTGTTTATTTCCATTCAGTTCTTGTGATGTGGATTCCTAGATAATCCAAACTAAACTAATACTAATGTTCAAATAATTAAAACCACTTATTTAGCTTTAGCCACTAATGTTTTATGTATTATCATTCTGTCTGGCACTTTTACTCTTCTGTCTTTACTACGGGGGAAAGAGGAGAAGGGCTTTTTTTTTTTTTTAGCTTTCTGTGTCTGAGCGAGAGTGCTGAGTGTAACTCCATGTCTGAGCATCCTGTCCTGATTATTCTGTGTGAAGCTGTATATTTTTAGCAAAAATATAACTGTTTTCATTGCTTTTCTCCATGGTGCATGAATAAACAACGCAATTTCTTAGAGTCGTGTGTGCGAAGGTTATTTCTTCCCCAGACCAAATGTTTCTAACTTTCTTTTTCTATACAAATACATAGATTCATCTCTTTGTTCATGTTGGAAGCCTTTCTCTTTTTTTTTTTCTTTTTTTTTTTTATACCAGCTTACTAAGAACATGACATTTTAAATAATTTAAAATTTAGTTGACAGATTTCTTGATTAAAAAGAAGTGTTGTCCTGATTAGAAAAGATCTGAAGTCCTGATTAAATGTTGCTCAGTCTTTGCATCTTCTCAACCAGCTTCATAAGGGAGCCACCCAGGAAGCGTTTCTTTATGGTTCCAAATAAGCAAAACGCTTGTTGGATGCTTCTGCTGAATTCGAAATAAAAACTACTTGTTTTAGTAAATACTACAGATTTTTTTTCAATTCAGAAATAAATGTATTTTTAATACTGTATGTCTTTACTATGTAAACCTGTCTTAAAATGTTTTTAATACAATGAAAAATATGTCAAACCCAGTGTTTCCAGAATATTTGTCTGGTAGTGTACATATCAGCACAATTTATTTTAATGGATGTTTGTTTTATATCTCATAACAGCTCCCATTCAGCATTTTACTGTGGTTTCAATTATTATAACGAGGTGTATTCTACATTCTGCTGTACTAAGATGTTTGTTTCAAATTGTCTTTGTACTCATACCAGTACAAATTCTTTGTTTTAATACAGAGATCCGAGTTGTTGTTTTTTTTGTTTTTTTTACTATTTGTTTACTATTCAGATGTGGTATTGTATTACTAACCAAATTTGCAAAAATATAACATCTTCAATTGTTAAGACTAATATGAAGAGCTGTTTTTATTTACACAGAGCTACACATGAGCTACTGTAATTACTGTGTGCAACCATAATATATAATCTACAAAAATCTACTCCTAGCCCCTGAAATAAATATTTTCCTAAACATTTCCCAATAAGACCCATATCCTAATTATCATAATATTCATATTCAACAACCAAACAAGTAACAATAGTTTGATGCTCACAAAAGCCCAAGAACAAGTGTCTGGTGGTCCAGCTGTTATATGGTTGTGTAGCGTTTCCCGTAATTGGTCAGCTTAATTTTCTCAGGCAGGATGATATGTACAGAGTGCTCCTTGTCACTGGCCCTTAGGAGGAAGTTTCTCTGTTTGCGTATAAGTTTGCTATACTTTGCATTTGCCAGCCACGTCTCACAGCGATTGATGTAGATGATGCTTGTGGTACCCAAAACCACCAGGCAAGTGAGCAGACCCAAAATTGCAAAGCAGATAACCTGGCTGCGTGTGACCAGTGGACTAGAGGCATGCACTGATTCTTTCATGGTGATTTTTAGGAACTCATGCTCAGGGTGTCTCAACAGCTTGTTGAAAGGATGAGCAGGGAGGCTATAATCCTGGGGAGGATGGCCTATGTTTGATGGTTTAAACTTGGCTTTCTGTTTGAACTCATGGATGTGAATGTCACACAAAGGTCCTGTTACGCCAGGTGGACAGATACATCGAGTTCCACTGCCAGTCTCAATTAAGCAGGTACCCCCGTTGCTACAGGCACTGTTAGAGCATAAAGCCAAACTGATGTTGCAGATGGGACCAGAGAAAGCAGGAGGACAAATGCAGGTGTAGACTAGTCCACGATGAGTGCATATGCCGCCGTTTAGACATGGGTTGGACTCACAAGGGTCAACATCAATCTCACAGAAATCTCCAGTGAATCCAGGAGTACACAGGCAAGATGAGTGACTGTCAAATCCATTACCATCCACACAGGTTCCACCATTCTGACATGGAGAACTGAAAATAAAAACAGGGAATTAAAAAAAAGAGAGAACGATTGAAGCAAATTGTTTTAAGCAAGACAGCTCTAACAAAATGTGATTTTGTATTGATCTCCTTCATAGAATGAATATTATGGCACAGCTCATAAAACTTGATTTGTGTGAATGGCTAGTTGGACCAATTACTATAATAACACTAATGCAACAATAATAGTGATATAGTCAATAGCGATAGAAATATTTATACGATCACCACAAATTGGTCTTTCACTTTTTCAGTGTTGAACAAGATCAGCGTTACCCATTCATTAGACACTGTCCTTTCTTCAGCTGGCAATGTTTGCCTGTGTATCCAGGAGGACAGATACAGAGATATCCGCCCTCTTCTGTTTCAATGCAGGTTGAATTGCCAGAACAAGGCTTTGATGAACACAGATGGCTGTCTAGAGACAAAATAAATAGTTCATCTTATCATTCATTGCATGCATTCCTTAGTCACAGCTTTACAGTAATTATCTTGCTTAGCCAAGGTCATACTATGCATAATTGCCGAAGCAAGTCTAGAGGTCCGGAGACTGATGATCAACAGCTGAGTCTCACCTTGGTCACACTGACTGCCTACCCATCCCTGTTCGCACGTACACTGCCAAGCTTTTTCACATGTTCCATGAACGCAACCGCGGAGAGGAATGCACTGCTCACAGGTCGCACCCTGCCAGCCAGGGTTGCACCTTGAAAAAAGAAATATTTTTTTTATTTGAGTTATAATATCTAGTATCATTCTATATTATATAACTCAGTTACATAAACCTCAGCTGGACATGACTGCAACAGTTTTCCTCATTTTCTCAGAGACTCTCTTAAGAAATTACACATCTAGCTCTACAAGATATAGGCTACAGGTTTATTTTTGGCCATGTTTGTGAAGTTAAACATATAGTTAACATAGCCATTTGTTCTGCAGTTACTGTTGCCATGCATCATAAAATTTTAGGAAGCTAAAAATAGCACGTGAAAATACATACTTAATGCCTCATACCTGCACACTCCACTGTCACAAACCCCATTGTCAAGATTGCAACCAGATTCGCATTCTGCAGCTGTATAGAAATGCATTACAAAAAACAAAACAAAAAAAGGTTAACTAACATTAATTGTGAATGATTCAACGTCGTCTAAATGTGTTATTCACTGCACGTTTTGCACGCGCTTATCAATAGACTTTTCAGGAAAATCCATACGACTGTTTGCGTTGATGATCGTATTTGTAGATGTCTGCTGAATGCACAAAACATTTGAAATGTACCTTTGCCGGTTGCAGCAAATCCGAGTAGAATTGAGCATAAAATCGCCAGGCACAGAAATCCACACATATACATCCTTGGGTTTGGGTTTTAAGTCCTCGTGCTCCTGAAGCACATCTCAATCACGCAAAGTTCCCAACCGCTACAAGACTGTAATAACGCACTTCTAAAATGCTTTCTTTTTCTCGTTCCGTCCAAACTGCACAAGCTCCGAATCAACAAAGTAACACCTATAGCATCAGCCGCAAAAGTAGATCAGAATTATTTCACAGCACTAATATGAGAAATAAAAGGGATGTATTTAATCTCGCTGCTCTTGCGACTTGTGCGACTGATATAATAATATAGTTTTCTTTTCGAAGCAGCAAGAAATCCATCAAGCACAAACGCTCAGTGCTTTATGAACACACACACACACACACACACACACACACACACACACACACACATACAAACACATCAGCGTCTAAAACGGGCTCCTCCCAGTTGAGACTCGAATGGACCAGCACAGAAAAGGAGATCAAGGTACATTCAGGTACCTCCAGAATGACCAATGCCAGTTTGGTTCCAAGCCCTTGCAATATACCTTCTCTGAAAAAAGGTCAAAATCTAAAAAATAAATAATTTGTATTGCTGTTCAGCAAAAGGGAACAATCCAAGGGTTTGGGGTTATACATTCCCATCTGAAACTATTGGAAAGGCAAGGCCAATTCACTCGTTTTTGCTGTAGACTGAAGACATTTGGGTTTGAGATCAAAAGATGAATATGAGAACAAAGTTTCGAATTTCAGCTTTTATTTCCTGGTATTTTATGTAGATGTGTTAAATGGCATAGCACATTTTGTATCAGACCAGCCAGTTTTCAGGTGAGCAAAAATATTGAAACATGTGACTGACAGGTGTGTCTAGTTACCCAGGTGTGTCCTGATAGACTGATTGGTGGAGGTGGTTGAATCAGTGTAAACTAGTGAGTTGTGGTGGTTCAGTGGTTAAGGCCTTAACCTTAACCTTTTGTTCAGTTGTATTCTGCCTTAATTGTACCGGATTATGTGTTATTTTATACTATGTAAGATTTTACAGTACTTTACCATAAATATGTTTTACAGGTGTTTACTGTAAATTTTACAGTACTTTATTGGCTACCTTTCTGCCAGTAAACTACTGTAAAATTTACAAGTCTAAGATAACATCACTGATCACTGTGCTGTTGCAGTAGAATGAAATGCAGCCGAATACAGTGTACACACAGGACAGTATAAATACACATCTATTACACAGAACAACATGGTCCACATGCAATATATTAACATCATAATCTACATATAATAGGCTATATCATCCAACAATGTCATGCAGTGAAATGTATAGTTTAGACTGAGAAGCTGAAGAACTAACTCATCATTCCACAATTGATTATTCATAGATTCATGATTATTCACTCAAGATTATTTCTATATTCTTCATTCGTAAATAAAACAAATCTCCTATGGGTATTTTATGTGACTGATCACATACTGTAAGCCCCAAGGTACAATTAAATACTGTTACAGGCTCCACACTAAACCTGAAAAGAATTTCTGTGATACCAAGGGAAATCAATTTAAGGCAGGTCACTTGGAGTGTCTTGCATTTTCTTTCAAAATCTCAGTTTTCCTTGTAATGATCTGACCTATATGCAGAGTGCTGGTGATCAGTTGGTTCTACCATACATCAACCCAGAGCCATGCTTCAAATAAAGATTGATGCAAATACATGTCTATTTGTAATGTATTTATAAAAACCAATGGAAGCTGGCCAATGTATAGTACAGTGAGGTCTAATAATGCATAATGTACAATAAAAGGCACACCAAAAAACACAGTGAAAGATAATACACACAGCAATAAAAAATTATTTCAAAGGCCAGTACACAATGAACATCTGGGCACCATAATTATTACACTTCAATATAATTTTTGCAAAAGTGCATTATCACTTTTTTTTTTTTTTTTTAATAGTTGCATAGTTGCAAGTAGATAAGCCATAATTTGTAATCTTGCCAAAAGCAGACAGATGTAGCCTGGCAAAAGATGGCAGTGTGCAACATTGATCTAGTCGCAGTAGCTGTTTGAAAATGTCAGCTTTTCATTTGCCATATTAAAGGAGAGGCATCAGCCATTGATTTGCTGTCCTTTGATCTCATTTGCGATCTGTCCTTTCATGCAGCCTTCCCCCAATCCTAAGGATGCTCCAGACTTGATAGGGAGCTATGAGAAGATGATTTATGTCTTTGAGTGATGGCCAAAAGAACAAGGGGCAAATAAACAAGCTAGTGGGGAACCATGGTAGCTTGTCAGCTCAAGGTTAAATCTTCATCATATGTAATTATAGCTCCAACACCGAGGCACCGGTAATACTGTTTAGGTCGATTACAGGGTAATCTTATTTATGAATCAGCAGTGCTTAATTCATGTTGCGTGAGCTCTTGCCAGAGCTGCTGTCAAATAATTTCTAAAATGACAGTTCTTGCAGTGAGGCAGTAGGTAAAGATAGCTATATAAATTTATCTAAATTATTTGGAAATTTTCAAGTCACATTCAACTTTGGTTTAGGGAATTGTATTTCTGTGAGCACAACCCCTAAGGCTGAAGAATACCTAAATAGAACAATGATTTTCTAGAAAACATGTCACACATTTGTTAACAGTCTAACATCTAACCTCACAGGCTTACCTGCATTAAATTGTAAAAACAATAGAGCAGATGGTTCGAGCAGGCCTGCTTTTTTCAACTGGACTCTGTTATGTCACTCAAATTTAGACAGCCTAAAATCTCTGAATAGAGTCTTTATGGATTTTAATAGCTCTTAAACTACCTTTCAAATATACTCTGATCAGCCATAACATTAAAACCACCTACCTAAAATTCTGTAGGTCCCCCTTGTGCTGCCAAAACAGCTCTGACCATTCGAGGCATGGACTCTACAAGATCTCTGAAGGTGTGCTGTGGTATCTGGCACCAAGATATTCCTTAAAGTCCTGTAAGTTGTGAGGTGGGGTCTCCATGGATTGGACTTTTTTAACCAGCAGATCCCACAGATGCTCGATCGGATTAAGATCTGGGAAATTTGGAGGTGAAGTCAACACCTTGAACTCTTTGTCATGTTCTTCAAACCATTCCTGAACAATTTTTGCAGTGTGGCAGGACGCATTATCCTGCTGAAAGAGGCCACTACCATTAGGGAACACCGTTGCCATGAAGGGGTGTACTTAGTCTGCAACAATGTTTAGGTAGGTGGTATGTGTCAAAGTAACATCCACATGAATGCCAGGACCCAACAGAACAGAGAACATTCCCAGCAGAACATTGCCCAGAACATCACACTTCCTCCACCGGTTTGCTTTCTTTCCATAGTGCATCGTAGTGCCTCTCTTCCCCAGGTAAGTGATGCACACGCACCCAGCTGTCCACATGATGTAAAAGAAAACATGGTTAATCAGACCAGGCCACCTTCTTCCATTGCTCCATGGTCCAGTTCTGATTCTCACGTGCCCATTGTAGGCGTGGTGGTGGTGGACTGGGATGGGCACTCTGACCAGTCTGCAGCTACACAGTCCCATACACAGCAAGCTGTGATGCACTGTGTGTTCTGACACCTTTCTATCATAGCCAGCATTACCTTTTTCAACAGTTGGTGCTACAGTAGCTTTTCTGTGGAATAGGTCCAGACGGGTTAGCCTTCACTCCCCACATGCACCACTGAGCCTTGGGCACCCATGACCCTGTCGCCGGTTCACCAGTTGTCCTTCCTTGGACCACTTTTGGTAGGTACTAACCATTGCATACTGGGAACACCCCACAAGACCTGCCATTTTCAAGATGCTCTGACCCAGTCATCTAGCCATCACAATTTGGCCCTTGTCAAAGTCGCTCAGATCCTTACACTTGCCTATTTTTCCTGCTTCCAACACATCAACTTCGAGAACTGACTGTTCATTTGCTGCCTAATACTGTATATCCCAGCCGTTGACAGTTGCCATTGTAGCCAGATAATCAATGTTATTCATTTCAAATGTCGATGTTTTTAATGTTATGACTGAATGGTGTATTGATGAAACCGTTTTCAATACTACTAAATATTGAAACTACCTTTGTGGTAGAATCAATAAAACTGCTTTCAATATGTGTGGCACAGTGACACAGGAGGAAACATTGATGCCTCACAGTTCCAGGGTCCCCAGTTTTCCTGATCCGGAGATCAGGTTACTGTCTGTGTGGAATTTTGCACATTCCCCCTGTGTCCGTGTGGACACCTCCAAAAAACATGCCAATATGTGGAATGGCTACACCAAATTGCCCCTAGTGTGTATGTGGGCATGGTACCCTACAATGACTGGAATACTACCAAGGTGTATTGCTGCCATTGTGACCCTGCTGTGCATTTTTGCTCTTTATCTTGCCCTTGAGCGAATGTGTGTGTGTGTGTGTGTGTGTGTGTGTGTGTGTGTGTGTGTGTGTGTGTGCGTGTGTGTGTGTGCGTGTGTGTGTGTGTGCGTGTGTGTGTGTGTGCTTTCAGTATACATGTGCTAGCAATTCAAAAAGATTCTGTGTCCTCTGAATATTGTGAAATTAAGCAGTAAGGGCCTTCAGACTCATGTTGAGCTCTTCTCTCAATTAATTGAGTGGCACCTCTAATTCTACTATTTGAATCATCAGGCATATTAAAAGAGAGATGTTTTGAATTCTCAGCTTAGACTTCTCTCTCTTTGATAATGATTCTACAACAAACCCCTGCTTATGGAGCTCTTGAATGTGCTCCTGGCTTTGATTCTGAAGAGTGTATAAACTCTTCAGATGTTTGAGGGGTGGAAGGATTTTTTTTTTTTGTAATTACAGAGCTTGACAATGCTGCACCAATGTTTTCAATCGTGCTGTCAAAAATGCCTGAATTATCCATGATAATGCATCATCTTACACTGAGAAACAAGTGAAAGGCATTTATTGCTTCTGCCATACAAGTCTGTGTTACTATAGAAATGATAACGAGTGTTTTAATATAAACTGATCATATGAATTACTGTCAGAGATGTGCTGAAAAAGACGAATTTTACTTCTTGAAGCTGTTTGTCTAAACTGCAAAACGGCATAGCATCAATTATTAGTGCATCTACACAGATAGACAGGTATGTAGAGATGGCACAAATGCCATCAATCGCCAAGACAGGGTGGACTGATTATATTTTTCATATATCATATTTCATATCTGATAGCTTTGGCACAGTAATTTTTTGTGAGTATGTATTAATTCTGAAAAAAAATATTGCATTTTTCAATTCATTACATAATCATATACATTAGATCTTTATAATTACATGCTTAAGAATTGTTGTTGGACTGGGGATTGTCATCAATAATCTATCTATAATAATAATCAATCAAATAAATCTGCATCAGGCCAGACCTGCTCTCCCAGATACAATGGTCACTGTGACAGAGTAGTCCACATACCATGAAATTATGGGTTTCAATTCAATTCACTTCAATTTTCATTTATATAGTGCTTGTATCAAAAGTAATGTCATAATATTTTTTAATGACATACACAGACGGTATATACATATCGATCAGCCATAACATTAAAACCACCGTATTGTGTAGGTCCCCCTTTTGCTGTCAAAACAGCTCTCTGAAGCTGTGCTGTGGTATCTGGCATCAAAACATTAACAGCAGATCCTTTAAGTCCTGTAAGTTGCAAGGTGGGGCCTCCATGGATCTGACTTGTTTATCTAGCACATCCCACAGATGCTCGATTGGATTGAGATCTGGGGAATTTGGAGGCCAAGTCAATGCACTGAACTCTGTATCATGTTCCTCAAACCATTCCTACACAATTTTTGCAGTGTGGGAATAACATTGCCATAAAGGGGTGTTCTTGGTCTGCAACAATGTTTAGGTAGGTGGTACATGTCAAAGTAACATCTACATGAATGTCAGGACATCACACTTCCTCCGCCACCTTGCCTTCTTCCCATAGTGCATCCCATTTTCAGCAATTTGAACATTCAACATTCCTTAAACATTCCTTAAACATTTAAATATGGATTTTCTTTGAATACATACATATTATGATGATCTGACATTTGTTTTAATAGTCCTATTATATGCATATGCTCTTATCTGATCATGAACTTAGCTCCCCATTTATTCATGATCCTGACAAGCCAGACTGCATGAGCTTAGATAAATGCATCCACAGTTGTCATAGTAACAGTGCATGAAAGGTGATCCTACTTGTGGAATGTGATCCATCCAATTGTGACCACTCATTTCAGATATAATAAGACATGACAAATGGGGAACCTAAAAATATTCACGTGGGCTTAATGTGTGACAGAACAAAAGGTGTTAAAATGTGACAAGACACATTTTTCATTAGAAAGCTTCCTGAGTATTAATATATATATAAATATATACACTATAACAGTTCACATATAAATATAATAAATGTCCATATATTGTATATCCAGACTAGAGTTATGCTAGTCCCTGCCTTTTCTGCAGATTTGAAAAATGAATGTACAAGACTCAGTTTCACTGTGAGCTTTCTGTTAGTGACTGATCACATGGTTTCTATAGAATACAACATTTCCCTTATTTGTTGAAAACAAGTAGAAAACAAAACATAACAATGACAACAACAACTTCATGAAAACAGAAGAAACAAAAGATAGAAATGTTCTTTGGTCAGTGGTGCAAACGTACAGTATTATGTTTACCACAGATTTATGACAACACAATAAAATATAAATGTGAATTCTGATTTTGAATTATTATAGCTTTGATTATATAGGTGTTAACTTAATAATGACTTGAATTTACTACACAGGACTGTATATGAATTGACTGAATGCAGACTTATAATCATAAAAGCAAAATTCAGACTAAAAGTTCACTACCATGTAACAAATTAATTGTACTTTATATTATCTGTAATACCTGTGTAATTACACATAAACTGTACATGCAACTCATCATAACTACTGGAAATATATATGCACATAAGTTTGTGGAGGAGTATATTTATACAATTTTTTTAATCAGAAAAAAAATCCCCCATAAAAATGACAATGACAACAATGATAATGGTAACCTTTTCAATCATGCAATGGCACTCAAGCTCCACTCAAGAAATTAATATTCATTCATTCATTCATTCGTTCGTTCGTTCGTTCGTTCATTCATTCATTCATTCATTCATTCATTCATACTGCTTGTTAATACAGAGCCATAACTGTGGAAATTAAGAAACACCAGTGGTGGGGAAACCAGATACAATGAATAATGTGTAATCAGTCTTCTATTTCTCTAGCAATATACATGTTTTTATATTAGTATAAGGACATTAATGTGAGCCATGGTGTATTAGGCTAATTATACAATACAGACAATATTTTAAGAGCAGTCTGGGGTTTGTCATTGTGGTGTTCCATTGTCAAATAATCTTTCTATGTCTTTAATCTTTTCCTGTTTGAAGTTCATTGAATTATTATTATTATTATTATTATTATTATTATTATTATCAACAACAACAACAACAACAACAATAATAATAATAATAATAATAATAATAATAATAATAATAATAATAATAATAATAATAATAACAGCAACAATAATTTAACAATAAATTAGAGGTCACTTTTTGTCACGTGAACTGCCATTGTGCTACAGCCTAAACCAAGGAAATTGTGCTCAGATTTGTTATGTGAAGTTAACTGACTTTAAAATCATTTGAGAAGACACTCAACTGTATGTACTGTATGTTGTCACATTGTATTTATAGTATTACACCTCATTGGAAAATTGTGCAGCAGAGCTGTAGGCTATGTATCCCAATTTAGACCAGACACCTTTCTGAAGCATTGATGAGTTCTCATCAATGGAATGATGTTATTCAAACCACAATTTCTTCAAACCTCAGACCCTAGCTGTGTGAACAATGAATTATAGACAATGTAATTTTTTTTTTTTCTTACGTGATTTTGTCATGTGTCTGTGGATGGAAAAATAGAAGATGAAAAAGAATAGATGTGAAATACCAGAATAAAGATAAATGTAATGACCAGTAAAAAAAAAACTGCCTTAAGCAGAAGCCACTTTATTTTTATATGTTCCATTATCTCATGTTAAAGCAGCCTTTATTTGTCACATATACATTACAGCACAGTGAAATTCCTTTCTTCACATATCCCAACTTGTTAGGAAGTTGGGGTCAGAGCACAGGAAGACCCCAACTGCCCCATTGCACATTGCAGGTTGCACAAGCTGCTTAGTACCAGTTTCAGATCCCACTGTGGAATTGTTGTTTTGTGTGAGATATTCTGCACCATTGATAAAAGTTTTAAAGTAGTTTATGAGCTCCCCATGAAAACTTGTCAATCTTTACTATGAGCACAGGCAGTGCTGACACACAATTTAAGGATAGATCTAGAAAGAGATACTTCTAATCAACTCTGCAGAAACTTTAAAACATGGTTTACAATTGCAAGAAAAAGTGTTTATGCCGTTCCACTTGCCTGCATAAACCCAGCATGAAGACAGAACATACACAATTACAACAGTGAATCTGACCCCTAGCAAAACCTCCCAGGAACCATACCCATAATTTCAAGGTGTGTGGTCTGCTCTGCCCATTCATCTGGGACAGTAGTCTGGTCTGATGGGTAGTGGTCACAGTAGTGGCGTGTTTGGTCAGAATGTCTGTGAACTACAATGGACAGTGAGTTGCCCGTTCACAAAGAGACTGACTGTTTCCATTTCATGGATATTGATATGCTAGTGTTGAATCTCTTTTTTCCATCTTCCCTTCACATTTGTTTCAGGTTTTTTTTTCCATGCATCCCCCAGCCTTGCTGGAAGGCATCTGTTGTTACTCTTTCTTTCTTTGGAGGGAGAACACCTAAGGCCATACTTCAAAAGTAAAAATCCATACTAGACAAATGCCTCAGGGCGAGTATACATTAACCTCATCACCAACACCGACACATGCTTTTGCAACATGGCTGACAGTCATTAAGCATTCATCCAACACTGGAATGGTTTGAGGTGCAGCTTTCCCAGTTTCTGGGGTTGTTGCTGTCAATATCCCTGCTGGATGTAGAAAGCCTACATAATTTTCTGACTGCCATTATGTTCTAGACAGTTCTGCCTTCTGCCAGAAAGGCTTGCTTGGCCCCACGTGCCATGAGCCCGATTGCTTGAAGTACTGTCTGTAAGATCATTGCCCATTGTATCTCTTGTTGCAGGCATTACTTCTTTCAGGGCCAGTAGCAAGTGTGTCACTGTACTGGTGGTATAACTTATATAGACTCACCAGTGTATTATACATGTATGGTTTATAAACCAGCATATCACATCTGTACGCACCATGTCTTCACAAGCAAAGCTTCATCAGCCTGAGGCAACCAGTCTTTGCCAGAGGCATTGATCTCAAGCCTAGGTTTTCTGTGTCAGTCAGTCTTCTGTCTACCTTTGTACCATTGACCCTCATGTGGGCTCTGCAGCCATATCTGCTGTTGACTTCACTCCTTGATGTGGCCATGCAGTGCCAAAAGAAGGTGATAAATAGGCAGCAGAAGTTTCATAGCCTGTGGGCTGGTTCACAGGTTCTGTATGTGTCTGTTACAGATGTGCTGATCCCGTACAACTTTGGCTTTGCTAACGTCCATCATCTAACTACATCAGAGCTTAGCAGATAAAACAACTTGCCAATCTGCCATGTACTACACAAAAGTTTAAAGTTTAACTTTTTAATTTTATGGACTGCTACATGCTATGTCCATGTACATGTGTGTCTTATTCAGCAACAAAAAAAAGTAAATCGTGACAACATTAGGAGTAAAGCAATATTACATTTACATTTGCAGCATTTAGCAGATGCCCTTATCCAGAGCAACTTACAGAAGTCCTTTGAGTACAAGAACTGGCGGTGCACTCTGAGCGGGAGAGGTGGCATACACTCTCTCTTCCCTATTAATCACAGCAAGACTAGCCAATCAAGGGTGTCTGTGTGCTCATGCATGCAGAAGGGGTGGATAACGCTTTCCTCTGAGTGTGTTACACTGCCCCATGATGCAGCATGTGCAGCAGTTTGAAAAGATGCCGTTCTCTGACATACCATCAAACTAAAACCGGATTGGAGGAGGTTAGAACAACATGAAACAAAACACGAGACAATAAAAAAAATTTTTTAAAAAGACGTTAATTCAAGTGCTTGGTAAAGAGGTAGGTCTTTATTCTTCATATGAAGACCGCCTGTGACTCAACTGTTTGGCAAGTTCATTCCACCACCTGGGTCTGAATCAAATGCTAGGGGGAGACAGTGGAAATTGACATGTGCCAGGAGCAAGATTTAGTAGTCTGATGACAAGGTACTGAACAAGCACCTGAGTGGTCTTTGTGGACAGGAAAGTTGTTGTAAAGGAAAATCCTTTGTGACTATGTCAGGTTAGTGATGTGAGGCAAGGAGGATAGTTGCATAGTATGGTGCACCTCAGTGCACCGTTTCACATGTTGTAGATGTTAACAATAACCATATTAGCAAAAAGCAAAGGATTACAGCACTATACTCAGTGCCTTGAATCCCCTTCATCAATCCATTGACAAGATGAGAAGAGGAAAAAGGACGAGGGGTGTTTTATAAGCTGCATAAAGGATCTCCTCCAACCAATGAAACCACTCCTCAAGGGCCAGCTTAATTTCAAGAAGCGGGCAGTTGCCCACACTGTAGTTTATTTTTGGCTGCTGACAGCTTCTTCAGAAAAGTATGTGATAGGATGGAGCTTGCCTCCTCGCCTCTTAGGAGATTACAGACCTTACTTCCACATCAGAGACATCCACCTCCGCAATGAATGGAAGGGATGGATCAGACTGCTGAGGAAGAAGTGCTAAGGTGAATGTGTGCTTGATCGAGATGAATGCCTCTTCTGCAGAAGGTGGCCAGGTTAGTCAGCATGGAGGCCCCTTGAGGATAGAGGTGAAGCTACGGTGCTGAAATTCTTGATGAAGCACTGGTAGTAACCTTGGGAGCGTGTCTGAGCTACAGGTTAGATAAGGTGCTGTATATATGCTATCTGTCTCAGTCATTCTGATTCTACCCAGATCTAAGTTAAAAAATTCTAAGCCAATATTCACACGGCCCACTTTATATGGCAAGCAAATTTAAATACTGTTGGTTCTATGCTGAGCAGCAGAATGGCACTACGGATTGTAGTGGTCTGGTATACATTTAACAGTATTAGGTATTTTATGATCTAATCTCTTTGTAAGTCTATTCAAATTGCTTTTAATTGGTCAACCTTGAAACCTATTAAAATATTAATGTTAATGATCCATGTTAATGAATCTAAATAAAGAGAAGAATCCCTGATATTCAGTGGTATTCCCAATTATTAATATTCCATGCACTCAAAGGAGAAGACTACTGAGACTACTGAGATTTGAGACTGCTGTTGCTGTTTGTGATATAAATTTTAGTGCTATACTAACTGAGGTTTATTTTTTTGTTAATCATTTAAGATATCTTAAATCAGAGATATTCTTATCAAGTTATAAATGCTTGACTGAACAATTGTTTTTGTTTTTCCGTAAACTTGAGTCTATAGAAGTTATGGACTTTAGTCAAAATATCAGTTGCTGAAACCAGTATTTATATTAATGTTAAGTGATGTAATGTTGTGAATTATAACCTAAAAAAAAAACTGATATAGTTCCATAAAATTCAAAGTTAAAATTTAAATGCAAAGGTATGCTTACAAAAACAATGGCATCAACATTATTGTTGTAAAATCAAAATCATATTTGTAAAATAGTCATTGCCTGTTGTTGTTGTTCCTGTAGATAAGTTTGCTATACTAATAAAGCACTTAAACAAATCAATAAGCTAACATTACATTTAATCTAGTCTATGTATAATTATTTAATTGTGATTCTTTTTCCTTCTGGTGTTCTGATAAAAAAAAAAAAAAAACATCCCACACCTTATATATATGCAGGAGGCTGTTGACATGGCAACAGCACGAAGCACAACCACACATTCCAGGTTTTACAGCTTTAAAAAAAGAAAACACACATTCACACACAGACACACAGACACACACACACAGACACACACACACACACAGCACACTTTACACTCTTTCCAGATTGTAACTCACAAGGAACGATCTCCCAAAGCGCTTACTAATTTTCAGAAACTGCTTTATCATGGTAAGGGTTGCGGTGGATCCAGAGCCTACCCCAGTAACACTGGACGAAAAGTAGTAGACTTCATCCTGGACGGGCCGCCAGTCCATCACATACACATTCACACCTAGCCAACTCACCTACTGTAGGTTTTTTGGACAGTGGGAGGAAACCAGACATACCAGAAAACCCAGAGGAATCCCACGTGAAACACAGGGAGAACATACAAAACTCTGCACAGACATTAACCCAAGCTCAGGATCGAATCCAAGGCCCTGGAGCTGTGAGGTGTCAATGCTACCCACTGTGCCACAGCAATTTGCCATCACATCACATCTTTTTCTGGTTATAGTTATGTTTAAATGTTATGAAATGTCCATGAAGTTAGCTCCTGTTGTCACCAGTTATAACAGCTATAGTCAGTCATTTCCAGCCTGTCTTTTTCTCTCTCGATGGTAATAAGATTTTTTTTTAAAATGCAACTCGTCATATCAGAAACCACTAACTCCTCCATTTTCCCATGTATAAAAACGTGAAGGAATTGTTTTATCTCTGTGGAGTCTCTAATGTAGAAGTCCCTACTTAAATTGTTACTACAGAAATAATAATATATTAGAATGAGCACATTAATATAAACCTGTGATTTAAGATTAGGTCTCAGAGATGTGACAGACATATACAAAATGACAGAGAAAAAATGATAAAGATGCACATTCCATTTTCTGCTGCAATACTGCTGTCAGTCTGTGCAAAATTACTTATTACATTTACTTCAGATATTCTATTCAATTCAATCCAATTCAATTTTATTTGTATATCACTTTTAACAATGGTCATTGTTCCAAAGCAGCTTTACAGAAATATATAAACTCAGGATATAGATTTTAAATGTACGAATTTATCCCCAATGAGCAAGCCAGAGGCGACGGATATTACTTTTTAAACATATTTAAATGTATTTAGTTTTGTCTAGTTTTAGTATGTAAATGTATTTAGTTTAAAACAATTTAAAACATTAACATTCCAAGCTATAAAAATTGCAGAGAATCAAAAGCCAGCAAATGTTCATAAGCACCAGAGGGCACTGTAATACATGCAGAATTTAATTTTGTAGAATAATTTATTGAGGGCACTGCACACTGTGTGTGTTCAAAGCTTTCGGTCCAGTCAAGCACTGCACTACATTATCTACACAAATAATCATACTGGGATAAATATACTTTTAAATAAAATATTAGATATAATCGCTAAATGACACTAAAAAGGGAACACACATAAACAGACATACAGTATCTCACAAAAGTGAGTACACCCCTCACATTTTTGTAAATATTTATTATATCTTTTCATGGGACAACACTGATGAAATGACAATTTGTTACAATGTAAAGTAGTGAGTGTACAGCTTGTATAACAGTGTAAATTTGCTGTCCCCTCAAAATAACTCAACACACAGCCATTAATGTCTAAACCGCTGGCAACAAAAGTGAGTACACCCCTAAGTGAAAATGTCCAAATTGGGCCCAAAGTGTCAATATTTTGTGTGGCCACCATTATTTTCCAGCACTGCCTTAACCCTGTTGGGCAGGGAGTTCACCAGAGCTTCACAGGTTGCCACTGGAGTCCTCTTCCACTCCTCCATGATGACATCACAGAGCTGGTGGATGTTAGAGACCTTGCACTTCCATTTGAGGATGCCCCACAGATGCTCAAAAGGGTTTAGGTCTGGAGCCATGCTTGGCCAGTCCATCACCTTTACCCTCAGCTTCTTTAGCAAGGCAGTGGTCGTCTTGGAGGTGTGTTTGGGGTCATTATCGTGTTGGAATACTGCCCTGCGGCCCAGTTTCCGAAGGGAACTGCTTCAGTATGTCACAGTACATGTTGGCATTCATGGTTCCCTCAATGAACTGTAGCTCCCCAGTGCCGGCAGCACTCATGCAGCCCCAGACCATGACACCTCCACCACCATGCTTGATTGTAGGCAAGACACACTTGTCTTTGTACTCCTCACCTGGTTGCCACCACACAAGCTTGACACCATCTGAACCAAATAAGTTTATCTTGGTCTCATCAGACCACAGGACATGGTTCCAGTAATCCATGTCCTTAGTCTGCTTGTCTTCAGCAAACTGTTTGCAGGCTTTCTTGTGCATCATCTTTAGAAGAGGCTTCCTTCTGGGATGACAGCCATGCAGACCAATTTGATGCAGTGTGCGGCTTATGGTCTGAGCACTGACAGGCTGACCCCCCCCCAACCTCTGCAGCAATGCTGGCAGCACTTATACGTATGTTCTGCAAAGCCAACCTCTGCATATGATGCTGAGCACGTGCACTCAACTTCTTTGGTCGACCATGGCAAGGCCTGTTCTGAGTGGAACCTGTCCTGTTAAACCGCTGTATGGTCTTGGCCACCATGCTGCAGCTCAGTTTCAGGGTGTTGGCAATCTTCTTATAGCCTAGGCCATCTTTATGTAGAGTAACAATTCTTTTTTTCAGATCCTCAGAGAGTTCTTTGCCATGAGGTGCCATGTTGAACTTCCAGTGACCAGTATGAGAGAGTGTGAGAGCGATAACACCAAACTTAACACACCTGCTCCCCATTCACACCTGAGACCTTGTAACACTAACGAGTCACATGACACCGGGGAGGGAAAATGGCTAATTGGGCCCAATTTGGACATTTTCACTTAGGGGTGTACTCACTTTTGTTGCCAGCGGTTTAGACATTAATGGCTGTGTGTTGAGTTATTTTGAGGGGACAGCAAATTTACACTGTTATACAAGCTGTACACTCACTACTTTACATTGTAGCAAAGTGTCATTTCGTCAGTGTTGTCCCATGAAAAGATATAATAAAATATTTACAAAAATGTGAGGGGTGTACTCACTTTTGTGAGATACTGTATACCTGCATATACACTCAGAAATATTTCTAAACAGCTGTGATTTTATATACTGTCCATAAAAAACTATTATAAATCACTACACTCAGTCATTCATTTAATGGCAATTATCAATACCTATTAAATGAAACTGGAGTCATGGTGGCACAGCAGGTAGTATTGAGGCCTCAAAGCTCCAGTGAGCTCGGGTTACTCTCTGTGTAGAGTTTCTGTGCATGTTCCCTCTGTGTCTGTGTGGGTTTCTGTCCACCTCCCAAAAATGGGCCAGTAGATAGATTGGCTATGCTAAATTGCCCCTAGGTGTGAATGTGCGTGATACAAAGTCAAGTCAATTCAAGTAAAGATGAGTCCAGACTCTGTGTATTAAGGAGTCTGGTGGTTTGGGGGAAGAAAGTTTCATTGTCTGGCCGTTGCCAGATGACAGGAGGGTGAAGAAGAGTTTGTGTGAGGGGTGTGTATATTCGTATATGGAAGTGCGTATGCGTTTCAGGTGTTGCTTCAGTACTTCTAAACAATCCTCTCTCCTCATGATGCTATCTATTTTCTGAAGTGCACCAGTCCACCAATCTCTTTTCCAGCAAAATACCCCCACAACATGATGCTGCCACTCTCATGCTTCATAGCTTTTAGCTCCATACATAGCACTCATTATGTTCAATGTCCAAACAGTCCAAAAATTAGAGAGGTGGTGTCATCAGCTGAGCAGTTGCATCAGTACAGTAACATATCTGTGGTGGGAGGAATATTACTGTTTATGAAGCACATAAACAGTTTTTCCAGGCACTTCATCACAACAGATGTCAGTGCAATTGGGTGATAATCATTGAGTCTAATAACAGGTGATTTCTTTGGTAATGGAATAATGGTCATTTTCTTTAGTCACATTGGAACAGTACATGTTATTAGTGAAAGGTTAAAGATGTATACAGAGACCTGGGACAGCTAAGGCACACAGGATTTGAGGACACGTTGTGAAATTCCTTCCAGGCCAGGTGCCTGAAGCATCAAGATGAAGAGATGGCCTGTGATTGTTTGTATTCCTCACACATGCATCACTGATCAGTACCACTGTAGTTGTCTGTTAATTTGTTGCTGTATTGTCTTTTTTGGCAGAATTAATGTACTTTTCTAAGTCACATGTCATCTAACAGGTCCTGGTGTTGGCAGTTTTGACAATGTGAATTTTGGTGGTTGTACTGTAGCTTGAGAATTCAATGAATTTGAAAATGGAGAAAAAATCGAGTGTAGCAAAAGAATGGATGAATATTTCCAAAAGCCATATACAACCACACTGGATCAGACCGGACGTGTTAGAGTTGGTTTGGTGTCAATATCTCGAAAGTGTAGGAGGAGATACATGCAGAAATTCATGTGGAATAATAATAATAATAATAATAATAATAATAATAATAATAATAATAATAATCATCATCATCATCATCATCATCATCATCATCATCATCATCATCATAATAATATTATAGACTGTGGCATAGAGTGTGTAGGCAAAATTGGCCAAATGAAAGTGGATTTACTTACTGTATTAATGTACTTCTAAGTAAACTTCCATGCCAACATTGACAAATGTGCATGGCGAAGCTTTATAGTTACATTGCGATTGTGTCTCGACTTCATTGTAGTCAGCTGTGGCATCAATGTGTGTGAGTATGGCACAGTTCAGCAGAAATTGTGCTGATGAGTCTGCTTCTTTGGAAATTGTAGATGAGGTCTTGTGACTCTGTGTGGTCCAAAGTGACTCTGTGTGGTCCAGAGGTCTGAAGTTCTCCTGCATCTTCATCTTGCAACATTGGTGGAGACTTGGCTGCGATGAAGGCAGGATCAGCCAGAATTAAAAGTCAAAAATACAACTCTGAATTGATCATCAGAGATCCAGGTGGATGGAAATCTAATGCACAAGTCAAAGATTTTTGTCAGTTTATGTGACTGATACTGAAGAGTGATGAGGTACGTTAGTGTTCCTGCCTCTCCTTGTTCAGTGCTACCGATTGGTTGTTTTTCAAAGAAAAAAAATTCCTGGGATGGAATTCCAATTCACACACCCCAAGGAGTGTACATTGGGGGCAACTTTTTGCATGTTTATGATTTGACAACATCATGAACCAGTTGGGTAATCACAGAACTAGTCCAAAGGTCCAAGCATGATTTTACAATGCATATGAAATCAAACTTTTAATAGTTGTTGAGTTCACTGTGCGATCAGTGTGGAGACACTCTTGGACAGTCTTATCTTTCATGGCTCTGACCTCCTTTAAGGCCCCAAACCCATCTTAGCTTGTCTGTTAACAAACCTCATAACATATTTAAATCTGGGGCTGTACTCCTGTTTTTCCAGAAGGCCAATTTAAAGGCTTGTCTATGTAGGCTAAATATGTAGCTATTTCACAATGTTTTTGTTGTCTTTTATATTTTGAAGCAATTGGTGTATATAATTCAATAATGTGAAAATGATGCAGTATATGCTTTATTATTACTATTATTATTATTAGGATTAATTGGTAATGATAATTTCTGGACTGCTGCACCCATTTAGCATAGTGACCAGGCAGAAGATTTTATTCAGCTATGTTTGTTGGTTGCTGTTGTGTGCTGTTATCAATGAAGTCCTCATGCTGATTGTTATGTTTAAGATTTATGTTTCAAGAATATGTGGAAACTGCTATTTCATTTTGCATTCCTGTACATGTCAGAATTTTATTTTATTTTATGTCAGAATTTTATTTTATTTTCCTCTATGCAAATGGTATGGAAAATGCCTGCAGAAGAAGCATGGGTTACATAAAATTCTTTGAACATGTTTCACTTCACACCTCACTAAAACAGTTATTCAATTTATTTTACCTTACCTTTGGAATGTAATTTTTAACACTACTCCCAGCAATATACAATACTCATGTTGTGAAAGTGTGTACAAAAAAGTTGACATCTGCCCATGGCCTTCACTTGGAAGCAGTCTTACAATAACTGTAAATGGTCTGTCTGTAGCTTACATAAACATATGTAAACAAGTACAGTTGCAATCAAAATTATTCAACCCCCACTGTAAATCAGGTTTATTGTCAAAATTTACAGACTTTCAGCTGTTTGCAATGAACAAATCAAACAAAAGCAATTGAAATAGTTCAACACAACGAATGCTTCAAGTGGTTTTGCCAAATTCAACTGAAATTGCAACTTATAATGACTTCTCCAGTTTCAAAATTACTCAACCCCTTCATGGCAAGCATCTTTAGTACTTAGTAGAGCACCCTTTTGCTGTTATGACCTGCTGCAAACAAGATCCATAGCCAGACACCAACTTCTGGCAGCATTCCTGAGGAATCTTAGCCCATTCCCCAATGGTTCAGTAAAATTCTTGGGTTTGCGTGCTGCAACTGCCTTCTTCAAATCCCACCAGAGATTTTCTATGGGGTTCAAGTCAGGTGACTGTGATGACCCTGTAGAATCTTCCAGGACTTCTTCTGTAACCAAGCCTTGGTGGAATTTGCGGCATGCTTGGGATCATTGTCCTGTTGGAAGGTTCAATGACACCCAAGCTTCAGCTTCCTCACAGACGGCATGATGTTTTCTCCTAGGATTTCCTGATACTTCAATGAATCCATCTTGCCTTCCACACACTGCAGGTTTCCAGTGCCAGAGGATGCAAAGCAGCCCCAGAGCATCACAGATCCACCACCATGCTTGACTGTGGACAGAGTGTTCTTTCTTCATTCTTCTTTCTCCAGACATACCGCTGATCCATCGTGCCAAAAAGTTCCAGTTTTGTTTCATCGCAGCACAGAATCCCAAAACTTCTGTGGCTTATTTATATGATTTTGAGCCGACTTTTCTTGTGCTTTTGGGTCAGTAGTGGTGTATGTCTTGGAGTTCTGGCATGAAAACCTTCTGCATTTAGTATGTGCCATACTGTGCTCACTGAAACCTCAGTGCCTGTTGCCACCAAGTCTTGCTGCAGGTCTTTTGCAGTCACTTTTGCAGAAATCTGGTTGCAGCCGTTGATAGCTTCCTTTTTCTGCCCCATCCAGGAATTTCATGTATTTTCTGCCCCTAGCCAGTTCAGGTATTTCATGTGTTCCACTCAAGCACACCTGGTGCAACTAATGAAGCGCTTGATTAGTTGCATCAAGTGTGCTTGAGACAACACCTGTTTTGCATATTTGTGCTGTTGTGAGGGATTCTCTTCAGGGGGTTTAATAATTTTGAGACTGGAGTAGTCATTATAAGTTGCATTGTCAGTTGAATTTGGGGAAACCACTTGAAGCATTCGTTGTGTTGAATTATTTCAATTGCTTTTGTTTGATTTGTTCATTGCAAACAGCTGAAAGTCTGTAAATTTTGACAATAAACCTGATTTGCAATGGGGGTTGAATAATTTTGATTGCAAATGTAGATGAATATACCACTTGTAGTGTAGTATTATCCATTTCGGTAACCAAACTAGCACACTTTATAAGGATTTTAATTCCATCTTGGATAGTTATGACCTTAATCAGTTTGTTCCCTACACACAATAAAGGTCACATATTAGATTTGGTTTGTTGTTCTGGTGTCCTACCATGTAATTTTAGTGCGACTGAATTCCCCATTTCTGACCACAAGCTTGTCTCGTTTGATGCCACAATTTCCCTATCAAACTCTAAACTTAATCACCATATATCTTTTCATAATATTAAAAATGTTAACCGTGGTGACCTGAACAGATTAATTAGTAAATCTGTTAACTCCATTAGCCACTCCTCCTCCACCTTGGACCTGGTAAATCACTATAATGACAGTGTATCCCTTATACTGGATACCTTGGTACCCCTGAAAACCCATACAGTCTCATTTGTTCACTCCTCTCCATGGTATACCTCCAAGCTTCGACAGTAAAAAGAGCTTCGACAGTCTGGGCCATCGTTTGGTGCGGTTGTCTAAAAAAACTGGACTCAGTATACATAAACAGATGTTCTCTGATCACCTGATATCTTATAAGAATGCACTCAATGCTGCCAAATCATCCTACTATGCTAAAATTATTAGTTCTAGACAAAGTAATACACAGACCTTATTCTCCACTGTCAACAAACTTCTTAAGCCTCCAGAAAATACTTCTTCTCATTTCAACACCACCAGTGAATGTTCTGCCTTTCTGAAATTCTGTAGCTCTGTAACTGTAAAACATTCATCAACAACTGGCCTCTTCTACTTCTGTGACGAGCTTTTCCCCCTTGTGGAATACACTGGAACTGCCGCCCTTCACCACTCTCTCGGCCTTCAAACCTTCATCAGCCAAGTATATCATGGAACTCATTACCTAGTCCAAGTCATCTACTTGCTCACTGGATCCCCTTCCTACCACCCTGGTTAAAGCCTGCCTTCCCTCAATTTCCCCTATTACCAAGTCTATAATTAACTCGTCGCTGTCGACTGCCACTATTCCCTCCGTATGGATTGCTTCCATTACACCAATTCTGAAGAAAATTGGTGCAGATCCTCATGATTTTAATAATTACCGGCCCATTTCTAACTTTCCTTTCACTGCAAAAACTCTTGAACAGACAGTGGCATCTCAGCTCCAGGCTCACCTGCAAAACAATAATCTTTACGAGCCATTTCAATCTGGTTTCCATCCCAAACACAGCACTGAAACAGCCCTTGTTAAAATCACCAATGACCTCCTTAGTGCTGCTGACTCTGGCCTTCTGATTATCCTCATTCTCCTCGACCTCAGTGCCGCCTTTGATACCATCTCTCATTCACTATTATTGGAGCGCCTGGCTGACATTGGGGTTGACAGCACTGCGCTTCTCTGGTTTTCATCCTAGCTCAACGACAGAAAACATTTTGTTCAGGTCAAGAATGTCCAGTCAGAATCGGCCTTGGTTAGTCAGGGTGTCCCACAAGGAATGGTGCTGGGACCACTCCTCTTTATCATCTACCTTTTACCCCTTGGACATATTCTCCGCCATTATGGAGTGCATTTTCACTGTTACGCCAATGATGTCCTGTTATCTCTTCAGGACATCAAAACTTGGATGGCTAATAATTTCTTAAAACTCAATGGCAATAAAAGTGAGGTGCTTCTGATTGGCTCCAAGTCCACACTCTCCAGAACTCCCCCTTTCACTATTACCATTGACGACAGCACGGTTAAAATTTTCTCTGAAACAAAGAGCCTTGGTGTCATATTTGACAGTTTACTCACAGCACTCAAGTACTTACTCATGCTCTGGTAACATCCCATATTGACTACTGTAATGCCATCCTTTTTGGCGTATGTGATGAACTTCTCCACCGGCTCCAAATTATTCAAAACTCATCTGTAAGAATTATTACTCAAACAAAGTCCACTGACCATATCACACCCTCCCTTATTCAGCTCCACTGGCTTCCTGTCCAACAACGAGTTCACTATAAAATTATACAGCTCGCATTCAAAGCCATTCATAATCTGGCTCCCTCCTACCTCTCAGATCTTCTTCATCCTTATACCCCCGCCCGTTCTCCACGATCCTCCTCAGCAGCTCTACTCACTGTTCCAGCTTTTAAACTCAGCACTATGGGTGCCAGAGCTTTCAGTTGCTGAAAACTCTAGAAAACTCACTCCCACTGCATATTCATCAGCTGGACTCTTCAACTTTCACAGTTCAAATTCCAGATTAAAACACATCTGTTCAAATTAGCTTATTCATTATAATGAACTCATCTATATTATTGCTTCATCTATATTTATTTTGTGTATCTATTTTAACTATGCTGTTCTTATTGTATGTTGTCTTTCTGTAAGGTGTCCTTGAGTGTTACGAAAGGTGCTAACAAACAAAAACAAACAAACAAGTAAATAAATAAATAAATGCATTATTATTATACTGTTACCCATACAATTAGTTAATCATTGTAGTCCACAGGCAAAACTAGAGATATAAATTAATATATGTCCTATTATGAGGAGATACAGTGACATGCCACTGTAAATAACACAGTGACAATGAATAATTGATTTATGGTACTCAGATTCTGCACCACTGCTAACATCCTTATCACGTGGTATCTAAGATCAATACCTTGCATTAAGAAACAAGTGACCTGGAAAGCTAAAAGTTAGAGCATATCAATATGTATGTAATTAGTAATATGGTTGTCAGAATAGAATGGTTCATCCTTTCTGTATAAGCCCCCTTCGGCTTTTATTATACGAAAAGAAAGAATACAGAAAGTAGGTCTGTTCATGCATGTAATGTACTGATTGTCACATATTGGCACTGACAGAACAGGGTGAGTGGTTGACAAAGTATGTCAGCCTCCCAATCAGAGCCTTGTTCCATGGCACAGACAGCAAATCCATTTAGGGTGAATGATGGCAAGGACAGGGGTGGGAAAGCAATGAAATCTGTGCAGTGCAACTCACCATGGTCCACTTCCTTTTGGACACAATCTTTGATGGTGTGCCCTTCAGACCAAAAATGCAAAAAGGTTCATCAAAACCAGGTCAAGGCATCACTGTCAATGGATCTATCTCCACACAGCCACAACTCAAAACACTATTTAACAGGCAGGATCGTGGCTCGTGTTCTTCCATTGCTTCCTGTCCTATGTTTTTGGCATGGCAGAGTGACCCAGAGGAGGACCCACTACCACCCTGTTCATCTAGCCACTCATCTCCCACCTTACAGGGATCCCTTACTAATCTTCATGGACCTGGATCTATCCTCAGTCACAAGGAATCAGCGGTGAGCCTGAAGAGCTCAGTCTCGAGCCTACAGAACTCGTTGCAACATTTAAAAGGTTCATTATCCAACCTCAAGAGATTTCCCTCTTCTTCAGTACTTAAAAGCCCCAAACGTAGCTTATGTAGTGGGGCTACTAGTTTCCACAGTTCCAGCACCAGTTTCAGAAGCTCTAGTTCCAGTTTGCAGAGTGGAAACTCAAGTGAGGATGACAGCTGGGACACAAACAGTTGGAGCTCAGGAGCCACCTGTCTCCTGCGAAGCTCCATCAAGCAGCACAGTGAGGAGGTCTTTAGAGTCCGTGCCAGCTCAGGCAGTCGGCCTAAACCAGCAAGTGACTCGGAGGCTAGCCACCAGAACTTGGACCACCAGTGTAGTGAAAGAAAGTCAGAGAGCCAAAAAACCTCAGAGAAAGGACCCATGGAATGTAAGGTTAATGTGCAGAGCCAGAACTCCAGTCTTCACAGCACTGCTGTTTCAGCACACTTTGAAGAGAAGATTGAAGCCAAGCTCAAATTTTCTCAATTTCTGAATGAAGTAACCTGCAGAGTAATGGATCCTGAGAGTCTACAGGCTTTTGGTTTAGTGTGCCAGGAAGAGGCATCTGTTCCAATTCTGCCATTGTCTCTGGACAACTTTTCCCACTCCTCTCCTCTGTCCTCTCAACAGTCAACACTTTCAAGCTCTCACTTTGGTTTAAATGGAGACCCTCTGCCCAGCTATTGGGAGTCCAAAAAGATTAACACTGTTCCACCTGTGACCCAGTTGAAAAAGTGCACACCAAGCTGCAAGGTTCTGGATCCCACTGAGACTCTGAAGAGGGCACATAAGGAATCACTTTTCATGGAACAAAAAAGAACAAAAGACAGTGTACAGAGAGATGATGAGCTCAATTCCACAGAAGCTAGAAACAAAAAGAAAGAACACCATAGAGAACAGGACAGGGAGAGAAGAACCTTGCTGGTTTGTCCCAACCTATCACAAACAAGCTTTGTTGGAAGAAAACACCCAATAGTGGTTTCAATGAAGAAAGACAGCATTCTGAGAACACCCTACTGCTCATCCTTACCCAGAACTGTTAACAGCAATTTAGTAAGTACTATTTAGCTGGATGTTAGACTCCCACCACTTAAATGCAAAATCAAGCTAATGTTATTCAGCCCATGCTTAACAATGTGAATTCTGGTGATGACAATGTTAAGATGAATACAAAAATTGCATACACTGCAAAGTAAACAACAACAAAAAAAAAATCAAGAATTAGAGTATTATACAATTCTGCTAAATTTAAGTGTGTAATGAAAATATTAAACAGATAATGATAAATGTTTAATAAATAATTCAATGTTAGTAGGGGAGCGCATGGAACAACATTTTGCCTTTTGGTTTTTGCTATATAATGTAACAAATATTTGTTAGAATAATCATGTTTTCATACAAGCAACATATACATTTCTGCTACAAATGAACACTTGAACAATTCCACAGAAAGTTATGGGATGTGCAGTGTTACCCCATAGGAGGGGTTTATTTTCACAGAGAGAGAGATAGGTGTAAGACTTGCTAGAAAATCCTGATAAATTATTGCCAACTTAACTTGGCAAGTTAATGTGAACATTGTATAAAACAAATATATTTTCTAACCAAACTTTCACCTCATGTTAGGTTGTTTCCCACACTCCCCTATTGCTTTATGCAGTACATTATTTTGCAATCAATTTTTGGACCTTTTCCTAATTTTAATTTATGCTTTAGTCGTTACGCTTGCTACCAAAATCTGCTCAGAGAGATATAAACAACAAATACTCTTCGCGATGTTTGATATTACACTATTTAGTCAATCTACAATTTATTACTGTGATAAGTAATATTTCAGCTACATCTTTCTACCCTAGTCCTGGTCAGGACTGTGGTGGATCTGGAGCACATCCCAGGAATAATGGGTGTGAGGATTACACCAAGGATGAGACACACTGCACACTCATTCACACATAAATTTAGAGGAAATTTTGAAAAGCTAATCCACCCACCATGTGTTTGGAGTTTTGGGATGTGGAAGGAAACTGGAGAACCTAGAAAACATGCACATACACAGTTGTCCTATTCCCAGTGGCAGAACAAACTGGCACCTGCCATGGCTGTAGCATTTGAAAGCAACAAATAATTCCCCTATTAGAATAATGGCTGCACCATCTCCCTTGTAACTGCATTTTTTCATTGGTATGTGAAGCATTTGTTTTCCATTTTAATTAAGACCAAATTTAACTGAATCACACTGCCAGACTGTGACTGTTTCACCAAATATACTAATACAGATGAATGGTAGCCCTCACTATTGTGTGTGTGAGTGTGTGTTTGGGTGTGTGGGTGGGATAGTGGGTGGATAGACAAGTTTGCTTTTGAACCATTTGTATGTGTTTAAACAAGGGTATGTGCACATGCGTGTTATTGATTTGACCTACTGGGCTGAATGCCGGGGTACATTTCTCAGGGGTAAAACCACTGAGAAAAAATGTGCATTTGCTCTCTGATGTTTAGTAACCATGGCTACATGAGCCAGTAGGTGCTATAAAGGTAGTATTGGCCATGAGTACAAAAGGGGTTTATATATATTCACACGTGTGTATCTGTACCTACAGTGGGTATAGAAAAGAATCACCCCCTTTAAAATAATTACATTTTGTTGCTGAAATGAAGACACAGACAGTTTTTGTTTTATCCAGCTATATTTACTAAGTGCAAGTTATAACATCCAAGTGAAAGATATAACACCAACATGTCAGAAAAAAATTAAAAAACAGAATCACTGAGTTGGAAAAAGGATCACCCCCTTGCTTTAATTTGCCTTATTTTTTTAATTACAGCCTTTAGTCTGTTGGGATATGTCTCTATTAACTTTGCACATCTAGACTTTGCAATATTTGCGCACGCTTCTTTGCAGAACTGCTCAAGTTCAGTTCAATTTGATGGTGACCGTTTGTGGACTGCAGTCTTCAAGTCATTCCACAGATTTTCAGTGGGGTTTAAGTCTGGGCCCTGACTAGGCCATGCAAGGACATTCACTTTTTTCTCCTTCAACCACTGTGTGGTCAGTTTTGCTGTGTGCTTTGGGTCATTGTCATGTTGGAAGGTAAACCGTCTTCCCATTGACAACTTTCTGGCAGAGGGCAGCAGATTTTCCTCAAGAATTTGACGGTATTTTGCCCCATCCATTTTCCTTCTATCCTGACAAGTGCTCCAGTCCCTGCTGCAGAGAAACACCCCCATAACAGGATATTACCACCTCCATGCTTTACTGTAGGAATGGTGTTATTTGGATGGTGAGCTGTATTGGATTTCTGCCAGACATATTGTTTGGTGTTGAGGCCAAATAAGTCAATTTTAGTCTCATCTGACCATAACACCTTTTTTCATGTGGCCTCAGAATCTTCAAGGTGCGTTTTGGCAAAGCTCAGTTGTGGGTGGCTTTTTTTTTGCAACCCTCCCATACAAGCCACATTTGTGGAGAATTTGTGATATTGTTGTCACATGCACACAATGACCACTCTTTGTCATAAATTCCTGCAACTGCTTCAGAGTTGCTGTAGGCCTCTTGGTAGCCTCTCTGACCAGTTTCCTCCTGGCTCTTTCATCCAGTTTGGAGCGACGTCCTGATCCAGGAAGGGTCTGTGTGGTACCAAATACCTTCCACTTCTTAATAACAGACTTCACTGTGCTTCTAGACATTGTTAAAGCATTTGCATTTTTTTTGTATTCATCTCCTGACTTGTGCCTGTCCACAACTTTATCCCAGCGATCTTTTGACAGTGCTTTGCCACCCATAGTTGATTGTTTGCTTCAGTTGCACTACAAAATGCTCCAGGAAAGCTCTTTTCATGCAGAGCTAATCAAAATGACCACAGCTGATCACAATTGAAAGTCAAATGGCTTTGTGTGCCATTGAGAAGGTGATTAGCTACACCTTATTGAGTTTACAAATCATTTTTAGGAGGGGGGTGATCCTTTTTCCAACTCAGTGATTCTGTTTTTTATTTTTTTATTTTTTTCTGACATGGTTGGTGTTATATCTTTCACTTAGATGTTATAAGTTGCAGTGAGTAAATACAGCTGGATAAAACAAAAAACTGTGTCCGTCTTCATTTCAGGCTACAATGCAACAAAATGTGATTATTTTAAAGGGGGGTGATTCTTTTCTATACCCACTGTAGGCATCATGGAAATGTTTTATACACACACATACAAATACACACACACACACACACACACACACACACACACACACACATATATATATATATATATATATATATATATATATATATATATATATATATATATATATATATATATATATATATATATATATATATATATATATATATATATATACACAGTATACCACACACACCAGTCAGCCATAACATTAAAGCCATTGATAGGTGATGTGAATAACATTGATTATCTCATTATGATGGCACCTATCAAGCGTTTGGGATATACAGGGATATATGGGTGAACAGTCAGTTCTTGAAGGATGTGTTGGAA
This sequence comes from Cranoglanis bouderius, assembly GCA_023630585.1. Lineage (NCBI taxonomy): Eukaryota > Metazoa > Chordata > Actinopteri > Siluriformes > Cranoglanididae > Cranoglanis > Cranoglanis bouderius. Next base: position 16,554,191 of record CM042546.1, read on the forward strand.
GCAGGAAAAATGGGCAAGTGTAAAGATCTTAGCGGATCCGTGTGACAAGGGCCAAATTGTGATGGCTAGACGACTGGGTCAGAGCATCAGCAGGTCTTGTGGGGTGTTCCCAGTATGCAATGGTTAGTACCTGCCAAAAGTGGTCCAAGGAAGGACAAATGGTGAACCGGCGATAGGGTCATGGGCGCCCAATGCACGTGGGGAGCAAGGACTAGCCTGTCTGGTCTAATCCCACAGAAGAGCTACTGTAGCACAAATTGCTGAAAACGTTAATGCTGGTTATGATAGAAAAGTGTCAGAGCACACCGTGCATCACAGCTTGCTGCGTATGGGGCTGCGTAGCCAATGACCAGACAGCATGCCCATGCTGACCCCTGTCTACCCCAGAAAATGCCTACAATGGGCACGTGAGCATCAGAACTGGACCATGGAGCAATGCATATGAACAAGCTCCAATGCACTGTTTGTTCTGGCACCTTTCTATCATAGCCAGCATTAACTTTTTCTGCAATTTGTGTTGGATCGGACCAGACGGGCTAGCCTTTGCTCCCCAGACGCATCAGTAAGCCTTGGGTGTCCATGACTTGTCGCCGGTTCACCAGTTGGTCCTTGCTTGGACCACTTTTGGTAGGTACAAACCACTGCATCACAGGAACACCCCACAAAACCTACTGTTTTGGAGCTGCTTTGAAACAGTCATCTAGCCATCACAATTTGGCCATTGTCAAAGTTGCTCAGATCCGTACACTCCTATTTCCCTACTTCCAGCACATCAAATGTGAGAGCTGACAGTTCACTTGCTATTGGTCCCAGTTAGGCTGGTTTTGAGTATATAAAGAAGTGCTCCTTGGATTTTCATATAAGTTTACATAGAATGGTGCAAAACAACAAAAAAGTCAGTGGCAGTTCTATGGGTTCTTGATGGAGTCAGAGGGGAATGGCCAGACTGGTTTGAGCTGACAGGATGGCAACAGTAACCACTATTTTATGAAAAATGTCCCCTCATCTGCAGTTTAGGTGAGTCTGTGCATACTGTAGCCTCAGATTCCTGTTCTGGGCTGACAGCTGTGGAACCTGTCTCAAGGTTCAGCTTTTTGTGCATTTTGATGTGCATTTCTGTTCACCATGAGCCCTTGGCATGCAGAACATTTAGTTTCTCAACTGTGAGTAAAATCTAAGGACAGATTTGTTCTAGTTGGCTCTGCCTGGTGAGTAAGCTCACTGCAGCCTAGCAAGGGATCACTGTCAGTACAACAATGAGTCATTCTACTGTGTGTGTTTGTGTGTGTGAGTCTACCATACTGTTTTTCCAGATCTCCATCGCCAGTCATATGCTTAGGGGTTGTACTGATTTGGAGATTTAGTGGGAGCAAAATGGGAGCAAAATTTTGAAAAATACTAGTTCAAATATAACAAATTTGTTTACAGCACAGTTTCTTTCATTATATATTTATAATCATTGTATTATAACAATATCCTATTTTACCCCATGTACCACTATTTACCTCTATTCCCTCATATATCATAGGTTATGATTAAATCTGTGTCATGTCATTGTGTAATCCCCATTATCCAAATATGCAAATAAATAAATAAATAAAAATGTAACATTTAATGAAACCCATCAACTCTGTTTATCTCTTTGGCAGTACACATGAATGGTCCGTGTGTTATTGGATGCTTGCTAGGAAGTTCTTATTAAATATTACCACTAAGCAGCCTGATCTGAAGCAGGTAGATGCGTACAAGAAAAGGTTAACCTCTGATCTCTGTTTTTATATTTCTTCTATTTTGTGCAAGGCCTCTGATGGAGCGACACATGTCATTAGGTAGGCTGCTTTCTTTTACTTTTCCTGTGTGCTGTTTCCTTCCCCTGCTCCCTCCCTCCACTCTCTCACTCTCTCTCCCATTATCTCTCCCCTGCCTCCATCTGGTCTGAGGTTTTTAGCGCTTGCTAAAGCAGCTCTTTCTGCTGAGGAACTGGGAAGGCTAGTTCTGATGCACACTGCTCAAAGAAAGGATATAGACACAGTGATTTGATCTGAAAATGAGACGTAAAGCTCACAAATGGTAAGACAAGGAAGCCTTGCATGTATATATATATGTGTGTGTGTGTGTGCGTGTGTGTGTGTGTGTGTGTGTGTCTGTGTGTGTGTGTGTTGTGAGTATTCTAAGGATGTGTGTCCCACAGGCTGTTGCACTACATTATGAATGAGGGAGCTTGTCCCTTATTTTCTTTGATGCTCCAAGTTTTATGTATTTGACTTGAAGTGTAATGCTGTTGAAAATAATTATTAGACAGCAATTTATTGCAGACTATTATTTAGTATGTGTAAGAAAGAAATCAGCTGTGTAGAAAAGAAAATGATTCTTGTACTGGAAGATTTGGCTTCACATCTGTGCTCTGCTAAGTGTGCTTCAAATGACAAATTTTAAAATGTTCATACTACTAGTATATTCTGCAAAACTTTTAAAAACATGATTGGCCTAAATGCAGAAAAAAAAAATGGTTAAGAGAAAGTATGCTTAAACAAAACCTGGTCTATTTATTAAATACCTTTAACCAAAGTATTGGCATTATTATGATTATTATTATGAGTATTATTATTATTATCGTTGTTGTTGTTGTTGTTGTTGTTGTTGTTGTTGTTGTTTTTGTTGTTGTTGTCAAACAGGGAACTGAATTCAGTACACATCTTCATATAGTGTTATTAAATGCAAAAGTAACCACTCCTTTTTCTTTACTCATTCTCATGGAGAAAACTATGAGAAGCTCTAGTGGTTAGCTTTGTGTCCATATCACATAGAAACCCAGAAATACTGAAAATATTAGTCATAGTATCTTAGCACAAAACTCAACTCCAGAGGCCAATTGTCTAGCTATGTTCCCTGTACAAAAACACAATTTTTTAGCAGGTTTCTCAAAGCTAAACACTGTGTTACGTAGTTGGTGGCAATGTTAGGCCACACAAACCATTAACAGTTGTGTACTGTTGTTTTAGTTGCATAAACTCTCTGCATGTAAAATGCATTGGTTTCTACAAAACTGGTAGCATATCCTATAAGCAGGCAAGCCATGTCATGGCCCAGCCATAAGCAATCTTGTTAGTTATAATTCAATTCAATTCAATTTGTTTATTTATTTGTATAGTGCTTTTAATGGTGGACATTGTCACAAAGCTATAATAAAAAAAGCTATAAAGTTATAATGTTCATGCTATTGCCCTGCCATGGACTGGCACCCCATCCAAGGTGTTCCCCACGACTCAATAAGGATAAGTGGTATAGAAAATGGATGGATGGATGGATGGATGTTCATGCTATAAGTACTAGCGTTTATAAGCATGCCTAGTTGTTTTAGTAAATGCCTTGAAGTAGTAACTACACAGCTGAAAATTTATAAAATAACTCCTTTACAGCAGATTGTGGCAAGGAAACAAGGTACCGGATTTCAAAGGTTACATCATGAAAGGGCTCAGATACTGTACTGTGAGTTTTAACTTGCCAGATTTACAGAATGATTGAACTTTAACGACTATGAATAATATCAGTCAAAACCCTGCATATATTTCAATAACAAAGATTCAGTAATCAAAACATGACACCACTAACCTAGTGCTGCATGCGATATTCTCATAAAACCATTTCCAAGTCATCTGTTGGTAACTCCTGCAGCCTCTTCATTTTTTTTCTTTTCTCTTTTGCCTGTGTGACTGAGCTTACCCCTGGGGTGGAAAAATGTCACTGTGCCTAGACGTAGGTTCTGGCCTCTTATTAAGAAGGCAGTCAAATAGCCCAAGACTACTCTAGAGGGTAAGGACAGAAATCCCACTATAGCATTCAGATAGCAAAGGCACCTGAGGCAACAACACAGCGGAGCCCTGATAAAGAGTGTGTGTGGTGTGTGTATAGGTGTCTTGGAGTCTAGCAGTAGGATTTAACTGTTAAAGGGAGAAGCCTAGATGGCAAGAGTCAGCTGTAGTAGAATCAGGCAAATAAACAGTGTAGGCTCAATAACTAATTGCCCCAAGTGCTACAATTCATGCCTAGCTAGTCTTCTTATTACAATGTCAGCAAATTTAAGTTACATACAAATATTAGAGTGTACAAAATCCATTCCAACAAGACCTAATTATAGTTATTATTCAAGCATTTATATGGTGTTATTCTCTGTGATTTTACTTGATGACCATGACTTGTAAGCTTGAAAAATCCTAATAACTTTTACTAAAACTAATTACTTTTCCAAACTTTTTATTAACCCTCACTGGAGCTGCAGTAGTTTTGTTGTTTGTTTGTTTTTAACTGGCTATATCAAAATATTATCTTCATCTGTATACATTTATTTATTTACTTTGCTTTCTACTCACTATTATTATATTTATTCTGATCTTTTGTAAATTCAGCTGCTGTGAGGCTATTTTTCTCAAATATGCTAGCTTTCCTTCTAAACTACATGATTTATTTCCTGCTTTTAACAGTTTTTAAAATAGCATGTCACAGCTTTGTTGGGTTATGCTACATATACAGTGCCCTCCACTATTATTGGCACCCATGGTAACTATGAGCAAAGAAGGTGAATGGTCTGCACTTATATAGTGCCTTTTTAACCTTTGCGGTTCACAAAGTGCCCTACACTGTGTCTCATTCACCCATTCATGTTCACACTCACACACCAATGACAGCAGAACTACCATGCAAGGCACCTGCCTGCCATCGGGAGCAACTTGGGGTTCAGTGTCTTGCCCAAGGACACTTCAGCACATGGAGTCATGTGGGCCGGGAGTCAAACTGTCAACCCTACGATTAGTGGACAACCCACTCTACCACCTGAGCCACAGCCGTCCCGGCTGTGAAAATTCTTTCTTTATTGTTCAACCTTTTGATCTATTGTTCAAAAAATTCACAGAAATACTCTGCTGTCATGGATATCAAACAATTGCAAACAAAACACAGGTTTATCCAGAAATATATCTTTGTTAAATATATGTGTGCCACAGTTATTGGCACCCTTTTAGTCAATACTTTGTGCTACCTCCCTTTGCCAAGATAACAGCTCTGAGTCTTCTCCTATAATGCCTATGATGCCTGATTGGTGAATACATTGCAAGGGATCTGAGACCATTCCTCCATACAGAATCTCTCCTTCAAATTTCGAGGTCCACGCTGGTGGACTCTCCTCTTCAGTTCACCCCACAGGTTTTCTATGGGTTTCAAGTCAGCGGACTGGGATGGCCATGGCAGGACCTTGATTTTGTGGTCAGTAAAGCATTTTTTGGATCATTGTCCTGCTGGAAGATCCAACCACGGCCCATTTTAAGCTTTCTGGCAGAGGCAGGCAGATTTTCATTTAATATTTTCATCTGTTGATATTTGATAGAGTCCATGATGCCATGTATCCTACCAAAATGTCCAGGTCCTCTGGCAGAAGAACAGCCCCAAAACATTAAAGAGCCACCACCATATTTAACCGTGGGCATGAGGTACTTTTCCATATGGCTACCTCTCTGTGTGCACCAAAACCACCTCTGGTGTTTACTGCCAAAAAGCTCTATTTTGGTTTCATCTGACCATAGAACCCGATCCCATTTGAAGTCCCAGTAGTGTCTGGCAAACTGAAGACGCTTGAGTTTATTTTTGGATGAGAGTAGAGGCTTTTTTCTTGAAACCCTTCCAAACTACTCGTGGTGATGTAGGTGACTTCGGATTGTAGTTTTGGAGACTTTCTGACCCCAAGACACAACTAACTTCTGCAATTCTCCAGCTGTGATCCTTGGAGATTTTTTGGCCACTCGAACCATCCTCTTCACAGTGTGTTGAGACAATATAGACACACGTCCAATTCCAGGTTGATTCCTAACATTTCCAGTTGACTGGAACTTCTTAATTATTGCCCTGATGGTGGAAATGGGCATTTTCAATGCTTGTGCTATCTTATAGCAACTTCCCATTTTGTGAAGCTCAACAACCTTTTGCCGCATCACAGCTATATTCCTTAGTCTTACCCATTGTTATGAATGACTAAGGGAATCTAGCCTATGTGTTACCTCATATTTATACCCCTGTCATGGTTGAACAATTTCCTGTTCCTAGTTTTATTTATATATATATATATATATATATATATATATATATATATATATATATATATATATATATATATATATATATATATATATATATATATATATATATATATATATTGATAAACATGTGTTATGTAATTGTTTGATATCCATGAGAGCAGGGTATTTCTGTTTTCTGTGAATTTTTTGAACAAAATATCAAAAGGTTAAACAATAATGACAATTTTTCACAGCCTTCTTTGCTCATATTTACCAAGGATGCCAATATTAGTGGAGGGCACTGTATATGTGGTGTCCACAGTAATAACTAGTTAATCTGACATTTATCTCACAGTCCTTAACCTGAACTGATGATTTGAAATAGCTTCAGTGTGTCGGTTATCAATATCAAAAATTCATGTCAAAAGGAATTTGCATGTCACAACGAGGCATGAATGAATCGACAGTGTAACAGTGTAACAAAATCTAGTCACGGTCATGATGTATCTTTTTGGTTCATATTTAAACAAAATTTACATATTTGTATTCATATAAAGTAACATAAAGGAACATGAGAAACCAAAATTGAACATTTTATTGTGGGCTTTATGCATTCTCTCAGGATGTGTCTTGCTGCTAGTCCATGCTGTTTTAGACTCTTATGAATTATTCAATTATCTCTGCACACATCTTGTATACAGGATAACAAAGGAAGTTGTGGCCAAGTGGAACCATGTAGACTGAAGAGAAGTGAATCAAGTACAGAGTCCAGAGGGTCATCTCAACCAGCAGAAGCTGAAAAGGATATCTACTGATGATAATAATAATATATTGAATAATAATTCTATATGGAAGAAATAAGAAGTAAACCAGGAGATGACTATGTTAGTGATGACTATAGCTAAGTATGGTGTGTGGGACTGCAATAAATGCACACTCAGATCAAGAAGCAATAGAATACTATGGTTACCTTTATCTGCATACGAGAGAAGGTCATTAACAACTCTCTCATATGGACAGTCTCTGTGCTATTGCAAGGTCAAAATCCAGATTGCAAGAGCTCATACAAATTCTGCATGTACTTTGAGATCTGAGAGACAACCAATCTAGCATCTATGGCACAAAAAAGAGGACACTAGCATATAGATTGTTAGCTAATGGCACAATACCAGAGGCTAGGTTACTATTAATAAAGTGAGAAAACTGGCAACAATATCTGACAGGCAGGTTTTGAGACATGGTGATGGGGCACGGTATATCAGACATGTCAATAAGTTCAATTTCTTTAGTAGCCTCCAAATAAAGGATAGAGTAGTGGGATAAAAGCAGAAAAGACTATCAGCAGAGGGTTTAGGAGGAACTAGAAGTGAGGAACAGGAGGGAAGGTTTTCGAGTCAACAACCAGTAACTTTCCTGTAATAAGTGCACTATTTAAGCAAAACACTTTTTCTTTGTATGAATTATTAACTATTCCAGGTGGACATGACATGGCTTTTATATTTGTCTTATATGTCATCCCACTATATCTGCCATCACCAACCCACCATAACAGACTATGAAAAAAATTGGAACAAAACTGATTGCATAGTGTTATGAACTACACCTATGAACCAATGAAACCAATGAACGAACAGGGGCGGAGACATGATGTAAACCAAAAGCAAAGAACCAATGAACAAACAGGGGCAGAGACATGACGTAAATGAAAACAAAAGCACATGGCGAAGTTAAACAAAGCGAGAGTCTATGAGCGATTCAGTCCAGCGGAGTTTGTGAATGGAGCTCGCGCTGCTATGGAGAGTAGCATGGAATGCGGAAGTCAGCCACTCGCTTAGCGAGCGACTCTGTGTGCGAGAGGTTCTCTAACAGAGCCCCCCCCCAAAAAAGGCACTTCTCCCGAAGCGCCGAAAGTTCCGACCCAAGGCTGGCGATGTCCAGTGTTCCGAGGCCAGAGCGGAGCGTGTCTGGTTGTCCCTTCGGCCATGGACGAGAACTTGGTCGAGAACTTGGCTTGGAACTTGGTCGAGAACTTGGCTTGGAACTTGGCTTGGAGCTTAAAGCTGTGCTTGACCTGGTGCTTGACCTGGTGCTTGGCGTGGTGCTTGGCTTGGTGCTTGGCTTGGTGCTAGGAGCTTGGCTTAGCTTAGAGCTTGGACTGGAACCAGGACTGGAATCATACTTGGCACCTGGATTGGAGACAGACTTGGAGACAGACTTGGAGACAGAACAGGGAACAGGACAGGGAACTGGACTGTGAACTGAACTGGGTACATGACTGGAAACTAGGCTAGAAACAGAACTGGAAAGTGGACTTGCAACAAAACTAGAAACTTGACTGAAAGCTAAACTAGAAACAGAACTAGAAATGAAATTAGAAACCTGATTGGAAACAGGGCTGGAAACAGGGATGGAAACAGGGTTGGAAACAGAGCTGGAAACTAGACTGTGACCTGGACTGGAAACTGGACTTGGAACTGGACTGGAAGCTAATCTAGAAACTGGACTGGACTCTGGACTGGATTCAGGACTGAAAACTAGACTGGATACTGGATTGGAAACTGGCCTTGAAACAAAACTGGAAACTGGACTGGAAACTGAGCTAGAAACAGGATTGGAAACAGGATTGGGAACAGGATTGGGACTTGGACTGGAAACAGGACTGGGAACAGGATTGGAAACAGAACTGGGGACAGAACTGGGGACAGAACTGGGAACAAAGCTAGCAGCATGGCTGAAAACTGGACTTGAAACAAAACCAGAAACTGGACTGAAAGTGAAACTAGAAGCCTGACTGGAAACGAAACTAGAAACAGAACTGGAAACAGGACTAGCGACTGGACTGAAGACAGAGGTGGTGACAGAGGTGGAAGCAGGACTGGGAACCAAACTGGAAACTGGACTGGAGTTAGGACTGGTTTCTGGACTGGGACCTAGACTGGAAACTGGATTGGGAACTGGATCTGAACCTGAACTGGAAACTAAACTAGAAACTGGACTGGATTCTGAACTGGATTCTGGGTTGAGAAAGGACTCTGGGTTTGAACTGAGGCATGGACTAGAACAGGACTCTGGATCAGGGTAGGGATCTGGACTAAGGAATGGACTAGGATATGGGTCAGGACAGAAACCTGGATCTGGCCTTGGACATAGACTTGGACTAGGACATGAATTAGGGCTAAGACATGGGCTAGGACTTGGACATGGACTAGGACTTGGAAAGGAGGTCATCCCGTGGACCTCAGACATGGACTTGACTTGGGAGGACGTCATCCCGTGGACCTCAGACATGGACTTGGCTTCAGAGGAGGTCATCCCATGGACCTCAGACATGGACTAGACTTTGGAGGAGGTCATCCTGTGGACCTCTGACATGGATTTGACTTCGGAGGAGGTCATCCCATGGACCTCTGACATGGACTTGACTTCAGAGGAGGTCATCCCATGGACCTCTGACATGGACTTGGCTTCGGAGGAGGTCATCCCGTGGACCTCTGACATGAACAGGGCTGGAGCAGAGGTCTCCTCATGGACCCCCGACAGGAGCCGGGCTGGAGCGGAGGTCTCCTTGTGGACCCCCGACAGGAACAGAGCTGGAGCGGAGGACCCCTCTTGGACCTCTGGAGGGCGCTCCGCTGGGGAGACCTCCTGCTGGGTCTCCGGCTGGAGCTCAGGGCTGGAGGTTGCCACGTTAACCTCCAGGGGCAGCTCCGCTGAGGAGACCTCCTGCTGGGCCTCCGGCTGGAGCTCGGGGCTGGAGGTTGCCACGTTAACCTTCAGAGGGCGCTCCGCTGGGGAGACCTCCTGCTGGGCCTCCGGCTGGAGCTCGGGGCTGCAGGTTGCCACGTTAACCTCCAGGGGCACCTCCGCTGAGGAGACCTCCTGCTGGGCCTCCGGCTGGAGCTCTGGGGGTGCCCGCCTGTGGAGCAGTTTATGGACTCGCCAGCTGTCCTTGAAACAGTCCTGTGAGCAGAAGTAGTAGCTCTTTGTTCCCTGTTTATGACAAGTGGGGCACTGTAGACTGGCTTGCCGGGTGCAACCCTCGGTGGCGCACTCCTGGGTCCAGGGCTGAGAGGTGCCGGCCGCCACGTTCACCTGCTCCCTCTCATAGTGGTCCAGGAACGACTGGCCGGGCTGATCGGGCAGGTGAACTTTGTTCAGAAAAGTGTTTATGTCCGGCTCGAATTCCGGGCTCCCATATTCGTGGATCAGAAGATCTACGAAACCCGAAACTGTAGTTAGTTTGGTGTTCCTGCTGACGAGGTGGATCTCCGCCCACCAGCGGGCTGAGCCAACCAAACGGGATAGGAGGAACCGCGCCCATTGTTCCTCACTGGGTTTGGGGTCCTTCAAACTGAGAAAATATCCCTGGGCCTGCCAAAGAAAATATTGGGGCTAGGTAGAAAAGCCATTGTAAGTGGAGGGAGGATGAATACAGGCCCACTGGGAGAAGGAGACTGAGTCCAGGGGAGGAACAAAAAATGTGGCCCGGCATGTCACAAATTTCCCCGCTGCATCCATTTTTTAGGCGGAGTATTCTGTTATGAAATACACGGAGGAGAGGCTGGATGCATGCGCTGGGGAAACAGTCACTTTATTAGGAATAGCAGAATTCAAAAGTAACAGAACACAAAAGCATGGGAGACAAAAGGAAACAAACAGTAGTCCACAAAATAGTGAGGCAGTAATCCACGAAAAGGTAAAGCAATAATCCAACGAAACAGGGTCATAATCCAAACGGGCATAAATCCAAATGGGAAGAAAACAAACCAAAATATGAAAGGAGGCGATGGTCTATGAACAATGATCTAAGAGCTATGAGCTATGGTCTAAGGGCGAGAGAGCGCGAGAAGGTAGCAGGCGTAACGCACATGCTAAAACTTACTCTAATACTCCGTGACGAGACAGAGAAACACAGGGGTTTAAATAAACAGAATTAACCAGCACTAACACAAAGCAGCTGAAACTAATGATGAGACAAAGAACGGAAAACCAATGAACGAACAGGGGCGGAGACACGACGTAAAACAAAAGCAAAGAACCAATGAACAAACGGGGGCAGAGACATGACGTAAACGAAAACAAAAGCATATTACGAAGGTAAAAAAAGCAAGAGTCTATGAGCGATTCAGTCCAGCGGAGTTTGTGAATGGAGCTCACGCTACTCTCCGTAGCAGCGCGAAGCGTGGAAAGCGGAAGTGTTCGCGCAGCGAACGACTCTGTGAGTCAGCCGCTCGCTTAGCGAGCGACTCCGCGTGCGAGAGGTTCTCTAACACACAGGAAGTGGGTTTAGTAAAAGTTAACCATATTACCCAAATTTTTGAGAGATACAGGACATTTATATATAATATAAAGTTAATGAAATATTCTGTCTCTGTCAAGCTGTCCTGACACACTTCCATTGCTGTAGCTCTTCTCACCCTCTGGTCCTGCCTTATTCATCCTGATACTACTTACAGAAATACATCCTGTATTTCTGTGGCTCTGCTGCTGCAGACAGCTGCTGACACTCCAGTCCTCAAAAATACTACTCTTGATCCTATTGACCATTCTAATTATAGACCAATTTCTGTCCAAACTGCTAGAAAGAATGGTTGCTTTCCACGTACAACACTCTCACTACCAACAATTTCTTTGAGCCTTTTCAATCAGGTTTCTGTCCTCTTCATGGTACTGAGACTACTCTTCTAAGAGTCACCAATGACCTTCTCCTTTCTTCTGATGCTGGTCTCATCAGTATTCTTACATGGTTTCGGACAGATTCTGCTCTCCTGCATTTCCACTATTGATATATCTAGCCTAGCACATGAATGGTTTGCATCTTATCTTTCAAAGATACAACTGGTAAAAACAAATCCTCTACTTGGTCAGATCATTCGCAAACACAGTCTTAGTTTCCACTGTTATGCAGATGACACTCATATTTATCTCAGTACAATGTCCACCACTTCTTTCTACCTCCTCTTTAACTAAATGTATTCACAATATAAAATCATGGATGGACACCAACTTCCTTACAAAACAGAAATCTTACTTGTTGCCCCTAAAACTCTAAAACTTCAGAATAGTCAGATTTACTACCAGTTTTAGTAGAATGCTTAGATTACTGTTATTCCCTATTCTATGTCATGAATCTCTTGGAAGGCAAACATGGATATCAGTGATGTGTTCACTGCCTCAGAATTGACCATCTCAAGGAAGTTGCATCTGTCCAGACATCTGCACTCACTGTGAAATCTGACCCAAGGTTCTTTGTCTAAACAGCTTTCTAGTCTCAAATACCCAGACATAGTGAAGACCAACAAATACAAGAAATACACGTTTGAGTTGATCTCTGGATGATCAACATGGCAGACATTGCTCAAGAGCTTAGACAATCCAAAGTAGTGAATTACAAGTGTGATAAAATACCTTACATTCCATGCATACCTTATGATTTCATGACCTTGATGTAGTAACTTGTTACTACATTAAATTGTGTGTACAATTAACTGTTGGCACACAATATAAAAGATAAAATTAAAAATAACAGGACATCCTTGACCAAGTGGTATTTTATTAAGTTTCCAAATGAGGGTGGAAGCTATATTGTTGAATAAGGCTGAATTTTCAGAGATTACTATAATAATTACAACTATATTGTCAATATATTAGACTTTACTTCAGTACTTGCCATCTTCTTATTCATACAGTATGTCATTATATTAATTATATTTTACATTTCACACCAAAGAAAGAAAACGATATTTCCTTTTCAGTCCACATTTTCTATCCCTGAATTTTTCAGGCTTAAAGGCAAGCACTTGTTTTTAAAGAAGGTGATCTAGACATTATTGGAAAACCCATTCTACAAACCTCTGAGTCGTGAACTACATTCAGATAATTTGCATAATCTGAATGGTGCAGCAAGAAAATCAACTTAAGCATTTGCGTAACCCATCCCTAAATTGTATCTTTAAAATGTCACTTTCCCCACATAAACACTGATGTAAGTTTTTTACTTAATTTAATTAGCCAACACTGAATATGGCTCCCTAGAACCATGTGTTTTCAGGAAGTATGCAAGTGGACTTTCTTTCCTGCTAGGCACTGGCATCAGGATAATGCTGAATTGCACAACCGCTTCCTGTATACCCCACCAAAGAGCAGGACAACAACATCACCCCAATGACTGCGGATATTATTAAATGTCCTTGTTTCAGAGCAATAGCCCAAGCATTAGCTTGCTGGCCATTAAAACAGAATCTCCTGCATTTCAGAATTTCCCCATCAGAAAGAGATAATCATCACAGACAGGTAGAGAGCAGTGTGGTGATACAGGGGTTCTACGGTGTATGGTATTGTCATGGCATGAGGTGTATGGTATATTTGTCATGCATCTTGCACAGAATCTCCTTAGGTAGAACTATCACATACACACAGTTTTGGTGAACCTGTGCCCACTGAAGCCTCAGATTCCTGTTCTTGGCTGACAGACGTGGAAACCAGTGTGGTGTTCTGCTGTTGTAGCCTATCCACCTCAAGTGTGTTCTGAGATGCTTTTCTGTTCACCACGGTTGCAAAGAGCGTTTATTTGAGTTACTGTAGCCTTCCAGTCAGCTCAAAACAAGTCTAACCATTCTCCTCTGGTTAAGTCTAACCAATTTCTGCCCAGAGAACCATTCAGTGGATGTTTTTTGTTTGTTTTTTGCACCATTCTGTGTAAACTGTAAACTGTACAGATTGCTGTGCATGAAAATCCCAGGAGATCAGCAGTTTCTGAAAAATACTCAAACCAGCCCATCTAAAGAGAAAACAGAATTGCAGAGAGCATTAGGATTAGTGAACTACATGGATAAGTTCATTCCAAACCTTTCAGCTAAAACAAAAGCAATTTGTAGCTTACTAGAAAACATGAAAAAGTGGGCATGGAAGCATGTAAAGAGAATGGGAATTGCTTATGAATTGTTTAGTGAGCTGGTGTTGAAATTTTATTATGCAGACAAGCCTGTGATATTGTTGACTGCTGTATACAACGATGGCTCTGGGACGTATTGCTGCAGCATCAGGAGACAATGAATTTTCAGTAGCTTATATATCATGTACAATGACTCCAGCAGAAATAAATTATGTACAAATTGAAAAGAAGCCATTCAAGCCAGCAATTTCAGGAGAATGTACTGTATATGGTGTAAACAGAAACTGATCACTGATCTCAAAGAAGGCTCTAGGAGGTCTTCAGTCTTTTGTCACACTTAGAGAAACACTGTATCATTTGTTATTTGAGTTCACAACAGGCAAACAATTAGCAGTGGCTGATGCGCTTTGCAGAGGTAGTAAATGTTACACATGTTCAGATAGTAATGAACAGGCTGTTCAAATTCATGTGAACTCCATAAAAGTGTCCAAGCAGAAATTTGCAACTGAGTTTGCAACTGCAACAGCGAGTGACAGAGAACTGCAGGATATTGAGGAAATTCAGTTGACCAGAGATGCAAAGCCACCAAATTGGTATCAGCATTGTACTTTCCCTGGTCAATGAAAGTTTGCAGAATAGAAACTACTAAGTTCAGTTCTTTATTGTCCACATGGGAGATCTGATTTGCAGCTTGGTTTGACAACACTACATAATTAATAAAAGACAAAAAAAATAAATATAGTAAAAAAATAAAAATACAAAAATACAAATACTAATGACTACTTTAGTGCATGTAGGGTATTTAGACTGGAGCACTGTCAAGCATTTTAAGAGTTTGCAAATCATTATGGGTTTATTATGGGTTCGAACATGAGAAGTCCTGTGTACCCAGATTCAAATGGTTTGACCAAAAAGGGGTGCATTTGCTGAAGAAAGCAATTAAGACTGGATAGGATCCTTGCTGTGCTCAATTACAGAGATACACCATTAGAGTGTTGTAGGTCTCCAGCAGAATTGCAAATGGGCAGAAAGCTGAGGCCAAGTTCCCTCCACTGAACATTTGCTTCAAAGCACAAATCAAAACCCACTTAGGGAATGCAGAGCTTTGATTATAACATGCTTGGCCTTTGTACCTCCTCAAACATGAAGACTTCTTGCGAGTCAGTTGCAACAGGAGATGGGGAACGATAGCAAATGGTCTCAGAGGGAACACCTAGGTGATATGAAGTGCTCATATATACTGTATGTATAGTACTGTGCAAAAGTCAGCCCATTTGTTTTCAATCAAATGGCCATTCAGTACATCAGTACAATAATGATGGGAAAATGTAA
Organism: Cranoglanis bouderius; assembly: GCA_023630585.1. Lineage (NCBI taxonomy): Eukaryota > Metazoa > Chordata > Actinopteri > Siluriformes > Cranoglanididae > Cranoglanis > Cranoglanis bouderius. Next base: position 16,569,482 of record CM042546.1, read on the forward strand.
AGTACATTCATTCAATTTTCAATCAGATTTTTGTGAGATTTTCCATTAAATACATTTTCCCATCATAATTGTTATTGTTTGTAAATCACTCAAAGGTTTTCTGACAGTTAGGAACTCTGGAACTCTCTGGAACTGCACTGGAGGGAATGTCATTGATTGCTGTCTAACTATCATTTAGTCAGTATCAGTTTGTGCTACAATGGAAAGCAATTGTAAAAAATAGTCATAAATAATAGACAATACACATAGGTGACCCTCAAACCTAGTAACCTCTTGGTTTCTTTCATCTCATGAAGTGTGTAGTGTGATTAGACACCATATTTCTCAGGGGCTCCTTCAGAGATCTCAATCAGTGATGGAACAGATGTGGACGATGGATCTACAATGTGCCTGATTCTGAGGAGGATATTGTGGAGCTAGTCGATAGTGGAATAGCCAGGGTTGTCATTTCATCAGTGCTTTATGAAACATTTCTCTATACAGCAATACAAGCCTATAAGATAACAAGAAAGAAAGCAATGTATTAAAGAGCAAAGTGCAAGCAACCTTCCCTGTGGGACATGGCGAGATCTTATAAAATCCCAGTGATGATTCTCATCGGGCTGTATTGAGCACTGGCAACTTATCTCAAGGACTTAATTTTATAAGTGGCCCATTCAGTTCTCCAAAGTTGCCAGATTTTAAACCTTTAATCGAAGGGGATAGAAAAAGCAGACTGAAGAAACAGATCACACTTTTTCTTTGATGTGAAATGTAATATGATGTAAGATAACAGCAAGAGACAATTTAAAAATGAAAAAAAAAATATATATATATATATATAACTGTGATAAATTAATAAGCAGATGGGAAGCTTTCAAATAAAATCTAACAAGAGTCTAGTATATTGTCAGTATATTGCTGCATGAATAGTCCTACTTGTAATTATCATATCAATCACTGCAAAATTGTTTAATTTAATGATATAGCTTCATTATTTGGCAGCTTATAAAATAGCATCCTAATTTTCAGTGCATCCTAATTTTCTGCATTTTTTTTTGTTTGTTTGTGTACCAACAGTTACTTAAATGTAACCACAAGACACTAAATCAAAGTCATGAAATTGTAATGTGTGTGAGGTTAATTTACCATGCTTTTAATTAGCTATTTTGGGTTGTAAATATAATAAAATGCAAGCTTGTTGGTTAATTCAGTGCGTTCTCCTATAAAGAAAATGTTCCTACAGTTTAAAGGATAAGCTGACCAAGCACTCCTCTGCAAAAGTTACATCTCATTTTAATTAAGCATTGTTCATAATTTTATCCATGACATATTTAGCCCTCAAGATAATGTACCCAATGTATACGATTATATTGCTATTAATTAATTATACTATACAATACTATTAATTAATAGTGATGTTTATATATTTAATATTGTCCTCGAATGGCAATCTACAATTTTTTAAAAACTGTATTTACAGTCTGAAACCTATATTTCAATGTGACATATTGTGGTTGTATCAAACTGCCATACAGTGGCACTGGACTTAATACTGCTCTTTGCTGAAGCTGATATTGCTCAAGAAGAATTGCACATAAACATCTCTAGTTTACACTAAGTCCACCCATGCACAAAATATCTGTGCAAATGTTTAGAGGGACTTAAGTCCATAGTTACGGTTGAGGTCAAGAATGCCAGTACGTGGAATTTCAGTATTGAATATTATGGTATTTGGTACACATGGGTAACTATTTACTACTGTTTATTAAATGCATAAACACTTTACAAATTAAATGTGATCAAAAGGAAGCTTTTTCTGAACTGTACTTGAATTGTACCCTATATATACATTTTCCTGCGATGGGTTGGCACCCCATCAGGGTGTCCCCCGCCTCGTACCACGTGTCCACTGGGATAGGCTCCAGGCTCCACTCAACCCTGTGTAGGATAAGTGGAACAGAAAATGGATGGATGGATGGATGCATGGATGGATATATATTTTCCACAAAACTGTAATGAATGTATAAAAAAAAAACAACATACAAACCATCTACAATAAAACCATCTACAAACAAAACAAGTCCCATCTACAATAAAACCATCTACACACAAAACAAGTCCCATCTACAATAAATAGGCCTGATAATTGAAAACATACACTAAATTGGTTCCAAAGAATTACTTTACAGTAACTGAATTTATAATAAATACTAAAAAAAAAAAAAAAAACTTAGCAACTGGTTGTTCAAAAGTGTTGTTCAGGCATTCATACATTCCAGAGATCCTGGAAGTAAATGAGTTATCTATGGACTGTGTGATTGTAGCAGTGTTCTCTCTTTTCTCTTTTTATCAGGATCAATCCTGACAGAAAATTATTGCCTGCTTCTGGAAGGAAATCTTAGGGTCTTTCACAGTCTCTGGGCTCCAAAACCCAGTGCAATTACTACACACAAGAAAACGCAAAATATAACATGAAAAAAATATACATTGGGAAAACTGCACTTAAAGCCTCTCGAAATGGTTGTAAACATCAGAAAAGAAGGTAAGAGTAAAGCAAATCAAAAAACATATATCATCAAGGCACTTCCATTAACTCAAGTGTTTGCGAAACTGCTCCTTAGGGACCCCAGATGGTACATTTTTACTATTGCCCATCTCCCAAAACTTCTCAACCATGCACTATTGTCCAGACATTATATGTCTACAGTATGTTGACATCTGACCATTTAACATCCCTTTCCAAAACCATGGCATTAATATGGAGGATTATAACCTTTCTTGCTATAACAGCCTCCACTCTTCTGAGAAGGCTTTCCATTAGATTTTGGACCATAGCTTTTGGGATTTGTGCCCATTCAGACACAAGAGCATAAGAGGTTGGGCACTGATGCCCTGCAAGAAGGCCTGGCATGAAGCCAGTGTTCTAGTTCATCCTAAAGGTGTTCATTGGGTTTGAGGTCAGGGTTTGGTGCAGGCCACTCGAGTTCCTCCACACTAACCTTGCTAAAACATGTCTCATTTTGTGCACAGGTGCATCGTCATGCTGGAACTGATCATAATGCTCCAACTTTGTGGCATAGTTATGCGAAAACTTCACATGGGTGTTATGGTCAGGTGTCCACATACTTTTGGTCATATAGTGTAGCTTACAGGTGCATTGGGAGCAAATAATGAGGAGGCCCAAGGACCACCCTGCAAAACACTGCATTAATCATCTCATGTTAGTAATCATTCATCTCTACAAAGACATAATCTACATGTCAATGTAAAAATAAAACTACAACATTATTTTCCTCTGTACTAAATTCTTCAATGCTATGAGTGGTGTTTAGTGTAGAGAATCACAACATAAACTAAGTTTAGATGACGGAGCGTGATTCCAATGCAACTGAAGTTTACCTGTAACCATAATATATATCCAAAACTTCAGTTGTAATGTAAAGGCAAACTTTCCTGTCATAGGTGTGTTGTAAGTTGAAAATAGGATTTCAGCAGATTCAAAAGAACTGAGAGCTGTAAGATATGTATGAAGTGATGTTATACTGAACACCTCCAGAGCAAATGTCTGTTGCAAAAATCATATACAGAGTCTAACCTCCATATAATCTGTGCATTACTTCCTGCGCTTTATTGCCATCTCTCCCACTCTTTCCACAACCTTATACCAGGCTTAAAACCTCCAACAGCACTCCCAATAACATTCTAACTTATTCTACAAAAGAGTGTTCAATTTTCCTGTTACAGTGGCATTAATTTGAAAGAGACTGCTAGATAATTACTGTAATTAGATAATTAGACTGTACATATTTGGCCATTTCATTGCATGTGACTCTGTTTTAAATCAGTTAATCAGGGAAATGATTACATCCCATCTTCATCTCTCATTAAAGAGCTTTGCTTCCCTGTGCTGCTGTGTTACATCATAACTTTATTTTCCACCTAAATCAACCAACTACATCAGTAGTCTTTTGGTTTTATGGTTTAATAATTTTGCATATTGCAGTTAAAGTTAATATAACCAACATGAAATGGATGCAGAATAATTAGTCACTTGCCACCATATTATTACTATAAAAGATGACATACAATATGTGTGTCACTACTTAGGAAGCAGTGAATTTAAGAAGGATAAAGTAGTATCAATCATCTTCAACCGTTTGTATATGCGCAGTTCATTGCAGGAGCAGAAGGAGGACCTACGGAAGCGGCTCTCCTATACCACTCATAAGCTGGAGATGCTGGAGACTGAGTTTGACGCCACAAAGCAGTACCTGGAGACAGAACTAAGACGGGCACAGGAGGAGCTGGAGAAATTTACTGACAAGCTTCGCAGGTTCAAAGCATCTGTGCTTTTTTCCCCAAATAAGCCTAAACAAAATTACCTAACTGTCCTAACTGGGTCGAAGAATGATTATTTCAAAATTTAATGAGGAGTCTTTTCCCAACTGTCACTCAATCTAACTTGCAGAAATCATCTACAGTGTAGGAAGACTAAAATAGTAGGCAATGTTGGGCATTCTTTATGAGCCTTCCTGAGTCAAACTGATAGCCAGGATTAGTTTGCACATGAACTATTTAAAATCCACATACAGGATTTGCTGGTGGCATAGGGATTTCTCTCAATAAATGTTTTCAGAGCTCCTGAGTAGCAATTTTTGTCAAACACTGCAGCTGTAATCGGTGATTATTCATGGCAAACAATACCTGTTGACTCATGCTACACATTTCTGTAGCACAACACTGCCATCACCCTGTAAAGTGTGTAAAAAAAATTTTTTTTAAAAACAGGGCCATGACTATACCATTGCTTAGTTAAAGTTTATTTAAAGCTATTAAACGCTAGAAGCTACTCTTTGATCAACTTCAATGCAACTTTTAATTTTACGATTTAAATACACAAGTCACATCATCATAAGTAACACTAACAATAATCAGCTTTCACTAAAGAATGAATGAATAATGAATATAACCTCAAAATAAATTTTATTATTATTATCTGAACAATTTATTTGTGTGTGTGTGTGTTCCAGAGCGGTAACATGGAAGAATTCGGTGTGCCAGCAAAGTTTTGGGTTGCTTAAATGTAATGTTGTTAGCACAGTATTCAATTGGTTTTCAGCAGACAGCCCTCATGGCATGGTCTCTCTCATGTAAAACTATAAACACATTCAAACTCAAGAACATTAGAAGCAATTCGATTTTGAAGTCATTTTAAGTAAAGCAGTGGCCTCTCCCCAAGTAATGAGCACACTTTTCACGATTAAAATAAGACATTTTAAAACAGGGTGCTTGCAAAAATGAGACTTCGATATGAGTATAGTTGGCACAACAACATTTTCCACTGACACAGAGCATTTCATTAACATGCTGGAATCCCACTAAGAGTACAGTCTGTTTTGTGCTAAAATTACACTCAAGTGCCCTGCGTAGAAGGGAAATTTAACTCCTGAGTCATTCATTACTGCCATGATTTATATCTGCAACAGTATTTCGTGTGAATTACTGTACCTTTTCTGTTTTAGCAAGCCTTTGCAGTATTACAAAAGATTATAACTCATCTCATCCAATTCGCTTGCAGGATACAGAGCAGCTATGCAGCATTGCAGAGAATAAACCAAGAACTAGAGGAGAAGTTCAACCAAAAGGTAAGAAACCTGTCCACAGAACAGCAAACTGACATGTTGCACTTTATCAAACACATCTGAACAATACAGCACAGAGTAAGGATACAAAACAATGACAATCTGAAAGGACAACTATCTGATACTAACAGTAGTCACATTCTGTAAAGGAAGACATCAGTATTTTTTATTTAAAAGAAAGCAAGCGGATATGGCTAACCCTGAAAATATGACCCAAAAAATGGCATATAGCAACAAATGCTACGGCTACATGTCCAGGAGTTCAAGGATTAGTAGGTTCAAGGATTGGTAGGAAGGTTTTAGCATACAGAATGTTAACTACAAATGCTATTTTCTTTTTAATATATAATATATGAGTAGCATTATTTAATATAATATAATATTAGTATTTTCACATAATAAAGTTAGAACAGAGAGCTTATTCGTTCTTATATAATTGTTGAGTTAAGCAAGTAAGCAGCTTAGCTTAGCTTTTAGCCACACTATCCACACTATTTTCTGCCCCATATCACTCCCAATCAAAGCTGCATCAAAGTCATTCTCACACAAAAGAACTCACAGCACCACTATCCATCACAACATCTCTTTAACTTAATAAGACCTATTTGTACCAGTCTTTAGATTACACCCTCTAAGCGAAACAGCTACAAATGTTACAAAAAGTGGTGATTTTCCATTAACATGAAGTACTAACAATTTGGAAAATATGCTGGCCTGAGCGTATCTAAGTAACAGAAATAATTTTTCAATCAGATATTTACACAATGATTGCATTAATCACATCACACCACTGGGTGATGTAAAAAAATAAACAAATAATAAAAAAATAAAAAATAAATAAAAAATTAAAAAAGTAGAAATGTAATGCAAATAAATTAATAAAATAATACCCTGGCAAATGAGGCTGCGAATGCCTACAAATGCCATACACAGTAGTGTGAAACTTCAGTACTATGGGAATGCAAATAGTGCTGATAGCAATGACCTTCCTGAGTTGAAACAATTGTTAGAGAGTAGTTTTTTCTCCCTCTTTTAAATCTTCAGAAATGAAATGCAGGCAGGCACAAAATAAATGGGTATATTGAATCTTCATGTATACAGCCCAGGTATGATCACTTCAGTTCGTACTACCTAACTTACATAAGCTTCCACTTAACACAACAGATAGTATCAACATGAGATTTTTTTTATTTGTAATCAATTATTTTATTGCTTTTAAGTATGAAAAAAACCATAGCACATGTAAATAAATCTTCATGAAGAAAAATAGATTTTTTAAAAATCATATACAGCATGGAAACAAACAAACAAATGGGTATGGTGGTGAAGAGGTTCGCCCTGTGTGCATGCGCGGGTTTGCATGTTCTCCCTGTGCTTTGGGGGTTTCCTCCCCCAGTCCATAGACAGGCGTTGTAGGCTGATTGGAATTTCCAAATTGTCTGTAGTATGTGAATGTGTGTGTGATTGTGCCCTGCAATGGGTTGGTGCCCCATCCAGGGTGTTCCCCGCCTTGTGCCCTGAGTTCCCTGGGATAGGCTCCAGGCTCCCCCGTGACCCTGTGTAGGATAAGCAGTATAGAAAATGAATGGATGGATAGATAAATAGATAGAATTGCATACATAGATAGCTTACACCCAATCAGCAATAATATCTGATTAGACAACTTCCACATCTGCCACAGAATTGCATGTATTGATGGTTTGCTGCTTGGCTGTTGTCTAGCTGACATTTCCATTGGTATAACATCAATGGAAGATTGAAAGAATTTATGCACGCAATTGAGGTGGATGATATTTTTATTCGATCAGAAGACATACACACAAACTACGATGGAAACACTTTTACCGAACAAATGTCTTGATGCGCATCAAAAAAGTCATGTGACTTTGCCTCAACAATCATGTGATTGGATAATTGGCTCAGAAAATTAAAAATGGCAGAGAGCGAGAGGTATGTTTGGATAGACGACTTTGCGCCAGTTTCCCCAGAAGTGACGATTTTGTTCTCTTGAACACATGGGATGGAAACAGTGCTTTACTGACAAACGTTTTATGCAATATTCCAATTTTCACATAAGTTAAATTCGCAACTTGGATGGAAACATAGTTAATGATAGCAAAGAATCATCATTCAAGAGCAATGGTCCAGGACAGCATGGTATATTTGCATTTAGCAGGTCAGAAAGGGAGGCGAAAAAACATACTCCAAAACCTTGTAACACAAGACCAGTCCCAATACATGTGCATAAAAGAAGCAATTTGGCCACTAGGACAGAGGTCATGGATTGATAATAGAATGATTTTCATAAGGTTGTGCTTCCTTGGAGTTAGGTAAGCCCTTTGTATAAATTTAAAAAGTATCAACCTGTGATCTGGGTTAAGATGTTTACACAAAGCTCTCTGGAGAGTAAGAGGGCTAACCACCGACTTCAACATCAACATGTGATGCTGAGAAACATCCAGCTTTTATATGTCAATTTATTGTTGCATAGTGCAGAAACAATGATCTCTAAAATTTATTTGTTGAAAACAGATTTCAACTTAGTGGTTTTGCAGTGGTCATGCAGTGTTTTATGGTTGTACTGCACTCAGTAGATGACATTTCATATATTAAAGAATGCCTGAAACTATTCTAAGATATAACCACTGCATACCAAAAAAACAGTGAATGGAATATTTAGAGAAACAGTAAATATTTGATAGTTGGGTGAATAAGACATGAGGTAATGGTATGATAACTACTGGTGGCTGAATTGGAGATATTGGAGAATATGGAACACTCAACTGACAACACTTTACTGCGCAAGGGCCAAATATTTAAAAAAAATAAAAATAAAAATAAAAAACGGAACAAAACATAGTTCCCTTTTCTCTTCTCATCCTGTACATGTCCGCCCTATTTGTGTTTTTCACATCACCACCTGTCTGCGACCTGTGAATATGTGCTGCTAGAGTGGTTAGCTAACACGCATACATGGACCAGGGTTGAGTTTCCCTCTATCCCCCATATCCATCCTGATTCCGTACCCCCCACAGTCTCCTCAATAGCGGGCCTGTCACTAAGTGCACCTAACACAGTTCAGTGGTCTCCCTCAATAGATTGCTGGAGTCCCTTAAGACCCTCCCTTATGAGCTAATGCAGGAAGCCAAACTGAAATGGGTCTCTAGAGACTGCCTTCTTGTTAGCAATCACTCCAGCAAAAAGTGAGGAAGTGTAAGCTTGGTGATTTAGGTGTTGGCCTACTGATTGGAAGGTTGTGAATTCAAATCCCAGCACTGTCAGTCTGCCACTGTTTTGCCCTTGAGCAAGTTGTATCCTGATGGTTGTATACTGCTCTGTTGTATCATGTTTTAACTGTAAATTGCTTTGAATAAGAATGTCAGCAAGATAAATGTAAATGTAAAAAGAGCAGGAGAATGCCTTGGTATTAAGTTTGCTTTGCATGGATAAGTGGCCAGATGATTCTGGTTTGACATTGTAGTGGAACCCTGGGTTTCTACCCGATCTCATATTACTCACATTTGTAAACCAATCAGTTGACCTCGCAGTGTTACGTGACGAGTTTTCCTTTCCTAGTATGAACTCTACAGTACTCTACTGTTACTACTTTACTAATATACTACGTATATAGGGATAAATTTATACATTCAAAATTTACATGCAGAATTAATATATTTCTGTAAAGCTGCTTCGTGACAATGTCTATTGTTAAAAGTGCCATACAAATAAAATATAACTGAATTGAATTAATATACTACTATTTGCACCAGATGGCAGTAATTCCATCATCAGATCAGCACATTTCCACTCAGTTAATGTGTGCTGGTTGACACTGTAGCATAGTTTATCTAGGTGAATCTCAATGGCCCTGGCAGTTAGGATGAGTGAAATAGAACACTAGTAATGCATGCACTGGACAACCACAAGAGATCCCTGTCATTTGTAACCAGTGCTGACCCACACGCATAAGAAGGTACCCAGGTGATTTTTCACTGCACCTGCTAGTTAACTGCTGTTCAGAGAACCACAGTTATGTATTTTAACACATTGTCACACATAATATACAACCCCATTTCCATAAAAGTTGGGATTTTTCCTAAAATGCAATAAAAACAAAAATCTGTCATTTGTCAAGTCTCTTGAAACTTTAATTAACTGACAAAAGAACAAAGAATTGTATTTTGTAAATATAAACAAATTTAGAATTTGATGCCTCAACACACTCAAAAAAATTTGGGACAGAGGCAAAATAAGACTGAAAAGTTTATAGAATATTCAAGTAGCACCATTTTGGAGGATCAGGTTAATTGGTAACAGGGGAGGGTATCAGGATTGGGCATAAAAGGAGCATCCACCAAAAGCTCAGTCTTTGCAAGCAAGGATGGGTGGTGGCTCACCACTTTGTATCAAACTTCATGAGAGAATTGTCAGTCAGTTCAAAAAGAACATTGCTCAACGCAAAAAACCCAGTCCGCCGCTGCATTCAGAAATGCAACCCGAAACTCTGTTAAGCAAGGAGGAAGCCACACATCAACTCTATGCAGAAATGCAGCCGAGTTCTCTGGGCCCGAACTCATCTCAGATGGACTGAAAGGCAGTGGAAATGTGTGTTGTTGTCAGATGAGTCCACGTTTCAGCTTGTTTTCGGGGGAAAATGGACGTCAAGTTCTCCGTGCCAAAGATGAAAAAGACCAACCAGACTGTTATAAGTGAAAGGTGCAAAAGCCAGCATCTGTGATGGTATGGGGGTGCATCAGTGCCCACGGCATGGGTGACTTGCATATGTGTGAAGGTACCATTGACTCGGAGGCGTATACTGGGATTTTAGAGAGACATATGCTGCCATCAAGGCAACGTCTTTTCCCAGGAAGTCCATGGTTATTTCAGCAATGGTTATGTCAGACAATGGCGACCAAGGACTGTTGAGCAGCTGAAGTCTTGTATCAAGCAAGAATGGCCAAAAAATTCAACTTGCAAAACTGCAATAATTAGTATCCTCAGTTCCCAAACCATTAAAAAGTGTAATTAAAAGGAAGGGTGATGTAACGCAGCGGTAAACATGCCTCTGTCCCAACTTTTTTTTGTGTGTTGAAGGCATCAAATTTTAAATTTGTTTTTATATACAAAATACAATTAAGTCAGTGAAAACATTGAATATCTTTTCTTTGTACTTTTGTCAGTTAAGTAAAGTTTCAAGCAATTTGACAAATCACAGATTTTTGCTTTTATTTCATTTTAGAAAAAATTCCAACTTTTATGGAAATGGGGTTGTATTTATATTTTGATGAAAGTGAACTCTTCCAGGATATAATACCATCCACAAGGCATGTGGGGACACTGACTGGTTCGTTTTCAATTTTAGGGAGCCAGACATCTACTGGAACAAATTACTGTCCCTCAAATGAAGGTATGAGAACCTGCTTCAGAAGCAATTCTCATTGTGACTCTCATTTAATTCCTCGCAAAGCTATTTAAAAAAAAAAAATGTTCACACTGCAAGTCAAACCAAAAATGGACATTGAATGAAAATGGAAGGTGAACAAAATAACTGCCTTTGACATATTTTAAAAATGTGTCTAACAAGCAATGTTAACTTTGTGGAAAATCCCAGCACTAGTGTGCTGAATCTGCATGGGTAGATGAGAGGACCATGATAGAATATCAATTTAGAACTATAAAGGGAGTTATTCTGACCATTTTTTTGTCTATCACAAAAGGAATATAGCTATGGAAATTTTTGTCTTTTCCTATTTCCTTGAAGACATATTTTCAGGCATCAGGTGATTTGCACAATGATGTCTGGAGAAAAAGCAATATTCAGTTGGAATGGAGCAGAAAGTAGCATGGTTACTAAATAAAATGTATGACATTGAAGGAGTCAGACTAACAGCCCCATAAACTACAGCCGTGCTACTTTTACATTCACTAGAATAAAATATATAAAACATATTTCTTAAAATACAACATTAATTCCCTTTAAGGCAGGTGGGTCACACTCAATTTCTAGCCAGGCCATATCAGTATTTTTGTGAGCCAATGAAGGGCCATAAACTAAGGTTATTATTTTTACATTTACATTACATTTATGGCATTTGGCATTTGTTCATTCACTGAGCTCTCCAGTAAAGAAAACATGCCCACACTTAAAAGGATAAGCTGACCAAGCACTTGTGTGCTGCGATTACAGCTAACTTGTGTAGTTCATTATTTTATCCATTTCAAATTGAGATAAGCATTGTCTCTGATTAAGATGCTGTTTCTTCTGACCTCCTCTCTATGTGGAAAAAAACTAAACTAAACAAAATACCAAACAAGATTAGTTAGATGAATTTTTAAAAGGAACATTTAACAGGATTTCATAGCACAAGATTATGCTAAAGATTCACTTGAACAGATTTCACCTTTACTTGTGGTTGTGGTTATGGTAGCAGCAGCACAATCCTGTTGGTGGAGAAAGTCAAATGCACCACCTACTTCAATTTTCCCCATTGCAAAATAAACTAACACCACAACAAACATCTCTCTCTCTCTCTCTCTCTCTCTCTCTTTCTCTCCCACATTTGTTCCTCTTTCACTGCTGACAGGGCTGATAAGAAATACATGGATACTTTCTTGTGCAATCGTGCATGCTGCAGAGACATTTCAGCAAAGTAAAGAAGTGACTGTGAACTGTATATGTAAAAATACCAACCTGTACACATGCCAGAGCACATGTACAGTACATCATATGATGCTTTCTGCTTAGTAGTTTGTAACTACAGTTGGAGTTACAGGTTTTGTGTCCTCCAAACCATATGTACAATGCCCAATCATTTAAGCAATTGGTTCAGTCTATAGAAGTGGATCCAACACCTCAGCTCCATCACAGAGAGAGTGTCAGGTGGGGTCCCAGGATAAGCCTGACATCAGAGTAGCTCTAGATAGAACATAGAAGAAGCAAAGAAGTGGAATTTTCTGAATCTGAACCCAATTAAGCACGCAATTCATTTGCTGAAGGTAAAACACCTGAAGAACAAGCATGAATTTAAGACAGCTGCAGTAAAGGTCTGACAGAGCATAACCAGGGAAGAAACCCAGCATCTACTGATGTCTATGGGTTCCAGACTTCAGCCAGTCATTGACTTCAAAGGATTTGCAACCAAGTATTAAAAATGGCATTTAAATTTATGACATTAAATGACTAAGGACATACTGAATACCCAAATAGTGATTTCCGTGTTCAAATATTGGCATCTTAAATGGTTAACCAGTATTCTAATCAACAATGTTCCAAGTGTGGGCTTGCACCTAATATTAACTGGTCTACATCAGTGTTTACTAGCCTGTACTGTACAACAGTGATGCCTATTGAAATATTTTAAATATGAAATGCCAAATATGTATAATTATGAAGCAGATCTGACTTGCAAATACCTTGACAGAGAAGTGTTACCATTTCATAAAAGTAATAATTAAATTTTTGCTGAGAAAACTAATGCCCATACTTGCAACAATGTCAACAGAACATAGGAAATATGTTCAGTCAAATATGTTCAGTCAAATATGGCACAGTCAAATTTGACCTGCTATAATAATAACACAGTTTCCTCAAAAATGTGATCTGAGGCAGTGGAAGGGGGATTAAAGAGATTTTTGTTGTTTAGATCCCCTATGTTTGTGTAATAAATATCCTATCATGATTATATAAACACATATATTATAACATTGTTGTAACATTTTAACATTTTTGATTGTAACTCAACCCAACTCAAAAATCTGCAGGTCACCATGTTGTCTCGCAAAAATAGCGATACTGAATTGATCTAAAGTAGAGATTTTGCTTTTAAGTGATTTTACATAACTATCATTACTTATTTTCTCCTTCATTTAGACACAGCAATATGAAGAGGAGAAAAGGACACTCAGCCGAGAGATCATCGTACTCAATAATCATTTAATGGAGGCCAAAATCACTGTTGAAAAGCTAAGAGAAGACAATGTAAGTCATTTATTATAATTAATTAAATTATTAACTCTGGTTAATAAAACTGATGCAAATGCATTTTTCACAATAATAATACTAATAAAACAGCACAAAACATTGAAATCTTCCTTTAGGCACCATGGAACAACTTTGTATGGTCCAGGGTCTTAATATACTGTACATGTTCAGATTTATTGGTTTAAAATCCACATGTCCTCAGTTTCCCCACAAAACACTTGATCACTGTGCAGAAATGGCTCACCTTTCTGACTCTGGACACCTGGTAAAGGTTTGCTTCTTACCTGGAGGTCATATCAGGTGACATAGAGGGGATCTGTTCTATGCAGACTCTCCACTGGTGTCCTACAAGGCTCAGTGCTGTGTCCCCTTCTGTTTTCCGATCTATAGCCGCTCTCTTGGTGAGGTCATATCCTCATACGGGTTTTCATACCACTGCTACGATGACACTCAACTCATCCTGTCTTTTATGCCCTCAGACTTTCATGTTTCTGCATGGATCTCAGAATGTTTGACAGACATCTCCTCATGAATGGCAGCTCATCAGCTCAAACTAAATCCCAATATGACTGAGCTGCTGTACATCCCCAGAGATGCTTCCCCATGTCAGTATCTTGTAATCTTCCTGGACAAGTCTCAGATTTCACAAACTGTCACTGCACCCAATGTTGGGGTAGTCCTGGACAACCAACTGTTCTTCTTGCAACACATTACTAAAATTGACTCACTCATGTACATTTACATTTACGGCATTTGGCAGATGGCCCTTTTCCAGAGCGACTTACATTTGTATCATTTTTTTTTTATACAACAGAGCAGTTGAGAGTTAAGGGCCTTGCTCAAGGGCCCAGCAGTGGCAGCTTGGCTGTGGTGGGATTTGAACTCAAGTTTCCGACCAGAAGTCCAATGTCTTGAGCTACCACTGCCCAGGTTGTAGGTTTCTCCTTTACAACATCAGGTGGATCTGGCCATTTCTATACACAGAGGCCACTGAGGCGCTTCTTCAGTCCCTTGTCATTTCGAGACTGGGCTACTGCAACTCACTCCTATCAGGTATGCCCCTGCGTACCATCCAACCTCCACAACTGATTGAGAACACAGCAGCACGACTTAAGTTTTCCCTCAACACACCATTGTTATGCTCCCTCCACTGATTTCCTGTAGCTGCTTGCATCAGATTTAAAACAATGATGCTTGCCTACGAACTGGACCAGTGCCTGCCTACCTTAAACTGCTCAATTGGACCCACAGTCTCTCAGGGTACAAGGAAAACATGCATCAAGGCTCTTCTCTGTCCTGGCACCCATTTGAAAGAGTGAACTTCCGATGTCTGTCTAAACAGCTCACTGTCTGTCTTAAAACAAAGACTAAAGACCTACCTATTCACTAAAAAAAAATAACAATTTATTAATTTAAAGGAATAAAAATAATAATTGTCTTGTGTTTTGTTCATACTGTATTATCCTCCACAACAGGGTTTTTCAACTAATATTTTTCTTGCTTCTTGACCTAGTGAACTAGCATGTGGATGTATTTTTGGTATAGACAACAAAAAAGCACTTCTGAAAGTTGCTCTGGATAAGGGCGACTGCTAAATGCTATAACTAAAAATGTAAATTCACAAAATCTGCCTAATTGCACCATAAGAGTTGAACCCAAACAGACAACTTGGTACTTTAAAGAGCAAAGTTTTTTTTTACTTAAAGTAAATAAAATAAAGTAGAGAGAAAAGCTATGACCACTAAACCCTTCTCCTAGCCTATTCATGAGTTGGCTTGTGCAAATTCTTATAAGAATCATGAAACGACAAGAATCATGGAATGACAAGAGGCTTTTTTTAAAAACTCATTAATTCATGGTCACACTTCACTTTATTACCATATGTCTAGATCAGTCTGTGTCCTAAGCCACCCTTTGAAAAGAAATGCAGCTCACTCTCACAATAAATACCAAGGGGATTGACAGAAGGTAGACTATATGAGATAGTGATAATTGTCTGGAGGGCACCATAAGAAAGATTGAGGTCAGAGGGTGGATATGTTGAGTGCAGATTACAGGGGCCCAGTGGAAGGGGTTCAGCTCAGAGGATGATAACATTTCATTGTGTAAAGAATACTGGGCTACTCTATGTGATACAGTGACTTACAGTTTAACTTCAGAGTAGGATTGGAACAGTACAAAAGAAAAATATATGATAGCTCTCAAACCCAAGGGTTTCGTTTACCCAAGCATCTGTTTACTATTTCAGAATTTTACATTTTTAAAGAGGATGACATTGAATGTTCTGCTCTGTGAATCCATTCCAGTGGGGATGCACTGGAGGTATATTACAGCAGCAGTGAACACCCACCTGTAACCTTTCCTAGGAGACTCAGGGCACGGGACACCCAGGATGGGGTGCTAACCCATTGCAGGGCACTATCGCACACACACACACACACACACACACACACACACACACACACACACCTACGGACAATTTGGAAATGGAAAGCAGCCTACAATGCATGTCTGTGGACTGGGGGAGGAAACCGGAGTACCCGAAGGAAACCCCCAAAGCATGGGCAGAACATGAAAACTCCATGCACACAGGGCACCTAGAGGTACAAGGCAAACGTGCTAACCACTAAGCCACCGTACCTCAGATTTCAGAAAAAAGAAGAATGTTTACCAAAGTATATTGAAGGAAAATGGAAATTTGGGAGGTTTAAAAAAAAAAGTGTAAACAGGCTGATTTTACAGTACATATTACATATTTTACATATTTTTCTCCCTCTATCCAGCAAAAAAAAAAAAAAAAAAAAAAAAAAAAACCTGTCAATATCAGGTAAGATCACATTTTGCCTAATATTTTCTGTATCCCATAGACTAAGTATCTTATTAAACTAAAGGTTCAGTTAACAGTTGTATTATGGCTTGCATGTAGCATAATGAGCTACCTAGTCTCATTGCTAGCAGTTATCTAGCTATCTATCTATATTACAATTAGTTAGCTGTAACAATATATGTGTTACCAGTGGTAAGTTAGAGGAATAACACAGATGTAGTCATGACATTATAACTTCACATGGTTTGCCACCTCAACATAAATAGATACATATTTGAATTTCCCTTTTGGTATAAGCATAGTAATTGCCTATAAATAGTTAGATGGCATGCTAGGTAGTGAACATGCCTTTTAGCATGAAGGCTGCATAGCCTTATTTTTATGTTGTTTCCCGTTAGAACAGGAGCAGACTCTTGTGAAGAAGAGAGAATTGCTTAAGGGAAAGAAACTGATTAAATTAATGGCAGCCAAAAACAGAGAGAGAGAGAGAGAGAGAGAGAGAGAGAGAGAGAGAGATTAATTTTGTCTGTAATGTTTAAAACTTTTTATTTACCATGTGCTCTCTCTCTCTCTCTCTGTTTCTCCTTCTTTCTACCCTTTTCTCATATGCAGGTAACATGGAGACACAGTGGTTTCTTGACTCTAACCTTGTCTTGAAGTTTTAGTCCTGAACTCCGGTCCAGACACACAGCTCTGCACTGTTTCTGTTTTTATATATTTTTACACTTGAATTAATTATTTGAATAACTCTTAAGCTGTTTTAATAAATCTTGCATAATGAACTGGGATCTGCTGTGTTTTGTTTTATTATTTACAACACAAAAAAACGATGAGTACTGTATAGATAATGGTAACGGTGTAATGGTATACATATTGTTCTATTTTACCCATCCTAATTACCAGGGGCCATGATAAATAAAGTTGAACAACAAAGTCACAAAGTGACACTACAACATAGAATTTCATATAAATACCATTGTCATGCAGTCATCATTCCCTTTCTTCTTCATGCCTCATACACACAAGTTCTCATGTGAACCTTGGAGTTACTGTATGTGCGTTATCTATCACTCCTGCCAGTTACCTACAAAATGTTGCTCGTTACAATACTCACCTCTTTGACCTACAATGTAGGTGATGTAAACCACAGCAACTCAACTGTCAAATAATTATAAAGCAGCCATCATTCCATGATTGATAGCATGTTTAAAAAGCTGGTGTGGATATTAATACTCGAATAAATAAATCGAACCACAAACTGCTTGATACCACAGATACAGACATGTAAAAACATTTCAGAAATTATTTTTGGTGTGATTTTGTTTTGTTTTTTTTACTCAGCCTCATTATTCTTGTCCCCAGCACCTTTCAACAAAGCTACATGACCTTTTCCTGATTCCGACCTTTCATGTGCAGAGTGATTTGTCGCCCTCCATGTGAAGCTAATATGTATATGGGTGCAAACATGTAAAATAACCAGTTCATGACAATGTATTGGAGAAAATCTTTGGAATATATAAGCCTGGGATTATTTTAGTCAACAGAGTGAAAATTTTAGGTAACAGCAAATTGTATATAGGTGTAAAACATTACACTGCTCAGTGACTAGTCAGAACTGCATATTTCATAAACCCAGAATTAAGCTTATGTTTAATATTCCAAGAAAGTGCCGTTGCTAGGACACCATACTGACGTGCCGCTTTCCCACAGGACCTGTACAAGAAGGACTGCAACAGTGCAGCTCAGCTCCTGCAGTGTGGAAAATCCCATTACAGAGCACAGAAGCAGTCCAAGGTAATTCTACTTCTTGCTCTATTTTTCACCAAGCCTGCCATACAAGACACAATAAAGCCTTTCACAATAAGGGTATATGACATTCTTCTGAACTGACTTGCATCATGCCTAGGAGTGGATTTCAGGGCACTCTAGGGCAGCAATTATAAGAGAGCAATTATAATAATCAATGAGATCAGTGAGTATATGCTTGTGCTTCAGGCTTGCCCGCATTTCCATCCTAAGAGGAAAATTGTTTTAATGATAGCCCTGACTACAAGGTAATTGTGGTATTTTTTTTCCTAATAAGTACATTTCTTTAGCCAAAGTAATGACATGATATCTTTTTTTCCTTCAACAATTATATTTTATCTGGGAGTATGCATGCTGTTGTATTTTAAATGTAAGAAACTGCCTTTGATACTGATTTGGTACTAGGTTTGATGGAACAGAAACATAGATGCAGTGATCTACCAGAGAAAGCAAAACATAATGAATTTCTGAAAGAAAGAACTTTTGGCATTTCAACAGCAACATTTTGCTCTATTTTCAGAATGTTGAAATGTTGACAGCAAGGAACAAATTCATAGATGAAGAGCAACAGATTTTGAAAACAGAGTGGGAAATTGTGGCAATGTACAAGCGCCATTAGGGAAATGCGCAAGCTACAACTTATGCTTCAATTAAAGCACTGCACACAAATTGTCGTGCCATATAGAATACCAGTCATACCAGTAGAATATCGTACCAGAAACTGTTTTGACATCCAGCATACATATCCATATTGCCAATAATTACATTCAGACACTGTGGCTTAACTATCAATAAGAGTCTTTCATTTAATGTCAGATGTTTTTACGGCAGTTGTACTGTTAGCAGTTATATTTCCTAACTCTGACATACAAGTTCCCTGTTTCGGTGTGTTACATGTTTAATACTTGTTTAACACCTGATTGTCATATCTCCTATTTGATTACTGCTAGGAAACTTTATAATTCTATTTTCCCCTCCCTAACCCTCTATGTCCTCTTTCAGCTGCCCACTGACTTTCAAGAGAAGGCAAGTCCTCACATGGAGAATCATGGGCATGGGAGGGACAAGGGCTTGCGCCACTCACCCTATTCTGATGCTAAAGCACTGGAGAAGCCTGAGCCAGGTAGTAGCTGCCCAGTCACACGCTCACCTAGCCCACAGCCTCAAGACCCAGACTTTCTGGCAAACAACGAAATGAACAGTGTTGATACTCTCCAACACCATGTTGTATACAAATCCTCTGACCTATACTGCAGTGACACAGCCCTCTATTGTCCCATGGATGAGAGGCGACAGGATCGCTGGCAGGGGCGTCGGAAGAGTGTGGACCTCCATGGCAGGAACACCAGCATTCTCCAAACCCGGATCTCTACAGACAGCAACCCGGAGGATTACAACTTCCACTCTCAGTACTCCCACAATGATGTGGCTCTCCATGAATTTGCTACACCAGCTTCTAGCTCTTACTCTAGCTTTAGTGTGGCTTCAGATGAGAAGGGCCTTGCTCCCAGCAGCACCCTTTCCTCCTCTCACCTGGCTCTATACTTGGATTGGCGGGATGGTGATTACGAGTATAAGAGTACATCCTCTTATGACAAAGACAGCCCCAGGTTTCCCAAGTCGCACAGCTTCCAACACGTGACCCCCAGCCCACAAAAGGGCAACTCCCCAGTCTACATGCGAACAGCATCCTGCTACAGCGAGCCATACCATTCACCACGGCTCCCTTCCTCCCACAGCATGGGCTCCTCGGGAGTGCCAAAAGACAGCTGCAACAGCATCCATAGTCCTGAGGAGGAGCTAATGGGCCGCTGGAGGCATCTGAGTGTGGAGGACATCAACAGCTTTCCATATCGAAACCCTGGCCGTGTTTCCCCTTATAGCTCCTCTGAGCAGCACTTTGCAATTGGCCCTTCCAAGATCAAACTAGGACCCCTATACAGCAGTGTCCAGGAAGGAGACAACACTTTCCACACAGGTATGCCGGATTCCTGCTTCTCCACGTCGCCTAGCTCCAGCTTGGCACCAAGCCCCAAGCACAGTCTGGGCTTGTGTAAGACTGAAAAAGGACCAATGTACCAGCCAATAACAACCAATAACAGCATCCAGGAGTCTAAGAGCAGCGTATTCCTTTCTGGAATCTCAAAAGACAATGAAAGCACTGTGGGAAATGTGAACAAAGAATATGTGGATGTAAGCCTCAACAGCTCAGCTGAGTCGTTACACCAAACTTCACTGGATGCTTCTAATGTGCGGCACTACCAGCTTCAAAGTCCAGGGCCACAGAGGAAGACTTCTCCACAGCACCAAAAATTCACAAGCACAGGACTCAGTAGAAAAGACAGTCTGACCAAAGCTCAACTGTATGGAACACTACTTAACTGAGTCATTTGTCCATAATTGAACCCTCACCACTGACTCACCTGGCTGCATTCTTTAAAAAACTTAGCTTTAGGGTGTGGTAAGTGGTTGGCTTTAAAACTGTTGGAAAGAAAAAGGGGCAGAGTTATTTAGAGCATTAATTTGAAATACCTCATTCCAAAGTCATCATACTGTATAATACTAATATTTTTTGAATAGAGACTAGGTTTCACATATACATTATTTTACCTGCTTAAACAATTTCCCTTCAATTAATTTAAAACATTTTATGCTACTAATTGGCCCTAACAAAAATGTCATATATGCTTTTTAAAAGGTCATATATATGCTTGCACAATATTTACACAGTAAGTACTTCGGAAGGCTCTAGTCTTCAAGTTGATTCACAACGATCCCAGACACATTTTGCTGTAGTTAAGCTACTAGCACATCTATGCCAAGCAATCATTTAGTTGTAAAAGTTATAACAACCCTGCCTAACTGCATCACATCTGAAACTGTAGTGCAACAAAAATGTGTGGGTTAGGTTAGCTAAACGTAGGTTAAAGGCCTCTGCTTTAAAAGCATGTCTTTGATTTGCATGGAGCATTCTTATAGTTAAGGTATTTTCAAAGTAAGCATCTAGTACATGTTTTACGTTTGTGAATTTTTGTGTGCTGTTCCTTAAAATGAACAGGAGTCTACGAAATCCTTGTTAATCCTAATAAAAACTTATTTTAAACCACTAGAGATTGTTTACAATGTGCAGTTTATACAACTGCATTCACTGTATCTCTGTGTAATGTAAAAGAATGAGAAAAAGCTTTTCCCGCAGTTTCCCAAAAAATAATTAGATGCAAGGCCTTTTGCTTTGTCTTTGCATTTATTACAGTTAATCTTTATTATTTATTTATTATTTGTTTATTATTATTAACATTTACAAACTGCTGTATTTAGATTGATCTACTATGAATGAGTAGTAGTAGATAGCATGAAATTTTATCTGCTTGACCCTACTATTAATTAATAGTTCTTAGTAATGTAAATGTGTGCAACACTCAGAGTAAAGACTTACCTTGTGGGAAAAATTATCCAAAACTTAGCATGACCCAATAAGCCCAGTGTGGATTTGGTTTGTAAAATTGATACTGTAATTCTTCCAAAGAACAAGGCTCAGTTTTCCCCTCTTTGGCATCAGAAATACTTTGCACTCATTTGCCAGTTTATTAGGTAGTTATACTCATTGGCCATTTTTTCAAATTCAGGCAGAAAATTTAACCATTTTCCAACCTAAGGCTACCTATATTTTAGCTACATTTATACTTATAGATGGGCCAAGTTTGCATCTGAACAAATAAACAAATCTTTATTCCATATAAATAAAAATAATAATAATTTAGTCAAATAAAAAAAATGCATCTGATGCATTTTGAAATTATGTACCATAAGAGCCTCAAACAAACGTGATAATAGGCATATCTTTGAATAGCCCACATATGCACTATATGGCCAAAGGTTTGTGGACGCCTGATCATCACATCCATATGTGGGCCTTCTCCAAACTGTACCAACAAAGTTGGAAGCAAAACAATTATATAGGATGTCTTTGTATGCTGTAGCCTTACAAGTTTCTGTCACTGGAACTAAGAGGCACAAACATGTTCCAGCATGATAATGCCCCTGTGCACCAAGGTTATGGTCGAAGAACTCGAGTGGCCTGCACAGAGCCCTGACCTCAACCACTCTAAACACCTTTGGGATGAACTGGAACACCGAATGCATCCCAGGTCTCCTTGCTCGACATTAGTCCCTGACCTCACTAATGCTCTTGTGGCTGAATGAGCACAAATCCGGTCAAAATGTAGTGAAAAGCCTTCCCAGAAGAGTGGAGGTTCTTATAACAGCAAACAAAGAACTAAATCTGGAGTGGGCTGTTCAAAAAGCACACATGCGTGTGATGGTCAGGTGTCCACAAGGCGCTACAAGGTACCTATCATATGGCTATTACTCACTTAAAGGACTAACAAACTGGTTAAGATCCACATCGGAACATTATGCGCCAAATGTTGACATAAAATCCGAATTACATATATTTTAATATGGTTTTTATTTTACTGTTATTGCTTTTGCAGCTACTACTGAATTTACTATACATGCTATAATTGACTAGATTGATATTGATTGTCAGCAAATCAAGCATTTTTCAGCCATTAAATTCTCAAGTCTTTACACACTCAAATCAGACTTGAATTTGACGAATAAGGAAACTGTTGGTAATAAGGGCAATTGTGCTTATCAACTACTGTGTTATAGTCTGTAATTGTATACCTACAAGGTGCATCAGCATGGTAGGCATACTGTATGTACTTCTAAAGATTTCAGATTTTTAGATTTTCATGCATGACAATCCAAGTAGATAAAATGGCTAGGTAGATGTACCTAATAAACTGGCAACTGTGTGTATGGTACATCAACTTAATTATTTTTGTAGTTGGATTTGACATCATCACAAGTCTTAAGTCAATGTTAGAAAACGTATTCACTTGTTTATGCTGAACATAGTTTTGCTCACCTGATAAATTTCCCCAGTTCTGTTCTACCTCAGATATGTCAGTTGTTTGCTTGATGCATGGTTCTAAAATTGTTTTGATGTGTTTGTTTAGTAAATAAATACAGATTGGTAACTCACTTTTGTTTAATGCTCAACCTGTTAAGTGCACAAATTATTACATTAGATAATGCATGTTTAGATGTAACTGATTTAAAAGTCACCAAAATTTTTTTTTTTTTAAAGTAGTAGTAAATAGTTGTCAAACTATGTTATTATCTATTGAAACATTAACATGACAGTACATATGGCTTAGAGAAACACTTAGAGTCTCAAAGAAGGCTAAAAAGTCCTGCAAATTGAATAATTAGCTGTCAATAATTAATCTTACACATCTGTAAATTTTAAGCCAGATTTATGTTTCTTTCCACAGGTGAATAATAGGGGGAGTGAAAACACAGTAAACAGTGAAAAACATATGGTACATTTTCAAAATAGCCCTTCTACAAATTGCTTGTCTAATTTTCCTTGTAGAAACTGTAAAATGATTCCACAGGACAGGCATTTACACCTTTGTTTAATCTTTTTTCTCAGTGTTTTTTCTCTTTTGCTCAAAAAATGAAAATACATCCCTAATAAATATACTTGTGATAACTGATGCTAACTATATAACTTATGTTAACCAAGTTGAACACACATTGAATTTTCAACCAGACTTCTCTTCTGGCATATTTTTGAATGGACACAGTTTTTGTTTTATCAAGCTGTATTTACTCAGTGCAACTTATAACATCCAAGTGAAAGATATAACACCAGTTGGAAAAAGGATCACCCCCTTGCTTTAATTTGCCTTAATTTTTTAATTACAGCCTTTAGTCTGTTGGGATATGTCTCTACTAACTTTGCACATTTAGACTTTGCAATATTTGCCCACTCTTCTTTGCAGAACTGCTCAAGTTCAGTTCAATTTGATGGTGACCGTTTGTAGACTGTAGTCTTCAAGTCATTCCACAGATTTTCAATGAGGTTTAAGTCTGGGCTCTGACTAGGCCATGCAAGGACATTCACCTTTTTCTCCTTCAACCACTGTGTGGTCAGTTTTGCTGTGTGCTTTGGGTCATTGTCATGTTGGAAGGTAAATCTTCTTCCCATTGACAACTTTCTGGCAGAGGGCAGCAGATTTTCCTCAAGAATTTGACAGTATTTTGCCCCATCCATTTTCCTTCTATCCTGACAAGTGCTCCAGTCCCTGCTGCAGAGAAACACCCTCATAACAGGATATTACCACCTCCATGCTTTACTGTAGGAATGGTGTTATTTGGATGGTGAGCTGTATTGGATTTCTGCCAGACATATCGTTTGGTGTTGAGGCCAAATAATTAAATTTTAGTCTCATCTGACCATAATACCTTTTTCCATGTGGCCTCAGAATCTTCAAGGTGTGTTTTGGCAAAGCTCAGTCGTGGGTGGCTTTTTTCTTGCAATCCTCCCATACAAGCCATATTTGTGGAGAATTTGTGATATTGTAGTCACGTGCACACAATAACCACTCTTTGTCATAAATTCCTGCAACTGCTCTGACCAATTTGGAGCGACGTCCTGATCCAGGGAGGGTCTGTGTTGTACCAAATACCTTCCACTTCTTAATAATAGACTTCACTGTGCTTCTAGGCATTGATAAAGCCTTTGAAATTTTTTTGTATCCATCTCCTGACTTGTGCCTGTCCACAACTTTATCCCGGAGATCTTTTGACACTGTCTTGCCACCCATAGTTAATTGTTTGCTTCAGTTGCACTACAAAATGCTCCAGGAAAGCTCTTTTCATGCTGAGCTAATCAAAATGACCACAGCTGATCACAGTTGAAAGTCAAATGGCTTTGTGTGCCATTGAGAAGGTGATTAGCTACACCTGATTGAGTTTACAAGTCATTTTTAGGAGGGGGATGATTATTTTTTCAACTCAGTGATTTTGGTTTTTTATTTTTTTCTGACATGTTGGTGTTATATCTTTCACTTGGATGTTATAAGTTGCACTGAGTAATTATAGCTGGATAAAACAAAAACTGTGTCCATCTTCATTTCAGGCTATGTGGGGGGTGCACATGTGTATGTAAAGCCTACAAAATCTTAGCAATTGACAAACTGTAAAATATAACAAGTTGAGAGAGTCCTCTGCTATGAACACTAAAATGCTGAGCAAAATCATTCTAGATGCTGGCAGTGTGCAAAGCTACATCTGTTGACAATTAAATTCTTTCTGTAGGCCTGTGTGCTCTCCTTTGTGTCAGTATCAAATATATTTATTATGTAACCATTAAAGAAGAGAATATAAATACAAAATATTAAGAGTAGAACAGTCTTTTTATTAGGAAAATTAAACCGGAATTGACTTTCTAGCACAGAGTGGCCCATGGTAACCGGTATTTATTTATTTATTTATTTATTATATAGGCTACCGTTGGATAAAGTATACAATGCTAGTAAGCTGAGAAAAAAATGTATATAGCCTATATTGTTAAAAATGTGCGAGGAAAGTTGTAAGACTATGTGCTCAGCCCCAGACGGCCCCGGCCGAATTTAACCCCTGGTTATATGTAACATTATATAGTTCCTGTCAGATGGTTAAAGCACCATTTGTCAGCATTAGCAACAGTGCTATTTCTTATGAGTTAATGTTTACAAACTTTTAGTAGAGAATCTTGTACATATTTAAAGCAGGGTTGCCAACTCTCACACATTTGGCGTGAGACACACGCTTTCAGGCTCTGTCTCATGCTCTCACGCTGCCCAAGTAAATCTCACACTAAATTAAATATCAAGCCAATGTAAAAATACAGCAGAGTCACAAATCTACTCATATGATTGTTTTCTGTCAGTATGGAGAAGGTGACCAATGAAGACCCACATCTTCTTGATTGGACCAGTCTGAATCGGCTGGGTCCTGTACCAATCACATTTCCCCCCGCGTTGTGGAAGCTCACTGTGTATAAGTCGCAGGGGACGGAGACGTTGAGACCAGAGTTGCCAAGTCCGTTTGAAATACGCACCTTTTGGGCTTCTTATGTTTCTGAAGTCGCTTGAAAAAATCACAGGTCGTGTTTTTTTGGGGCTTGTTTTAAAAAATATGGTTGCTTGTTAGGAAAATCTGACAAGCGACTTCGTTTTTTTACATTAATGGTCGATATTTTCCCCAATACATTGACACTATCTGCTCACAATAATATCTCACAATAATATTGCTGATTGAATTGGATCAGACAATAATGGAGTTTCTTATAAAATTATTATTAAAATGTTTATCAAAAATGGAACGACCATTGACTAGAAGTTGGGGACTTTGTAAGGTTGAATCATTAATATCTACAGCTGAAGATTTGGTTAAAGTTGGTACGTCACTGGGGATAGCCTTCAATATTTTTTAAAAAATTCTATTTCATTTACAAGTGTATAATTGCCCGTTCTCCTCAATAAGCTGGTTTACAATTAATATGCTACGCTGGAACCAATTCTCCATGTACAGTGACTTGTTGTTATAAGTGATATTACCATTGTTCCAGATAAAACATCTACCGGGAGAGAAATTGTGCTTGTACAAAAGTGACCAGTACAGTAACGCTTGTTTGTGATAACTAGCCGAGCTAAGCCGAACTTGACAGTTAATACCATGGATTTTTATAATGCTGGGGGCAGGACACTTCAGATTCTAGAGAGAATTTGATTGGACAGAAAATCTGATGAGAAACTGAAGTGCAGAATGATGTCATCATAATTGTTGATCTGTATTGGTGTTAGAGACTGTAAATTTTGAATGCATATATCTTTAATGCAAAATGCAAATTTTGTCATTGTTTTGGAGCTCACTAGCTTAAAGATAACCTTAAGACTAACATATTCATACTAAAAGCCTGCAAAGATAAGGGTGTGGTGAGGAAGAAATAGAAAGTCAAACGGTGATGTATGACGTTACGCACATTTTATCCAATAATTCTCCACACAGCAAAAAAGGTCATTTGATTCACAGATCTCACTCCAGCCAGGAAGCTAAAGTTGGCAACCCTGTTTAAAGTAGCTTTCCTATTAAAGTTTTTAAAAATAGTAGTATGGGACAAGTACAGAGCCCTTTAAAAGGCGAAGGACTCACTTATTTTATTTACTCTGATTTCCTGATTTGTTTTCCTAAGCTGTTGCAATAGTTGTTTGGAGATTTCTGAATAATAAATCTTTGTTTTCCCCAAGATAATGACATAATTAAATTGCGTTCTCTAAAAACAAAACATTGAATATTCAGCTACCTATTGGGATTTACCAATATATGATGCTTAACATGCCATATGTCCAACCCCTAGTTCTAAGGGTTCTTACAAGATATTTACAAATTCAAAACATTCATGAGGTTTTGAATGACACAGTGTTTATTGCATTTTAGAAAGAATGTTGGCAATGTGGCAGTAATGAGGAAGGTGATTATGGTTGAGGTGATATGGTTGACTGGGGTCACACAATACAAGTGCCTCTATATATAGCCCTCCACTAATATTGGCACCCTTGGTAAATATTAACAAAGAAGGCTATGAAACTTTTGAAATTTGTTGTTTTTTTTTTGCTTAACCTTTTGATCTTTTGTTTAAAAAAATTCACAAAAATACTCTGCTCTCATGGATATCAAACAATTGCAAACAAAACACGGGTTTATCCAAAAAAATATCTTTGTTAAATATAGGTGTGCAACAATTATTGGCACCCTTTTAGTCAATACTTTGTGCTACCTCCCTTTGCCAAGATAACAGCTCTGAGTCTTCTATAACGCCTGATGAGGTTGGAGAATACATGGCAAGGGATCTGAGACCATTCCTCCATACAGAATCTCTCCAGATCCTTCAAATTTCGAGGTCCACGCTGGTGGACTCTCCTCTTCAGTTCACCCCACAGGGTTTCTATGGGTTTCAAGTCAGGGGACTGGGATGGCCATGGCAGGACCTTGATTTCGTGGTCAGTAAACCATTTTTGTGTTGATTCTGATGTATGTTTTGGATCATTGTCCTGCTGGAAGATCCAACCACGGCCCTATTCTCATAGGAATTCATAAGTGTGCTAGTAACTGTTGCACACCTATATTTAACAAAGATATTGTTTTGGATAAACCTGTGTTTTGTTTGAAATTGTTTGATATCCATGAGAGCAGAGTATTTTTTGAACAAAATATCAAAAGGTTAAACAATAAAGACAAATTTTCACAGCCTTCTTTATTCATATTTACCAAGGGTGCCAATATTAGTGGAGGGCACTGTACCATACCATAGTAGTGGTTACTATTACTACTACATAATGGTGGTTACTATGATTATAACAATAAGTGAAATGGACAAAAATTAAATACATGTTTAAATGGGTGATTGTTCTGTATGCACTTCTCTGCAGCGTAATAGCCATCCGATGATCTTTTGTAGTTACTTTGTAATCTTTTTGTAACTACATATTTTCCTAATGTAAATGCACGTTTACAGCATTTTTGAGTGGTGTTACATTTAACCCACACAATGTTATAATTCTGAAAGTGATTTCAGTGCACAATTACGGCACTCTGCTGATGTGTAAGCTGGCACATGATTAAAAAAAACAAAAAGCAAATTCATAATGTTATGTGGGAAGTCTGCAATTTAAACTATCTTTGAGAATGTTCAAATGTTACAGTTGTATCAGCTCTGCCCCTTTTAGCTAAATTTTACATTTCACAGGTTAGCCAAGATCCACACAAAAATCCTTCACCTTTGTCAAAACGTCCACTTCTGATGTAAAGTGGCAAAGCAAAGTCCTTTTTTTTTAGTTTCATCAGTAATAATAAAGCATATGCAGACTTCTTACTGCAAAAACCTCTGGGTAAAATGACACAGTAAGCTTGTACTAATATCTTGCGAAATATAAATACATGAATGCTGATCTTAAACTTTATTAGTAGCCAAGTGTCATGAATGTGCTATGTAGACATTTGTAATAAAATGTTATTTCTGTTAAAATCGGTGTTAATTGTTGCACAGAGTGATTTTAGGGAATTACTGGGAAAGACCTTTATGTATAGGATAGTGTAGTGTATTTGTTATGGCCCGACATGTCAAGTTTTGTCTATATCTCAGAAAAAGTATTTTCTTATATTAAGATTGAGATATACTGAGATATTAAAAAAATTTTCTGTCATTTCTGGGAAACATTTATCATGGTGTACTAATTAATTATAACCAGAAGGAAGAGAAAATAAAATATCTGAAGCTGTGCATTTTTGATTCTTCACGCACTTCAGTTTTACTTTTATACGGCTTTTAATAAGACCAGCACAAAGCAGCTTTACAGAAATCCAGATGTAGATATAGATTCCAAGCCAGAGGCCACAGAGGCAAGGAAACACTTCCTGAGTAGACATTTGTACATGCTCATATACCCATCTTGCATTATAGGACATTTATAAGATAATTTAAATGTATTCCATTTTTAAATACAGAGTCTTTGGATACATTTCTACAGCAAAGGGAAGTCCTTAAGGTTGTCAGTTCCATATCTTGATCTCCCCTCCCCAGTCACATGTGGCAACCATAGCAGGTATTACAGGGTGGTAAGACACACACACACAGGCCTGCTGATGAGCATGGAGTGTGAGCAAGCTCCGTGCACTCTGAAACTCATAGAAGTGAACAGAGCCTGTAGAACTACCTGTCGCCAGTATGGTTCCATCTGAAGACCACTCGCACTGCACTGCATAACCTTCAACCTAAAACATAAAAGGTTAAGTTGTTTAAAAACCAGATGCAGACAAAAATGAGTGTCAACTCTAATTTTGTTGTTTCAATTGTTGCTGATTAAAATTTGAAGAACTGATAATAGACAGATTAACAAATACTGAGAAAGAAAACACTGCAAGAAATGACATGTATGGTATTAATCAAATGGTAATTCAGTTCACGTAGATCTGATGCAAGCACAGAACTTAACCTTGTGCCCTTCATATCTCTTCCTCTTGTTCATCCGGTATGGCTTCTGGGCTGAGAAGAGTGCTATGTAATTTCCATTGGTCTGCGCAACAAAGGAGTCGTCCTGTGGGTGCATGGCCAGACTAGGACAGGTGTATCTCTCCTGCACCAAAAGCAAAAGGAATATGATTATATATTCTGATGAATATAATAGAGCACAACTCTACCCATTACCACAAGCAAAGATATTGTTAATCTTAATAATAATAGGAATAGTATAAATATTATACATAATTGTGGCCAAAGGTTTACATACGCCTAAGCTGAAGACATTCCAAGCGGAATTATTAACAATGTGGAGTCACTTTCCTTTGGCAAGTCAATAAGGACATCATCTCAGTTTACATCAGAGGTCATTTTAAAACAATTTAGTAGAGATACACTGTCTCTTTAAACAGTCTGGAAGAATCCAGAAATTTATGTAATGACTTTTAGAAGTGTCTGATTGGCCAATTGTCATAATTAGGAGTCAGTTGGGAGTGCACCTTCTGGCTGTACCAAGCAACTCAGCAAAGACCTCAGAAAGAAAATGTGGACTCCAAAAGTCCACACCATTGGCCTGAAAGGCTGTCACACTAGAAAGAAGCCCCTACTCAAAGACCAGCATAAAAAAGCCAGACTGAAGTTTGCCTGTGATCACTAGGACAAAGACCTACCCTTCTGAAGGAAAGTTTTCTGATCAGATAAAAAAACAAAATTAACTGATTGGCTATAATAATCTATGTATGGATCCCAATTGTGAAGCATGGCGGTGGCAGCATCATTTTGTCGAGGTGTCTTGCTGGAAAAGGGACTGGTGAACATCAGAAAATAGATAGCATTGAGAGGAAGGAGGATTATCTAAAAATACTGAAGCAAAATATGCTTCGGGAGGAAGCTTTTGCTTATGTTGGAATGTTCCAACATAAGCAAAAGCAGTAGTGGAAACCAGGCTCTTGCCGGCAGTCTTGGGGCCACGAGCAGCTCTCTGATTAATTGGATCAGGTGTGTGGAGAGCAGGGAAAACATAAATGTGTAGGACATGGGGTACTCCAAGACCAGGGGAGGGAACCTGTGAACAAGGTGGTGCAACGGCTAGATCATTATCAGCTTTCACACCTCTAATGACGAGCAAGGAGGATGAATAGTCATTGGGCTATAAGAAGGGCTCTGTTGGACATGTGCCTCTGAGGTACATGGTTTCAGCTCCTGAATCATTGATTATAGTTGAGCCATAGTCTTTCATTCATATAGAAAGTAACTCAACCTATTTTCTGGACTTCCTATAATGCTTTATCAATTGAGGACAGATGTGGGAGTTTTTAAATAGTAAGCAGTTTAGGCTGCAGGGTTTGAGTCAGATTTGACTCTAGCCAGGCTCAAAATCTGTCAGCTAAGGAAGACATTGACCCTGTGGGGAGAACAAGGGATAAGTGTTGCTTTAGCAAGCAGAGAGGAAAAAAACTACAAGTTGCAAGTTTGCAGCAATATTGTAGCACATCCCGCCTGATTTGCAACAGTGCAAGCAAAGAGAATGATTCGTCAGCAGAACCTGCACTAGACACTGCATCAGTCATGTATTTATTTCTAGAGCACATGTACTGTAAATGTACCATTATATGACATATATATTCTCTGGTGTAGATGTAAGCAAGTGGAACTAGGTGTGAAAAGAACATGCATAATTCATGTAAAATAGATTTAAAAGGGTGAATTATTAATTAATTTAGTTTGTTTAGTTTTACTCCTTGAAGAAAAATGTTGAACATTTTTCATTTTAGTGTTTGTCAAAAATATACTGCACTTGAAATGAAATCGTTGAGGCTGAGAAACATATTGTATTCGAATAATGTATAATGTGGCGTTTCTTACGTGGAATATCTGGTTGGAGATTTTGGCAGTAGTCACAAAGTCCCAGGCAATGAGGGTGCGATCTGCAGAGTCTCGACTGACAACATCACTGCTGGTCACAAATTCTTTCCCTTCACCCAGAAATAGGATGTCCAATGTCTGCTGAATCCCAGCCTTGTACACTCTGACCATCTGAAAAATGAAGATGGAAAATATAGCGCATTTGATTATACCATTGCCAAAAAAAAGATGTCACCTTTTAATCGTTTCATGGTTTAAGATACCTTTATTAGATATGGATTCATAATTGACTAAGACTGTATACCTGCTTTGAAGCATATTGGACACTCCTGGATAAAGAACATTTATATTCTTAGGTTTGTGTATGTGGGCTGTCCTCTTTAATTCAGATCACAAGTTTTTGATATGGTTCAAATTTGGAAGTTTATTTGGAATAAACTTTTTTTTCCCGCAACCATTTGTGTGTTCATTTGGATTCATGCTACATGGGGGATTTGGGATCATAGTCTTTTTGAATAATTAATCTTAATCTTCTGGCAGAAGCAGCCAGGGGTTCTCATTCATCAACCATATTTATGTGCATGCAAAGTATGCATAAGCACGTTTCTATGCATAGAATGTTATTTACCAATTACTTCTTGTGCATGACCATGCATATGCAGTAATTACTGGTGTTGGTGCTTACAAGGTACAGAGAGGTAGCACAGATGAAATGTGAAGTAAAATCGTATAAAAGACAATCTAAAGATTGATTGGGATAATGCCTTTCTTGAAGATTTGCCATGTGCATCTTTGCACAGGGAACATGTTTTTAAGGAGTGCAGGAGTGTGACGAGTGGATCATCAGTCGATTTCATTTGTCCATGCCAGTTTTAGTTGATCTGTGCCACAGGCACATTTTAACAAGAAATTGCAGACAGGTCTGGCATTTTTCCAACAAACTATGAGCTGAATAATGACACGTCTTACAAGCATTCATATCGCCCACGCGGCAATATCAAATTTCCAAATACGGCAACAGAAAAGGCAACAATAATGAGCGACTTTCACACCATCACAGGTTTTGTAAATGTAATTGGGGCAGTAGAATAGACACATACAGTATGTACACATAAAATCTTGTATTTATTTCTCAGGCCAACCACTACTATTACAAATTCTTATTAAATTGTATCTTTAAACCATTACATTTTAAAAATCAAACTTACCTTACAGGTTCGGGAATCCCATGCCTTGACCTCAGAACTGAAACCCCCACAAAGAAAAAGAGTAGGATCTGAGGGCTGAAAGGCAAGACAAGTGACCTTGAACTGGTTGTCCACCCTGGCAACCACCTGACCTAAAAACATAAATAAAAATAAATAAATAAATAAAAAAAAAACAATGCAACGGGCAAAATTACTATGCCAAGTCTGACTACAATATAATACATGCAATCAAACTGAAAGCCAGAAAGCACAGTGAACTATCCTCTTTAGTTTGAGACCAAAACAAATTGCTTAAAACCAATTATATCCAGACTGAAATACACTGCCTTCCACTAATATTGGCCCCCTTGGTAAATATGAGCAAAGGCGGCTATGAAAAATTGTCTTTATTGTTTAATCTTTTGATCATTCATTCAAACAATTCACAAAAAAACCCTGCTCTCATGGATATCAAACAACTGCAGGTTTATCAAACACAACACAGCTTTATCCAAAAAAAAAAAAATCATCTTCGTTTAATACGTGTGCAACAATTATTGGCACCCCTATGAATTCATATGAGAAAAATATATTTGAAGTATATTCCCATTGATTTATAGCTGTGATATGCAGCAAAAGGTTGTTGAGCTTCACAAAATGGGAAGTAGCTATACGAAAATAGCACAAGCATTGAAAATGCCCATTTCCAGCATCAGGGCACTAATTAAGAAGTTCCAGTCAACTGGAAATGTTATGAATCAACCTGGAATTGGATGTGTGTCTATATTGTCTCAACTCACTGTGAAGAGGGTGGTTCGAGTGGCCAAAAAAATCTCCAAGGATCACACCTGGAGAATTGCAGAAGTTATTTGCGTCCTGGGGTCGGAAAGTCTCCAAAACTACAATCCGAAGTCACCACATCACCACAAGTTGTTTGGAAGGGTTTCAAGAAAAAAGCCTCTACTCTCATCCAAAAACAAACTCAAGCGTCTTCAGTTTGCCAGACACTACTGGAACTTCAAATGGGATCGGGTTCTATGGTCAGATGAAACCAAAATAGAGCTTTTTGGCAATAAACACCAGAGGTGGTTTTAGCTCACACAGAGAGGTAGCCATATGGAAAAGTACCTCATGCCCACGGTTAAATATGGTGGTGGCTCTTTGTTTTGGGGCTGTTTTTCTGCCAGAGGACCTGGACATTTTGTTAGGATACATGGCATCATGGACTATCAAATATCAACAGATATTAAATGAAAACCTGACTGCCTCTGCCAGAAAGCTTAAAATGGGCCATGGTTGGATCTTCCAGCAGGACAGTGATCCAAAACATGCACCAGAATCAACACAAAAATGGTTTACTGACCACAAAATCAAGGTCCTGCCATGCCCATCCCAGTCCCCTGACTAGAAACCCCTAGAAAACCTATGGGGTGAACTGAAGAGGAGAGTCCACCAGTGTGGACCTCGAAATTTGAAGGATCTGGAGCGATTCTGTATGGAGGAATGGTCTCAGATCCCTTGCCATATTTCTCCAACCTCATCAGGCATTATAGGAGAAGACTCAGAGCTGTTATCTTGGCAAAGGGGGGTAGCACCAAAATTAGATATTCATATTACTAAGAGTAATATGTTTATATCTGGTGAACATATTATTCAACATATTGACAAACAAGACATATGACTTATTGATGAATTGAAATTAAAACTGGAATTAGAAACTTGGAACACAGGAGGTTGAATCTTAAACCAAAGGGTTTTTTTTGTTTTTTATAAGCATTCATTAACCGATTTCTTATTTGGACCCATTGGATTGAATATACAGTGCCTTCACCCCCTTTGATGTTTCCATATTTTGTAGTGTTACAGTCTGGAACTGAAATGGACTTCATTGGTAAAAAATTATTGGTCATTTTGGAGTATATTCATAAGTGGGAATAAAAACTACATATGTGATGCTAACTGATTTTTTTAACAGTTGTTTAAAACATATTATGCTACTTGCAATGACCATAAGATGCTTTTTGTATAGGCTAGGCATAATATCTGCTGGTGCACCGATGTCTCCACCATTTCATTGCTCTGCTCCTCAGACTTGGAAACCCCTTTAAGTCATTGCACATCCTTCCACCTACCAAGGGAATTTCATTCCATCATCATGGTTGGAACCTATATTCCACCTCAGCACAGCAGCAGTTGGCTGACCATGTTCATGAGCTGGAAAAAAAAAAAATCCCCAACAGTGTGATTTTTTTGATGGGGGATTTTAAACACAGGACCTACCTTAAGACCTCCAGCCAATCATTCCTACATGGGAGGAAAGGACCCTTGACCATTTATACAATACCATAAAAGAGGCATTCTGCCACTCTTGGTAACTTGGACCACGTAATGATCATGCTCATACCCACATACAGAAGGACACTGGACCCGTCTAAGCGCAGTACAACCATCAGCCAGCACTGAACACCTGAGGGAAGGGAAATGCATAAGGACTGCCTGGACTCCACTCACTGGGAGACAATAGAAAGTCTGGTGTATCAATACTGATACCGTTACAGCCTACATCTCATTCTGTGAAGACATCTGCCTCCTTAAGGAGTAGGATTGGGTACCAGACCAGACCAAATCAGAACGCGATTTCAGTGCCTCATTTTGGTGCCACTTGCATGCCTGAGCTGTCGATTGAAATATTTGCCCTCTGGTGCTCCGAAACAGACGTAAGAAGCATCATCACCGCACATGATCACTAGTTAAATTATACTGCATTCATGTGGTGTCAGAATAATCGGAAAAATAATTTCCTGACTGAGAAAATTCACGTGAACGCAAGTCAGAACAACACGGAAAGTCGAAGAACATGGCAGACAATAGTGATCGGTTGATGGTAAGAAACTTTTGATTAATGGGGCAAAATCACGTACTGCATATCAGTTTTTTACTAACATAATTTGTAATATGGTATTAGGTTATAACGGTTAGTTGCTGTCCATGTAGATTGACGTAGATTTACCTTCTCAATCAACGAACTGTAAAGGCCATGTTTTAGATTTGTTGATTGATCTAAAGCAAATACTTGTATATAAAGCATAACTCATTTAAAGGCAAGACGTGCTACTTTGTTTACTTCTGATGCTGTGCATAGCCATGTTGATTTGATGACACTCCATAAACGGGCAAGGAACTCGTAGTTGAGAAGACTACCCCAAGTTGACAAGCAGGAATTTCAAGTTGAGGGAGCATTTTCTTTGACTTTAACTGGTTAGAGGTTGGAAATTGAAAACTGGTTAGAAGTTGAAACCACGAGTCGAACTCAGCATTACTCCACCATAGGGGTGGCCAATATGATGATTTTGAACAATTAAAATGTCTCCACGATCTGTTTTTACAAAGAGATTGCGTGTACCATGATACTAAACACAATTTGTCAGTTGCAATGAAAATGCTCAGATTTTGGCATCCTAGGTTTATATAGAGTTTATTGGTTAGTTTGTGTGTCTATGAGGGAGTGCACAAGTTAGACTAGTCCAAACAAACCAATAATTAGTGATGTTTGACTTATAACCAACTTATGACCACAATTTTGACTTATAAAATATCAATACCAATACCAACCACTATACTATGGCTTTACGAGTCATCAAGTCTGAATGATTATTATCTGTTTATCGCCCTTATTAATAATCAGTCTCAAAAAATCCAACTTAATTATCAATTTAATTACCTAATTGTTAATTAAAAATTGTCCAAACCAATTCTATTTTGTTTTTAAATAACTAAATAATTGGTGAGTCCACAGAAACAGCTATTCAACACAGAAACTTACAGTATAGTGGTCATCATCTGAATTCTCAGAAAAAAAGGGTACTAAACTGAGATTGAGAGCCGGCACAATTTTCCTTTTTGGTGCGGTTCTTCAGACTGGTGACAATACTTTCTTAACAAAACACAATATCCTACAGTAAGCACCGCATGTTCACTATAAAACTGCATGCGTCTTGTTTACAGACCATCATTTCTTTTCATAAGCTACTTAGGAATCAGTAATTAGGCTATTTTTCATTCATTCAGATATACAAGCGCATCTCAAAAAATTAGAGTATCGTGGAAAAGTTATTTTCCCGTAATTTAATTCAAAAAGTGTAACTTTCATATATTCTAAATTCATTACACAAAAAGTTAAATATTTCAAGCCTTTTTTGTTTTAATCTTGAAGATTACGGCTTACAGCTCATGGAAATCAAAAATCCAGTATCTCAAAATATTAGAATAAAGAATTTATAATACAGAAATGTCGACCTGCTGAAAAGTATGTTCATTTATGCACTCAATACTTGGTCGGGGCTCCTTTTGCACGAATTATTGTATCAATGCGGCGTGGCACGGAGGCAATCAGCCTGTGGCACTGCTGAGGTGTTATGGAAGCCCAGGTTTGATAGCGGCCTTCAGCTCGTCTGTATTGTTGGGTCTGGTGTCTCTCATCTTCCTCTTGACAAAATTCAGGTCAGGCGAGTTGGCTGGCCAATCAAGCACAGTAATACCATGGTCAGCAAACCAGTTACTAGTAGTTTTGGCACTGTGGGCAGGTGCCAAGTCCTGCTGGAAAAGGAAATCAGCATCTCCATAAAGCTTGTAAGCAGATGAAATCTAAAATCTCCTGGTAGACTGCTGCATTGACTCTCGACTTGAGAAAACACAGTGGACCAACACCAGCAGATGACATGGCACCACAAATCATCACTGACTGTAGAAACTTCACACTGGACTTCAAGCAACTTGGATTCTGTGCCTCTCCACTCTTCCTCCAGACTCTGGGACCTTGACTTCCAAATGAAATGTAAACTTTATTTTCATCTGAAAAGAGGACTTTGGACCACTGAGCAGCAGTGTTTTGAGTAAAAAGGTGTTTTGAGTTAATTAGCTGATTAGAGCTCTTCTCAGGTCGACATTGCTGTATTATAAATTCTTTATTCTAATATTTTTGAGGTACTGGATTTTTCCAGTATCTCATTTCCATGAGCTGTAAGCCGTAATCATCAAGATTAAAACAAAAACAAAAAAAAGACTTGAAATATTTCATTTTATGTGTAATGAATCTAGAATATATGAAAGTTCCACTTTTTGAATTAAATTACGGAAAAAATAAGCTTTTCCATTATATTCTATTTTTTTTTTTTTTTTTTTTAAGATGCACCTGTACAGCAGGTATACAACAAAATACACTGATTATGCTGTCTTTTAACTAAAGTCAGCTTAAATTTTGCTTAGGTAGTTTATATTTATTTTATGAAGTTGCTTGTTGTCCTGTCATGGCATAATGTCCTGATGAAAGTGATAAATGTGGGCCAGAACTGGGCCATCACTCATTTGGTATCTGGGTGTCCCACAGTGTCCTCTGTGTGCATATTCTTTGACCTCTCAGAATCCACAGAAAACTGTACTTTAAATTTTAATCAAGTAAATGGTAAACAGAAATTGGGATATTTCTGATTTGACTAAATTATCCATTATCCATACCATTTGTACAGTACCTCTTGAGCCATTTGTATGTTAACTCTAAGCAATGCTTTTAACCCATGATTGCATTCTTCTCTGTATAGCATTCAAGAGTGAACTTTACAGCCAACTCTAGAAAATGTCAAAATGCCAGTGCAGTATGATGCAGTGAGATAGATGGTCTCTGATAGCATGGAGATAGATGGTTCAAATTACTTACTTGTCTCCAAATCGGTCACAGAGGTTGTGCTGTCAAAGGAGCCAGAAAGGAGGCGTCGTCCACATGGCAGCCAACATGCATCTCGTACAGCCCCGCAGTGGATGGAATAAGTCTGAAGGCACCGCCCACTGTCTGCACCATCCCAGAGCTTCAACCACAGAGACATATTAGTTAATAGCAACATTCAATGTGCTCCAATAATGAGGTCATGGCTTTTGAGTGATAAATAGATTGACATTTGCCCCAAGATACTTTATACTTACTAGGTGTGTACACGCTGATTAAAAAAAAATTCTTTTAAAAAGTTGCCTTCTGTGACATTTTATATACCCTATATAGTTCATAAATTATACACTCCACAGACATAAAATAATTAATCACATGTCATTTCTTAACTTACATCTCTCCTCACCTTAATAATAGAGTCAATCCTGTCAGGTAAAAATTCCTCCACTGACTGGTCAAACAATTCAACTAGTTTGTGGTGGCCTAGTTCAGTATTTCATCTGGCATTTAAATGTGACTCATTGAACCATCCTGTTGGGACACATCAGCAAATTCTCTTACTTCGTTTATTGCGTGTTCTTTCACCATACCAAATTTGCTGTCCTTCGTCCAACCCATTTTACAGAACTCGGTCAATGCTGCTCTTCACATATTCTACACAAACCTCAGAGTCTGTCCAACAACTGACAACAATCAGGTTTTATACTACATTTGTCCATGTGCTCGACCGATTGACTTTGTGCTGCTAGATTCTGATTTTATCCAGTGTTTTGAAGCAGGATGTTTGATAGCCAGGATCTTATCTGACGAGTGTAACATCACAGCTGTTAATTGCTAAGTGATACTTTTGTTGAAGCCATGTCCTCACCGTCTGCAACGAATAAACCTATTGAACCACCCAGCCTATTTCACACCAAAATGTTTTGATCTATACCCAATATAACTCCGGTCTCACCCACAGCCAGTGTAGTTTTGCAAATACACCATATCTTCCGTAAAATGACAAGTTGCTGATCTTTCCCTAGGAATTTCCCGGGCACAAACTCTGATCTAACAGTACAAGAAATCACTGCTATTAGTGGTTTAGCTTATATGGCATCATTCTGTCTCAAGTTAGACAGTTTTCATTTCATTACACAAATGAGAGCAAATAAAAGTGGACTCCTCATAAAGTGGCTGGAGGGTGTATACTCACAGAATTCATACTATATTCGGGGTAAATACAATATTATATGGGAAACTGTAATAGTCCAGTTATACAGTCCCCTCCTAAAGTATTGGAATGGCAAGGCCAATTCTTTTGTTTTTGTTTTACACTGAAGACATTTGGGTTTGAGATCAAAAGATGAATGAGACCATATATCAGAATTTCCACTTTCATTTCATGATATTTACATCTATATGTGTTACATAACATTGAACATGGCACACTATGATGGCAGACCACCCAATTTTAGGTGAGCAAAAGTATTGGAACAGAGTCTTAGGGATATTTATATTTGGTTGCATATCCCTTGCTTGTAATACTACCCCTGGCAAAAATTATGGAATCACCACAATTGTGGATGCTCACCTGGCTTTTTTACTTCTGGGCAAATAAACAAATCACAGATATGACACAAAACATTTTTTGTTTAATAGCTGAACAATCTGGCTTCGTAAAACATAACTTCATTACATTTGTTTGGGGTATTTTAATTAGTGCCATTTTTCCCCAAATGAATTATTTTCTATCAATGGAATGAGAAAAATGTCCAATATTTTAGTGTACACCTGTGCATTGACTGTTGAGGTCTCCCATATCAACCCCATATCATAAATGAGTGGGGAAATGTGATTGTTTTCTTCAGGCAGTCATCTTTATATGTTTCGTTAGAACGGCACCAGACAAAAGTTCCAGCATCATCTCCTTGGCTAATGCAGATTCGTGATTCATCACTGAATATCACTTTCATCCAATCATCCACACAATCATCCATGATTGCTTCTCTTTAGTCCACTGTAACCTTGTTTTCTTTTGTTTAGGCGTTAATGCTGGTTTTTGCTTGGCTTTTCTATATGTAAATCCCATTTCATTCAGCCGATTTTGTACAGTTCTGTCACAAACATTGACTGCTGTTTCCACCTATAATTTTTGCCAGGGGTAGTAACTGCATCAAGCGGGTGACCCACTGACATCATCAAACTGTTGCATTCTTCTTTTGTGATGTTTTTCCTGGCATGTACTGCAGCTTCTTTAAGGTGTTGTTTGTTTCAGTCTCCTCTCCAGGAGGTGAAATACATGCTCAATTGGGTTAAGGTCTGGTGATTTACTTGGCTAGTCTAAAGTCTTCCACTTTTTTCCCCTGATGAAATCCTTTGTTGTGTTGGCAGTGTGTTTTGAGTCACTACCTTCACCGTGCTTCACCGTTGAGCTTGTACATTTTGGATCATGAGCAGACCCATTCTATCTCCACACTTTGGACTTTCTATCAGTTTGATAGATGTTAATCTTGGTTCCAAACACCAAATCCAGCCATGTAGGGTGACACCTGCATGCCAGTCCCAAGCCTGGGCAAATGGGGAGGGTGACCTACCTTGGAAAATCTCCGCCACAAAAATTCATGGAAATTCTCTCACATGCTTCAAATATGGTACCCAATGGTGGGCCCCCCAGGCCAGTAAGTACCCAAAAAGCAGCTGGGGAAGAGCAAGGATCCCTTGCGATTAATCCAGGAACTTATGACGCAGATGGGGGAAATCCTTCAGGAAGCTCAGCTGCTGATACTGCCTGCGATGAATGAAAGGATCTACGCTGCTTGAAAATGCACAAGAACACAACGTGGAACATCCACGGAATGAGTCAAGGGAAACTAGACATCATCAAGTGAGAAATGACCAGACTCAACATATATTTGCTTGGAATCAGTGAATTACACTGGAAAGATAACGGCCACAACCAATAGGATGACTTTTCAGTGTATTATTCTGTTCATCAAGAATGTAGAAGGAATGGAGTGGCCTTTATAGCACACATGAACATCGCCCATACAGTCAAGAGCTACACCATCATCAGCGACCGCATAATATCCACTCATATCCGTGGAAAACTGCTCATTATCACGGCCATACAGGTCTATGCTCCAACGACAGATGCTCCAGAATATGAAATCAAACGCTTTTATGCCAAACGCGAGGAAGCACTGGAACAGCTGCCCAAAAAGTATATCGTTT
This sequence comes from Cranoglanis bouderius, assembly GCA_023630585.1. Taxonomy (NCBI): domain Eukaryota; kingdom Metazoa; phylum Chordata; class Actinopteri; order Siluriformes; family Cranoglanididae; genus Cranoglanis; species Cranoglanis bouderius. The sequence continues at coordinate 16,611,619 of CM042546.1, forward strand.
ATATTATGGGCGACTTCAACGCGAAGGTCGGCATTCAGGAAGAGGCTAACATCGTAGGCCGGTTTGGACTGGGTGAAAGGAACGATGCTGGTGATCACTTGGTCCAATTCTGTCATGAAAACCATCTTAGGGTCTCAAATACATGGTTCATGCAACCAAAACGCCGTCTGTCAACCTGGAGAGCCCCACTGGACAGCATCGCAATCAGATCGACTACATCCTTTGCAGTCAACGCTGGAAAAGTTCAGTCCTCACCATCAAAACATTCTGTGGTGCTGACTGCGGTTCGGACCACGAGCCGCTTGTAGCCACCATCAAGGTGAAATTCTGCAACATCAAAAAATGCTCCTCCAAAGAGATTTGATGTCTCGAAGGTTTCTGTTTCATACACAGTTGAAGTGAAGAACAGATTTGAACTTCTTGGCACTGCAGACAAACTCAATCTCAATTTATTTATAAAGCAACCATAGTTGACCAATGTGCTGTACAATGTTCTAAAAAGACTTATAAATACACAAAGGTTAAATACACAGAGGACAAATACATCACAAGGACAACAACAAAGGACATCACAAGTCATAGGCTATAGTGAAGAGATACGTTTTTAACTTTGATTTAAAAATATGTAATGTTGGTGCAGTTCTAATATGGATCGGTAAACTGTTCCAAAGTTTAGGTGCGGCTATGGCAAAAGCGCGATCACCCCTAGATTTTATCTTTGACTTTGGAACAGTTAACAACCCCTGGTTGGCAGACCTAAGAGTTCTCAATGAATGGTGTTCACCCAACAAATCAGACAGGTAAGAGGGGGCAAGGCCATTTAAACATTTAAAAACAAGCAAAAGCACTTTAAAATCAATTCTAAAGCAGACTGGGAGCCAACATAAAGACATTAAAACAGGAGTAATATGTTTGTGTTTGCGAACCCCTGTTAAGAGTCTTGCAGCCCCATTTTGGACCATTTGTAATCTAGATAATGAAAAATTGTTTATTCCCAAATACAGGGAGTTACAATAGTCAATTCTAGAAGAAATAAAAGCATGAATCACAGTTTCAAAATGCTTAAAAGATAAAAAAAAAAAAAAAGTCTTCACTTTAGCTAGGGCTCTTAGTTGGTAAAAACTTGATTTGACCACTAAATTGATCTGTCTATCAAATTTAAGTGCACTATCAAATAGGACCCCCAAGTTCCTTACACATGATTTAACTGAAAAGGATAAAACACCAGAATTTAAATGAGAAATTTTTGGAGCAACAGAAGAGCCAAACACAATGATCTCTGTTTTATTCTCATTTAAATTTAAAAAAATTTAACGACATCCAGGCTTTGACATCAGAACGACAGGCACAGAGGGAATCTAAACCATTTTTGTGCTTCAGGGGCAGATAAAGTTGTGTATCGTCTGCATAGCAATGATAATACAAGCCATGCTTTTCAAAAATAGAGCCTAAGGGAAGCATATATATATAAAAAAAAAAACAATAAGGGGGCCAAAATAGAGCCTTGGGGGACCCCACAAGTCAGGGGGACCACACCCGACTGGCATCCTCCTATATGGATCGAGAAGCTTCTATGTTTAAGGTATGACCGAAACCAACTTAAAGCAGTTCCTCTAATGCCCACAACTTGCTCTAGCCAGGACAGCAGGACATCATGGACAACTGTCTCAAATGCAGCACTTAAATCTAAAAGTACCAAAACAACAGTCACCTGAATCAGTTGCCATTAAAACAATTTTCTAAAACCCGATTGGAAAACATCAAAAACCTTATTTTCATTCAAAAAGCTCTGCAGCTGGTGAAGAACCACTTTCTCCAAAATTTTTGAGAAAAAGGAAATATTAGAGATGGGCCTAAAGTTAGATAAAATTGTTTGATCCAGAATCAGACTTTTTAAAAGAGGTTTAACAACAGCATGCTTTAAACTATCAGGTACAATTCCTGATTCCAAGCACTTATTAATACAAACTAGAAAAACAGGGCCAACCACATCAAATAATTCTTGAAAGAGACAGGGAGGAATGACATCACAAAGAGACCCCGCGGGCTTTAGTTGGTTAACAATCTTGTGTAGAAAGGAAAAGGAAACAGAATTGAACTGGCTAAAGGTAGCACTAGAATTTAAAGGAACAGCAGGATCATAAGCAGAAAGTCTGATATTCGAGCTCATTTTCCTTATCTTATCTACAAAAAAATGACAAAAGCTTTCACACATATCTACTGATTCAGAAAGGTAATTACAAACAGGTGGATTCACAGCAGCATTTATAGCATTGAAAAGCATTCTTGGCTTATGACCGTTGTTATTAATGAGCTCAAATAAATACACAGACTTTGCTGATCTGACGGCTTTCTGATATTGCGATAGAGAGGACTTTAAAATTTCGTAAGAAATCTGGAGCTTATCTTTCTTCCACCTTCTTTCAGCTCTTCTGCAAGCCTGTCTAAGAGCACATGTAGTATCACTTAACCAGGGCACAGACTTGGGTTTGGATTTTTTAGGCTGCAGAGGGGCTACAGAGTCTAAAATGTTAGTGCAAACATCATTAAAACGATGAATGAGCTCTTCGGCACTTTGATCAATGGAAAGGAGACTAGAGATTGAGAAAACTCCTTGAACATTGATGAGAAATTAGCACTGGTGGTAGAAGATATTGTACGCTTCAGACAGGCAGGTTTACATGATTTGACAACAGGAGATGACAAGGGAACAGTAAATAAAATAGGTTTATGATCTGAAAAACTGTAATCACCTAATTCAATGTCCAGCACTGAAAAACCATGAGACAGCACAAGATCAAGTGTATGACCATGTGGATGAGTGGGACCTTTCACCAGTTGAACTAAATCAAATGAGTCTATAAGGCTAACAAAGTCCTTGGCCAACGAATTAGAAGCACACATGGACAGTAAAAGCACACATGGACAGTAAAATCATACCACTTAAACACTCAGAATTCAACAAGAAGGTCTTTGTGAGGTTTCGGGGGTCGATATATCAACGCAATCACCAGTGGATTAACAGAGCTCAGAGCCAGGAGTTGAAGTTCAAAACTATTATACACATCCGTTTTTAAAACCCGACAGGAAAAAATTATCTTTAAAAATAGAGGCCAATCCTCCACCCCTTCTCACAGATCGTGGAGAATTAAAAAAAATAAATAAATAAAAAATTTTTACAGTTGCCAGGTAATAACTCTGAAGACGGACTCAAATCCCCAGCAGTAAACCTGGTTTCCGTAACAAATAAAAAATCCAGGGAACGGGAAGTGAAGAAGTCATTAAGGATAAATGTCTTATTTACGGCTGATCTTGCATTGACCAAAGCCATCTTTACCCACACCAGGCCGTCCACCGCTTGTGTGGACCGACACAGCGTGCGGAGATTGCGCACGCACACACCACCACGACAAAGACGAGGTGAACAGTGCTGGGGTAGCTTATCAAAGGCAGACGGGGCAGCTTATCAAAGGCAGACGGAGCAGCTGGAAATATCCAGGAACGGACAGGATCCGATGGACGCCATATGACAAAACGTCTAAGATCCACATCATGAGTAGGGGCGACCAAACAAGGACTGAACTCTCTTTTTGATACCAACAGGAGCTTGATCTTAACGGCAACGCCTCCCCATTTCCCCAGTCTTTTTCGGCGTCTTTTTCAGGTACGGAGCACGGAGTTCGGCGTAAACATGCAGGTAGAGACGCCAGGAAGGGAGGTGGAGAGTAATATGGGCCTCTCTGAACTTGTTTAAACAGCTCATCCATAGAGATTTGCAGATTTAAGAGCGTTTGACGGTCATATACTATAAGCGGTGAAACAGCTTGAAATAAAAGAAACCAAAAACACATTAAAATAGACAAACTAAGACACACAAGGGAGCAGACGGCAAGCCACACACAATGGCGCCATCTTGCTTTTTCTACTGATCTGCTGGACGAATTGTGGCAGGAAATCCAATCCACGATTATTGAAACAGCGCAGAAACACATACCATACAAGAAACCAGAGAAAAGGAGAAAGTGGCTGTCAGCAGAAACCATCAAAATTGCCGATCACAGAAGGAAGGACAAAGAAGCATACTGGGATCAGCGATGCAAGCAAATGGAGGAGGACTGTCGAAAAAGTAACACTAGAGATCTCTTTGCGCAGATTAAGAAAATTTGAACTTTCTTCACTGCCCACAAAGGAACAATCAAAGACAAGAACGGGAAGGTCCTGACTGACCAACAAGGCATCAGAAGCAGATGGTGAGAATACACAGAAGAGCTGTATGCAAGCACCAGAGACGATGAGCCACCCCACGATGACCCAGTGGAATTGGAGCCAGCCATCCTGGACGAGGAAGTTGTATGGGCGCTGGAGCAGTTAACAAACAAGGCACCGTGTATTGACTGCATCCTGGCAGAAATGCTGAGGCCTGTTCCACCAGTGGCTATCACAGTGATCTGCCAGAAGATCTGGGAAACCATTAGGTGGCCAAAGGATTGGAAGAGATCAGTATTCATCCCACTGTCTAAGAAAGGCAATGCAAGTGACTGTTGTGATTACTGTACAATAGCCCTAATTCCTCATACGAGCAAAGTCCTTCTGAAGATCATACAGCAGTGTCTGTGTCCAATCATCGAAGCAGAACTACCTGACTCGCAAGCTGGGTTCCAGCGAGGTTGTGGTACCCATGACCATATCGAAAATCTGCAGTGGATTATGGAGAAATGTCACGAATATCAGAAAAACATCTACATGTGCTTCATCAACTACAGCAAGGCATCTGACTGCATCAAAAACGAGAAGTTATGTAAGGCCCTGCAAGAACTGGGAGTGCCAGCACACTTGATCCAGCTGAGAAGATCCCTTTATACAGACCAAGAAGCAACTGTCCGAACACAACATGGAGACACCGAGTGGTTCAAGATTGGGAAAGGCATGCGACAAGGTTATATTCTGTCCCCTTTTCTTTACAATCTTTACTCAGAAATGATCATGAGGAAATTTGATCTGGAAGAATCGGAAATCGGTGTGAAGATTGGCGGCAGAAATATAAACAATCTCCGCTATGCCGATGATACAACATTACTGGCGGAAACGGAAGATGGTCTGAAACACCTCATAATAAGAATTTAAAAGGAAAGTTAAATGATGGGCCTCCATCTCAATATCAAAAAGACGAAGATCATGACAACAGCTGGAAATGAAGCAGTCAAAATAACAATCAGTAGTGAAGAGATTGAATGCGTCAAGGATTTCTGCTTCCTGGGATCCATGATCGACTGAACTGGAGATTGCGGGCCTAAATTCAAGTGATGAATTGCGTTAGGCCGTAGTGCGATGCTGAGCATGCACCAGATCTGGAGAAGCAAAGACATCAACCTCATAACCAAATGCAAACTGGTCCATGCTATTGTGTTCCCCAGATCAATGTATGGGTGTGAAAGCTGGACCCTGAAAAAAGCTGACTGAAGGAAGATTAACACTTTCGAGCTATGGTGCTGGAGAAGACTTTTACAGATACCATGGACAGCAAGGGTCATCAAAGAGGTTCTGGAGCGTATCAAGCCAGAAATGTCACTTGAGGGAAAGATCACAAGACTCCGGCTCACTTACTTTGGCCACGTGATATGATTCTTATTCATATTTTTCAAGGTTCATTGGAGAAAGTAATGATGCTTGGAATGGTCAGTGGAACAAGAAGACGAGGCGGGCAAAGAACGCGCTGGCTCGACACCATCAAAACAGACACTGGCCTAGGCGTAGAACAGCTAAAAGCAGAGATGCACCGATCGACTGACCAGGGACCGGACTCAGCCGATTTTCCGTATGCTCGGCCCGGACCGGTGACCGGCGGGTCAGTCTCACGTCTTTCCGATTCCGAGCCGGTCCATGTTGTTGCCAGCGGCACAGGCAATAACGTCACAGCCACGCTCACAGTCGCATGTAAACATGTCGTAGGAAAAAACGTGAAAACCCATTGACCTACTGGAGGATGAACAAAGATCGTTTCCCTGCACTTGCTCCACTTGCCTGAGCCTATACCTCTCTGCTCCATGTACAAGCATTGAAAGTGATCACTTGTTTAGCTTGGCTGGACATGTGATAGATGAAAGGAGAAACCGATTATCAGGTGACAAGGCAGAGATGCTTCTGTTTGTGAAGAAAACTTGCCATTAATGCTCAAGTATACATATGTTGGCAACAAAGAAAAGGTGCCTCGTGTAACGCTTTACACAGAGAGGCTGGATAGCCTGAATGGTTGTAGCCAGGTGTAAGCAAAACTCACGTATCTGATATTTCACAGTGGTTTATTATCAGCGTTGTCGATCCCCCACACACATGGGGCACTTTGCAAAACACTCCACTAGCAACTGCGTTACTGAACATAAATAAAGCAGGGCAAAGAGCAACAGAAATATATACCGACCGCGTTCCGCCTTAAAGGAGCAGTAACTAATTCTACTTGTTACACTTGTTATTTAATTATTAGCCACTGCACCTATTAATGTTTGGAAGAGTTTTATATTATATTTATATTTAATATTTGTACACTTCAGGTTTGTTCATAGGCTTGTAATCTTTGGACTTTTGTGAGACGAGTAAAAAAGAGAAAAAGGACAATTTATAAACACAGTGGAAAATGATATGTTTTGTTATATAAAGCAACTCATTTTCAGTTAATTGTTATTTCTACTTCTTTCCAGTCACGTAGCACTTTATTTTGAGAGTTGTTTAAGTGAGAGAAGATCCTGTAACTTAGTGCAGTTTGGGGGAAATTGTAATGTTTAATAATTCTTTTATTATGAAAATAAAATTTTGCATTGAAGAAAAGCAGATTTTTGTTTGTATATGCTGTCAATTATAGTTCTTAGAAAGAAAATCGAAATCGGCAAAAATCGGTATCGGCAGGTCACACTTACAAAAAAAATCGGAATCGGCCCAAAAAATTGCAATCGGTGCATCTCTAGCTAAAAGGGAAATTCCAAGACCAGAAAAAGCATGGCGAGAGATGACCCATACTGAACGGATAACATCAATCTTGGTTCCAGAACTTTTTTGGCTCATCTCTGCATTTCTTTGCAAATTCCAATCTCGACTTCCGATTCTTACTGCTGACAAGTGGTTTGCATCTTGTGGTATGGCCCCTATATTTATGCTCTCAAAGTCTTCTTCGAGTAGTGGATTGAGACACTCTCACCCATGCTTTTCTTCCATAGACAGCTCTCTGGTCTTCATGTTGGTTCATCCTTTTAAACAACAAATGCAGTCTTCACAGGCAAAACCCAGGGCTCAGACCAAGAGTAGACATTCAGAGTTATTAACCTAACAGGGCACACCTGGGCAACAAGAAACATCTGTCAGTCACATGTTCCAATATTACTATAATACCAAACAAAAGGTGCAATTTTCTAAGTTGTTTAACACATCTAGATGTAAATATCAGGAATTGAACGCTGAAATTCTGATCTATCGTCTCATACTCATTTTAACCTCAAACCAAAATGTCTTCAGTGTGTAGCGAAAACAATAGAACTGGCCTTGCCGTTCCAATATTTTAAGAGGGTATGTTGAAGAGCTATGACTGAAATATTCATCCCATGTCCAGGACATTTATATAACTATTATATCCCATCCAACCCCCACAGGGTCAAACTGTTCAGTACTACAATGGGTATTATAAAAAGGGCTCTGGAAATCAGATCTCTAATCTGACACTCATAATAAATACATACTTGACACTTGATCATTACACCCATATGTGGGCCTTCCCCAAACTGTTGCTACAAAATTGAAAGCACACAACTGTATTATGTCTTTGTATGCTGTAGCATTACAATTTCCCTTCACTGGAACTAAGGGGCCCAAACATGTTCCAGCATGACAATGCTACACAAAACAAGTTCCATGAAGACATGATTGCCAAGGTTGGTGTGGAAGAACTCAAGTGGCCTACACAAAGTTCTGACCTCAACCCCTCTGAATACCTTTGGGATGAAATTGAATGCCGACTGCGCTCCAGGACTTTTCGCCCAACATCGGTCCCCGAGGTCACTAATGCTCTTGTGGCTGGATGGGCAAATCCCCACAGCCACGCTCCAAAATCTAATGAAAGCCTTCCCAGAAGAGTGAAGGTTATTGTAACAGCAAAGGGGTACTAAATCTGGAATTGGATGTTCAAAAAGCACAAATGGATGTAATGGTGAGGTGTCCACAAAAACTTTTGGCCATATAGTCTAATGAATGTTTATAATGTTGGTATTGGGAACATATCAGCCAATGGGGAAAATCCATGTTTATAGTAGCCTGATTTCAAGTTCCAAATAACTTCATAAGCATGTCTCAAATTTTTGGACTTAATCTGGACTGAAGAAAATGTTACAGCAATTTTGAAATGAAAAAGAACCATCACCATACACCATACCATAGCTGTCAAATTACTGATGCAGTTTCTCTGTATTTGACAAGTCTAAAGTGAAATACACAAAAGAGATTGTTATTTCTTTCAAAATCTAATTAAAGCATGAGCTAAACAGGAGGCTTTCAAGTGTGTTTATCTGCAATCCAACAAAGCCCAGTAACTAAACCACTCGAGAGCCAACAGCTAGCAAAGTGAGGACCAATTTTCTCCTGCCAGTCCTTTGCAGGGCGCATGCCCGCAGGGCCGCATTATCAAATGTAGAGGCCTATCTAATGGTGTGCACTCATTTAACAAGCAGAATGCAGCTCTGAAGCTCCCTAAGAGCCTGATCCATTTTTTCTCCTGAATTTCATTATCGAACACTGCACAGCACCAGACACAGCATCAGAGAGTGTAGCAAGCCTTATATCAAGAATGACAGGAACAAATGAGACCTCGATGGAATCCGAGACATAAAATAAACACAAATGATGCTCACATAATAAGCACTCAGATGTCAATGTATAATTTTTAACTAAGATTGATGCGGTTAGAAGAATTTAGACCAGCTAGTTTTTCGACAATTAGTAAAAGAAGTTGTCAGTCCACATTTGTGGACTGTTCTTTACTTTCTACCTCTATGAAAGTGGTGGTCTGTCAGGTAACATAACACTACTTTTCAACATCAGCTTCATCTTCCTCAACCTAAATTGGCTGTGGCTCAAACCAAGCTATGAAAGCACACTGGAGGAACACTGCCCTTCAGTGGCAAATATAAAGTATTGCTTTAAAAACTGCAGACTCCAAAATCATGTTCAGATGTGGTCTCTGAAAAGCCTTTTGCAGTTGAAACAAGACAGTCTGAAACCAAGACTAACCTTACGAGCACATCTGAATGAAAGACTGTCCTCTTGTTTCTAATGTTCTCCATCCGTGGTCACTTAAGGAAGTCTTGGGTAAATTGCACTGTGTTTCATCAGCTTGCTAATGTGTTTGAAGTAGCTGAAAGTAAATTGGTATTTTTGTTATCAGTTATGAAGGAACTGCTGTAACCTTGGTAACCATGGTACCGCTAACCATGCTGCAGTTGGAAATGCAAAAAAAGAAGATTCCTCATCGGTGTGAGACGGCTTCTCTTACGTTACATCCAACTCATGCAAACCTTGACTTGGTCATTTAGAACGAATCTAATTGCACACATCAACATAACAGTTCTCATCCTTAAATGAATTCAGAATAAACAATTAAAAGTGCATTGGCATTAAAAGTGCATTGACCTGCAGTGGCAAATATAGAACGATAAAATAAAAACTGCTTCAATGTCATATTCAGCCTGTATTGTGGCCACGCAGTGTTAAATTCATTAATGGAAAACATGGGATCATTAATTTAGAACTAATCAGACTGCACAACTAATTAGTACAGTTCAGAGATGCAATGAGTAAAGAGAAGAAATTGGATGAGTTGCACTGACTGCAAATGAACCTGCACCCCACCAGCGCCTTGCACATAAATCACACCATCTGCTCTGCTCATTCTCAGCCAGCTGTCTGAACATGTGCGCTGTGGGAGTAATACTTATGCTCCTGCACAACCTGAAAAAGCCGCTCATGAATAATTTAGAGTTGTAATTACACAAAAAGGTCACGTAGCAGCATGGCTTCTTCTAAATCACAAAGAGGATGCAGTGCACGCCAGATAGTAGATATTCAGTCACGTGAACCTGTATCACTCGCCCTGTCCTTCCTGAAACGCAGGAGTAACACACGACAAGCAACACTCACACTCCAGGCGCCTCATTTATAAATAAACAGGTTGTACTGATGTCCCGTCCCAGCTGATGTTATAAATGTATTAGTAGCGGTCTCTCTGCTGAGGAAATCAATACGGTCCCTAAAACACTCTCTCCATGTGGCACCATGCCTGAAGACAAGGCACATTCTTTAACATGCCGAGGCTGTTAATCTTTTATGGGATTTGAGACTAACCACAAATGTTTTGTTTGTGATTAATAGCAATCACATTTAATTCAATAATGAATTTCATAGTTCAATTATTCAATTTATTAGTCGTCAGAATTAAGTAAAGATCCACATAATGCATTTCGTTTTAGCCAAGGTTTTCTACTTGTGTCTTTGTTTTTACCCTCTAGGCTCTTTGCATAGCCTATGCTTGGACAAAGCTACAGTACACACAAATCTAAGCAAACCTGCATTTTGACAAGGTCCACATTTTGGTGTTTATGCACGTTCATAAATGAGGGGTCAGGGGGTGGAGTGTCTCTTGGGTCCTGATACAGATACTTTGACAGTGATGGCTGGTTGCAAAATGTCATATTGAAGGAGTTTGCTTGCATTCAGACACAAGCTACCTGAAAACAATCCAACCTTCCAGGCTATATCATACAATAATTAGACATCACACACACTACAGCAGCAAGAGTCTATTTAAAAATAAATAAATAAAAAGGCTGCACGGCTACAACTTTAACATTTTCAATATGAAACAAAACAATAATGATCTCCTGCTCGATGCGAACTTCTATTGCCAAGTCCCTTAAAAGATCAGAGGCACGATGATGGCAGACCATCAGCTTTGTCCTGTTTTCATGTTGAACTTCTACCAGAAAATTTAAAAATAATATCGTGGGGCATTATGTGGAAGTCAGAGGGAGAAAAATATCCACAAATGGAAATATCAATGTGTAAACAAAATTGCTTGTTATTAGTGCCTACCCTTAAAAATGTTTTTATTTTTAAAGGTTAATAGAAGCTTAGTACCCAAGGCTCACTGATGCAACGTCACACTCTCACCTTAAAGGTCTTGTCCATGGAGGCTGAGAGCAGCAGGTGGCTGAGATGCGGCAGTGGGCACCACTGCACTGTGTTTACTGGACCTTGATGAGCATGAAGCTGATGCTGAACACGTTTAGGCAGCTCGCCTCTCACCACTTTCCTGCCAAGGAATGGCTGCACTCTCTCGGACACTTCTGAGAGAAGGCGCAGGTTTGTAGCCTGCAGGTCAGGTGAGTTTTCTGTGTGCGCAATTGCTGCAGACTCTGGCTGCGTGATCATCCTCTGTCTCTTTGATACATAAGGTCTGAGTCCACCTGGAGTAGCCTGGGGTCTTTTTGAACACACAGAAGTTTGTACTACAGGACATGTTGACTCAGGCCACTTGGAACCTGATGGGGTTTCATATTCTTCTGATTTTGGCATGTGGTGATGGAGATCTGAATCGGGCCTATTAACGTGTAACGGAAAGCTTCGAATTGTTTCTTCGGACTCAGCTGAACTGACACTCTTCTCTGTAAGGGTCTCATCTGGTTCTAAACTGTCCTCACTGTCACAATCATAATCCACCAACGAATTCATGGTGCGACGCGGTATGAAATACCGTTTAACCAAACAAAACCTGTGCGGTTAGGGGTTTCGATTCTGCACAGAGAATGTCGCCATCTGTTGGAGAGGCTGCGAATAACTCTAATTTCATATCAGGACAACTGGGAACTCGGAAAGTTCCAACTCGGAAGTCGGAAATAAATGAATACTCACTGTAAGTGGTCTCCAAAAAGTGGAATTAAAGAGTTGTTTGGTTAGTGCGTCATTTATTTGTTTAAAGTGAATGTGATAATTCACTGTTAATAGCGCCAAAAATTGCAGCAGTTTGAAAAAAAAAAAAACATCTTGCAGAAAGCGAATTAACATTTCAATGATCAAAGTATCAGCCAGTATTTAGCGAGTTTAGTTATTTCTTGCGCTTACTTTTCACTATGAGCGCCGCCATGTTGAAGTGACGTCACGGAATCGCAACTAGGAGAAGTCGGAGCTCTCGAAAACACTATTAGCAGGGAATTTACCAGTTCCCACTCGGTCATGGATGCAGCATAACACCGCGGAAAATAAGTCAGCTGAAGAGGATTTGCGGGTGCAGATGAAAAAGGACTAACTGAACCCAAACCACTGTCTTTGTAGCTACTTGCTAATTACATAAGCTTGGCGGCAATAACTCGTCCAAACATCTCGTCGCTTATACCAAAGGTTTCTCTGCAAAGACCTCAAACTAAACCATCCGCGCATGTACATGTATATCTAGGGCACGCTATATTTCGGTTTAAGCAAAAATGCGAGTCGTTTCAAATACAGCAGCCATAAGATTGCGATGCGTACGTTTTATATTCCTACCCGTATTCTGACCTCCAATTTCCGGGTTCTGCCATTTTGTAGAGCAGTCCGAGTATTATTTTATAGTGACGTCACCCTTTGTACCGAATCGCCAAGGCGTGTCAAAAAACAGTAACTGTATTTTTTTTTTGTTGCCGTTTCAAAAATGTACACTTTAATGACTGTAATAATATTTGATAGGAAAATATTTAAAATAAAATTGTATTACGAAAAAGAAACGTATCGGCGCTTGATTCGTTCTGCCACTAACACATGACCAATGACGTAGGCAGATTGGGGTTGACACGCAATCACGTGACTGATTTGGGGCGGGGAAATAGATATATTTACTGTATGTATACAGTAAATGAATGAATAAATAGAAGACCTTAAAGCTGACAGATAAAGAAGAAGGCAGTTAACAAAAACTGAACTAAAGGCTCTGTTGCATTAGTACTGTTTAACTTTATAGTATACTGTTATACTGTAAGAGTAATGACGGTGTCGTGCAGAAGAGGACGGGTTCCCTTTTGAATCTGGTTCCTCTCGAGGTTCCTGCCTTATGTGATCTCAGGACGTTTTTCCTTGCCACTGTCATCTCTTGCTTGCTTATTAGAGATGTACACAATATGCATAAGTATGCAGACACCTGACCATCACAATTGTTCAAGTTCAAGTGGTTTTATTGTCATTTCAACCACTTACAGTTGGTACAGTACACAGTGAAATGAAACAACGTTCCTCCAGGACCATGGTGCTACATAAACACAGCACACTAAACCACATGAGACGACGCAGAAGTAAAGATCTACACATTCTACATAAAGTGCACGTGCAAACAACACAAGACAGTACAGTAACTCCTAAAACAGGACAATGGGCACAGTAAGTGACAGTGTCGCGCCGACCAGTACACAGTTCTAGTGTGAAAGTGTCAAATATAACAGGTAGTGCAAAAAGAATAACAATATAATTAAGAAATGCTGTGAATCTAAAAAATGACATGCTATGACATAGTATTCAGCAGATTATGGCTTGGGGGAAGAAACTGTTACACAGTCTGTCCGTGAGGCCCGAATGCTTCTGTACCTTTTTCCAGACGGCAGGAGGGTGAAGAGTGTGTGTGAGGGGTGTGTGGGATCATCCACAATGCTGGTGGCTTTGCGAATGCAGCGTGTTGTGTAAATGTCTGTGATGGTGGGAAGAGAGACCCCGATGATCTTCTCAGCTGTCCTCACTACCCGCTGCAGGGTCTTGCGATCCAATACGGTGCAATTTCCGAACCAGGCAGTGATGCAGCTGCTCAGGATGCTCTCAATAGTTCCTTTGTAGAATGTGGTGAGGATGAGGGGAGGGAGATGGGGTTTTTTCAGCCTTCTCAGAAAGTATAGACGCTGCTGGGCTTTCTTAGTGATGGAGCTGGTGTTGAGGGACCAGGTGAGGTTCTCCGCCAGGTGATCACCAAGAAATCTGGTGCTCTTGACAATCTCCATGGAGGATTCATCGATGTTCAGCGGAGAGTGGTCGCTCTGTGCTCTCCTGAAGTCAACAACCATCTCTTTTGTTTTGTCCACATTCAGAGACAGGTGCACCTCCTCTCTGTACGCTGACTTGTCGTTCTTGCTGATGAGACCCACCACGGTCGTATCATCGGCGAACTTGATGATGTGATTCGAGCTGTGCATTGCTGCACAGTCTTGAGTCAGCAGAGTGAACAGCAGTGGACTGGGCAAACAGCCCTGGGGAGCACCAGTGCTCAGTGTGGTGGTGCTGGAGATGTTCTTCCCGATCCGGACTGACTGAGGTCTCCCAGTCAGGAAGTCCAGGATCCAGTTGCAGAGGGAGGTGTTCAAGCCCAGAAGGTTCAGCTTTCCAATCAGGTGCTGAGGAATGATTGTGTTGAATGCTGAGCTGAAGTCTATGAACAGCATTCGAACATAGGTGTCCTTTTTGTCCAGGTGGGTGAGGGCCAGATGTAGGGTGGTCTGTTAAGCAGTTGGGACGATATGCGAATTGCAGGGGATCCAGTGAAGGTGGTAGCAGGGTCTTGATGTGCCACATAACGAGCCTCTCGAAGCACTTCATTATGATGAGTGTGAATGCAATGGGACGGTAGTCGTTGAGGCAGGACACTGAAGACTTCTTCAGTACGGGGACAATGGTGGTGGCCTTGAAGCACGTTGAAACGATGGCGCTGCTCAGGGAGATGTTGAAGATGCCAGTGAGAACATCCGCCAGCTGGTCTGCACATCCTCTGAGCACTCTTCCAGGAATGTTGGCTGGTCCGGCAGCTTTCCGTGGGTTGACTCTGCGTAGAGTTTTCCTCACATCAGCCGTGGTTAGACACAGCACCTGGTCGTGGTGGTCTTCCTTGCCGTCACATCATTCTGCGTCTCAAACCGAGCGTAGAAGTTGTTCAGCACATCTGGAAGAGAGGCATCACTGTCACAGGCTGGTGGTGTTGTCCTGTAGTTACTGATGGCCTGGATGCCCTGCCACATGCGCCGCGTGTCGCTGCTATCCTTGGAAGTGCCTGTGGATTTTCTGGGCATGTGCGTGCTTTTCCTCTCTGATGGCCAGGGACAGTCTGGCTCACTGTTCTTAGGGCCGCCTTGTCACCTGCCCTGAAAGCGGAGTCTTGGGTCCTCAGCAGTGCACGCAGTCGGCAGTCATCCATGGCTGGCCAGAGCGTATAGTGATGGTCTTGGAGACAGTGATGTCATCAATGCACTTACTGATGTAGCTGGTCAGCGATGCCGTGTATTCCTCCAAGTTAGTGGAGTCGCTGTCGTTTGCAGCCTCCCTGAACATATGCCAGCCAGTGTACTGAAAACAGTCCTGAAGAGCAGAGATGGCTCCTGCTGGCCAGGTCACCTGCTTCAAAACTGGTTTGGAGAGTCTGATGAGCGGTCTGTATGCTGGGATTAGCATAACAGAGATGTGGTCTGAGTAGCCGAGGTGGGAGCGGGGCTCCGCGCAATACGCCGGGGATGTTTGTGTAAACAAGATCCAGCATGTTCGCCCCTCTCGTTGCAAAGTTCACATGTTGGTGGAATTTAGGGAGCACTGATTTGAGATCCGCATGGTTAAAATCTCCGGCGACGATAAACAGTCCATCAGGGTGTGTGTTCTGCAGTTTGCTAATAGCCCCATACAGTTCACAGAGCGCCTCCTTAGCATTAGCGCTGGGGGGAATGTACACTCCGATTATAAGAACAGTGGTGAATTCCCGTGGTAAATAAAAAGGTCTGCATCTAACAGTCACAAACTCCACCAGCAATAAGCAGTAACTAGAAACTAGCACTGAGTTCTTGCACCATTCAGTGTTGATGTTAACACATAAGCCACCACTGCAAGCCTTTTGTTGAAGATCCCTTTCCAAAACCATGGGTATTAATTTGGAGTTATTTCCCCCTTGGTGTTATAATAACCTCCAGTCTTCTGGGAAGGCTTTCCATTAGATTTTGGAGCGTGGCTGCTGGGATCTGCCCATTCAGCCACAAGAGCATTAGTGAGTTCATATACTGACCCTCTGAAGTTGGTGTTCCAGTTCATCCCAAAGGTGTTCAGTGGGGTTGAGATCAGGGGTGCAGGACACTCAAGTTCTTCGACACAAACCTTGGCAAACCATGTCTTCACGGAGCTCGCTTTGTGTATAGGTGCATTGTCATACTGGAACATGTTTGGGCCTCTTAGTTCCAGTGAAGGGAAATTGTAATGCTACAGCATACAAATACATCCTATACAATTGTGTGTTTTCAGATTTGTGGCAAAAGATTGGGGAAGGAACACATATGGGTGTGATGGTCAGGTGTCCACAAATTTTTGGCCATATAAAGTTGCTTTATGACAGTGTATATTGTTAATGTATGTTTAATTTCATTTTTAATGAATGTATTGTTTAATTTGCTTATTGTATCACTGAAACACTTGTAAAATTAAAAAAAAATAAAAAAAAATAAAAAAAAATAGAACAAATCCCTAGCGGGCACGAAATATCCAAAATGCACTGCGTTGTTTTGGTTTGATCAATGGTTTGATGCATGCACACTCTCAAGGGAATCCAGCGAGTTACTATGGCAACTTCCCTTCACACTTCTCAGCCTTTTCACTCGGTTTCTTTATTGTCCTTAGGTATAAGATTCGGATAACGAGTTATTTTTGTGCTTGTGTTATTGTGGAAAATGTCCTGGTTATTCTATAAAAAAGTATTCGAGAGTCTGGGGTTTAAGATGTCAAAAATCAGACTTTATTGAAAACACAGCAAAGCCGAGATGTCTGCAGACCATCTGATGAGTACAGTCAATGTCCATGCTTTTATACAATACTAACACACACACACACACACTTTTAACATTGGTGTATCTCCTCTAACACAGGTGGCCATATAAGAACTTGCACATTCTGAGTTTTTTCTAACTTCTGCAGTTTAAACAATGGCCCACTCATGAAGCTTTGGAGATGATAGTGAATAAACACTACGAAACAACAGATAACAAGTTAGGGAGCTAGGAAGAAAAAGATACAAACAGCGAGTGAGAAATGTGTGCTCAGTGATTTCCCACAAGCTGGAGTTAATTTGTCTATCATCAATTTGTCCTAGTTTCACCCCATGAATATTCTCTTATTATTTTCTGATTAATAAAATATTCTATATACTATTACAACATAATCATGTTTAAATGTTGATTTAATATTAAGTCTCTCTCGCTTCGTGATTCAAATACATTTCACAATCATTATTAAGCCTTTGAGGATTAAAACATTTCTTATCACTGATTATTTTAACTTTTGATTGGACCTGATGGGTTACATATTAATCATTAATATTAATAATCATATTTAAATCATAGTTTGATCAAAGAAATTCTTCTATACATTTGTAAAAGATACAGACTTAAAAGTAAAAAATAAAAGATGCAGACTCAAACATGCGGCGTACAAGCTCAGTGTTCCCATGCACACACAGAGGATACATCAGAGCGGCAAAAAGAATACATTTGTAACTAGAGAGAGGACAGAGTGTACAGACAGTGAGTTTCACACAGACTGAAGTCATATGCAAAAAGTTTCAAGGCCTGCTTTTTACCTTATACTAAAGGTTTCATCTCCTGATTAATTTTATTCAATGATTTATTTCCCTTACAATTGATTTATTGGTTAATACATGGAAATGGTTGGTTAAATACTGTCAGCTAATATATAAAAAATACATTAGGGTAATATATGAAAATACACTATAGTGTGAAGGAACGAGACTACTGTCTACCCATGTAATCTAGTAAACGAATCGTTTACTTCCGTCACTGGTGACATTTTCAGTGTTGCAGTGTTATTAAAGAGAAGGGCAGGGAGCTGATCCAAAAAGGAGTCGATTCTCTGGTCCAGTCATTGGTAATTAAGAGTCGACTCCAAAGGCTCAACTTTTTCTCAGGACGCCTTTTTTTAAATGAGAGTAGGAGCTTCTGTTGATTCTGAAACATAACCATCACAAACTAAACTGGCAGTTGTTCATCATGAATGTTCAAATCGTAGCATTATAAAGTAATTAATTTAAGCAGGTCCAATACCATTCATCTATCAATTATAATTATGTAGTGTATACTTAATTGATATTGATTTGTTTTTGTTTTTTCACAATATGTCCATTCACGTTTTTCATAAATAAGAGTCATGCGAGTTTTAAACCGCCTTAATTTACGCATAGGAACCTTTCTTCATAGATATCGACTAAAATGTGATAAGCATTTGGAAATACTAAGACCCGGAATTCAATTAAAAGTATTCTTTCAAGTAAGCTGGAACGTTTGTCTAGTCCTGGTTGTCCGGAACTATGTTTGTATTCTGTTTCACTCGGGAGCTTTTTGCTGTCACAACTGACGCTGGGAAATCTGATGCAAGTGGAATGCATTGAAGAAAAAGCCGGCTCCTCAAACACGAAACGGTACCGTACTCCTTTAAAACCTCGCTTTATTAACATCCATAAACTATTTTTTACACGGTTAGTGTTTCAGAGTTAGCCACAATATTATATTGTACATAGTTGACTAGCAGTTAGTTACGGTAAGTGACCGTATGCTGGTTCTATGCTGAAAAACCGTGATCGCGAGCTAGGCAAGCGTGCTGTACTCATTTGTAGAACAAGCGTCATGTGTTGATTTAATAGATCGGGTTTTATTATTAAAGTCATGGATGAATAAATGAGATGAGTACAGTCGCCTGTCAATCTCTCTGCGTTAGAAAGGCAGACAGGAGGGTATTTTACGTGCTGGAGTAGCCCTGCCTCGCACATTTGAATCATTTCCCTGTTTCTAGCTCACTTAATCCAATAACTAATCAGTATTTAAGAAGCCTGAGCTTAGTTAGACGAGACAAAACACTGAAATATGCAGGACAGGGGTATTCCAGGAGGACCAGGATTGAGAAACGCTGTTCTAAATAACAGTTATAAATAATAATGTTGGTTTATTTAAAAAAAAAACACACACACACACATCTTGTAGACATACATATACTGCAGTGTGATCTTTTCAATTTCTAGACCAGTGGTGGTAAAAAATATTTGTTTTGGCAGGGCCCCCATACATCTGGTAAATTCCCATAACACAAGGTGAACATACAGACTTTTTGCACCATATAACAGATATTTAAACCTTACCAATACAATTCATGATCATTTTTCTTTCTGTCCTTGACCTCCGTTTCAACTCTCAAACCTCATATCATTCCGACATGAAGCACACATCATGTTGTTTTTTTTGGGTTAGGTTGTTATTGTTACAGTTATGAAATGGCAATTTGTCATCCTCAGACACATAGTCGTCATACATTGTAAGCATAACGACTGTGTAATAATGTCTATACACAGTCATTTACCAATGCTGAACGTACACTGTATAGGCAAAAGTTTGTGGACACAATTGCAAGAAATTATATTTCTGTTGTGTACTGAAAGGAAAAGTAAGACACGGTACACATTATAACACAAATCATACAATAGATTATACAATAAAGCAAATACCCAAAATGAATAATACACCAACGTAATAAATCTTGTCATTTACAATCAGAGCAGAGAAGTTACAACTCCACTAAATATTACCGTGTTCCCTGACAAGACATGGTTAGAAATATTTCATAGATCATTTCATAGCATGTTATAAGGAGGTTATAGCAAACCAAAGAACCTGGAGCATACCTACGCATTTAACCTGAGATCCACAGTACTCAGAAAAAGCTGTTATTTAATTTAATTTAATTCCTTTACGTTACTAATTGGACTTGCATCATTGGAATTGGTTTACCCTACATGAGTTTTGAGGTTCTGCCATTTATTAGAGATGACAATCATACAAATACAAATTAAAAAAAAAAATGTCTGTTCATATTAAATTAGCTGATATTATGGGTTTTCTGTATTTTAAGCTCCTTATGATCATGGCTGACAAAACATTCCAATCATTTAGGAACGCTATCATGTACTGTACACTTGCACTTAAGTTATGATTCATCATAGCAGGTTAACATTAAACTGAAAGACAAGATTTTTTTTTTTTTTTTTTTTTTCTTTCAATAAAAGGGTAAAATATGGCAGACTGTCAGGGAGACGCCGCTTCTGATCTGACCCCCATGGAACTTTACAAGAAATTGAACCTCCAAGGAGACCAAGTCCGAGCCCTAAAGTCAGAGAAGGCTGCTAAAGTGAGTAATAACAACTGTGTTTTTATGAGTGTCTGGTAATGTTTAAAATAATAATGATAATAATAATAATAATACATTTGCACAGAAACCTTGACAATTTTATTCTTCTGTCTATCACATTTTTATTTATTATTATTGGTAATTAATTATTTAGTCAGCTGATGATTTTTACAATTTCAGAATATTTTGTTTGTTCAGGCTGAGATTGATGCTGCTGTACAGCTGCTGCTCAAGCTGAAGGTTCATTACAAAAAAACCACAGGGCAAGAATACAAGGCTGGTTGTCCCCCCACTGAAGACATTTCATCAAGCAGTAATGGACCACCTACAGAGAATGGAGATGACCAGGTGGACCCCTGGAACGTGTCCACCACCAATGCCAAAGGAGTGGATTACGACAAGCTCATAGGTTGGTGTTCATACTGCGGCATTTACAAATCGGAGACGATTTCTGTGTTTGTCCGTGTAAAGTACACTTGCTGAGAAGGACTTGGTTTGATTTAAACAGACCTATGCATTTCTTCAATTCTTTTAAACCACAGTACTGTTGAAGTCTTGAATCTGATTGGTCAGAAGGTGTTTTGACCTTTTATCATCATTTTTGTATACCAGCAGCTATATTAATGCGCTTGCTCTAATACGTTTGGTTAAACTGAACTCTGATACGCTATTGTTTCTATAGTAAAAGCTCATTAACAGGAATATGTATTGCTGTGTTGTTATTTAACAAAGACAAATGTCAAATTTTTAGTCTTTATTAACTTCAAAAAGAGAGAAAAATTTAGGTTGGTGAAAGACTGTTTATAGCTGCGATATCAGGAGCTAACTTGTCTCGTGGACAGTCCACAACATTACATGTAACTAGACACGGATTAAAAATTTATACATCGCACAATTATAAATAAAAGATTTTAGTCAACTGGCAAATTGCTGTAAAA